>CM067378.1:57166386-57775970 GCA_034510155.1 Eucriotettix oculatus | reverse complement strand
AACCAAGGTATGGAGTTTAGTATGGGAAACAGTGGAATAACAAAGGGTGTTAGATTGGGAAGGAATATTTTGACGGAAGTTAAGGAATTCTGCTACTTGGGAATTGTAATAACTAGGGATGGTAGAAGTGTAATAGGCATACAGACATAGCACAGACAAGGAAGGCTTTCGCGAGAAAGATGGATTCACTTTCGGGTAATATAAGTGTGAATATTAGGAAATGTTTGCTAAAAATATTCGTATGGAGCGTGGCGTTATATGGTTGAGAAAGGTGGACAATAGGAGTTGGGGAAGGGAAAAGAATAGAAGCCTTTGAAATGTGGTGCTATAGGCGAATGCTGAAAATTAGATCAGTGGATAGAGTAACTAACGAGGAAGTTATTAACACAATAGGGGAAAAGCGAACAATATGGAGGACGTTGACTAAGAGAAGGGATAGATTAATAGGCCACGTTTTACGACACGAGGGTCTTGTAAAATTAGCATTAGAGGGAAGTGTGTGGGGTAAGAACAGAAGAGGGAGGCCAAGGATAGAATACGCTAAGCAGATTAGTAAGTAGGGTGTTGTGCTAGTTATAAGGAAATAAAAGGTATTGCGCAAGATAGGTTAGCATGCAGGGTTGCATCAGACTAGTCTTAGGACAGAAAACAACAACAGGGATAAATTATTTATGAAAGACTTACGTGCGCTTGAATACTATCTTTACCTGAATTTTCCGTCTTAGCTCATATATTAACGAAAAGTATTGTATAAAATTATATAAAGCTAATTTAACTCGCTATTTGAATACAATCCCAGTTTCATAAATTAATGTTCCAATAAATAAATGTTAGGCTGCCATGCCTGTTGTAACCGAAATGTGGTATAACAATGTGCTCTAGTAAATAAATGTACTGTATAAGGTTTATATTTACCAAGCAAAATTATTCCACTCGCCTGATGAAATCCTCAATTAATTGTTACATTACGTTTTGTCATTTCTGTCAAATATTAAATTTCTTTTGACGTATGACTAGATAATACATTGTAAAGTGAAATGACGAAAGAATTAAATATATATATTTCTTTTTGCATACCCTGTAATTTTTAATGTTAACCATGGGTTAAGTGAAATATTATCAATGATGTCATAAACAGGAGTTCTATACTATGTGGCCAGTTCTTGACATTTGTAAGTTGCCATATTTGATGTTAAAGCTTTTCATGCCTGTAGTTTGATAGCGAAACTAAAAGATTTACTTAATTTGTTCCTTTTCGTACAATCCCAAGTTTCATAAATAATGCAAAAGTGATATAATATTTCATTAACAATATTTGTGTTAAACAGCTAATTAGAAGTTATATAGTAAGGATATACAAAGAACGTAGGTAAATACCATTCATTTAAACAGCCTGTTAGTGATATATAAATTTAAGAAGATGAATATATCACAATGTGGTATGACGTCGCATTTTGTATTAAAATATTCCTTTTTAATTTATTACAGTACAATAGGCTATATGACTAATTTAATTTTGAAACAGCAGGGTTAGTGTTACTTTTCAATTACTATATTTTTAACATTATTTAATTCATGGATACTCTTATTTAATGTGACGATTAGATATTTTAAACGTGACGCTACAATGACTGAAGAGAGTTCTTCTGAGGAACATTAAGGCTAGAAATGATGAAATTAAGTTTAATTACTCATAACTAAATAAAAGACGAAAATAAGCGATGAAACATATGCCACAGAACGTTTCAATATTCTCTGAACTGTCGTGAGGTGATTATAAAACGCAAGGGCCGTGTGAGAAACACTGAAAGCTATAATTTCAAGTAGTCTAAAGGCAGTACCTTTCCAATGTTATAGATACATTCTTCTCAGAAACTGTTATAATTACACTACTGAAATTTTTACAACTGATTTTAACTTTATGTTACGAGTCTTGAAGCATAATAAGTCAATTTCAATTATTAATTTATTCATCAAGATCTATGTTATGGAAAGTTTTAAATTTTTTGTATCCATAATTAGTAATTATAATCATTCATGCTGTATACACACAATACCACAATGCAAGTTTTGAAAATTTAGTGCTGTACTTACAACGGTTTCGGAGAAAAAGGTAGCTAATTTAACATTGGCAAGATGGGAACTTCCGACTCCCCAGAGATAAAATTTACTGGTTATTGTTTCCTCAGCGATCAATACCACATTTTTCCATTGAAATCGGTCTGCATGATCGTTTCTTCGAAAGTTCCCTGAAGTCTCGTCCCTGTCTCGTTTCGTTTCTAGTAATTTTGTATTGTTGAATTCTCTAATTGTTCTGAAAATTTAATTATTTCCAATTGAAAGGCAGTTATTTATATGAATAATATTTCCCCTACAGTCTGCGGAAAGAAAGCTTTCACCAATTACCAATAAGTGAATGCCGAGACGGATCTAAATTACATCATTAAAATTTTAACAACTCTGTTCATTAAGTGAAACAAAGAATTAACTACATCATTATAGTTTCAAGTGAGGGCTCTATTTGGTTTCTTATTCATAAAATAAATGTTATGGGATATATAAGAGTGTATCTCAATGCATCGCTTGGATTTTTAACATCGTTCAAACAAGAAAATTATGCTTGAGTTTAATAGTTCTTCAGTTCCAGTGCAAATAATACGAAAGGAAATTATAGATAAGGTGTGGTCGATCGGTTTCAAACGGTCTACTAAAATATTAGTTAAATATCTTAAATCACAATTTTACAAGAGGCTAAAAATATTTAGTAATCAGCGGGGTGATTTGAACTTTTAAAAATCAAAAATTTACAGTAAGAGAAAATTCATTATTCGAAAGGGATAAATTACACACATCCGTGAACCGCTTTAATAAGAAATTACACAGTCAACTGAAATGAAGAGTAATATTTTTATATAGCCTACCCGCAGTACATAATTATATTAATTCAGTGGAGTGAAGCCAATAAGCCTCAGAGACGAACTACGTGACTTGACAGTCAGGCTCAAAGGGCCTTCGAATTATTTCTGTCATCACAGCGATGATTGACTAACTTCAATTGCATTTAAGTATATGAGTTTAATTTTATTTCTTTATAAATTACCAACATAAAATAATAATTTTAATTAAAAGGACAGTAATATGGAAATGAATGATGGGTGAAAAAGGCTAAATTTATGGAAATAAACGTTTCCCTTTTTAAATTAGTAAAACAGTTCTAGGAAATTACGAAATTTAACGTTAGTTATACTTTTAATTCAAATGTTACAGGATTAAAATGACGGCGAGAAATAGTATGAAATGTTAGCTTCAGCTGGAAATTTATGACTTCCATGTTGTCTGATACGGGAGTATCTCAAAGGCGGCCGCTTTTTTACATTTTTATCCGAGGCCCAGCGTGAAATCTGAGTTGTCACGGTGTTTTTTATAAACGCAAGCTGCAATTGTGAAGATAGCCCGTGCTCGAGAGCGAAGCAGTTTCACGACTTCCTCTCCCTTGGGTACTTCCCTTCTCAAATCCTCCCACGCTATCCAGACTGCTAAGTACACTATCAGCGTCCTGGTCCACGCACGCATTCAACCAAACTAATTGACTATAAAAGACGTAACGGGTTTACTGCTTAACTACTTGGCATGAGTGCCGTTAGTAATGAAAATATGACACGGATAAAATTATGAAACACCCTTTGAACAAATATTACTTTAAGTAGCCAATTGTAATAGGTGACAGGATAATAAATAAGTTGGTAAATTTTACTTTGCTCAACTGTAAATATAATATGACTTCCACATTTCTTGAATACAAACTTAAACAGAATATTATAGTAGAATAATTCTAAAAATTGAATTGCTATATATTTCTTCAATACGAAGCGGAATATTTACCATTCTTTCGCTTTGTTAGTGAGTGATTCGAAAATTAAAGAAAATAAATTTAATAATTGACAATAATTAATTTGTGGAGTCAATTATAATATTTCCAATAAATAAAACCACAGCCAAAACGTCGGCATTAAATATATAATTATTTATTCACAAAAGCGACGTTACAACTTCATTTTGAGACTTCCTCAGGCTTACTACAAACATAATATTACAATAAATTAAATATGTTACAATTTTTTAATTTATATATATAAAAACCACGGCTAAAAACTTACAAATTTATCAATACATCCTATTTACTTATTGACTCCAACAGTAGAAAGGATTGTTGAATTTACATGTGAAGAATTTGGTGCCTTGCTGGACCTTCTCCAGCGACGGTTACGGCCAATACGATGTCGTAACAATGAGTGCTTTCGGCAGTTAAATTTTAACAATGGAGAAGAATGTTAAAGCATGAAACTACTACAACAAAAGAGTATCGTACATTTTGTTCAAATTATTCGTGGTATTTTTAACATTGCTTGCACGAGAGTTGCACCTGATATACATGTATCGAGAAGTAATTATTTTCTTCGTCTAAAATTTATACATTTTGCCAATCGAAATTGTGATTATTCATACGTGTTTGGACACAACTGTGTACTGTTTAATGTCTAATTTGATGTTGTTAATGCGAGTATTTAAATCTCTTTTAGTTTGTCCAATATATAATGCGGTTCACTCTAAACAATTAATTTTATTTTATTTAAGTTTATTTTATCTTTATTATTTTGAATGAAATTTAAACTATTTATTCTTCACATGTAAATTCAATAATCTTTTCGGCTGAGGGAGTCAAAGAGTAAATAGGATTTATTGCTAAATTTGTAAGTTTTTAACCTTTTTTATATATAAATTTGAAAATTGTAAGATAGAACTTATGTTTAATCTATTGTAATATTATGTTTGTATTAAGCCTGAAGAAGTCTCAAAATGGAGATGAAACGTCGCGTTTGTGAATAAATAGTAATCCATTTAAGCTGACTTTTTGACCTTATTTTTATTTATTTTAAATTTTAAAGTGGGAAAAGGTTGTTATATAATAATATTTCATTAGAAAAACCAGTTGAGCTGTTCAGTTATTTGCTCACCAACTACCCAAAAAAATCTTCTAGAAGATTAACTGGTGCTTTAGCTACAGCTTGTGAAGAATTTATTTAATAATTAAAATGATTTGATTACTCGATATGCCACTGAAGGTGTAGAAAACATTCAGGACCAGTTAATTAAAAATTTTAACTTTTGACAGTCGTATCTTCGTACTTTAAAACAACAGTCTCTTAATTTTCTTGTTGGGAAATATGAGCTACGCCTGCGTTCCTTGCAGTCCCGTTTATGATTTTCAGTAACCGCCAACTAGTAATATATCACATTGTGTTCTGATACAACCCTCCATGCTAACCTATCTTGCGCAAGCCTTTCTATTTCCGCATAACAACCACATCCTCGCTAATCTGTTTTACGTATTCCATCCTTGGCCTCCCTCTTTTGTTCTTACCCCCTCACTTCCCTTTAAAGCTGATTTTACAGGACCCTCATGTCTCAAAACGTGGGGCTATTAACCTATCCCTTTCTCCATATTGTTCACTCTTCCCCTACTCTGCTTATAACACATTATTATACCTAATTATTATTATTATTATTATATTTCATATCTAACATGAATGTGCTAACATTACCCTTAATAATTTTATATTTACGAGAATTGGGACTTGGTTTCCCAAATACTTAACTGTCCCTTCAATTATACTCAGGACCTATAGCAAACTCAATCAGTCCCCGACGTTGTTTGGGAGCAACAACTGCCCCACATTCTACGGCAAAATCCTTTTATAGAACATTAAGAGTTAATGGTTTATTGTATGACCCCCCAAAAAAAATATCACTTTAATTATCACGAAGCCAAATTGATCTAGTATATGAGAACTAAATGAACCTCATTCAATATGTAAACTTTAAACTCCAGCAAATATAAATCAGGATGCATTATGCAAGTTTGAATAGGCGATGGATGGGTTCAGCACAGTGTAATCTAATCATGTTCATCAACGATGTATAGAATACAGTTAATTAAATTTAACTCCACAGAAACAATCTCTGCTTTCTTATTTAATCGAAAAATAGATAATTTTTGGAAGAATACAGGCGATGTTGTGTTATGACGCAGATAACTGAACTGTGCTTGCAAGACGGTATAATGTTGACCTCTGGCGAGGGTAAGTGAGCAGGTCGACTTAATCGAGTTACATCGCTTTGAACCTCCCATGAATTACTGAGTGAAACTGCCTCTGTTGACAATGAGCTTCCTATTTACTACGGTACTCGGTCCTCAGCTTAGTGACAGAGTAGTGACGCTGGGTTAATGGCCATTGTTGCGCTCTGCGCATTCAGATCCTGTCTCACGGAATTTCCATTTACACGATCCCATAATGGCTTTTCGTATGGAGTCGACAATAATAACATGGAATATGTCGCTCCGCAAGAACGCCCACAAACAAGGATGGGTAGCAACTATTACTTTCACGTTATTGTTGGAGGATGGTTGAAATCAACCAGTTGGTTGGTAAGATGTAATCATGTAGAAGAAAACGTATTAATGAAAGCTAATATCTTAGCGGAAAATGTAGTTTAAGTTCCTTATAAACATGCGCGAAAAGATGGGAAAGGTGTGTTTAAATTAAAATTAAAGATTTTCTAATGACGTACAGTTTGATTGAAATATGAAAAGTAATATTGGAATGAAGGTCAATTAATTCTGTGAAAAATGGCGAACAAAAGAGTATGTCATACTTTAGTTATATAGATCTACAACTCAATAGGCAGTAATCATTGATATTACTTCCGCTATATTGTAAATTGTTTTATTTCAACGGACTTTAATTTTGGATTCTGTGATATAACTTTACATATGAATGGTCTTCGTAACCCATTTTTCTCACTTCACATTGAAATGATGGAGGGGTGGGATAATAGTATTTTTGATAACAATTATTTAAAAAATGTGAATATTATTAAAATTTACATTTACTTATTACAATGTCCAACAATTGGACAAATCTTAATTTTCATAGCTGGAGTATTTTTATCATATACGCCATATATATTTACAAAATTTATACAAGTTAAATTTCTTACAACTGTCTTAGATTCGTTTAATGGGCCTTACCATAAAGCAGAATCACTAATACAAGTCCTACTCGGAATTGGCAGTACCCTGAAATCGGCAAAAGGTTCAAACATTGTTATTTACCGTGTCATCTCAGCTTGCCTTGAATTACTCGCTGTAACCATCTGGACTTCCGCGTTGAATCAAAAACATCACTTAAACACTCCAGGCCAGATCGCGCCTTCTTTCCTTCATTTAAATGTCCTCGGCCAGGTCAATCTAATAGCTCCTTCTTAAAAATCAACTTTCAACTCCACTTAAAGTTCCATGTTAATCTCCAATCATAATCTGCTTAAATGTACATTCGTAATCACCGCCAATGTCAAACTCCACGTCCTCAATAATAATGTCGAAACCCCATTTGCTCGTTTTTAATAATTTGTCCACCCTTTTTTATTTCACATTCCGTCGGTGGCGGGGCCCGATATTGTCCAATAAACATTCTCATCTGTCTTCTTTGGGAGGAGCTGTTTACCCCTATCCACTAACGCTGTCGCCATAGTTGGATAATCCGAGTCACACCTTAGGTTCTGAGTTTTATTAACCCTGTCTGTAACCTGTCACTTCCCTCACGCAGCTTGCCTTTGATTCCGTACCACCAAGTAGTTGTGATTTATCGTCACAACATGGTTATATAAATTTTCATTTTTTGACCAGAAGAACGGTTCGGTTAATCCTCGCTCTCATTATCCAGTTGAATAAAGGGAAATACAAATCTGTATTCAAGTTTTGTGGGGAAAGTCATGTTTCAGTTTAATTATTAAGTAAAATATATTCAAATATTTCGCGTGTTATTCCTTGATTATTTGAACAAGAGACACAAAACTATCACGTCACTTTCTTTACCGTTATGTTCCATAAGTGAGCGATGCTACCTACCACACTCCTATTACGGTAAGTCGCGTTACCACGAAGTCACAGGATATCACGCGATATCTGTGATCTGCGATCGCACACATTTCTAAAGTCACTTTCCTACATCTTTGATATTAAAAACCCCGGTACCTACAAAAAATCACTCGTACACTAATTTTCCAAATAAGGAAAGTGAAAATTTAATTTCCCTTTATACACAGTATAACGTTTAAAAAATCGTCGATTTTTTCCCAAAGATGCACCTCAATTCAAACGGAAGAAAGAAATAGTAATTGGATTTGAGCACCGCCAAAGAAATTATATCTGCCGAGACGCCGCGGCGGCTAGACGAGGATAACCCGGTTACAATAACCAAAGGCTGCGACGCCGACAGATAAATATTTATTTCACACCTGGGAAAGTCCGAGACTGCCTGCAATATGATTGGTAGAGTACGGCTCTGGAAGGGAGGATTCGGGCTGACGGAATGGCAGACAGGGGAGAATGAGACATTCTGTTCCCAGCAGCAACAAGTTTTTTCGGGCCTAGCATCCACTAATTATTTCTTCAGACGAATTTTGAAATTTAACATGAGGCAACGGGACAACTATTTGGGACTTGTGCTGGACACGCTAGAAGCCTAGAAACCACCAGGCTTAAGTGTGAGTCAACAACATCAGAGAGCGGACCGGAAGCTTCCTCCAGTCAACAGCCTTCCGGATCAAGGAAACCGACACCGAGAGAGAGAGAGAGAGAGAGAGCGGCCACACATCCGCCAAGGTTAATCCGAGGTCTCGTAAACTTCTACCATGAGCGGGATTATTTGCCATTTATCTAATATGCCATTCAGCTATTCTCCCATGCCACGTACATACATTAGAAAAAGAAGCTCATTATAAAAGCCAGGGAACAAATATATAAATTATTAAAATTTGCGTGGAATAAATTTGTAATTGTTCGTAATTTAATCTTGTTTTTTTTATTATTATTAACAAAACCTTCCCAATAGAACAGCATATATATTGCAATGTCGAATGTCTGAATTATCCAGCAGTGAAGTAGGTAAACTGTACAACATAGAGGTTATCATTATCTGGTTGAATTTGAAATTTAAAAACTTTACTCTTTCAAATTCATTTCAATTTTTAAATTTTATTATCTGGCTGAAAGCCGACCACCTGTGGTTTAGTGGGTATCGTCAGTACCTCACAACAAACGTTCCGGATTGAAATCCCGGAATAGGCTTGGATGTTCGTTCAGTCATGGTCTCGGAGACCAGGATTATGACTCTTAGAGAACTGATACGCTGATCACGTATCACTTAAAATTCAGAATGTGTCACCATATTCAGCAGTAGACTCGGTGGGCCTTTGCCCTGAATGTGCTGCAGAGTCAAGGAAGAACCTGAATGAATTAAAAATTTATAAACCTAATTATTATCTCGGTCTCGTCCTATTATTTATATTTAATCTCTTCGTAATTAGTATAAAAGGAAATTGTTAAACGTATATATATATATATATATATATATATATGTGTGTGTGTGTGTGTGTGTGTGTGCAATTAGTTTAGTATCCCATGCACGAAAAATATTAACTATAATAGTATATAGGAGAATGGAACAGCAAATGAAAAACAAGTTAGGAGAAGATCAATTTGGTTTTAGGAATAATGTAGGGACAAGAGAAGCAAAATTGATCTTGCGACTTATTTTAAAAGACAGGATAAGAAAACCCGGCCTACGTTTATGGCATTTTGTAGATTTAGAAAAAGCGTTTGCTAATGTGAACTGGAACACACTATTAAGGATTTTGAAGAGCACTGTAATAAAATATCTAGAAAGGAGGTTTATACAAAACCTCTACAAAATGTAGGCAGCAGTAATTAGAATAAAAGACCAAGAAAAGAAAGGAGTAAGACAAGGAGGCAGTCTTTCGCCCATGATGTTTAGTTTATATATAGAACAGGCGAGGCGATGAAGAATGTTAAAACGGAATATGGAAAAGGTCAAGAAATAGAAACCTTACGCTTTTCCGAAGATATTTTAGTATTAGGAGCTTCAGAAGAAGACTTGGAAACCTCAATAAATGGTATAAACAGAGTTCTCGAGAAAGAGAGCAATATCAGTATTAATAGAGGGAAAACGAAGGTAATGGAGTGTAGTTTGGGAAACAGTGGAATAACAAAGAGCGTTAGATTGGGAAAGGATTTTTTGATGGAAGGAATTCTGCTACTTGGGAAGTGTAATAATTAGGAATGGTAGAAGTATAGTAGACATAAAGAGTAGGACAACACAGGCTTTCGCGAGAAAGAGAAATTTATTTACGGGTAATATAAGAGTGAATATTAGGAAATCTTTGCTAAAATTGTTTGTATGGAGCGTGGCGTTATATGGGTGCGAAACGTGTACGATATTAGCTGCGGAAAGGAAAATAATAGAAGCCTTTGAAATGTGGTGCTATAGGCGAATGCTGAAAATCAGTTGGGTAGATAGAATCACAAACGAGGAAGATCTAAACCGAATATTGGAAAAGCGAAAAATAGGGAGAAGGTTGACAAGAGAAAGGATAGAATAATATGCCAAGTTAAAATTATCATTAGAGGGAAGTGTGTGGGGAAAGGACAGAAGAGAGAGGCCAATGATGGAATATGGTAAGCAGATTAGGGAGGAAATGAAAAGTCTTGCGGTTAGCATGGAGGGTTGTATCAGACTAGTTTATGACTTAATACCACAACAACAATGGGTGCAATACAATACCACCTTCAATAGTATTATGCAGTTCTATTTTTACCAAGCAAATTATGTACAATATTTCATAGTATGCGTTGTTATCTCAAGTTTTAAAATATCTGTCTGCTCCGAACGAAACAATACTTGGCATTTCTTTAACGGTATTACATGTTGTTTTCCTGTTAGAGAGGGGTAATACACGTTACACAGGTACACATATGTCCGTTGTAAATAAGAAGTTCTCTAGCGTGAACACGTGGAGGGAGGCTTGGCTGTCTTATCGCACGGTAGCACATCTCATGGTAACGTAGCCTTTGCCCGCTCTTTATTTGTAGTACTGTGACTGGTTAATTCAGAGTCACAACTGTCATGAAATCTGTAATTATTAGTTGAATATGTCACAAAACATAAAAATATATACATTGTTAATTCATTTGCAGATACAGTTTATATTTTTTCCTTCATTCCGAAGAACTATTTGAAATAGGACATTCCATATTAAAAACAAAATCTGTACTTTACATAAACCTCTTACATGTGAATACGGCGCGCCATTAAGCATGCAGTGAAACTGGAATTTTACGGCTGGCATGTCACGTGACAGTACATGGCATTCCTTCAGTGTGTCACCGCATTAAATGTCAGCCCTTGGACTTAGATTTCCATTCAGCGACAACAAGCGACGAAAATGAGGGCAGGTTAGAATTCCCGCGACATCGTACCAAAACGCACTGCTGAACTAGTAGATTAATCTGACCTCGAACTTAAGTTAAATTATTTAATAAAGTCCCGATGCATTGTTTTCTTAAGTGAATTATCTGATAACTGTGGAAGCTCAATAGCGTTTTAATATACATGCACCAAATAGTTATTTGTTATTCACAAACCAAATAATACTCTCACCTCCCAAAATGTAATCTATAGAAGTTAGGAAACATACCATTTCTGAACTATATATATATATATATATATATATTTAAAATGAACGTCCTGCAAATTTTTTTCTTAAATAGTTGAGTGTCTGAAGAAATCGTACATAAAAAAGGAAGGTGATGTAGTGGACAGTAGAAAGTTAAACGTTAAGTTATGCTTCTGTTTCTCGAACAGATAAAATTCATAACTGCCAAAGAAAGGAATACTTATCATTCTGAATATATATTTAAATTTAAAATCTTCAAAATATACAAAAAGTACTAATTACCTCATTTAAAATAAATGTCAAATGATAGAATTAATCAGAAAAATATATTCACTAAATGGATGCCCTTTATTTTATAACTAGCTGGGTGCCCAGCGATTCCCAGGAATTCTTTTATATTAGCCCGAATACTACATAATTCGACGGCAATCTGTTTGACAGCATTTAATTAAACCATCAGCAAGAGCGGTGCATTTTAGAAAATTATCCTTTACACGACCCCTACGTTATGAGATCTGTATTTCATCTCAAGCACCGCTACGACTCAGTACCTCATTCGAGTCAAGAAATATACTGATACCTTAAATAAGCACAAACTTACAGATTAACACACAGAAACAGTCAATTATACTTATCAGTAGAAATACTTGAACCATCTCTTCGTCTGATTAGAGTGGAATAATGTGTCTAGATACATAAATAAATTACAGAAAATAAAGTTGGGTGTGTGCTACCCTAGTCGTTATATAACTTACCTGAATCATCTGCACTATTGCTTATAAGATATTTTTTACTTATTTATTAAGTAATTAAAAGTATCAGTACTTAAACAAATGTCAGTTATTAAAGTACGAGGCCTTTCCCGGTGAACGGCATGTTTCGAAACGGATTGAAGAGATAATCAGTGACGTTTCAAATGTTAGTTAACTTTAAGTAATATATCAAGCTTGAAATAATGTGTTTACCCTGACGTGAAATAAAGCTTAAATATAAATAACTTTTTATATAAGTTACGATACTTTTTAATTGTTTTTCGCGTCATGATTGCCGACGGCGCACGCAGTTTACTTAGTTACAGAAAAATCCGCCTTGAGCATCCGAGTCGCAATTCTATAAAACATTTTACATTATTATTAACTAATTAAAACGTATCATTACATGAATCAAATGTTTGTTAAAATGATGAATTATTTCACTCAAAACAGAACTTTTCTTTCTCGTTTGACAGGCTACATGAGGCTTTAATATTTTCAAGTTCAATATGGCTTTAGAGTAGGACCTTTTTTAGTTTGAAGGGAAGGGGGGAAGGATGGAACCTAAGTCTTATCGACAGAAAAATTTTCCGGGCAGAACCTTACTATACTCCAAAATTTCATAACAATCGGATGATTTAGGAAGTCATAAGGGACAAACATTTAAGTCTTAGAGCATAGGATTAACGTGCGAAATATGTTTGTGGGCAAGAAAGTAACAAATATCTTCAAACGATCGACGTCAACCATCTTTTGGTTGATTAGCGTCAGATATAAATAAATCACGGCAGTTGGATGAACGGTATAAGAACGCCTAGAAAAACGTTAATTTTTTCTTTATTTATACAGTTTAAATTAAAACTTTATTTAAAAATATTTATAACTATATAACGCTGAAAACATTTTTAGACTTTATATAGGGTTCTATCTCTAAATAAGTGCCCAAACAACCCGACAGAAGACTTGTACGTTATTACATGTATTCCCATTTTCAATTTTATACATTATTGTATATAGTTACTGAATTAGTTTATGCATTGCACAATTAGCATTCGCTTGTATGAAAGGCTAGATTACAAATTAGGCCGAATTTGTTTTCTGGAGGGTTACACGCGTGCTTGTACTTAAAAGATTCCGCGTCTTAGAGAAGACGCTATAAAAGGGTTGTGTTTCAATTTATCAAGCCCACCGCCCTTCCGGCGCCCCCTTCTTTTTTTATCTTGTTGCTCTGTCCCGGCGATGTAGATATTAAAGCAGGCAGCGTAACAATTTTTCCCCGCTGTTGTTGCAGGTAGGTCGCTTTCACATATCAGCGGAGAGAACTCTGGCTGCACAATCCATCATGAGAAGCAGGGGAGGCGGGCGAAGCGTCGCACAGATTAAATGCGGCCATCGGGCTGTCATGGGCATCGCTCACGGCACCTGGCCGAGCCCGTCCATCACAAACCTAAATCATTCACAGATATCTTTGCTGAATTCGCGTACGCTTTCCTTGAGGAGAGAGGAACCATCTCCCCGCAAGAAATTAACCTGAGGCCATTATGAGTTGATCTGGCATGTCATTAGTTCAAGTATGATCAACTCCTAAGACTGATTATTTTCCGTTTTTTACTTATTTAATTACTAGCAGGGCGTTGCTTGATTATTTATTTATATTATCCCAAAAACAATTAATTTGATAATTTGTTTGTCAATGTGTGATTTGTTTGGCGTAATACTTGATCGGCACCATACCGATGGAATTTAGACTCAAATTAACCAGGATGATGACTGACGGTGCATTAACCAAGTAAACATTTCAGCGAGTACATTAAATAAACACGGCACCTTAAAGAGATTCTAAAATTCCCGATGAAGTAAGAGTATGAAAAATATTTCCTGAACGCTAGGGGTAGTCAAAAAACCCGCAGTAAAAAAAAACAGTCTAATTTCCTTAAAGGAGTACCTCAAGGAGAAGAAAAATAGTCCTACTTGTATATGTTAAATTTTGAATATAAAGTGAAACTCTTCTTTTGTATAATACAGAAGTATATCATTTTTTTTCCTTACAGGTTAGAATCTTGTACGGACTTCAACACTGGGTATTTATAATTTTATTTTCTTAAATACTTTTATTTTTCTTGATTTTTGGAAACATTTAAGGCTATAACTTTTAAGGATTATACTAACCTCAAATCCCTGTAAAGGAAAAGTGAATAGTGATCCTTTCACAGTTATGTCATATTTCTTGTCGTTTGGGCGGCATAAATGATTTGATTCTGAAAGTAATGCTTTGTAACTATTGCCACAAATTTTTTGGGAAAAATAAGGAGACTTTGTGTGATATTTATTAAATAATGGAATTTAACAAACAGCCGCACACATAAACAGAATTGTTGCTGTTTGTAATTGGTTCATTTCAATTCTGTCAAGTGTGCGTAGTCATACCCCGGTAACATTAAGACATGCATTCCCTCGTTATATCTAGTAACTGCACTCCTACCAGAAGAACATAGAACTTAATCGACACCTGTTGAGTACTTTTTGAAACTGTCTGAAGGAGGCACCATTTAATGTCTGAAAGAGGAATATTAAGGAAACTAAATCTTCTAAATACCGACAGAAACATTCTCTGAAGTGAGCACTAGAACTGACTAAAACTACATCGTAGTCGGATGAATCATATAGTAAATCATACTGATAAATCCTTAATCATGTTATTGATAAAACTTGTAATTCCATAGTCTCATTAACACAACATTCACATCGTTGAGAAATTTATTTTTAAAACGTCTTTTGAAATAAGGAGTACAGAAATTAGATATGAACCGTTAGGATTGGTGTTTAAAGTGTGGAAAAAGGGTAACTAAATAAATAATTGTTTTTAGAATTAGTGACTGCTCATTGCATTTATTTTATAAACATTAAAATCTTGTTGTTATGAGAAACAAAGAGAATTGAAACATCTCTTCACACTGTTTAGCATGAAGCAAATTGTAAATTCAAGAAAGTTTTATTTAAGCAATAATGTATTCTAAGTAGTTAATAATTATGCAAAGAGGTTTTATAACTCACATGATCCTCCACATGAAAGAGTCAATTTTATTTGTAAGCTTTAAAAATCATCGTAGTATTTATAGTGAAACAAAGATTATTTCTGCGTATTTGGATTCGATATTCAGAAAAAAGAATTAAGTTAATCTGAGGACAGAAACATTTTCTAAATCATACTATTATTTTCCATAATTATTGATTCCGCTCATTTAAATAGATATTGCCATGTGTCTGGAAGTCTTTTTCGGATTGAGGGGGCTACATGAGGGTGATCCTGAAACAGTCAACTCTCCTTCAATAGACACCTAGGGTGTCTGAAAATCTTTGTTATAGTATTTTATGTACTATCATAAACAATTGAATCTGCAAGTACTATGACTGTGAGCGTTGTTGACCTTTAACTCCGTGACAATGTATTACAAGCAATATATCATCATTTGTTCGATTCCTAGCTGAATATCTTGAGTTTTACTGCTCCCAATTGGAATAAAAATATATAATGTAGTTGTGTTTGTCTTATTATGCCTCTAAAATCGAAGTTAACCGTACGCTTTTGTTACGAAAGTTCGAAAATTACGGCCGCAGTCGATTATGACTACAATATTATTCAGGAGCATGTGCTAAAGTAAATATTGGCAGAACATTCGCGTGTCCGTATTTGAAGAAACCGTTACCATTTTAACGCGACATCATCTCATATGCAGCTCGTTCCCTATGGAAATGTTTAAATAGAAGGCAGTTGAGTTGATCCAGTCCTCGCGCCGCTCTCCCTTTACAGGGACAATCATTTCCCTGCAAAAAACTTTTAATAACAAACGGAGCTGTTTCAATTATTATTACTGGCAAAAGTTTCGGCATAAAAGCTAAAATCCTTGGAGAGGCGCATTATTTGAGTTGCTTAATTGTTATAAAAGACCCGCTTGAGCGGGCGTGGAAATTACTTTGCATGGAGCGGTGTTCTCCGAGCAGGAAGAACCACAATCTGCGGTCATTAGTAGTTCAGAACTCCATCTGGCCCTTGAAACCTAAATAATTTGTGATGGCTCAATAAAGCTAATTAAAAGTTGTTGATTTGCCAATTTCTTTTGTACGCATCTTAAACTTTCCCAAATATTATATAAATATATTTAAGATGAATTTCGGCGCAGAGGAAAGAATTCCTTTTTGTATGATACTCTAAATTTTCTTCAACGGCCTATATGACGACTAATATCTTACATAGAGATAAAATATGAATACATATGTTTCATCTACAGAGATTAAATAATAAGTTGAAGTATGGAATATTACTAAAATATTGAAAAACGACAGGTGGAGCCTATAAAATACATAAAACTGATGTGCTATTTTGAAAATTATCTTAGTGAGATATTATTAACGAGATTATAATGGTACTAATTGCCGACCTCCTGTGGTCTAGTGGAATAGCGTTGCTGCCTCACAACCCAGAGGTCCCGGCATGGGCTTGTATGTTTGTGTTGTCATGGTCACGGAGATTGGGGTTAAAATGATTTTGAGACGATACACTGACCACGTATCACTCCAAATTCAGAATGTGTCATGTATGATGACAATCCGCAATCCTCCTGGTAGACTATGGCCCTTAATGGGCTGCTGAGCCAATGAAGAAGAGTGGTAGTAATTGAATTTATTTTCTGAAAACGTCTTACATAAAAACCAATAAAAATTGAAAATACGACCCCAATTCATTTTTTATTTATTATCAGTTTAATAAATGATTAAAATGGTAAACATATCATAAAGTATCTAACTTAAAATAACTCAACTTTTCTTTGCTTTTTCTGGTCTTTCTCCATGCGTAAACATATAATATCTTGTTATTGACTCTTAAAATTATATTGTGGTATTGACGAATATCTAAAACATTAATTTTTTATATATTCATCAATAACAAATTCGTTATATTTTGCGTAAAAAACTAAAGATGTCCCAAAACAAGAACGAATCGTTATTTTATGTTGAACCTAATTATATTTGACGCGTATTCTGTTTACTTATTTATTGATTTATAAATTTGTTTCATAACTGTCTAAACTCTCTTGATCCTTTTTCAAAAATGCTACATTTTTAAAAAGTGCAATTTAATCGAGTTTTACTTGTTTTGAACGCTTTATTGGTTCCTATCATTCGTAAATACTAAAACATATTATTATTAATACATTTATACAAGAAAATTAGTGAAAGAATATTTAAAAAAATATTTCCGCTTGTTAGTCTTCCGTCCGACTTTTGTTAAGGATTATCCCTGTGTATCTGAGATCTAGTCTGCGCTTTAGCAAATATATAAATACTTTTACCGGCAACTCTCCGATAACACTAAGGCTAACCATCGAAAATGATCGCAAATTCAGCATTTCCTCCCATTTATTAAATTTGAACAACTACTATCTCTGCTACACGATATCGTCTTCCAGATTAAGGAAACGGTAATTTAAAAAATATATACCCTATGGCGTGCGTCGAAAATTGGGATTGAATTATTTACTTTTTATTTTATGGTATTTACTATCGATAATATCAGAATTGATTCTACTTTTCTGATTTATCTCCCACCTATTCTCTATCCCCAATGTATTTTAATACTGTTCATTACTTGACTTTATATAATATCGTAAACAGTGAGTTATATATTATCTTCACCATTTAATTAATTGTAATGTTTATACCGTGGGAGAGGAGAGAGAGAGAGGGAGGGAGGGAGCACGAGAGGATGTGAACTTATAAGCTGTTTCGCTATTGTTAGAGTCTAAGTAATGAGTAGGATCACCAGGCATTAAGAACAGAGCTATGTAAACCGAAGTAAATATAAACATAGTTCATGCTTTGCTGTTAAGCTCTGATTCGTATCTCATTCGATTTTTAAAGCGTAGTCCGTAATGCAAAAAATTATAACATATTTTAATAGGGGAAGTTAATTTAGAAGTTAGTTTATGTCTTAAGAAACGGACAATAGACGCTGAGTAGCGGAATATGAGAATCGTGGCCACCAGGTCCGTCGCTGTAACCCATGGAAACCATTATCTCAGTAATCCCCTCTGTGGAAGCACCTAGACGCTGCATTCACTACAGTCTGCCTTCTTCATTCGTACTCTTACCTTGTCTCACAAAACTGCTGCATGAGAAAATAAACTCTTTCCTATTTTGACTTGGCGTTCTTGATTGAGCGAACCCAGTAATCAAGCTATCCACTGGTCAATTCCAGGAATGATCCTTTCTTAGCTACCGAAGAATATTCCTTTCCTATCATATGTCCCATCAAGAGAACTCGTTCCTATTTCATGTGATACTGGTCAAAGCAACGCAACCGGTGTTACAATATTACTAACAATCATCATTTTAAATTTTATGTTCTAACTTTTTAAATAGTTTGAGATATGTTATTTATATATTTTACTTCATATATAATAAAAGTTATTTACCGTTTCAGAGCGAAAACATTTGGTCACCTTTCTGATAATCGAGAAAGGTCCAAGCAGTTTTCTCTTGTCTCCAATTCCTCTTATTTATGGCCATCAACTCACTCTTCAATCACAGATGTAGAAATTGTTTCACCAACTAAATCAGCAACCTTCTTTCGAAGATAAAAGGAAACACTTAAGAAATCACCATATGCTAGATCCAGGCTCAAGCGGGCGTCTTGGGAAACGAGCTTGTCGACAAAGCCGCTAAGATGGAGGGATCCATGCAACTAAACCACTCGGAACTTCCTACCTGCTCAAGGAATGACATAATAATCGTGTACCTTAACTTCCTGACTGAAAGTTGGAATGAAGATAAAAGAGAAAAAATCGTAGTTATCCACTATAAAGAAATGGAGTCCTACAAAGACGTAACTTATTCATGTAACATCTCGAGAAGGTCGTGGTTTAAAGACTCGCATCCTTCTTTTCCCGTCTTACGCATTCATTTTTTTTCTAGATCTCCTCAGCCTCTGTGCCCCGATTGCAAAACCGGCCTAACGGTGCTGCACGTTCTCTTTGATTGCCCCCGCAATGACGCCATCAGAAGATCCACGCTCGTAAACCACTCCAGACGTGAACTGAGTTCTTCAAATGTGGCGGATCTGAATTTCAGTAGAGAAATTTGTGTCCTAGAAGAAATTTAAGAAGTAATCTTTGAGCCTGAGTGAACGATTTTTCAGTAGTCTAAGAGTAATTGTCTCTTTGATCTCCATCTTCAGTGTTATTTTAAATCAATATATATTTTTGTTTCCTATTGTAATTAGTTTTTGTAGTTGCCAAAACGTGACTACAATTTTCAATAAAAAGTAAAAAATTCCTCTTAATATGGCGAAGATTACTTTAAATTGCTAATAATCTTCTTACATCTTTGCTTCAAATAACCGTCAAAATAAAGCCTTTTGGCCGTCTGTAATTTTGGCCATGAGCTGACAGATAACATGTTTATTAAACTCAGAAGTTTCTCAATTACAGATTTCTCTTTAGTTTTCTCTAATAGAATATATTAGACGTATTTATTGCTCGGTTAAGGTACCGCCAGTCACCATCCCGGTTAATTTGAAATTTACCCTAAACAGACATAGGACGGACCCGTCAAGGTAATTTCCAGTCCAAAAAAGTAATGGTATCGACGCCAGTTAAACCACGTGTTGACCAAAGTATTGGAATGCAATTAATTAATTTTGTGAGACAATTTTAAATAAATACTCAAATAACACCGGACCCCAAACTAGTACATAATATCGACAAGATAGAAGTATTCAATTTCCAAGAATAATTGTATTTACAACATTGTTTCAAATAGCAGAAAATGTTATTTCATTTCTTCAATTTTATAAAAATATATTTTCGTCAATGAACAATTAACGCTGTTAAGTACATTTTACATGGTACAAGGGTATTAATGACTTAATTTGACGGAAGGTAGCCTGATCCAAGCAATCAAAGAATGATTCA
Source organism: Eucriotettix oculatus (assembly GCA_034510155.1). Lineage (NCBI taxonomy): Eukaryota > Metazoa > Arthropoda > Insecta > Orthoptera > Tetrigidae > Eucriotettix > Eucriotettix oculatus. The sequence continues at coordinate 57,755,653 of CM067378.1, read as the reverse complement.
ATAATTATTATTCCTTTCCCCTGTACCATTTGTTACTGTAATGTAAATTTGGATATTCTACCTCAGTCTACCTGTTTAATCGGATAAATGTGCACTTGTACGTTATTAAATTATTTGAGTAATCATAATACTACAATGTATTGTTTTATTTAAAGGGAATAAGACAGATGAAGTTCAAGACTGTGGGGTTTTATTACGATTTTCTGATAATGAAACCTTTAGATTTATGATTTATCACGATTAAAATTAAACCCTATTACTAAAACAGATTGTATCTTTTTTTTCTTCTTTTAATATAAATTTAAATCACATTTTATTTGTAGGGAGGACGGGAATATAATTTTGATCGGGGCCCTTGAAGACCATCCTGGGGAAAAGATTATAATTGTAATTTCGAAGCACTTAGTTGTTTTCTCTGCCAATATTGAGCCATTTCAGTAGAGCAAGTGGGGACTCGGCGTGGGCGTCGCTCTCGTGCCTCGACAGAGAGTAAATCCGGCAGCACGTTGCAAAAAGAACAAGTCTTCCTGCGCGGCGTCTCCGGAGGCGCAGTAACGAGCAGCTTGTTGCGACGGACGGAATCTCTTGAAAACAATAACGACGCTGAAATACACACCCAGGTCTCGAGCTAAATTTTCATTACGGAGTGATTTATCTGCCGTTTGTGCAGTCGACGAGGTCGCTTCGCATCTTAGCGGAACTTCCGCCATCTTACCGGAAGCGCGTAAAGCTGTGAGCTTTTCTCGGCTGCGGCGCGCTATTTCATTCACGCTATCTCGCGAGGGAACACCGACGCTTTTTCTCCCCCACCCCCCGAAAGCTTGTACATCTTCTTCCGAGCCCCTTCCTGCTGGCACTCTCAGTTATCTACCAGGGAAGTATGTTGACGTTGTATTAATTTATACGGAGCGCGCTCACAAAGGGTTAATTTATGCTTGTATAACTTGCTGCAACGCGACAGCTCAAGGGAAACCTGCCTGCTATAAACAGAATTATTTTTGCAAGGGTTGATAAAGAATTCTTATTTTTCTACGAGAATGGCTGCAAGGAAGTATCGAGACTAAGAAACTGTATTATTCTGAACGTGACTTCCATCGGGACCTTAAATTGCATCACAAAATATTATAATTTTTTCGCTTATTTTCTCTAAAAATTGTTTACAGTAAAAATTAAAATAATATTTAAGCAATTAATGTAATGATACTTTTAGAATGTTTATTGTTAACTATCCGAGCGAAACGGTCCACATTTGATAATCTCCTCCTAGACCGGCAGGAATTGAAAAACTTCATTCGCAGTGATAAATCTTGGTTGATCGGTGCTTATAATCCAGGAGTCCTAGAGCTCTAATTTTAAAAATCAATCTTCAAGCATTTTTGACATTTACGTTAATTAGTATCAATTTAAGTTATTACAATCTACGATAACTGGTAATACTATAACAATAAACTTGTAGCATTACCTTTATGTTCTTGATTGATGGAAATTATTTAAAAATTTTCCTGCATTTTGTCTATTTGTTTCTCCAGCTTAACTTAATTTCTGAACTATTTCGCATTTCGCACGTTCAAATGGCTGAATTTATAAAACTCACATCCTGGACTTAAGCTGTGCTTTAAAGGCTAGGAGCAAGAAGCGGGATTGGAAGGAAAGTAACATTTCTGCCTTATCCCACATTGTACTAAAACTGGGACGAGGGAATTAGGGATCCTCAGGTTCCTAAGAGTAAGACATTACTTGGGACGCTATGAGCACTGTCGTTGTGAGCACGACACGCGTTCCATTTACCAATCAATTTGGAAGTCTTCTACTCGCCAGCTACTTTTAAAATTATTCCCTTTCTTCGAACGATTTATCAAACACATTATTGGAATACGTTTCAATTATGTCTCCAGTAACAGATCTGTAAGAACCTGAATCTTGAATTTTATCATTTAAGTTAACTATTTTCCCCTCGTCCACTATTGCAATTATATATATACTATATATTATACTATAGACACTGTAACATCTGATAATGTCTTTACCAATTATTTAAGCACTATTGTCAGAAAACTTAAAAACAACAAAATAATCAATTAAATCAAACGATTGCTTAACAATTGTACGTTAGCAAAGAAATGTAAACCTCATTCCAATTTTCCGGCCATTCAGAATTTTGTCGCATGGCAATATTTGGTTATATTCCCTCAGTTAGACTCACTTTACGGACGTTATCTTTCAACCATGTTTGGAAATTACTGAAGCCGATTTGTAGCACACAAATAAAATAAATTAGTAAAATGATGTTATAAATTATATTCTCTACCAGTAAGGCTGCCCAAATTAATATCGGCTTGTCCATCGTGATCCTTGTGGGTCTGAACGACGGCAACACAAAAATATATTATAAAGACACTCTTTTCTAGGGATGAATTATATATTGTTGAGGAATGCAGAAATTAGTTAAAAGAAGAATAGAAAAGCACATTGGAGGAGCTAAAATAACGAGTTTAGAATATGATGGATATTATATCAACAAAAAACTAACATTGGCTCAATGTTAACTCAACAAAAGTACGTATTGTGTTATTTTTAATTTACAGGTCAACATTTGTTTTCTTGTATCATTGTTCAAATCGTAATGTGCAAGCCAATTTTTGCTGGAATATCCCATTCCTGAATGGTGTTATAATTTAAATTTCTTTGGGTCTTGTTACGTGATGGTTTCTTTAAAGGAGTAACGTGAGCAAGGCGATGAGGAGAGATGTGGAGCGCCCATGGGCATAGCTCGCGAGACTGCGGCTCGTACGTTATGTAAATTGTTATTGATGGCTGAGCGTTATCGACACGCGCAGACGCAGACAAAGCCAGACCGGAAGTAATTACCCGGTCCTGGAGCCTCGCCGGTGCGTACCAAAGGTGCGAAGAGTACATAAATATTTTGCTCTACACCGGACGGTCATTATCAGCTCATCAATCACAACGAGACGTTCTCTGACGCCGACACGGCAAAAAAAAATTCATTCGCCAGCCGTGGTCAGACATACTCTGTCGATTCACCTCTTTGTTCCCAAGACAACAATTATTCGACAACAGAAAAGTGAGTGTACAGTCAAACACTTCATTAATCACATAAACTCTATAAACCATCATGCGTTGAATCAAGGTAAATATTAGCGTTCCGTAAGCATTAATCTCCAAAGAATAAAAAGTTATATAACAATGGTTTAAAATTACATTTTGTAATTTCAGACCGTAATTAATGTTTTATTAACGAGCACTACAAATGTATATACTGAATTTATGTTTATCAACAAAAATATTAATTCCGACGACCACGAAATATGAAATTTAATATTAATGGATGTAAGTTACTCTAATAATATTCACCGTAAAACACTAGCCAATAAAAAATTAGAAAGTGCAATAACTTGTTACGTCCACAGCTCTGTCGTTTCTCTCGAATTTAAATTGATAGTCAATAGATTTTCAATTTATACAAGCATTCATGTCAATTATTTATTCTGCGAATAAATTTGTATGTTACATATCATAAAAACTAATATCTTCGTATAAAAGTTTGCAATAATAATAATAAAAATGTATGTAAGGGGAGTTGTCATCATTGCAATTTACTTTGAATCAAATTGCAGTTTCAATAATTGATTAAACAAAACAATTGAATAGTTATTGCTAAATATAATGACAAAATAAAATATATTAATTATAAAATTATTAATCCTTTGTAAGTCCAATACTATTTAATTTTTTCAGTACATTATTTAGACGATAATGATGTTTTAAATACGATATTGGGGGCTTTTCATGGAACACAAAGCGGACTTTGTGGTAAATTAAACTCTAACCACACTCAAACAGATAGGATTATCGTATTCTTCTGTATTATGTAACTTAATTTGACAGCATTAATCAACCTACACTATGATTCTTTGAATAAATAAATTCCCATATATTTGTTATTTATTTCCTATTAAATTTTATGCAGAAGTATTATCAGTGGTGCTAAGGATTTTTGGTCTAAATATACGAATTAGGAGTTGTACGTGGTCAGCGTATCGATTCACTTTAAGTCTTAACCCCAGTTTTCATGACCATAAGCAACACTGCCTTGCTCTATGTCCTAAGCAGCACAAAGGGTTGACTGTGCAAGTATTCGTCAAGCTTATAGTTTCCATAAATTAAATAACTCAAATTGATAATTACATGTTTCAAAAAAAGGAACAACTTAATATTTCACTGGAAAAAAAAGACGAAAGATGAACAACACTATTCAATAGAAATAAAACTTTATTTTTCATCGTTGTAAGGTCTTTACTTAGAGCGCAATGTTACGAGAAAACTAGTGACTTACCTGATATTTCAATTGAAAATCTAATTAAGACAAACAAAAGCCAAAATTGTTGCTACAGATTTGAACACTTCTACTGAATAATTATTTTTTTCAGTTAAAATAAATCTGGGAATGCAATAATTATCGATTTAAGGTAACTTTGAGACTTAAAGACTAAAATTATTAATTGTTATTAATTAGTAAAGCAATTCAAAATTAAATCTACATAAGGGTATGAACGAGTCTATGTGAATCCAAGTATAGTAGCGAAAGAGCCGTATAATGGCTACAGTTATAGGAGACAGTAAATTTGAGACATGACTCTTAAATGCAATAGGAATCCAGACTGGCTTCTGTTATTCCACGAATGAATTTGTCGAATAATTTTCAGGTTCATAATGCACATAATATATTGACATTCAACACTTAGTATTAATTGTGTTATTGTGTTGATATATTAGCAAATATCTTATATACAATAGAATGTAGGAGGTTGAATTGGTATGGGCATTTGAGACAAATGCTAGGGGAACAGAGGAAATTAAGAATATTCAACTAGCAACCCCCAAAACGAAAGGAAAAAGTTAGACCTAATGAAGGAGTGATGCAAGCAATGGAGGACAGATGTATGCGAGGTGGAGATTGGCAAGATAAAATGAGATGGAGGCTTTTATGGGACAGAGGCCGTATGTATAGTTCCCACTCGCATTTATTATTATTATTGTGTTCATATATGATTTAACTTCAACATGTTTTAAATTCTGTTCGCTTAATACTTTGCATAGCTAATGATCACAAAGAGCACTACTGAAGCTGATAATTTACAGTACACTGTTGAAAAATAACGCGTAGGTTGTTATTGCACGAGAGCGGTATCATTAGAATGCAATTCGCGTTTGCTTTGACGGTCGATGCGAATGTTTGCAGGCCTCTTCGTCCCGTTATATCAGCGTGCCATGAAAAACACGCTAATTACGCGACAAATTTAAACTCTCGGAACTGAAAACGTGGCATTGATTTATTACGGCAGCAATTAGTTCTGTTTGTCGCCTACCGTGGGACGTCTCTTTGGCTGTCGTTTGCTCAGAACGTGGCCCGGATTTTCAGCCAATCTTAATCCCCCGTGTGTTTCTCTCCCTTTGATGGACTAAATGACTATTAAGATAAAATAAATTGTTTCAAAATAAAATACGTTGGAATGATAATCATCATGTGTTTTACTGGCAGATGAAGTCCTATCTCATGGGTATTTTGATTTTTTAGTCATAATTGATTTTTCTACATTTAACGCGGCGTTCTGTCCATTCCAATTTTAACGGATGGGGTTTTCTCTAAAACTTAAATAAAAATATTAAAGATATTTTTTAAAAACATATTTTAATTTAAAAAAATATAATTACAAATATTAAAGCTCAAATATAACTATCCGAAGAAAATTACTCATCTCTTAATTTCAGGTTAAATCGTGGACCCTCGTCCGCACGTCAATTACTGATTAATTTAGTAATACATCTTAAGTGCATCTGTTTCCGTAGTGTGCGCAAGTCCTCCCCCCATCACTGCTAAAGGATTAATCTGTATGTGAAAACTAAGCTAAGAATGTCGGTCTTCACAACATCACGACCGTGAGAAAAATATAAATTTTATCGAGCATTTCTGTTGATTAACCGGATCAATAAATTTTTTGGTCAAGATTGTAACATGCTCTACCAAATTGTGAATTTCTGGAGCTATCTCGTCCCCACCTCGGGAAAGCCGTCTGTCTGGTTCGTCCTTAAACTTAGACTATAACGAGAACCAAAACAGTTTTTCTAAACCTTATGGTGACATATATTTATCTATTCGCTGTTGTTGACATAATTAGTGAAAAATGTTTATTGCTCATCAACGGAGAAAAAGATTAAAATATCTTCTTTCGAAGAGACGTTTTAGTTACTGATTTATTCAGTCTTTTAATAAATCAATTACAAATTCCAGTTGCTATTACGGAAAGCTATCAGATTTGTTACTAGAGTCTATTCAAATTTTATAACTAAAATATTTTTATAGGAGGAAAATTCAAAAGCAACAGCAGATATCCATCTTAAAATCTGATTGAATCTCTTTATTCTTTCCGTTTTATAATCAATACTACTCTGTTTAGTCTTAGGCCAACTTTACTTTTCTTATATCACGCTATTGTTATCAGGGTCCGAGGTAGCAACGTAAGCAGAATGCATCTCTTTAAAAAGTCTTGTAATGTTTGTTTCAGGCGTTCCAGTCGCTGTTTTATTTCTTCCTACGAATATTGTTCATCAAGTCCGTCGTCACGATATTACACGGGGGTAGCGCCGAAAAATCAAGATATCCGTGACGTTGGAAAAGGGGGAGGGGAGCCAGATGGGGTGTTAGCTCGTGGACGGCAAGAGCTTTTTTCTTGATTCAGACGTCGATTTGGACGGTCGAGGGCAGCCGTGGCTGCTCGCGGTACTAACCTAGTAATTGTGCACCAGCTTTGTACTAGTTTGTATTAACTTTTAAAAGATTATTTACTTTCCTTTATTCACGTTAATAAACCTTTGTTAATTTTTGTATTGTCATTTTGTTTTTCGCTTATCCCTGCCTTCGACGGAACAAGTCGAGAGGTCTGAACTAAATTACTACGACGACAAGGAGAGTTTCGGTACACTATTGGTTAAAAAACAATAATATATTCTATTTTTGGATCTGTTCTGAAATTATAATTTCGTCAATAAACTGGAATTAATAAACTATTAATTTTTAAGAGAATATATGTTTAACACAGGATTATGTATGATAATTATTAATATTTGCACCACTTATTGCGGTGGAGGAAGACGAAGATAATTAGAATCAGTTTTAATTATAATCGTAACTCGTTTATTTTAAAACCCTACTAACTTTACTGGCTTAATTTAGGTATCCTGTTTATTTATGTTTTATTAATTTAGATTGCGATGGAGTCTCAAAGTTTCGTCGAAGGGTTGTATTCACTTTAGTGTATTTTCGTGAGAAGTAATTCTCCATTTTCAATAAGTTAAATTAAAATTGTCTCTTGATTTGCCAGATTTATTATTTTGCTCATTTTAACGTCACATATATCATATAAATATATATAAATTATATATATATATATAAGTAAACGTTGCCATGTTCAAAACTATGCTCAAAGTGAAGGAGTAATTAAAATTATAATACTTCTGGTGTGCAATTAGTCAATAGTTCGATAAAACTTATGTTGAGGTGTACATATTATACAGGAAATACCGACGGAAGAAAAGAAACTAAAATAAAATCAACGAACATTTATATTTTATATTTTGAAGTTATAAAACATTTTTTGTCTTACATTTTTGAAGAAATAAATATTTGTTTTATAATTTCTAATATTATAATTGTATGAATTTCAAATTATTAATGTTAAGATCCAGACATTTCTATTCAATAATTTTCCTAACTGCTTGGAAATCATTAAGTACTATGTCATTATATTTGAAATCGCTATTCTGATTTACCTTGCACCAGTTTTTACAGTAATGAATGTGCGACCGTCCGTGGTGGTCTCGGTGAGCAAAAGAGCGGAACTTCCGGTTTGGGCACTTCGCTGGCTGGAGTCCAAGACCTTCCTTGTTTTCTGGTAGTTTTCCCAGATCATTTTCCAGATAAAGAGTGGCCGAGAAGCTATCACCACCATTCACTATCTCTACTAGATCACGCGGGTAGCCTTCCAGGTTTGGGTCTGCATTCAAGTTTGAGTAACAGCCTCTTTGGTAAAGAAGTTCTCATACAATTACAAATGTTTCTTTCAAATGAAAAACAATTTTGTCTTCAAGACATTTCTTACGCTTTATATACAGAAATTTTGCAAACGTCAGACGTTTTTCTTAATAAATGCCGTTATTGTAAGCTTTTAGCACCATGATTATTTTCAATAACGTTATATACGACTGATAGAATAGTGCATGGGTTAAATTAATAAAACAATTCATCATCTTGCACAGATTTTATTTCCGTAAATTTAAATAACAATAATGTTTCAGCATATGTTCATTCAGGTTTTAATTCCGTATAGGAAAGAACTAAAATCCCAAATTGTGAAAATGTTAAACAAAAAAATAAAATTTAAGAAATCCAGGCTTAATGAATAACTGCAGCTTAGAGGATCGGAGACCTGGCATTTGGGAATTACATCCACCATTCTAGGGGCTTTAAAGTTTCAATGAATGCCAAGAAGTGGCTTACCTCAAATATATACGTTTAAGAACACTTGAATGATACGATTAAGCTTGTAAAATTTTACAAATATACGTAGTAAAACCAAAATATAACAAAAAATAATGTGTTCTAAATTTTCTTAGCTAAATCGTATCGTTGTGTTAAGTGTGTTATCATAAGTTATTATGTGTATCATTTCTGACAGGTTTCTGTGTAAATATTTTGTTCAAGGTTAATAATTTCAACCTATAACCCAATCGAATTTATAATATTAGAGAACACAGGAATAATTAAAAAATAATAAGAACCCACAACGATGTCAGTAGAGGAGAACCATGAAAGTCCTGAATTCGTTTGTATTTCTCCCCAGATTGTTGCGGGGCCCACTGACGGCGTTGGGAATGCCTCGTACTCTATCTGGTTTTTCAAGGTTCTCAGATGCCGAGGAACCTTAATAAATTTTAGGAGGTGTATGTACTGGGGTCGATGTCCTTGGGCATACGATAAGAGTTGTCCGGTGATCCCATTGGATCAGTCGGCCAACTGTCTCTTAAAACTGGCGAAGACACGGAAGATGGAAATGCTACGACCCCACAGCAAACTCATCTCCCGTCGTTGGGAAGAGCGTGAGAATAGTACCCAATAGCCTGACCTTCCTGATTCAGGCCTTCTATGGTTTCCATAGGTGATACACCGTGTAGGATCCTTGAACTATATCCCTAAGATCCGAGTTAACCCTTGGCTACCTTGCTCTACCTTCCACATCCCCTTTTAAATTCCCTTCTTATGCTATTAAAGTTGAGTTGAAAGTTTCAGGATCACCCTCATGTAGCCTGTTAAGCAAAAAAACGTGATTTATATATATAAAGTTCTATATACTTCTTTTATATTTATGATGATCCAATACAAACGAGCCTTTATAGATGAGTTTTCATTATTTTTCGGTACCAAAAATGTAACTAAAATATATGCTTTTATTTTTTCCTTCAGATAGACGTGTTCTGCAATCATGAATTTATAATATATTTATATAATGTAATATATATATAAAAATATATATATATATATATAGAAGTATACTTATCCGCAGTCAAGACTGAGTTAATATTTGTAATGTATTTTTCACATAACTAAAAGTGAAACGGTAATTCACAGTTTTCATAAATAAATTTATTGACAATAAGTAAAATAAATTATTAAAAATACGGCCAAATGTGTAAGCAAATAAATTAAATTAACGTTTAGTAAATATAAATATAAAATTTCATCCACCTTTGTGGACTTCAGGTAATGGATAAAACTAATTCCAATGTAACAGTGACGGTTACGACAGAAATGATCGTAACCGTCTCTGTAAGTAGTCCGCGACACCAAATTACAATAGAATTAGTTTTATTCAATTAAATATTTACCTTAAGAAGTCCACAAATATGGATGATACGTTGTATTCATTCTAACTCAATGTTAATTAAATTTCTTTGCAGTCATATTTGGCCGTATTTTTTATTGTTTTACTGTTTTCATGTTGTGACAAATAGTTTCGAAAGGCTGTGCAGTATAAGTGTTTGAGTTTCACGAGACAGTACTTTTTAAATTTCGTGAAATTCACGAGAAAATACTTTGTTTTTAATTTCGTGACAACTGTAACATTGTTTAGACCAGTAATACAGAACTTTGTTGGCAGTTTGAGAATTCACGTACAATTTTTTACGTTTTGTTTTATGTTCCCGCATATTTTTGTCTCTAGTTAAGTTGTTTCTTTTTTCTGCTAATTATGACATCTACTGCAGTGGTATGTTCTAAACTTAAAAGTTATTCTTTAAACGACAAGAGATGACACACAGCGAATTGAGAAAGACAGCGCTACTTTTGTATGTTCGTTTTGAGCTGTAAAAAAACTGTCTTTATCAGTTTCCCAACCTTTTTTGAGCTTACGTCAATTGAGGCTGCTAATGCGCCTTTTGTAGCATATATACTTTTTATATTAAAAAATTTAATTATTTACTAAATAAAGTCTAATACATCTTGGGATTTAGGAAGCAGTTACAATTATATTATTAAGAAAATACTGTAAGTAAATTTTCAAAACATGATAGACAACTAATATAAGTACAAAATAATTTATGTGATGTATAATAATTTCAACATTCATTCTTAAGTCACATCTGTATTAGTGCTCGATACTTGCTGCATAGAGTTCCAGTATCAAGCTACCCCTATACGAGAAGTTGAGATGGCCAAAGTGATGCGCATGCCATCCTCCTCACTTGGCATAGTGAGCAATACTCTTGGAAAATAATCAGGCTTACATTACTCCAAACTTTCAAGTGTGACTCTTTAGAAAGCACAACACATAAGGAGCGCTTATTTAAAATTAAAATGAACAAGTATAATCATCGCAGGTGGTTGTTTTATATTCTCAATTTAGAATTGCCTCTCTGCTGGGAAAAACCCATATTAATTTTAGCATTTACGTGTTAGGATCAGACATGTACTCAGTCTACCCACTATTGGTTTTTTCGAAGATCATTGATGTAATATAACAATAATAAATTCATGTGTACGTGAATATGCTAAAATGTAAGTAATGAAGCACTCTTAAGAAAGTTGGAAAATTATATATAATAAAAAGTTTCTGGCAGGACAAAACTTATATAATTAAAGAAAATCGTACACTTAAAAATATGACACCCACTCATTCCAGAAATACTTTATGGATCTTACTACTCGCCAAAATATTTATTTTCATGCAAATATCTACCGTTTGTGTGCATTTTAATATTCCGTTACCTCCACCCCCGCCCCAGGAGTGATAGTATTGTCATACGCCTTCAGTCGAAAAGAACACGTATACAAAATTTGGTCTAAATTACTCCACTTGTTTTGATTTGTGTGAGGCACTTCACTACTTAAAAATAAACTGAAACACCCACTCATATATTTGTAAGGAGATAATTTTTATACCATCGCTTCGGTCTGATTACCGCGCGTGCATAAACATTAACATACATAGCTTTAAAAGTTAAATTTAGCGTATGCGGCACTGACCTTTATATAATCAATCTTATTTAACATTTTGTATTTTTACAAACTAATAATAAGGTATCAATACTATTATATAGAGCATAAAATAACCTTTTTATTTCGGTTATAATACTTTTAAATTATTTTATAGAATGCTGAATCAAACAAGCCCCTTGACTTTTAATTACAGAAAATCCATCTCGAGCGCCAGAGTCGTATTTTTAATTTTATTTGCATTTAAACTCATAAAACATTGTGTATTATTATTTACTTATTAAAACACATAATTATACCTATAGCGATGAAAACTGGGCCTGATAGAAGCAAACATCACAGGGCAATTAATTTAGTATCCCATGCATGTAAAATATTAACTAAAATAATATACACGAGAATGGAAAGTCAAATAGAATGGGAATTAGGGGGCGACCAATTTGGTTTTAGGAAGCAATATTGACTTAACGATTAATTTTTGAAGATAGGATACAAAAGAGCCGGCCTACGTTTATGGCATTTGTATATTTGGAAAAAGCGTTTGATGATGTGAACTGGTACACACTATTTATGATTTTGAAGAGCACTGGAATAAAATATCGAGAAAGGAGGTTTATGCATAATCTCTACAGAAGATAGCAGTAAATAGAATAGAAGATCAAGAAAGGTCGTAATCAAGAAAGGAGTAAGACAAGGTTGCAGTCAGTCTGTCGCCAATGCTGTTTAACTTATGTATAGAGCAGGCGATGAATAATGTTAAAACGTAATATAGAAAAGGAATCATACTGCAAGGAAAATAAATAAAAGACCTTACGCTTTACCGGCGATATTGTAGTATTAGGGGAGTCAGAAGATGACTTGGAAACCATAATAAAGTGCATGAACGGAGTCCTGGAAAAAAGAGTTCAATAAGGATTAATAGAGGTAAAACCAAGGTAATGGAGTGTAGTATGAGAAACAGTGGAGTAACAAAGGGTGTTAGATTGAGATGAGATATTTTGACGGATGTTAAGGAATTCTGTTACTTGGGAAGCATAATAACTAGGGATGGTAGAAGTATATTAGACATAAAGAGTAGGATAACACATGCAAGGACAAATTTCGCGAAAAAGTGGAACTTACTTAGGGGTAGCCGTTGCTAAAATGTTCGTATGGAGCGTGGCGTTATATGGGTGCAAAACGTGGACGACAGGAGTTGGGGAAAGGAAAAGAATAGAAGCTTTTGAAATATGGTGCTATAAGCGAATGCTGAAAAATCAGATGGTTGGATAGAATCACTAACGAGGAAGTTCTAAACAGAATAGGGGAAAAGCGAGCAATATGGAGAACGTAAACCAAAAGAAGGGATAGAGTAATAGGCCACGTTTTGAGACCGGAGGGTCTTGTGAAATTAGCATTAGAGGGAAACGTGTTTGGGTAAGAACAGAAGACGGAGGCCAATAATGTATTAAGCAGATTAGGGAGAATGTGGGTTGTGCTAATTATAAAGAAATGTAAAGGCTTGCGCTAGATAGGTTAGCGTGGAGGGTTGCATCAGACTAGTCTTAGGACATCAATTAAAAATTATTATTACTTAAATAAAAAAGTTGGGTTCAACTTAATCACTGTTTCATGGAAAACATCAACTTAATTATGTCGTTTGACAAGCTACGTGATAGTATAATCTATACATTTGCAAGTTATGTATATCTTTAGGGTAGGACTTTCTTAGGCCTGAAATTGGCGACGACAGGACACTAAAATTTCCAAAGATTGGTAGAATACTTTTCAGGGGTTATCAGCGCTAAACACAAAAAATTTATGAGCTATCGGACGAATCGTAAAAGAACACCTTAGGGCGATCATTATAACTCGCTGTGTCTTTGAACGGGTCAGGAATATAATCGTATACAATGACTTTTATTTATATAAATTGTAAAATACGCAGTAATCCTCAGTGACACATGCCCAAACGACAGTTAAAAGTTCAATATATATATATATATATATCACAGAAATTAATCATTTTAATTAAAACCCAATTAAACTTAAAAAAATTGTTAGCTAAATAAATGAATCTATGTGTGTGACGAGAAGAAAGATAGAAATGGGCGAGAAATGAGAGACAGAAACGATATTTGTCGTAGTGTAGAAGAACAAAAAGCGTTGCTGTGTAATTAGCGGGAGAGAATATAGAATAAGCTGCTTACGACGCATACAACGCTTTTGTGATACATTAACTGTAGATCTGGTTGTATTAATTATGAAAATGGTGAACTTGATGCGGCACATGGAAATTCAGAAGCTGGTATCTTCTCTTTATATGATGGTCCTGGAGTATTACATTCGAATTTAGTCTCTCTCATAATCATTATTTTCTTATTCACGGTAATATTCTCAAAATTAACTTTAAAATCGACGGTTTTCTTAAATTTATTTTATTGTAAACATTCAATATAATTACCTTTCAGTTGACAGCCTAACCTGAGATTTTTCAGTAAACAAGAATAATCTAAAAAAGATACTTCGTTAGTTAAATATTATATTGAAACCGAAGTTTTATTGCATTTTCAATTTAAATAGTTTATGACATATTAATAAATTACACAGATTGTTTGGTCAATTAAATGCATATACTGTACTCATAATTCTTTTATTATTCAAATACTTATTCTTTTAAATATTTTAGCACTTTTATTGTGTTGATTAGTAAATTTTCCACAACCAATACAAACCTAATACAAATAATATTTGAATACTTATTCTTATTTCAACTGATGGAATTATATAAGCTGTGCTAAATTATTCTCATCACATTGAATTGATCGAATTAAGAATTATAGAAAAAAATTGCAATTATATCATTTAAATGTAAGTTATTCCAAACTTAGACTTTTAATTTGTTTCAAAATATTGCCCTTAATAATTGTATATAATTAGTCATATTTAGATTATCTATATTTAGTTATTATTTAAAATACCCTAAGTGGTCCCAAAATATTATATGTGTATTTTATGAACGAACATCTGTTAACCGTGTTCTTGATGTTCTAAAATTAACAATTAAAAAACTTATTACCTTGAATCGTAAATATTACTCGAATTATTTGCATCCAAACATTTATTTTAATATTAATAAATTTTATTGGAAAATGTTAAAAGTTTATATAAAGAAGTATTTATTTTTATAGATTGATGACTGAAATGTTACACATCAACTTCAATATTAGGGCATTAGCGTGAATAATCATGTCATTCAATTAAACGGAATTACTGAAACATTATTATGAACTGTCATTAATGAAATACAATTTTCCATTGAATTTTTTTACCCATCAACAAATGCTGTATAATTATAAGTCATTCGAGAACAATGTTTGTGGCTGCGTACTTTCAGAAATTTTTACATCTGAAGAAAAAAATTGTAAGTAAATAAATTGTAGGAAATAATGTTATAGTTTATCATTTTTCCTATATCGATCTTTTTGTAATTAACAAATTTTTAAAATTTATTTAAAGTCACTTCAACTGGTAGCGTCACTGGCGACTACAGAATAAAGCAAAGAATTCGGGGGATTATAACCAGGTGAGAATTCTTTGTTAATCACATACACCGGTAAAGCCTTCGCTTCTTTTTTGTATTTTGAGATTGATTATAATTAATGATTTTAATTAGTTAAGAAAAACTTATTTTCTAATTTTATAATGTTAAATGTGACATAGGCCTACAGCACATTCATTCAATATAATAATTTCTGAAAACATTTTTCTGGCATTAAGAAACTTAATAAATAAAAATACGGCCAAATATGTGAGCAAACAAATTCAATCAACGTTTAACTAGTACAAATACAATGTTACGTCCAACTTTGTGAACATCTTCAGGTGAATTTTTAAATGGACTACAATAGCGACACCAAAATGCAATCTAATTAACTTATCAATTTAAAAATGTACCTGAAGAAGTCCACATTGTTGAATGAAACGATTTATTTGTATTAATTAAATGTGCTGAGAGCCGAGACAGGGAGTAAGGTGAAACGTCCTCTTACTAAGTCCTTTTTCTCAACATTCCATGACCTGACTTCCCCACTTCTTCAATTTAAACTAAAACTCCGCCTCAATGCATGTTTTTTAGGCAAAAACAATATTATTATTTTTAAAAATTCATCTTCTAATAACATTATGTATAGCCTAGACCCGTTCCCTACCAGGCATGGATATTAAATGAATGTTATTGGCCATCCCTTCTCCTTATGATTTCAGCTTTCTGAAATCTTATTGGTACAACCTCATATAAAACGGTCCCAATTTTGTAGTTAGTTAAGTTTCTGTGTAGCCGTCTGACTCCGTCTCTATGTCACTCTGAGCTCTAATTTTCTTCATGTATTTATCTTAAGATTAGGCTGAAAATTTTGAGTATAAATCCATTTTTAAGTCTTCTTGAACTAACGCCTTATAATTTTACCCACCACACTTATTAAAGCTGTTCTAGAGTGCAACCTAACGACCTTATGAAAGTCAAAACTACTCGCTGTGACCTTAAGAGGATCAAAATTACTGCCAGACCTTTAGAGAGTCAAAATTACTCCCGCGAAATAAAGAGAGTCAAAATTACTGCCGCGACATTAAGAGATTTAAAATTACTCCTGTGACCTTACTACTGTAACCTTGAGATAGTCAAAATTACTGCGAAGTTTATATCTTTATAACTTTTGAAATACTGAATTCTATCTCTCGTTTGCAATATTTCAGTTTAGATATATTTATGGTGGCATGAAAATCAGACCCAACGATATTTAAATTATATTTCAGTTAATTAAAATTGTTGACATCTTTGGCCGTATTTTTTAAATAAAATATTTTATACCTTCACTGACCACATAATATTACTAATTTAAGCGTTTTGTATAAGTATTCAAATTATATATGGACAGGTTTTTTTCAAGTTTTTTAATGTTTCTACATTCATCATGTCTGCATTCGATACTGTATCTGATTTACTTACGTAATTTTTATATTTCTTACGTATTACACTAAACATTTCGGTAATAATATAAAAGTAAAAAGCTACATGTAACTGACTTTTAATTTGTCTGTTAAATTTTCCTTTAAATCGATTTGATTCAATTTTTACTACTTTGATTACTGTTCGTATTTTCTAGCAACGAGTCCTTGTAACTTACTGACGCAAGCTATGAAACAGATCTTACGCAGGAGATACTCTTGTAATTTGCCAGCACACACAGTTGTCGATTTTCTACTGGTGTACGTAATTGTGTAACGGCCGACTGCATCACCAATCTCGGCAGTGTGTGCAATAGAGCCGCTATCTAGAAGGAGGGCGGCCGAATCTCCCACAGTAGAACAGAGCATGTGACAGGACAATGGGCTGGCGGGCCCTGTGTACGCTACTGACAAACAAGCCTGTTCGTACCAGCGAATCAGATAGTTGCATATTCCTGTGTTCTAACGAGATCACAATTATCAAACAAGGTCAAACGCATAGCTATTCACTAGAACAAGTCATGAATCGATTTCATTCAGAAGAAGAGCGTTCATTAATAAAAATTATTATATAATTAGTTATTAGAAAAGATTGAGGAATGCAAACACACGTTCTTTGGAACATTATTTAAAACTTAATATTTGAAAATTTGAGTGTTTTCTGCACTAATAATACGCCGTGTCCTGTGTCTAAGAGTTTGCAACCCCAGTTCAGGCTTAGTAATTTTAGAGCTCCGAGAGATGATTAAGAGACCAAATCTACTACTTTGATAACTGTGTCGTATTTCTAGCAACAAATGCTAGAGACAGTGATAGAGCTTTGATTAATGAAATACCGAAAGCGAATAAGTTAGAAAAGCGGTGAGAGAAAAAAAACCGTTGTGCAGAACCAAATGTGTGAATATTTTAGGACTTCGGATGATTTATTTAATTTTTGGATAGAGAGAATAGTTTAGAACTGAAATATAGAGCATTACTAGATGACGTACCCGGAGTTTCTCAGGATCACGTAAATAATTTAGCAGGAATTTAATTACAGATTAGTTTATTACTGTAGCGCGACTTAGGGTTGCATGGAATAATGGTAATTTAAGTAATTTGGGAATCAGAAGACGATTTGGAAACCATAATAAATGGCATGAACGGAGAAAGAGTTCAATATGAGGATTAATAGAGAGAAAACCAAGGTAATGATAATGGTTTGGGAAACAGTAGAATAACCAAGGGTGTTATATTGGGAAGTGATATTTTGACGGAAGATAAGGAATTCTGCTACTTGGGAAGCGTAATAACTAGGAATGGTAGAAGTATAGTAGACATAAAGAGTAGGATAGCACAGGAAAGGAAGGCTTTCACGAAGATGAGGAATTTACTTACGGGTAATATAAGTGTGAACATTTGGAAATCGTTGCTAAAACGTTCGTATGGAGTGTGGAGTTATATGGGTGCGAAACGTGGACGATAAGAGCTCCGGAAAGTAATAAAAACCTTTGAAATGTGGTGATATAGGTGAATTCTGAAAATCATATGGGTGGATAGAGGAAGTTCTAAACAGAATAGATGAAAAGCGAACAATATGGAGGAAGCGGACCAAGAGAAGGTATAGATTAATTTGTTTGAGACACGAGTGGTCTTGCAAAATTAACATTAGAGGGAATTGTATGATGTAATAACAGAAGAGGGAGGCCGAGGATAGAATTCGCTAAGCAGATTAGGGATGCTGTGGGTTGTGCAGGTTATGATGATATGAAAAGGCTTGCGCAAGATAGTTTAGCATGGAGGGTTGCATCAGACCAGTTTTAGGACAACAATAACATAGTACTTAGGTAGACTTGTTTTTTTTATATTTGTACAGTAGTTTTTTATAATAAATAGAATAATTTTAGCGTCAAATCTTACGATACTCCTTCAGTCCCAATAGAGGTACTCTACATAACAGTACTCGAGGGTACACTACTATTTCTGTTGTCAAATTCGATCTATTTTCAATTTCCAACTCAGCAATTAAATGGCAAAAAACGTCAAAATGGTATTTTTTATGAGAGAGGTGTCATTTGTAAATATGCGCTGTGTCCAAACTATTGTTAATAAACTATTTTTTCTGACTTAATAATAAGTACATTTCAAAGTTTCAAGAAAGTTAAATAATTCAGTCATAACAACGTAAGTTATGCGTTCTATTTCTTTGGAATTATTTTCCCTCATTTCGACTTTGGATGTTGCAGTTCTAACACGAAATTCCAATGCATATGTATATGCCCGACCTACCTGATGCAGGTTTCCTTTCCATCTCTTTACGTGAAACTCCGGGTAGGACCCTTAAAATATAGCCCGGGATTCCTAGTCAACCCTTGGCTACCTTGCTCTACTTCCATATCCCCCTTTTTAATACCTTTCTATGCTATTATAGGGGAGTAGCCCCTTTCTGAATTATCCTCATGTAACTTGTTACCAAAAAAATTATCTTTCACATCCCTCCTCTTAAATTCCCTTCACATACTATTGAAGGGGAGTTGCCTGTTTCAGGATCACCCTCACGTAGCCTGTAACCTCCCCCCCAACAAAAAAACTTTAATATTTTAACAAACATTTAATCATTGCTAGATTTAAAGATAGCCAGATACCATAATTTTTAACAAGGTAATAAGTTTGTACATTTTTTTCAAAAAGGGGAGAACTTTATAAATACATTGATTACTTGATCATTTAACAGATATTTATATATATACATAAATGTACGTCGTATACGAACTACTGTCAATAATAATAATATTATTAGTATCCTATTTTTTCCTGACTTTAAGGCTGTTTTACTATTTATTGTTTTCCAAACGAATATTAAGATAATGGGTTCGACCAAAAGTTGTACCAGACAATTTTCGTGGTAATTATTAATATTTCATTCATTTGTTCAGGAAGTTTTCTAGAAACGGTTAAAAATACTAGAAACTAGTTTTTAAACTCATTTTAATTAAAAAGTTTGCGTAGCTTTTATACTTATGTTTTGTGGCACTCGTTTAATGTAACATTGGAAAGGATAATGAAGTGTCAGGCCAATCTCTTTATAAGTTAACATGGAGAAGTTTTGCAAATTAGTGTTGTATAAGTTCATCTCTACACAAAGTTCATGAGTTGTTTTCCAAATATTTTTAAATTTTCTAGGTATTTTATATAAACGTTTTCGTTTCACTTGTGGTCACACACACACTAACTCAGAGAAATAGCGACCCTTTCACCATTTAGGCTCATATGTCTCATATGCATTGGTAGCGACCGCTCTCACTCGCAGTCGCCGTTAACACTGAACTCGCTTGTCTCTCTCTTTCAATATCGTCCTCTCGAAACATTGTCATCCCAACATCCTTGTCTTCCTATGACGTGTTGCCATCCCAAGAAAATTTTTTTTATAAGTTACACATATTACCTACAAAACAAAGAGTGCCAGTGCAGTAGTTGGTGATGATTAAACGTGACAAGCGTTTGCTTATTATCAAAAATTGCGTAATTTGTACTGTGATACTTTTCGAATATTTTTATTTCAGTTTTGTTTTTGTTTGTATATGAATAAATAAGATGAATATTAACAAATAAATTATCTATAAACATTTTCAGAATTACCGTTCAACCCACAAGGTTTTCTCTTAAGTTATTCCAAAATAATAAAACATTATGCATTTGTGTTAGTGCTATGAAGTGCTTAACATTGACAAACAATTTCTAAGCTATAAGTTAAAAAAATATTTTGTTTAGATAGGTCGGATGAAATGTATAGTTTGCCAGAGTTTACGAACGTTTGTAGTAGTATAAGAGCTGTAATGTCTGTATCGAACCTATCCTTTCGTTAGCCTTTGACAAAATTTTTTGATTTGTGGCAAGTGAACTTTCCTCCCTTAGGCTGCTCTGAAGCCATGTTTTTGAAGTGAAAGGTCACGTTTTAGATAAGATTTCAATTAGGATTGCGAATGTCGAAGCTGTGACAGCGAACGAGCCATATATCACCTGAGTGCAGAACGCGGCCTGAAATATAACCATGTCCCTGCAGCACGTAGCACGCGCCGGCTACTTCAACCAGCTGCACCAATTCGATTACTTGCCAACTTCCCCCGGCACTTCGCCTTATCGTAATCGCAACTTAGTTCATACTAGTCTGCCACACAAGTACTTACGAAGAAAAATCTCGTATAAAGGTTCATCATCGATTGTAGTCTGAATTTCTACCAAAGGGCTAAAAAAATTTTACAATTGGACCATGGAAAAAGACCCTTTAAACTAAAAATTTGGTTAATGTATTCTGATTAATAAAAAATATTAAACTTCGTTTAAGTAATATAGTTTTAATTTATGCTTTCTGCAATATGCTTAAATATAAATAAATAAACTGAACGTCCTGTATGCGTTTCTACACCATTCATCATATTTATTGCGATCAAAGTTTGCTGATTTGTATTCCTTAGCTCATTTAAAATTTCTATAAAAAATCTAGACGGTGTAGGTTCCTTATTTCCCCATTTTTAGTGGAAAAAAGTTCCTTACTTCAAACAATTTTGAAAACATGACAACACGCGATTAGCATGAATTTTTCAATACCTGCTATCATATACCACCAGATAGCCGCGAGTACATTCAACGGAAGAATGTATTTCATAACGTTTTTGGTGTATGAGTACGCACGCTTGACAGATTTGTATTGAATCAAATACAACCAGCAACAATTCAGTTTCATGTTGTATACTTTGACGTTATATTAAATAATTATTTGTATTTTTTTGTATTGATTGCCGTTTTCAGAATATTTTATTACTGTTTATAGTCTTTTGATATAGTTATTAATGGAAGGTGGGAATTTTAAAATTGAATTATAAACATTTATATATGTTGCACGTCTTTTGTGTGTTCTAGTCCACTCAAAAATATCCTGGTACCTTACAGAAATAACTTACCTGTAATTTTACAAGTAAACATACATTACTAGCCAGCCCCAAAGACCCACTCAAATAAATCATGGGGTGGAGTGAGAAACAAGATGGCGACAAGGTCCCGGCCGACACTGCGCGCTGCCAGCTGTGGAGGTAATTACACCGATTGCTCTTAAATTACCTTTAGTGTGATTTATGTCTAATTTAGTTGGGGTCCGACCATTAAATCATACACAACGGTTCTATCCTAAAAATAACTGTCCTCTCGTTTAGCGCGTAATAAATCTTCCCATTTAATTCGGTAATAATTAGATTAAAAACCTAGAAGAAATTAATTAATAACCGATTTAGCCTCCCTTGATGGAAGAAGATCTATATAATGTGTTAGTCTTCCTAATTCGTTTGTCGAGCCATAAGAATAAACTGGCGGATTATTTATCTCCACGTACACTGACTAAACCCATTCAAAAATAACGTGCAATTCATTTATCGTTAACAGCAACACTTAAAAAATCACGTTCTCAGAGAATACGGAATAATTTTAATTTGTAGTATCTTTGGTCCACTAGTTAAATATAAATAAGAAATGTGGCCATAGTGGGAACATTTTTAATTTTCTGTCGTAGTGATTAATTCATAGACTGTTTCCTTCAATGGCAACCTACTAATTTTTAACAAAGTAATATTTCATGTATAATTATCAATGGTTATTTTTCCTTATTATGACTCTCTTTCTTATTTTATGACTTCTAATCGAAAAGCTTTTGTACCTTTTATTTCAACGACTACGTTATCTGCACTTTTTCTCTAGAGTTTTACTTTTCATTCATATCAGGCAGACAACGATGAGCGATATTAAAAATACTCTATCTGTTTCTAGAATTTTTTGTACTTTCTACCAAAAGCTTCAGTTCTGGTTCCAACAGACTCCACCTATCATCAATTAATTTTTCCGTCTTTCAAGGAGTTTAATTACCATATGTTTCGATTATTGAAAGTTGAGATTCCGTATTATATGCGCAAACATTAATTACTGTTTCTAGACTATTAATTTTCTACTTATAATTACATAGAAAATAGGAAGGAAACATAAATTATATAATTTTCGAATGTATTATTAATATTTAGATGGTTGGGAGCGAACCAGTAGCACAACGATATTTTTGAGAATTCAGTGTAAAAATAACTGCTTCTGTGAATTTTACCAGTACAACGCCTGAGATAGTAATAGCAAATTAGCTGCTATTTTGAAGAAAGTGATAACTGATTGTACGAGTAAACGGTTCATGGTTGCCGTACTGAGATCTATGTTACAGGAAATACTACTACCTGTGTGGTGAGCAACGAGTCTCATCAGAGGCCATATTGTTGGTATGAATATATGTAATAAACGAAACGAATAAAAAGTGTATCCAAACAATATGGAAAAATGTAAAAATTTAAGATTTAAATATTGAGACCAACATTAAATTTTATTTTTAAATGCGTAAATAACAGAAGCAGTTGCATGTTTAAAGTCTAAGTAGACTGTCAGTACCTGGAACGTATTTCAAGAGGCTGTATATCAAAATAAAGGGGGGTATTTGTTTAACAAAATTATTTATGATTTTAAAAATATTAATAATTTTATTTATAAAAAAGTAAAATATCTAAAGTGGGTCCTGTGAACTATTTACAATCATGTGTTTTGTTTTAGGGGTTGATTGTTGAATGTCAAAGGGTTTTTCATGGTTAATTATTGGGGTAGCAACGTGCAGCAGAGATTTCACGCTCGCGTCGAACCTGTTTCATCTTCTCAGAAATTCCGGAAGTTCTTCGTAATAGTTATCCTTCTTCCACTCTTACTCTTTCATGTCGGGTTGTTGATTTACCCTCTGTTGTTGGAAGAAGACTCTGGACTAGCGGTTGAGGAAAACCCAGTTTTCTCCTTCTACACTTTAACACACAGTTATTACCACTTCCTTTCAACTTACAAGCAAGTCCGAAGCTCCGGCCTTCCTACCGCTCTTTCTTCTAACTCAATAACAACAATGCTCACCTCCTTTTCAACTCTTGATCAACGATGACATATTAATTGTTCATTTCTATCTTCTCTCTCCTCTTCCGAGTAACACTCTGCTTCCTCTACTTACTCGCCCTTTAACGTCTTGATCAACTCTGCTCATTTTTTGTCTTCCCACCTCCAAGCTAAACTATTATTTTCCCCTTCTCCAAGGAAAGCGCCGTCCCACGTGACGTGTGTTCGCCAATCTTTATCCAGCCTCCGTCAATAGCGGGAATTTTTCGGTGACGAAGGAAAGGTGTTCTTGGGAAAGTGTGAATCTTTCTTCAGCAAATTAAGTCTAATCTTTTAAAATCTGCAGACAGACACGTTGTCAACCAGGCAACCTGGCCCCAGGGAATTCCATCCTCTCACCTGCCTGTCTCCAAGTAAGAATATACTGGCTGCATTTTGACCGTTTAAAATCAAAGACATGTGATTAAAATTAGATAGGGGTCCTAATGTGCTACAAGGTAAAGAATAAAAGATTACCTGAAATATACGTTTACTAATTCAAAACACTAACGCTAATATTTACGGAAAATAAAATGTGAAAATTGACTAGTTAAGTTGATATAGAATACTTGATGCGTATTATGAGTTAATATTAAAACTGGGAGTTTTTTAGATATCCAAAACACATCGCTTTGGAATTTGGGTTTAGATAGTAGTCAACTGAAATCTTTTGGGGACCGGCTCCACATTCATAGACTCGACATAAGAATCTCATACAGAAGAAGAACCATTACTTTTTATAGACTTAGATCTTTAATTTAGTGATACATAGTAAAAAAGCGCTGAAAGGTCTAAGTTGATATATGTGTTGCTATAGCAAACTGGAGAAGATATGTATGAGTTGCAATTAGAGAAGGTGCGAGTTCATCAGATAACATCAGCTGGCAATTACACGCAGCACACATGTAGACTTCACACAATGGCCACAGATATCCATTCTGCTCGCCTACAAGGCAATTACCGGGTCGATTCCTTATCTGGACAGGCTACTGTCTCCTCTAGCCCCGAATTGCAGACAACAGCTAGGCCTATATTTAATGCTCCCGTCACTCAACTTGAAGCGGGATACGGAAACTGACGAGTCAGATGCCAGAATTGCTGTCCAGGAAGAGCTGCTTGGTGTGATACGAGTACAAACCAGACAGAGGGTCAGAGTAGCGAACAATTGTCTAATTGAATTACGGCGTCCGGCCTTCTTTGAACTGTAGTACGACACTTGCATCCATCACCGCTTCTCTCAAGAAAATTAACTACGGATAACAAGAAAATGAATAATTACATGCATTTCACGTGCAATATTACGAAATTATTATGGCTGAAAACAATTGCTAAGGCATAGTAGCAACTTAAGGATCACTGTACATTATTGCTATTAGAAGCCCTAATTTACAAAAAAATTCACATATGCTTTAACGGAGTTCAGAATAACTTTCACTTTTTAATAATCAAATTAATATTAACCTGAAGAATGTTGCTAGATCTGCGAATATTTTAATTTCGTAAAAATATGTTAAAAATAAAATCTAAAACACAAGCATAATGTACTTTACAAACTAAATACTTGTTATATTGGACAGACAAAATGAGCGTTAATAAATTGTTTTAAGAAACATTTTGTTAATTTAAAACATCCTGCCCATACGAAACTGGTCTGATGCAACCCTCCTATCGAACGCAAGCCTTTTCATTTCCGCATAACCACCACATTCCACAGATTTCCTAATCTGATTAGCGTATTCCATCCTTTCTCTCCCTCTTCTCTTCTTACCCCACACACTTCCCTCTAATGCTGGCCTATTAAACTATCCCTTCTCTCGGTGAACGTCCTATTCCGCTTAAAACTTCCGCATTATTGATTCTATTCACCCATCTGATTTTCAGCATGCTCCTATAGTACCACTTTTCGTATCCATATAACGCCACGCTCCATGCGAGCAATTTTAGCAACGATTTCCTAATATTCACACTTATATTACCCGTAAGTAAATTTCTCATTTTCGCGAAATCCTTACTTCCTGTGCTATCCTACTCTTTATGTCTATTATACTTCTACCATCCTATGCGTCTCAAGTAGCAGAATTCCTTAACTTACTTCAAAATATCCCTTCCCAATCTTTTCCACTCCATTACCTTGTTTTCCAAGCTGTGTAATTAACGCTGTAAAAGTGAGCTCCTGCCTAACCCCACTAAACATGGCCGAAGTTGTGCAATGTGCATCGTTTAACACACGACTAGTTAAATCTCCCAAACAATACTTTCCAGGTGCGAGGAGAGACGTTTCTCAGAATAGTAGAAGCTAAAATCATGTCTCACATAGGCTATAAAATAAAAATTGTGCCAACCAACAAATAGTCATATGATTTTGTTGCTGCTCAGTTCCCTAACTTAGTAACGCGTGAACTGCGTTGCAAATGAGGTTGAAACAGAAAATAAAATTTTAATAAACAATTTAATGGAACAAAACGACACGCTTCTATCTGTATGTGGATCCTCATCAGGTTAACAATATTTAACCATAGATAAATCCACGAAAAACTTACCCAATATTATAAGAATCCCTGAAGGATCCTTTTGCTAAAACGAAATTCTCTTTATAGATTACCGATTAAAATGTAACGATTGTCCATCATTATACATAAACCAAACCAAAAGAGCCGTCATCACCAGAATTAAGGAACATAGATCTAACAAGAAGCTTCCACGTGATAAGTTAACTGTCATTTCCTATCATAATTTAGACACCAGCTATACTTTCGAGTGGAATCATTTCCAAAATTTTGATAAAGACACTAATTACGAATTTTGTTTAGTTGCCGAAATGCTTCATATTAAACTTTATAGTAATTCACTTAACGACAAAACGGACTCTTATTGGTTGAGTGGTTAGAACTGTATTAACCCGAAAAGTCGAGCGTCACGAGTCTCGTGTTTTCCGAAGTTAACAAGTTGGGTGAAAATTGTTAGCGGCTTAAGTACGGAGCCTAATGGCGGTTCGGAAGCCGTACGCGAGAAACAGCGACTACGTCTCTGGTGCTAGGAGAGGAGAAGAGAGGAGAAGAGGTGTCATCCTCTCAGAATGGCAGAAGCGAAAATCTTGTCTCACTGTGGCTCTAAAATTTCACTGCTGCAGCTTAGCTACAAGAAAACCACGGCTTTCATCTTATTGCACGATTCCCTGCTTGCTGTAATGGCTGCACTTCACTAAAAACCAGCTCCATTCTAATTTGTTGTTTCTGAACTAATTTTGCTTTGTTCCTGCTCGGTTTGTACTTATCCCTCAAGTCACGTAACAGACAGACAAGAAACACGGAATCCAGATCATCGATTAGGCGCTTTAAAAACGATACGGAGTTCTTGTCTAACAATAACGTGAAACTCCAAAGGCGCAACGTCGGTTTTAAATTTGAATTGCATATGGTTGTGGATGAATTATTTTTATAAATAAAACAATTTATTTTACTTCAAACATATTTATTATTGAATCAATATTAGCAAAACGTCTATGTGCTTCATTATTTTACCATAATTAGAGAATGCAATATAAACTTAATTGCTAATGGGTGTATGTGTATTATTTAGATCTTTTAATAATTTAAATTTTGTTTAAATTCCAAATTTTTTATAAATGATTTTGAAAGACATAATGCTGTGTATAAAATTGAGTGGTTGGTCTGTAAAGGTTGTTATATTAGTCAGACTAAGCGCAAGTTTGAAACAAGAATTATAGAACATTTCGAAAACTTGAAACAACCAATAGATAAGCAATCTGTGTTAATTAAACATGTAAATTTAAAAAACCACAGGATTGATTGGAGTAATGCTAAAATTTTAGATGTAGAGAGTAATTATTATTCTAGATTGATGAGCAAAATGATTCGCAAGATCAATTGTTACTTATTTAAATGTAAAAACAGATACTTGTCTATTCTTTTTGAGATTTATTTCTGCATTCTTCACTCTTCGAAATTTGATTTGTGCGGTTTAAAAATTTCGGTTACAGCAATGTATACTTAACGATCTGTTTCTTTGGCATTGTTTTCTCTTATTTAGGCCCCGGACTATAGCATACAAAGCTTATTTATATTCAACTATGTATAAGTAATTATATAATTTTTTGTAGAATGAACTGAGGTCGATTTAAAGAAACGTTTTAATTCAAATTTATTCTTCTATTTCATACGTTTTGGCTATTTTTTATTTTAATTATGAAAATATATACCCCACAAATGCTGTCTCATATTCCAGGTTCGGCGAAAATTTCGGAAATACATCTTCTTCTTCCATGGCTCTACAGACCATTGACCTACCGGATCGACCGCGGTGTGTCATGTTAGATGACACATTCTAAATATGGAGGGTCATGTGGTCAGCATATCGATTCTCCGGCAGTCGTAATCACAGTCTCCGTGACCATAACGGCGCAAACATCCAGGCCCATGCCAGGTTTCGAACCCGATACCTTCGTGTTGCGAGGCAGCAACGCTAACCACTACACCACAGGAGGTCGGCCTGTAATAATTACACATACACAACTAATAATGGGATTGACTAGTGCGTGTGTGGCACCTAAGAGTGCACAACAATAATCTCACTATTCGCCTAGTCTTACTCTTTATTACAGAACTATTTTGTCTAAATTAGTCACTCCCATGGTTATTGTTTTAGGATGTTTCAATAACAATTGAATAGTGTCATTTTCTTACTTGATATGTTCGGTTTCCTCACTGATATCCTTCTCTCTTCTCTGTTTCTCTGCTGTCCTTCCAGACGGTTTCCTCCGTCACTCTCGGTCACTGTCGGTAAACCTAACTTGTTTCTTTTGTTTTTTTCTGTGATATCATTCCCTCTAGTTTGCTTCTCATCTATCTTTCTCTCTTGTTTAATGAGATAATGAAATACCAGAAGAAACTGATTGATGATATTCCCTCACCATATATGCCAATAAATAAAATTGAAGTGTCTGTCTGAATGTTTGATTCAAATAGGCTCAGAAACGACTCAACGGATTTCAATGAAAATTTGAGGGTTTAGATTTATTTTAAATATTCGTGCGTGTTTCTCTTCGACGCATTGTTGAAGATATAAATATTAATATAAAACATTCTGTGGGAAAGGTTTATTGGCATACGTGCATTCGAACCTTCAAAAAGTGAAGGTGTGTTGCCTATACTCTTGACCGGTTTATGCTCTGAAACGACTTAACGGATTTCAATGAAAATTTCAGGGATTTAAAAATAAATTTTAACTTAAACTTTACCGTATACTTCATTTTGGTACATTTCAGAGTTCGGAAGATGCTAATATTAATGTAAATATTTATAAATCCATTGAATTTCCGCGTGGAACCGGCGTGAAAACCAACTGCGAGTTATAAGTCCTATGAGGAGTTCGTATACCGTTCATCCACTTACTATATTATTATAAGCGTAATTTTTGCAGTACGAGAGAGAGGGGGAGGGCGATTATTCTCATTCCTTCTATTGTCTCAGCAGGATTTGCGCCGTAATTAACCTATTATTGGCAGAGACATAATTTCCTGAAGAAAAAAACCAACTGCGAGTTATAAGGTTTGCAGTGAACCTTTCATAAATAAATGATACTGTACTTCTTATGTATTCAATGAATTCAACTTTATCAAAATTCTGTCCCTGTTGTTTATTAGGGCAAATTAAAAAGAGCTGATAAGTCTCCACCCGGTTAACTTTCTCATCTCTAATTATGTTGTTAAAGCTTCATTATCTGCAGATGTCTTCATCTTTATTCTTGATTTTTTTGTAAATCAATTTTATTTCTTCCTCCTCCCTGGGAAGATATCTGTGTGCATGATACTATTTCATGTGATCACGACGTAGCAATTAATATCAAGCAAGCTGCGAGCCACTATACTGCTACATTCTATGCTCGGTAACATTTTCGCCCTATCTTATTTTTCAGCAGTCTTTGATTTTTAATGAATGAGCGCTGCTTGCTGTTCGATTTTTGTAATAATTAAAGCTTTTTAGAAACGAGGTTCGAATCTAGTGTGGCTCTACCTGGTGCATTTCTCTGTGCCTGCTCGCACGCGGCGACGTAATGGCGCCATCCATCTGCTGGACGGACGGACGGACGCTGGAAGCACTCTGCGGCCGCACAACAAACGCGCTGCTAAGTACCGGACGCGGCCGCACGTAATGAATTGGCGCTCCACTCCAGCAAACGGCGGAACTCAGGAAGTCGAAAATGACTGCCGCATCCTTCCATAAATCTGCAAAATTGTTGCTCGCATATTTTGTTAATCTCCATGCATTTATTAACGGCACATCGTGGACGTTTAGCATAAACGTCTGCTTTAAATTTTATTTCACGTTCGTTTCAGGTCTGTTGGGAAAGACCTTAAGCACAATTTCCGCATGGGCGTAGGAACATAAATCATGACGTGAGTCGCTGAATTACGCGTGTAAATATTGGTAATAAGGTATGAAGAGTGCATGATCTCGACGATGTTTGTTTCGTCGACGAGGTAGAATTATTCCCTGGTGCAAGATAGTTCTTTGTGAAAGAAGAAAACGATAATGACAAAATACGAGTACATACCTTTACTTACTTACATACTTTGAAAACTTTTTAATCGTACGTAAGGTTTTTATTTGATTCTCTTAGAAAGTTATTTCAGCAGTTAACGGATCTTAGACAACTAATTAGTGCAATCTAGATCTACACATCAAACTAAATTACTTGCTAGAAAAATTAAGCTCTGCCTGTTATTCACTAGTAAGTAAAACACTATATATATATATATATTTTGTTCTTTGGCATATTTCTCATTTGAGTGAATTTTTTAGTAGATTGCTGTCGTTGTTTAAAAGGACATGAAATTTTTCACAATAATTTGTTAAATTATATTTCACATATAAAATGGCTTTCAAAGTCTCTACACTTAATTGTTATTTTTCTGATGTCTACATTTTATTTACTGTATACGCGCTCAGTCCCATCATTAGTTCCTGGCAAGTGCATTATGTATTTAACATGGCTTGTTTGTAATTATTGTATAAGAGTTTGTTGTCAATCCTAAGAGAAAGCCAGCTTCATAAAGATTCATTTCATTACCATGAAATTACGAAATTTGTATAACAATGCCCAATTGAATTCACAGGAATCATTTTAACTTACAGATGAAATTAATGATTGGCCATCTCCTTGAGCAATTTTAGTTATTAAATATATTTTTATTTCGTTGTACAGTTAAATTGGCACTACGAAACTTCCAAGCAAACGAAGAGGTCACATCAAATACTTGTTTATTTTCAATTAAAAAATCAATGTAAACAACATAATATTAGATTAGAGAAATACATAAAACATTATGCATTCGTAAAACTGTTTGTTACAAATATTATTATTTAATTATGTGCTATTTTAATTAAATTTAATTCAAACTGTTATGACTTTATAGCTTGCACCCCATCCATTATGTTCTTTAGCTGTGTGAAGCCCTATTTTCTCTGAGACGTTTTTGCCAAAATATGTATCATTCATGATTTATGGCTGTATCATTCTTGTTCGCAGTGTCTTGCATTACGTTATAAAAAATATACGATTCCATGAGCATATTGGACAGAGTTAGAAATCACTCGCTCCTTTTTTTCGGGCCGCGTATTTCCAGGAGAACTGGCCTCCTCACAGATATTAGTAAAGCGGTAAATCCTGTCAGAGACCCTTGGCTGCTCATTGTCCCAGGCGCTCCTTGAGGCAGCGTCTTTCTATTCTTTGAAAATACACTTATCGAGAGAGAGAGAAAAAGTCTGATTACTTAAAGCAATATGGTTGTGTATTCAATTAATATTAATGATAATTTCATTAAAATAACTATTTTAAAGATTAATTGCCACATCCAATCACGAAGAAAAATACTAAATTTAGCTCTCAAGTTATTTTTAATTCGGTAGCACTAATACATTTAATTTATTACTAATTATCAAATACCGTATAAAAGTTTATGTAAAAATAATGAGATAATAAATTACATATACTGGTACGTTTATCACAATTTTAGTAACAATTCGCTAAAAGGGTAGATAAATGCAAATGTACTAAAGCAATACACAGCTGCTTTTTCATAAAATAATGTGAATTATATTCAATTATAATTTTTATATGATGTTGCTATAATTTATCAATGTACATTGGAGGCGTGGGTAATGATTATTAGTACCGAAATGCAGTTACGAAGTGAATGGGAATACTAGCCAAGTCGCCGGCACGCGCCTGAATGCACGCTGCACCACAAACATACAAGAAATTAGAAGTTTCATGTCGCCGTATCAGTTCGTAACTAAGGCAAAACGAACATTGATTCTGATTTAAAAACAAGAGATTGTGCAAATGATCACGTCTTTTTTTTCTTTTCTTTTTTGGGTTAACAGGCTACATGAGGGTGATCCTGAAACAGGCAACTCCCCTTTAATAGCATAGGAAGGGAATTGAAAAGTGGGGATGCGGAAGGTAGAGCAAGGTAGCCAAGGGTTAACTAGGGCCCCCGGGCTATGGTTTAAGGATCCTACCCGGTGTTTCACCTAAAGAGATGCAGGGAAAACCCTAGAAAACCTGCATCAGGTAGGTCGGGCATTGAGTACTATTCTCACACCCTTCCGAATGACGGGAGACGAGTCTGCTGTGGGGTCGCAGCATTCCCTTCTCCATGTCTCCACCAGTTTCAGGAGGCAGTTGGCCGACTGATCCAATGGGATTAGCGGACAACTCTTGCCATATGCCCAAGGTCTTTGACCCCGGTACATATACCTCCTAAAATAGGTGAAGGTGTCTCGGCATATGAGAACTTTGATAAAAAGTACCCAGAGAGAGTGCGAGGCATTCCCGACATGGTCAGGTGACCCCCACAGTCACTCTGGGTTGAAGCGCCTGCGAGAAAACTCCCGCAGCGCCCTTTTTTTTTTGGTTAACAGGCTACATGAGGGTGATCCTGAAACAGGCAACTCCCCTTTAATAGCATAGGAAGGGAATTGAAAAAGGGGGGATGCGGAAGGTAGAGCAAGGTAGCCAAGGGTTGACTAGGGCCCCCGGGCTATGGTTTAAGGATCCTACCCGGTGTTTCACCTAAAGAGATGCAGGGAAAACCCTAGAAAACCTGCATCAGGTAGGTCGGGCATTGGGTACTATTCTCACGCCCTTCCGAATGACGGGAGACGAGTTTGCTGTGGGGACGCAGCATTCCCTTCTCCGTGTCTCCACCAATTTCAGGAGGCAATTGGCCGACTGATCCAATGGGATCAGCGGACAACTCTTGCCATATGCCCAAGGTCTTTGACCCCAGTACATATACCTCCTAAAATAGGTGAAGGTGTCTCGGCATATGAGAACTTTGATAAAAATACCCAGAGAGAGTGCGAGGCATCCCCGACATGATCAGGTAAGCCCCGCAGTCACTCTAGGCTGAAGCGTCTACGAGAAACTCTCGCAGCGCCTTAATCACGTCTTTTTTAAGAACATTTCTATATTTTGTGATGTTTGAAATACGAATGAGAGAGATTAAGTGAATCGGAAGTCATTAGAGATGGTAGTGGATTGTAACTATTAGATTAAGTATTTTATCTGACAATTGAAATACAATAAATGAGTTAAAGCAACCTCTTTTCAGTTTTTATATAATTTAAATATTAAATACTACAACGTGTCGTCTCTCATTTGAAACCTCTTCATGTACTAACAAGAAATTTACAATGGACTATATTGAGTAATTTTGTTATGAAAATATTTTTAAATTTTTAAAACAAAGATTTTTATTTAAAAATGTTTTCATAATTTATTGCTTCCTCCTTCGCTATAAATCCCATTGAGGGCCTGGGCCTACCGAGTCGACTGCGGACTGTCATCTTTCATGACACATTCCGAATTTGGAGTGACACGTAGTCAGCGTATCGATGCTCCAACAGTATCAATCCCGGTCTTCGCGACCATGACGACACAAACATCCAAGCCCATGCCAGGATTCGAAACCGGGACCTCTGGTTTGTGAGGCAGCAACGCTAGCCACTACACCACAGGAGGCCGGCTTCATAATTTATTACCCAATGTAAATCCAGTGTGATTTTTTTAAAAGTCTCAAATGAGAGACGAAACGTTGTAATATTTAAATAATAATAAACTGACAAGAAGGCTAATTTAAGTAATTCATTGTAACTATTACAATTTACGGTCCTTCATGAAGATCACCCAGCCAGAAAATTTCGCCATCACGTAAAACATTCAGAAAATCACTAATAATGAGGGAACTGACCAGACCAGTCACCACTAGGCCATCTGAACACGCCATTGAGGAGTAATTTCCAGTATAAAAACTTCACGAACGGTCACTTGTGTATGGCCCAAATTGCTTTTAAAAGAGAATATCACAATTTAAAGGCTCTAAATTTATATAGAGGGTTTAATAACTCTATTATATTTTTGAGCTGGGTCGGCATAAAATCTCAGAGTAGTAATTTAAATAGTTTTATTAAACTTAATTTATATATTTTTCCCTTGATTCAATTATTTTATCTGATTCAATTTAACAATAACTTGTTTACAATTTTAACTAAAATAAAAAAAAGCTTTACGCGTCTTTTCCATTATATGCCCCCAAATCCCTCGTGAAAGAATGTGTCAGATTTTAAATGAATCCAAGTTTTTTAGTAGATTTAATATTTAAACCATATTTATGACCTGGTTAGAAATAAAATTATAGGCACCTCTTGTAGCGTGCGTACTTAATTTTATCGAATTTATTTTTAAAAGTTTTTTATTAATGCTTTGAATGCATGTGAATTTCTGTGACGCCGAGATACATACAAGACACGTTACGAATACAACGGGATTTCTGACGGGTGCAAACCAAATCTATTGCTTTCTTCGAGTCCTGTCTTTGAGAAAAATAATCTAAGGGAGGCACAACAAAGGAAAAGAAATAACAGAATTGAGTGTAACGCTTAGCTAAAATGGTCACATGACCATGTTTGGGTAGGAGAAATCACCCGAACGCGGGCGTTGTTGAAAATGATTTGTGGTCAGACACTGAGAGCTAAAGCTAGGAAACTCAGGGCGATCAGGGAAGAGGAAGCTGCCATTCAGAGTCTGGTCCTCTGAAAGATTCACGCTGTCAGCTACAAAAGGCACCAGAGGCCGTTGTCACCATCGAGAACCATCTACACACTACCTTGGCGTGCATTACAAGAAGACCGAAAACCGTTGTGTCGACATACAAGTAAGTTACTCATACGTCATCTTGTGTTCAGTTTCAATCGACGGTACTGTGTCCCCTGAAAAAGAGAGAATTGTCTCATAATTCCTTTTCAATTTAAGTTAGGACCATTTACAAGGTATATATTTTAAAGTTTGTGTATAAAAGAAACGCCGGAACGACAATGTGTGATTTTTGGAATCCAGTCAGAAGATTTATTTCATGCAACCCTACATGCTAACCTATCTTGTGCAAGCCTTTTTATTTCCGCATAACCTTCAGATCCCACATCCTTCCTAATCTACTTAGCGCATTCCATCTTTGGCCACCCTCTTCTGTTCTTATCCCCCACATTTCCCTCTAATGCTAATTTTACGAGACCCTCATGTCTTAAAACGTGGCCTATTAATATATCTCTTCTCTTGGTCAACATCCACCATATTGTTCGCTCTTCCCCTATTCTGTTTACAACTTCCTCGTTTGTGATTATATTCACCCATCTGATTTTGCATTTCAAAGGCTTCTATTCTTGTCCTTTATACAACTCCTACCGTCCATTTTATAACCTATACGATCATTTTTAGAAATTATTTTCTTATATTCACACATATTATCGGTAAGTAAATTCCTCTTTTTTGCGAAAGCCTTCCTTGCCTGTGCTATCCTACATTTTATGTCTACTATACTTCTACCATCACTCGTTATTATGCTGCCTAAGTAGCAGAATTCCTTAACTTCCTTCAAAATATCCCTTTAGTATGCCGCTGTTTTCGACAATACACTCCATTACCTTGATTTTCCCTCTATTAATCCTTATATTGCAATGTCTCTCCAGGACAATGTATGTAAATTAAATATAATTTTTCTTCGACTTTCCATCATTATTTCATTCAATTTGTTTATATTGTTTGGTATACCTTCGACGTTTAACAATAGTAATTGAAATTGAAGAAGATAAACATTACACTTTGAGATAAAGAATTGTTTAAAAATTGAATTATTCCATAATTTTTTTGGTTAAAATTGATACGTTATTTATTTTTCTTTGATTTTAATTGCCACAACTTCTCTAATTTAATAATTTTTTTAATTACCACGTCAAGAAATTTCACGCAAAAGTTTTTAATTCTTTGTAAATACGTCAGCTAAAAAACACTATAATTAGAAAAATAAAACACCCTGCGAAAGCACAGCATTTTTATTCACAAAATTAATTTATGTTCCTTGATGAATTAGTTGTTCTAGAGATAAAAGAGAGTGGACAGAGTTCCTTTATTATTTATTGTCTATAGATCTTTTATTCGTTCAAAACGTTGTCGTAAAATATAAACGTCCTTTAAAGTGCGAGAGTACAGACGTCCTGACGTAGTTCTATAAGTTCTCCACTCCCATTTTATAGTTTTATATGTCAGAACTGAGAACTTTTCATAGCGGCGCCATTCAGCTGTGTGTGCGCCTATTCCTGCGCGCCGTTTAAGCTCAGCCTTTATAACCTTACATCGTCAGACGTATATTCGGATTCTATTGAAACCGTTACTATATTCTGTCATTCATAAAAGTTGAAAAACTACGTCTACCCTCGAATTGTATAAAGCTAACCAAGCTTTTGTATTTTCCTCTAGAGAAAACTGCATTGAAAAACTTTACTAATTCATAGTTTTATACAATTTATGCATGCCAAAAAATAATAGCGTTGAATTTTTAAGTAATTTTGAGCATATATCAGTTGAACTTTTGAAAATATATTTTGCAAATTCATATTACCAAGTACATATCGTAAACATTCAAGTAGTCTCCAAATCTTATTTAATTATTTCTCACAAGTTTCGCAGAATTATTATAATATTTAAATAAATACAGATTGCTTAAATATTTTTGTGGTGTAAAAAAGTATTATCATCCTCGAAGAAACGTTTCAACGTAACATCCCTACAGTTTCAGGCGCATTGAAGATGACGAACAGCAATATTACTAAAGCACAGACCTTCTGCCGTTTTTATTGTTTCTTCGTCAGATCATCATCGCATGAATTGATCATCTTTAAAATTCATATTATTATGCACATATATTCAGAGATTTTCACATAATTACCGAAAAATAATTAATGTTTTAATTAAAATTTGTATCATATACACTTCTCATTTGTTTATTTCAGTAGAAATTCCTTCTTCTCTCCTACTGTTATTTTTTAAATATTTAATTAAAGAAGTATCTTGAAATACATTTCTAACAAACTTAATTAATATAATAATGTTGGGATTGCGCTCGGTAGTTCATTAAAAGTTAGAGTTATTGTAAAAAGTATTCTATTACTTGTTTTCCGAACAAAAGTTAAGCCTTATAACTATTTAAAGACACATTTCTTCTGAGTAAAATCAATACCAGCACAACACATTTTAATAAAATGATAATTATTCATTTCTAACTTTTCGTTCTACCGAAACCCAATTCTCTTGTAACGACGAAAATTCATTTATAACGAGGAAGAACAAATTAATTAATTAAATAACAGACCATAAATACGTTACAAAAAGCTATCACGTTGTATTAAAAAATCAATTATTCAGCCTCGTAATGCTGAAAAATTGCTCAAAGTGGTTTTATTGGACTGTACATGGCATTTTTCCCAATATACCGGGTTCAAATATTTCGTGTATCTTTCAAATACGCCGCGAAGCCATTAATTGGTTAATTAACAATACATGGATCCTCTCTTGATACCAGAGTGACAAACATGGTTTAATAGTTAGTAAAATTTAATTAATTTTCAAAAGTATATTACCACGTTTTCTGACCTACGAGCATTGCAGTGGTCCAGTATCAGCACATATTTTCATTTAAAATTTGAGTGTCATCAGTTTAAATTAGAATTACATTTATGTATACTAGAGACAATATAGATATCAAATATATTTGGGCATAAGACAAAAGGGCGTTCACCCTTAGCGGATTGAGAATGAAGAAGAGGATTTTCCAAACTAAAACGAAACGAGAAGTATATTCCTGCTTCTGGTTCTGAGCATTTTAGCCTGAGCAGTGATGCATTACACACTCGGTGAGAAAAGTAACTCGCGGACCTTCGAAGTGAGATGTGCCGAAGGCAGAAGTCAACACAAATATCTCTACCACTATCTAGAAATTCAATATACAAAAAGGAAGGGCTCCAGCGACCGCAAGCCACGGCACAGACCAGCATTGAGTAATCTGACTTGTGAGGTAAATATATCCATCCATCTGCGTTAAGTTTTGATAGCTGAGATTTATCAGCTGAAGAACTCATCCCTTAGTGCATCAACTAGGAATACGACAAGCTTTCACTCTCAACAATAAGACTTTGCATTTAAATAGAGTTCTTCATTCCTTTATTTCATATAATAAGTGTATCTGAGGAAATGACTGGATACTGAAAATACAATACACAGAATCAAAGTTAGTGGACCCTTGTAAACAAAGAAACGTAAAGGAATGGATGCCGAAATGCGAAAAATTTATATAAAACGCTTGTTATTAAATACTCAATAATCTACTGGTGTGTATAATACGAGTAACTATCCTCTGTTTTCAAAAAGAAGTCTGAAGACGGAGTGCTACCGTGTGGGCTGTGACTTGGAATGAATCATTTATAATCCTTGAAATAAAGGACGGACCAAACAAAGTGTCCGAAAACGTGTGGTATGAATTTGGGAGCAGTCTAACATTTCTTTACTAAGTGGCAACTAAGCCGCCTCCTGAATGTTTAGTCCAGACGATTTCTCAATGAATGCAGCCAAGTAGCTGTACCATAATGGTGCATACGAGTACTTAAAGCACAAAATGTCAGATAAGTAACGACGAGAGAGAAAATTCATGTTTTGGTCATGGGTAATTAATTTTTATTCTTGTGAATCATATATTGTACAAATCAGAAACAATATTAGCATAAGTAAAAGACATAGATATAATAGGTAGATCAGAGAAGGATATGAAACGAGTCTATTTAGCTTTTGATGGAAGCCCAAAAAATAGATTAAAGATAAACAAGGGAAAAACTAAATAGATGGTAGCCAATGGAAAGAAACATGATCATAATCAAGATATCATAATAATAGGAAGCAAACAATTAGAAAAAGTTAACGAATTTGTATATTTAGGATCTCTGATAAATGGAAATAATGATATAAAACAGAAATAAATAAAATAATACAAAGTGCTAATAAATGTTATTTGGAATGATAAAAAATTTCAAATCAAAATTATTAATACAAAAAACATTATATTATGTATAATATTAATAAAGCCAGTACTTATGTATGGAAGCGAGACATGGGTGTTGACAGAGTCTGATATCTTTCGAAACGAGAGTTTTGAAAGGAAAATTCTTAGAATAATTTTTGGGCTTATTGAAGACAAAGGAAAATGGCGAATAAAGAACTATATCAATTTTATGAATCTCCGGATATAATAACAGATATTAAAATAGCTCGACTGAGGTGGATAGGACACATTCATAGAATGGGTGAGACGAAAATAGTAAAAAGAGTAATGTAAAGTAAACCTGAAAGAAGAAGGAAAATAGGAAGACCCACACATAGATGGATTGATGGAGAACTACAGAATATCAGGAGTTTGAAAATCAAGAATTGGTGGATGTTGGCCAAGGACAGAAATGTCTGGAGAAGAATTCTGAAGGAGGCCTTGGCCCAGCTGTTGCGCCAGTTATGATGATAAATCATATGATCAGGGTGGGAGAATCTCGACCGATCCTTTAATTCAGTTTCATTGCCTTCTAGTATGAGATTCGTTTGAATTCATTATAAAAATTACGCTGGTGTTCATGATTTCTATATAACATACACTGGTATTTGATGTTATTAATAATCAGGATCTGGAGTCCAGACCTAATTGGCAGATCAGTCTAGTGTGGTTGATATAAAGATCATGCCTCAGTCCTGGACTGTCGTCATTCATTTATATTTCAATGACCTTGTACTTTCCATCTGGTTAAGACCCTTAGAAGTACTTTGTTTTCTAGCTGATGCTAACTTTGGAATCGTTTAAGCCGATTATAAATATTTCTCATGGGAACGCACGTGATGTCTCACATGGTATGAAATCGGGCATGTTGATGCCACCAGAAACAAGTTTCCGTCCAACCGCCGCGCCACCCCGTCTCATACGTGATGTAACT
This sequence comes from Eucriotettix oculatus, assembly GCA_034510155.1. Taxonomy (NCBI): domain Eukaryota; kingdom Metazoa; phylum Arthropoda; class Insecta; order Orthoptera; family Tetrigidae; genus Eucriotettix; species Eucriotettix oculatus. The sequence goes on along the minus strand of CM067378.1, from coordinate 57,715,747 downwards.
TAGGAATGTGGCTGGTTTGATCAATAACACAGGGCAGTCTATCTTGCTCGCTGGATGGCGTGGTGAGGGGAGTTGGCGAAAAATGGAGCCTGAATACATCATCCGAAGGCATTGAGCCCCGGTGTTGAGCGGCAATTTCGTATCAGCGCTCTTCAGCTTACACTCAATACCCACGAAATTACCAGCGTCGCCCGTGGATGATGCAGGCGTTCTCCATTCAGAATAAGCGTTTCCAGGGACAACTAATTAACATTTCTTTGGCAGACCCACGCACGATTTTGCATCGAACGGATTCTATGCACAGCTTTGCCTACCACGCGAACAATCATAAGAGCAGGTAGGTACTTCGAAAGATGAAAAATTTCATTAGAATTTAAATATCTTAAATTTGAGAGCTACGCTGTGCGAGACTGACAAATCTTATGCCGTTAAATTATAGCACATATAAAGCAAACGTATTTTTAATAATAATTGTTGTTTCTTACCAACATTTTTTGTAACTTTAAGAAGGCATTATCATTCCTCAGTATTGATAAATGAGCCAGGAAAAACTTAATATTTTATTGTATTTCACAATTTAAATTAAATATTAACAATTTATACACATTCTTCGGAGTAAATAGAAAGTATTAAAACTTCATTTCTCCTACTTGAATTAAGTGTAACAATAGGGTCCCATCCTAAACATCTGAGTAAATATCATTAGCATATAATAACAATTCTGGTTAATTATAATTAATTTATATTAATACGATTTATATATTTAATAGATCAGAATTATGATAATATCTAATCTACGTCTAACAAAATTTCTGATAAAAAGATGAATAAGACCGACACTAACCCTAACCTTTTCATACAAATAGTGGTTTCAAATAAATGGAAAATTATTTTACTGTCAAGACTGTTATAACGACATTCAAGTCTGCAAATTTAATTTATTTTAAATTTATATTTCAGTACCATATATTACCATAAATAAGATAAAATGGCTGTTAAATTAAATTAACAATAAATTTACAAACAAACCAAAATTACTTCAATTCTTTCAACGTTTCGTCCACACATTTGTAATCTAATCTGGTAAAATTTATTCAGAAAAGGATTATGATGAACATTAATTAGGAAAGACAGTAATTATTAATGAATCGTTTTTTGAAATATAGTAACTTATGATTGAATGTATTATTTTCGGCGGATTCTACTGCAGCTTTTCATATAAATGACAAGTTTCTTTGGGCAATTCAAATTTGCCAACAGTTTTCTGTATAATCTGTATTATTTTATTTGTTTTCATTTATAATATTTTCACTTGTGAGTGGATTACGAAGTTACTTCAGTTATCAAATTCTGGCTAGTATATTTAAGAAGGTACGTAACCATTAACCCAGACCTTCTGGGCATTTATTTTCATATCAGATGAACGGAAGAAAAATTGTACAAGAAAATGAAAAGATAACCCTCATGAAACCCATTAAAGTTCTGAGAGACATCAGTTTTTGTTTTAATGTTAAAATCAGTCAATCTTGTCGGTTCAGTTTCAATTATTATTGTACAGTTCAATTTTTTTCTCTTGCTTTATAGTCTACTTTTTTTATTTAATCGATGGGGTAGTTTAAGATTTTATTAATATTTTAAATTTAATGAACAGCAAATTTTGCATTGTAGTTAAAGTACAAATAACAATCTATAAAACTAATTATAAAAAGCAGGATTTATAATTTATATATTGACGTAAAATTCATTTTTACATGGGACTGTAGGTGATTATTGCTACACGAATCGCAATAGTGACAATTTTTGGTTGGCTGTAAAGAAATGTTATTATTGTTACTCAATATTAGTATTTTTTTCAATGTGTTTTTTAGATATTTTACTGTCAAAAATAAGGACATAACTAAATTAATTTGTTTTTTGTTTAGTAATTAGTATAGGTCACTGATTCTTCTATATTAACAGTTAACGATTAAAGCTAACCAGATTTCTCTCTCACTGCATACAACTTAATATATTAAACATTATTTCGCAAATATTAACCGTTTCTGTTAATTTCCAAGGCAATAATTGTATCAATATTGGAAATTTTATTTATTTTTTAATTATGATTAACAACTCTGGATGTCATTAATTCTATTTCAATTAATCAAGATGGAAAGGCAGCAAAATTTCAGTCTATGTCGTCCACTTTAGTGACACAGACTAAGATTTTACATTAAGTATTTTAATTTAAAACGGAAATTTTAACATTTTAGCGAAACATTTTAGGTAATAAAATGCAAAGCGTTTTATATCTGTCTGGAACTGGAAGATATGTAACAAAAATTTAGTATATTATAGAGCATAAACCATAAAATTAATTAAATTACATAAAAATACATGAATAATCAAGAAAATAGAAAAAAATTATGTTAAACAGAATAGTATTCGCCGATAACTGGTTCATTTCAATTTCAGAATTTATCAGTCATTAAAGTACATACTTATGTTTGTGTAATTCTGCGGTCAAGCCTAATGATTTAACTATTCACAAACTAAATTCGGTTACAAATATTCTCTCTGCTTAGTTCACTATTAACTTCAATAATCTGAAATAACCGTAATATAACGCTCATTTTTAATAAAAGAAGCAAAAAAGGAAATTCCTTTAAATTTCTCTGTAGGCATCCCCGATTTAATGGAAATCAATTTTATCCCAACTTACATAATGACTTCCGGGAACCTATAAAAGGAAATATTTTACAGGTTTTCTAATTAAAGATTGTTAAAACGTTAAGTATTCGATCAATGTGTAACTATACAAAAAATTTTCTGCAAACGTAGTCTCCAAAATTCACTTTAATTAACTTACATTTTTTTATTAATCTAATTTTCTAAGCCGACAATTTTGTTTGAAGTTTCTAAGGACACCTTTCTCAACAGACGTATGGATAAATTGATTTTGTGAATGTTTATTAGCCAGAATAATTGAAACTGTACATATCGGCATTATTCTCTGGGAAAATTATTCATTTTAAAAATATTTTAAGTATATAATTCACTGGGTGACCACAATTGAGCTGATATCTGGCAAATTTAAGAAATCTGCCCCTAAATTTGAAACTTGTTTACACGTTAGTGTAGGTCTGCCGACATTTATCTTTTGTGCGAGATCTGTGCAGATTCTCTCGTATGCACAATACATTTGTATTCTACCAGCGGATATCTGGGTATTATTTTAGCGATCGCAAAGCATTGTGGATCAGTAATGGTTACCATACTCACTGTGCGAGTTATCACAAGCTCTAAAAACAAATAATCTTTTGAAAGTTTTGAAAATTAATTACAAGAGTAAGTGACCGGGGACATTGAAAACATTAATAGAAGAGTGGTGTTTGAAATAATGATAAACATGAAAATATTCTTTTATAATAAAACAGTTGTGAGAATTGCGATCAACGATCCGCAAACAGTCGTAGAAAATTGGAGGAAGGAAACGGACATTAACAAAGTACTGTGGCTATATTTCAGTTTATGTAAAGCAATTAAAACCATACATTAAATGTGACGTCCATTAAATCAAAATTACTTGGGAATAATAGCATTGTATGTCATGTTGTAGTTCCTTCATTTTATTTAGGAAAGAATGGAGGTATCAAAATATTCAGACTATAAAATATAATGCTTTTAAACTGTTAAGAATACAACGCAACTTGGTGTCAGCAAGTGAAATAGAATATTAACAAAATACTTTAACTATACTTTTTACTCAATAATACTAATAATTTTTTTTGTTTATCTTTTAGTGGTACAACACGTTTTCAAAAATTTAAATTGGCAAAAAATATGATTTCTTTCAAACTTTTGAACACTATTGCCAATACAACTACAAACAGATTTGTAACCGAGTAGTAAGATTAGATTTACTGTTAGTAGTTACATGACACGATTTAAAAATAGTTTTTATCTAAATTTACGAAATAAACAAGAGAAAGAACTACTTCATTGTAACATATTATCAGACCAACACAAAGAAACGAAAACAATTTTTTTAGTAATTTTATTAATGAACGTAGACTTTCCCGGTGAATAATTCGGTTGAAATTTTCACGGTTAACCAACGGGGTCAGGCTTTCAAAAAACACACAACGTGTCTGCGTTTTTAAAAGCCAGACCCCGTTGGCTAACCGTGAAGATTTCATCCGAATAAAATTTTATATTTTTTATATATTATTCTGGAGGGGTGATTTAATTTGCTAATTCAACTAAGTACTCACCTGCGTTGGAGTCCGGAATGGCGTCGAGGACGAAGGCGGACGACTATCCGGTCGTCGTTGTTACTTGTGCGTACGATATTATTTGTCTTGAGGTCTGTTCCATTCAGGATAGTGGTTTCGTACTTGTAGGGGGTGAAGATGAAATAATTCCACCACTTAAACGTACACAGCACTCTCGCTTAACTCTTACTTACGAGATTGGGAGCCATCAATCAGGTTGCCCCGCTATACTTTGTGGTAGAGAAAGTAAACAAGTCACGCTTAAGAAGATACACTGAGATGTTTACGCTACCTCTGCTCAAGAGACTGTGTCAAGTAAATTGTTTCAGTCGTTCATAGATTTCAGTTTAATATTTTCACGCATTGATTAATTTTAAAAAAAACTATATACTAGTAATATAAGTTCACTGGTGAATAACTATCGTATAATATATTGCCTTACTGTACATTCATTTATTATAAAATTATTTAATTCCCCTTTCAATTCATTATATTTCACGGTAATCTCTACGATGCGTCCACCGATTAAGGACTTTTGTACTGTAGCGTTTTATTTTTACTACTCTCTATCGTTAGAAATCTAAATACACTTTTGTTGCGAACATTAGTCTACTTACTATCACAATTCTATTACTTGTATTCAACACAAGCTCTGTTAAACCGTCGCTGACTATTTATACCATTAGTGTAAACTCCATAGAAGAACGAAATCAGATAAGTTTGTCACAAAGAATTTAACATCATGAACTTTTTTGTATAAAGATAAATAGCCTGAAAATTATCACGTCGTTTTGAACTTAATAAAGGCTTAATCGGGTGAATATTTGATTTAGAGTATTTAAAATCGAAGTTATAAACTCTAGATTTAACTTATGATTGCTATATATTGCCAAAATCCTGTATTAAAAATCACTGCGACGTAGTAGGCAGATTTAATTTTTTGTTTAATGCCGCTAGTCCCTTACATTTCAGCATAAGTAAAATATTTCTAATTAGCTATGCCCTCGACTACGTTCGCGGAAATAGCTCTTTCTACTGTATCATTTATTTATAATCCTTTCACGAATAAACCTTATAACTAGCAGTTGGTTTTGAAGAGTTCTCGCTTTCATACGTTTAGAACCTTCATTCGGAAGGGGGGCGAGGTATCAGTATAGGCGTTGCGGGAGTTTTCTCGCAGGTGCTTCACCCCAGAGTGACTGCGGGGCTAACCTGATTATGTCGGGAATGCCTCGCACTCTCTCTGGGTATTTTTTATCAAATTTCTCACATGCCGAGACACCTTCACCTATTCTAGGAGGTATATGTACTGGGGTCGAAGATCTTGGGCATATGGCAAGAGTTGTCCGCCGATCCAATTGGATAAGTCGGCCAACTGCCTTCTGAAACTGGTGGGGACATGGAAAAGGGAATGCTGTGACCCCACAGCAAACTCTTCTCCCGTCATTCGGAAGGGCGTGAGAATAGTACCAAATGTCTAACCTACCTGATGCAAGTTTTCTATGGTTTTCCCAGTATCTCTTTAGATGTAACACCGGGTAAGATCCTTATACCACAGCCCGGGGGTCTTAGTCAACCCTTGGCTACCTTGCTCTACCTTCTGCATCACCCCTTTTCAATTCCCTTCCTATGCTATTAAAGGGGAGTTGCCTGTTTCAGGATCACCCTCATGTAGCCTGTTAACCCAAAAAAATAGATGGAGTGAGAATTCTCGCCCTCCCTCCCTTCTCTCTCATGCTGCCAAAATTATGCTTATAATAACACAATAAGAGGAATGAAAGGTATAAGAACGCCTAATAGAACTTTTAACTCGCAGTTTGTTCTCACGCTGCCTTTTCGCGGCAATTCAATGGATTTATAAATATTTACATTAATATCTTATAACTCCGCAATATATCGAAATAAAACATACACGGGAATTTAGGTTAAAATTAGTGTTTCATACCCTGAAATTTTCATTTAAATCTGTTAAGTCGATTTGTCGTATAAACAGATCAAGTTTATAGACAACCCACTTCAAGATTCAAACGCACGTTTACCAAGAAACCTTCCCGTAGAAGTAATATTTATATTACATTAATATCATGAAACATCGTGAAGTGCATGAAATGTGAACAAATATTAAAGTTAAATTTTCTGATCTTAAACGCTTTTGGAGACTCGTGGGTATCGGAGCTATATTCATAACACAAAAACGGTAAATATAGTGATTTATTTACTATATGCACTCAAGCGTTAAGCACGTCTTTCGCAAAAATTCATAAACTGACTGTTTATAGTAACATCGCGTCTTAGTTGTCAATTGCAATAATTTACTTAAGGATAACCATAGGGAGATTTAGATATCAAAATATGTGCGTGTAATGTCATACTACGCGTAGTAAGTGTATAATGTTGGGTCTTGTGAACAGTGAAGTACCGTCAAAATGGCGATGTCAGCCATAGAAACGTCGTGGACAACGAACTTCGTCATCCGACTGGAATACCGAGTAAATATGTATTGTTATAGGTTTAATAATGTTTAACAGAGCAAAGTTTTGAACTTATAGAGTGTACGTTTCTATTTAAAATTAACAAAGTATTATTTATTAATTTAATGGTATAAATGCTACACAATAATAATGTACCATAGACACTTATTCCATCTGTATAGATTAAGGATAACTATTCTTTCTCTAATTTTATTCCTGTCAACTTCAAAATCCTTAACAGTTTGTTCCAGTTAACATTTCAAACTTTATTTCTGAATCTAGAATGGCCTATTTTTTTTCTTATTCAGTCTTCTAAAATGTTCCATATTGTGAGACTAAGTAACTTTACGAAAATAATTTATTCTGTTCACTGACCATAATTTTATAAATTATAACAATGCCTACTTCTTAAACCAAGTCGCTCGAATTGGAGCCACTTCATATAAATAAAGGCAGGTTTAATTTCGGTCTGATGTAGTAAAATCAAATCAGGAAGAGTAAAACTCTAGGTAAGCTTAGGCTTTTGTGAACTGTTAACGAGCAAACTTTGCAACATTGTTAGCAGCTGACGTAATTTTTTACCGTCTTCAACATGAAGGCCAGCAGAGATTAAACTTTTGTTTGCATTCAATAACCCACGTAGCTTGTACTGAACACATTAGACACATTTCAGTTGTGATAAAGTTTTCTGAACCATCGAAAGTGTCATAAGGACGTGTCACGTTTGATAACTTTTTTGTCCAGACCTAACATTTTTTTGAATAGCTTTTTAAGTTCATTCAAATTCCCTTTTCTAGAGTGAATCTTCCAATTTTGTTTGCACTCAGAGAATTTTGTTTCTTCACTATAATTAAGTTACTTCCTCTCGTTCATGAAACGTATTGTAGAGTAAGAATATATTTTCACACTACTAAATGTTTTATAATAAATAATTTCATTTTTAGATTGATTTATTTTTGATTCTCACTACAACTTCCCAATATTTAAGCAGTTAAACATAAAATTATATTATTTGCGATTTGGCGGCCAATATGACACGTCTTATTACTTCAATAAAGGACTAACATAAAAATATAAATCAAATAGGTTGCAGGGATCCCCAAATGTTCTCTGCAATCTCTCACGTAATTAAAATTTACAGTCACTTATGTACATATTAGATTTTTTAACTTTTCAATAATAATTACAGTTTTACTGTTGTGTATTACTTTTTAGTATATTTTTTCCCAGTATTGAAGGCTAATAAAATATATTAATACATCTTCTCTTTTATATTATTTATCACTCAAAATAGTACTTCTTCTTCCCTAAAAACGTAGATATTCATATATACAACAAAGATATCTCTTCAAAAATTCAAATTACTGTCATTACACAATAAGGAAATCATTATTATGTTTTCAGCAAACTTACAGATATAATTAAACTATTACCTAATAAGCAGATTCAATTTAAATTACCTTGATTTATTTTTCATAAGCCAATCTTATTCACTTTAAACTTTATCGTATAGCTTCCGTAAAGATTATGAGATGTTGAGTAAATATATAATTTATATATTCAGCATAAACTAGACAATTATTGAAGCTTCTGCGATTGTATCTTAGTAAATGTAAATAAAATTGCTGTTAATGCTCGGCATGTACATAATTTTAAATGAGAAGTTTTCACCCAACAACGAAAATATAATTCCAAGCTATTATTACGTATAAGAGCAATAACATGTATACATTTTGACAGATTCCGCGTGTTTGAAGTATGACGTTACAATCGCGTCATACGCCCACCTTTCCCTCTTTGTACACCGTTTTATTCTTTCCTACGAATTTCGATACTCTAGACCGTCACCACGATATGACATGGGGGATAGCGCTCTGGAGACCGTAAATCGAGGTTCCCGTGACGTAGGAGGAAAATCGCCTACATGGTTTTCCTGGGAAGTGAACGTCGGTGCAAACTTGGAATTGTGCTTCTATGAGATTTTAAAAGTTATTTTCTTTCTTATGTTATGTGAATAAATCTTTGTTAATTTTTGTATTGTGCGTTTGGTTTTGCTTATTCCTACCTGTCACGTGGCAACCCGAGAGGTCTAATCTAAATTACGACGACGAAACGAGAGTTTCGTTGTAATATATATATATATATATAGGTTACGTGCGTGTTTTATGTGTCATCTTTGTCAATTCCACGGATTTCGACTGTCTTCAAGAATATATGTCTATTCATATTTATAAAATAATATTGAGTGAAAGCTTCAAAGTATTTATAAATATTCTTGGAAAGATAGTAGAATATTTTAATATGAAATGATATGATATGAGTTGTCCAAATCTTCCATAATAGTGATTCATCTGGAGGTGTTATACAATTATTATCATTTTAAAAATTAAGATATTATCTAGTATGCCCATTACGTTAAAATTAAATCCTACTTAGTGTCTTCAAATAAAGTGATTAATCACATCCATTATCATTAAATTTATATTGACCATGTCGAATGAACCACACAGTACGATATCGTTACATGGTGGACGAGGTTCCAGTGAAAGTACATTTAAAGGAAAATTACGTCAAAACTGTTCGTGTAAAATGATTTCAATTTTATCATTGCCATCCTTAAAATCCCATGATCCCGTCTACAGAACTTTGTCCGCGCCATACAGTACCAGGATTAAATCCCAAATTGCCACTGGGTGCTGATTTTTTTGTAATGTGTTGCGTACAAGCTGTCGTTCACACGAATATGGAGCCTCCTGGGTGGCCGACCTGTCCGCAAACCAGCAGCAAAAGGGAGATAATTGTGGTGCCGGGATGTGAGTGGGGATTTTATTTTTGCTTGCAAATTGCTGTACGCGGATTACTACACCAGGCATGTACGCGCTACAAATCTGAAACCCGATTATCCTGTCAATTAGAAAAACCGCCGCGCGTGTCACTAATCGTTTGTTATGGAGTGGACGTCCACTTTCGGGGAGGCCAAAGCCCCACCGTCGTTTTACCAGTATTGCACTGGATTTATTTGTACATTTCGTTGTTTTGTTAAGCTCGTTAAGCTATTAGCAGAGATATTTTTAAAACGAGATTTGGTCGGGGCAAATCGGTTGCACCTGATGCGCCGACCGTTACGTAACCTGCTGCGTTAATATGCACGAAGTCGCACGCCAAAGGTATTTATTCTACACCTGTAAATTTTAGACAAGTCATTATCTCGCAGCTGTAATTTTGTGGAGCAAACCACCGCTTAGAACTGATTCTGTCGTCGTGTGAAATTGTTAATCCTATAAGTCAACGTTGAGGCTGAAAGTAAGCCAGATTATCAAATTCCACATAAATATAAATGATTCTGGAACGAAACTAAAACCTATTCATACTAAAGAATAATTTATCAAATTTCTTAAATGGAGTATTGGAGATGGCTTCGAAAATTACAACACTTCTTTAAGGTGGATAATAACGGCGAAATTTACGTCTCGGAAATTACTTGATGTATTTATACGCTCCCTCGGATCATTTTATTTACAAACGCCGGCTCGCACGCTACTTCGTATACAGAATAAATTAAGTCATAGATAATGCGATAATCGTCTTTGAAATCCTGCGATCCGCGAGTCTAAGTTAGTAGCAAACAAAGGTCCTGCCAAGACACGTGGGTAATTGTACCGAACACGAGACACTCGGGCCTATTGTCTTTGATCATTGTGGGGGTAATTTAATTATCAAAACACGTAAACATTTATAATTTAGATTAAAATTAAATTATCAAACGAAGACTTTCCCGGTGTGTGTGATTAGGAGCACTTCACTTAAGATTAAAACAAATTTTATAATTGTTCTGACTGTACCTCGAATAATTTAGGCGAGAAATTAGTAAGAATTAAAATTATTTATTTATTAAATTATATCACGACATTCGTGCCATTGTTTGGAACCTTATCAGGTGTGAAAACAATCTTCAAAAATAATTATAGTTGAAGTAAATAAGATGAAATAAATAAATTAATTAAATATGCCTATTTATAATAATACATAAGATATATTTACAGAAAAATAGTCCAAAAAGTTGTATAATCTCAGATTGCACAAAGATTTATTTACAAATTTGTACTGAAGCACGAACTATCTCCCAGGCTTGTTGTTGAACGACTAACCAGGTAAATATGATCTTTCCGCATTTCTTTATGGGAACGCCTCGGCGCGGTGTTCCGTTGTAACATCTGGTCCAGGTTCGAGCCCCTGTCACATTGGCGACAGCGGCTGATTTCCAACTTCGACCCTCACGGCTGCAAACAAGAAACACTTCCCTCTTCGGCCACTCTCCCAAATAATCTCTCACATTCACCTAACTGGAAAGCACCTACAAATGGCGTCCGATAACCGCTTAACATGGCTTTCAAAAATTACTAATACTTCGGAAGGGTTTTAATAAAACTGGGTCCTCTACGATGACTACTGTTTCCCAGTACCGCTTTCCTTAAGGCGTTTGCCTTCTAAACGCAGAACACAAAATTGAATTGCTGAGGTCTCACCCAAATGACACCATAGCCGATAATGTAGTCCGTTACCCAAAAATAAAAAATGGCACTTCACAATGCCAGGGGCACGAGGATACTTTTGGGAGGTTTCTCACACAGGTATTTCTTCACAGAGTGATGACGGGGCTTACCTTCGGGATACCTATTTCTTTTATTTCAAGGTTCTCACATGCCGAGGCACCTTCATCTCTTTTGTCAGGTGTATATATACTGGGGTTGAAGACTTTGGACATAAGTATGAGTGGTCTGATGATCCCATTGGATCAACCGGCCAGTTGCCTCCTAAAACTGGTGGAAAGGCGGAGAAGATTCCCTTTTCAATTCACTTTTGGTGCTATTAAAGGGGAGTTACCCGTTTCAAAATCTCCCTCATGTAGCATGTTACTCTAAAAAAGGGCGTGTTCACGTATTACAGGCGCTGAATAGTTTTTTTTTCTCCATGGTTCTACAGCCCATTGAGGGCCTGGGCCTACCGTGTCGACTGTGGACTGTCATCTTGCATGACACATTCCGAATTTGGAGTGGCACGTGGTCAGGGTATCGATCATCCAACAGTCTTAATCCCGGTCTTCTCGACCAGCTGAGTAGCATTACATTAATATAAATAACTTGCTTTACCTTACCCTGTTAGAGATTAATGCAACTAATAAGTAAAGTGTATAAACGTTTAAATCACTGTGAAATTTAAGCCAATAACTATCCACCAACAGTTCCAAATGTTAACAAACACTGACATGACTTGGAAATTTATATAATTGTTTGATCACTCTATAGTTACAAAATAGTCAGTTAACTGCCAGAAATGAAGTTGAGGAAGCACACACACAATCTTGAATATCCATTAGCTTAATCTACCTTTAGTACGAGTTATGTGTAATAAGTCAGCTATAACGCAACACTTAAATAAGCAAACGTCACCGATTTCCGCCCTCACTCTCCTAAGGCTTTTCCTTCTCTATTGCCTCACTTCTCACATCATCATTGTATTAAATATAATTATAATAAATTCCTGTAGTATATCATTTACGAAACCCACATCATGCTCCGATTTCAAAGAAGTTGTTCTCATAGTGCTTTATAGACGATAATTCCTGTGAATGTTTTTTTTTCTATTGCAATAACAAATACTTGCCGGAAACTGTCCGTCTTAAAACGCCTAAGGTCTAATGGTAATAAAATGATCTAAGGCACAAAGTCATTTATGAGAAATTTATATTACTTTCGCTAATGCAATAAGTTCTTAACTCCAACTATTTCAATAATTAAATTGAGCAGCGCTGTATTAGAATGTATAAAGCAGTTATTTATTAAAATCAAACATTCATCATTGACGCATATCTTATGCACTAACTGGAGCTTATCCGACCACTAACCAGATTAAAGCCGAATGCAAAAATTTATGGCATACCGCGTTTTATGTTAACTTACAATAAAGGATGAAAACTTCAAAACAATTGAGAATACTAGTCGTCATTACAAAATGATGTACTATAAAATACAACTACGGTTAAAAAATGTGTTTTTAATAAATTTCTTGGAAAAAATTTAAGACGTTGAATTTTAAAGACAAAAATGTCAAAATGCCAAGTTAAAAATTGATTCCTTCAGACCTGTTCCTTCGCCCCCACAAATTCATGAAATTCATATGTTTTCCTTTTGAGTTTGTATGAAATAGGAGTTCTCTTTCGCACTCCCTGAAGTGCTTAATCCGATTCCGTACAAAAAATCTGCTACTTGGAATTAGTCTATCTTGAAAGCTCGCACTCTTCCATTAGCTACTATTTAGCTCCTCTTCCAGAAAATACCTTATTTTAGTAACATGAAACAACCTGCCTATAAGATGTTCTTCTCCTTACCTATTAGCTGCTTTTAACAAATTTCAACCGCTTTTATAAGATATAAACTGACAAAAGGAACATGACTGAGTAATTTAAAAAATATACATACAGTAACTTAATATATAGTCCAAATATGAACCTAGAAATTTATTCAGAGTCATTAAAATATATATATGACGAAAAATTTGGGAAGCATTCAGAATGTTTAAGTTGAAAAATATAGTAAACGTGTCTCGTTTTGTTTAACAATTTTACCTAATAATGTTTTATGTTGTTTATAAAATGTTAAATGGAAATTAGAACTGAAGTGACGATAGTTACGGTTGTATGTATTTACATAAATGAGTAATAATTTAATTTATTAATTTTGTAATTTTACTTTGTTATGTAAGGAGGTGTGAGGGCATTTTAAAGGCCATAATAGCCTCATAAATGCCTAAAAATTGTTTTTTATTAGGATTTTATGTCGCATCAATCCGAGGGCTATCAACTACCATCCAATTACTTTTTTAACATCGTACTTTACAATCAATTCTTAAAAAACGATTTTACAATTTCAAAAGTACAAAAAATTGTTACTTCTTACTAAAAATAATTACATTTAAAATTCCATTTAAGGAAAAAAATAATATATTTTAAAAGTTAAGCACATAACCGAGACATTTGTCTGAAATAGAAAAATTAACATATTAAAATTTCATTAAAAGAACCTATTTCACAAATAAATAAAAAAGAAAAAGTTTTTCTTCAAAACATTTAGTCGATTATTAAACTGATTAAAACATGTTATTTTAAAGAATCATTTTTCTAACATTAAGTAAATTAATAAATAAAAATATGGCCAAATATTTCAGAAAACAAAATGAATTAACTTTTAATTATTTAAAATTCAACGTTTCGTCCAATTTTATGGGCTCCTGCTAAATGTTTAAATGGATAAAGTAATTACATTCTGGACTGTATCCCGCGACGGTTACGCCAAAAAAAAATTCTCACAAGATTATTCATTTAGGAATTTACCTGAAGAATTCCAAAATGTTGATGAAACGTTGTATTTAAAAATATTAAAAGCTTATTAAATTTTTTACTGGCATATTAGGCAATATTTTTATTTAACAATTTAATTCATGTCAGAAGAACGATTTTTAAACATAATAAATTTAATTCAGTTTAATAATCGACCCAGCGTTTTGTAATTAAACAACTTTTAGGCACTATTTTACTAAATTGACTTGAATTAGTGTAATACTTCGAATGATATACAATAAATTGCAATAATTTTTTCACCAATAATACGAGAAAGTACTGGGATGAAGTCCTAATATATGGACCATGGCTCTTATTTCAAATATCCTTAAAAACTTTGACAGGAGAATTTAATAGCATTAGTTATTAGACATTCGGCAACGAATTCTAGATCGAATTTAGTCTGTAGAATAGTTTTCCTGCTAAGTATTGTTACTATATATATTAAATATTATTATAGCTAATATCAGGTAATAACGCATCAAGTATAAACACATATTTGTATGGAAATTAACCACTGCATTGCGTCAACGATATTACCTTATCTCGGCCATTCTCGTCCAGTAGTTATCAGACTTTGGCGTGTTCAGTTCGCTGGATATCAGAATCACTGATGCCGAAAGTAAATTAAACATTTCTGTTAAAGTTATCACTCTTGGTTCCGTATCAGAATCGCACTACGAATATACAAACAGAATTTTTGCCCCGTTTTCCATGAATAATAGTATTAAAATACTCTAGATTTTTACTTGTTAAGTATTCGATGTAATTTTAAAAACGTTATTCATTATTTTGCTTGGTGAAACGAATTGTTTTATGATACAAATTATTATTTTACTTAAATTTTATGGATTTACCGCTAATTTTCATTTTGATTGCAACACATAATAGTTATTGTCGATGTTGATCTCAACCCGCGAACGAAACTGAAACAGACTTTCAAACAATCGAAATAAACAAATCTTTTCGGTATTATTAGCTAATAACTATATGACGCTTCGAATGTTTCCTGCTTTAATCCTATTTGTATTTCATTAGCCATCATTAGTTAGGAAGAAATGAATGAAAAAAAGTAAATATATATTACTAGAATCAAAATCAAGCTAAGAATAACAAGAATTATTAACTCGAGAACTGAACCAAACGTTTAAAAAGTTATTGATTAGACATATTTGTCTATATCTAATCTCCAATCTGAAGTTGGTTATTATATTTTACTAAATCTTCCCCTGAGTGAACAGATTTATTTCAAAAATAGGTTTCCTCAGACTAAGAACGTTTTTGTGTTCCTCGTTGTTTTATTAATTTTCTCTGGTTTTATATTACAAAATAAGTGGATTTTTATACCCTGAATAATAGTTTACTAATTAAACGGTAAATTTTTAACTTGTTAAACTTGTTGATTGGATATTGACATCTAATTGAAAAAGTATGAATACTTAAAGACCCTTTATTTATTTTAATTTACGTCCATTATCCTACCCACAATGAAAAAATAATAAAATTATTTTTAAAATGGCTACAAGAAAAATTCTTGAACATTAGCATGGACATAACACAAGCACCCACGAAACTATCCTTTCGTCGTCGTATTTTAATTCAGACCGCTGGGGTTCTCCCGTGGCTGGCAATGATAAGCGAAAACCAATACCGTATATATATATATATATATATATACGGTATAGCTGAGAACCCCAAGCATATATCAAAAGTCTTAAAGTAATTGAAGCATTCATGTAGAAGAAAATAAACTCATTCTTTTCACTTCAGTTAGAGATGAAAACTTGCTTCAAAATATTTCATATATAAGTATTTCTTTTTAGTTAACGAGTATAACTAACGTTTTCTCATAAACCTCATTTATAAAATAATTAAATCCACTAATTTTTTTCGTCTTTCGTATATTCAATATTATGTAAATGTCTGTAGTCCACATTTAATAATACGTATGTTATAACTGCTCAGGCAATATACTTCACTAACATGTCGATGTGAAACATGTACAGTTGATTGCGTTTTCAGATGCCAACTGTGACCACTATTCGACCACATGTACATGCAATGAATTTGCGCCATTCAATTGCGAAATAACATATATTTCAAAAAATATTCCAAAGGTATATGTTGATGTTGGCAATAATAAACATGTGGTATTCAAAAAAATATGTATTCCAGCTTTTCCTGAATGAAATGTAATATCAAATTGTTAACCAAATAACACATAGTAGAACACTGGAGAGGAAATCTATCTGAAAATACTTTTATCACATATAAATAATTCCCCTTCACTCTCCCGTTACACAAATATCGTAAGTAACTTTGTAAACAATCAAATTTCGTATAAATAAAACATTTGCTTGCCAAACACTCTAGAAACGTTTTATAAATTTACAATTAAAATATATAACAACGATTCGTCCCTAATTTGAAACCATGAAGGGAAAAATAAAAGATTATGAGATCTTATTGATGACTAATATTGTGACATAGTTTCTTGAAATAGTTTTAATATCACATTAAATTTTATGGTATACACACTTAGCATTAGCTAATGTTTTTAATATCATATAAAATACTTGTCAGTAAGTTTTAATAACATGGCCTTGTTTCCATGACCTGTTGTAACCAAGATTAATTAATAAAATAATAAGTTAGTAATAAATTGACGACAAATACCTATATACGAACATAATTTTCAATATAAAGTTTCCCAAATATTTAATCAATAAAATATAATGACAGCACAATTCGGGTTCAACAGTCTTGGAAGCAAGATCGTGCATTCAAAATTTATTCTTTTTTTTCTGTAACAACATAGAATTTTAGACCATGCACATAAACTATAATTATATGACTTAATCTTGAAAACCAACTTAGTTAATGAATCCTCGACTAGATTTATTGCTTATAGAATATTTCCTCGAGTTGGACAGTCTAAAGTAATTATAATGTCTCTGCAGAAAGCCCTAATTGTCTGTGATCGTCACTCGTCAAAGTCAGGAAGTCGCATAGTGTCAAAATTAGGAGTTTCCCAGTTGTTTCACAGCTTATCTCTCATTCTCTGCTTCATTCGTACTATCATTGCAGTGTTCTTATAATGCGAAGACTGTTTCCGTATTCTACATGATATTAACATGTCTTCTTCCCCCAAGAAATGAAACTGTATTCAGCCGCTTTTAATTTCATAGAAATTTTAAGGCAATCTATCAACGAATAAAAATTTATTTCCATTAAAATGTATTTAACTTAAATTTCTTCACAACAGTTCAGATTTACTTGAAATTGAAATCATACAATAACCTCAAGTGAATGCTGTTGATAAGATTATTAGCTTACATATTCGGTTAATGAACACTTGGTATTGAAACGCATTTCTACAGATAGTTCATTTTCGTTAATTTATTCCTACTTTAATTATATGCGTTGAGTAAACACGTTTGTTACATTTACTGTAAATGAGGTACTGTATTCGCGCATACATGGCGGACATCGCTCACAGAGCGCAGTAATTGTCACAGAAACCAAAACAAACAGCCTCGTGTTCTTTTTACTTTCAAGCCTGTTAAAATGGGAGAGCGACACAGATTCGCCGTGCAGCGTGATTCATTCAGACCATAGCACAACCACATACCTTTCTTCCTGTTTCAATATTTCAGCGTCAGGTGTCCAGATTAAAATTTATAATACTCTCATAGCAATAAGTTTTTAATTTTCTTTACTTGCTCGAAAATTTAATTTATATGTAACACCGCAATTTATCGAAAATACTGTGGTTATTTGGAGACAACTCATAAAACATTCACCCTACGTTATCTAAAATGAATGGGGTTGTTATTAATTATTTAAGTGCAATATTTGTATATATAAAAATGAACTTTTATAATCAATATTACAATTTTTATATTTTCAACCTTTATTCCTGAAAATCTTTCTACATAAAAATTGACACACATTAAATTCTTAAAACTAACAATTTTTTAACTCTACACTTGAGGTCGTATACTCGTATACATATAATCACACAAAATTGAATCTGACTTGGCATTATAGGACGTCAGCACAAAAGGGTTACAGGTTTAATTTACCGTGTCAGATTAGTGAATATTCCAGCTCCTTCGTCGTAGCAATTTCCTCTTCAGAGTCGCCGCCGCTATTTGTCCCTGGTTCAGGACAATTTCCGGTTATCCTTCTTCTCTTGGACTACCTGTTCAACAATGACCATCAGATGTCCAGTAATCTCTCCACCAAACTTATAATCATATCTTGCCATCTCTATCGGAATCTCTCACCAAATCTCTTCCGACTCACCACTCTCGAGACACATCTCCCAAAAATTTCTCTGCACGCCTTTTTAAAATCTTCTCCCCACTTCTTTAGTTTATATCACCAAGGTGACAGGGATGGATATTCACAAACAACATTTATGGTTACACTTTGGGAAATACACCAGCCAATACCACTAAATCTCACTAAAATTGGAAAACACCCCAGGCACGACGTGAATTCTGGGTTTTATTGCCCCTGGTTCGAATGCCGTCTCCTTTCTTTTGACTCCACAGCGCCAAACGTCCGAGCAGATGTGTTTGACCGTTACATAGCCATAATGCACTTTAATAAATTCAGCAAACCTTTGGATCTTCAGACACATTTTTGAGCAAAATTTAGGAGTTCATAATTTGGAGGTTAACATACCGATTTCTTTCGAAATTAGTGTCTGTTTATTTCCCTTTAAATATAATTTATACTCCAAGAAAAACTATATTTACATTAAACACATAGATCAAACGCTCCGGATTTCCTTATATACACAATCTTCAAAATATCTACATTCGAACGGCCCTAACCTAAATTTAAAAGTAATCTGGAGACTTCTCTCTTTCAGGAGGCATAGAAAAGATGGCTGAAACAAAATTGTGGCACACAAATAATATAATATTTTCAGTGATTTTAATACAAGCCTTGATCGTGCAGAGACGTTTCTCGATAGTGACTGAGGAGTCTGAAGAATACCATACTCTGAATGTCTGTTACCCCATCCCTCTCCGTGCTCTAAGTCTGACCGACTGACCACAAATGTTTCAACCACGTCAGTTTTCGGGTGTTTTCCCCTATTCAGACACGATCATGTGACCATTTTGACCAACCGCTGCCCTAAAACTCATTTCTCTTCCTTTGATCTGACTCCCGTATAATATTTTTCATAAACCCTTGAATCAAAGAAAGTAACTAAAAATAGATTTGGTTTGCGCCCGTCGGAAATTTCGTTCCCTTCTTCCCGTTCCTCAGGTATCTTCGAGCCACAGACATCCTTATTAATGCATTCCAAGAGTAAATATAAAAACTTTCAATTTAATAAATTAATTAAAATTAAGTACGGACGCTACAAGCTCATTAGTTGTACAATAAAAGAAAACCGCAGAGAACAGATGTTGTCGCAACAACAAATTGTTACGAAAAATATTCTAGTTTATGGACCTTAAGGGAGTGAACGCCGATCTAGATTATTTAAAGGAGTAAATATTTATTTCACATTAGAAACTGTGTATAATCATTAAACAACAGTTGCTCTGTTGTAATCTGATATTTAATAATATTATATACTTTTCATTTAGGATTAACAACTTAATAATTTTTAAATAAACAATTTTTGTTTGTAAATACAAATTAGAAAACGACAAGTACGTATACAATCTACAAAAAAAACTAATTTTCCCAGTTCTTAATTAACCTTTGAATTTTTATATTTATGAAGTCTGAAGAGATTATGTTTAACGTCCTCTCTGCTTGTCGGACGCTTACATTTCTCTCTCACGAGAAAACGGCAGCGTCCGGTGCAAGGCGAACTAACGATCTTTTCTATGAAAGTCCAGCACATTAACGACCAGAGCGTCCGGCCTGAGTAAACTCGGTAGAATTCACACTCATTTTGTGACACGAAACGTCTATTTTCTTTGAGAATACCTGACTGAGTGTCCTAACTTTCCTTCCGATGTAC
This sequence comes from Eucriotettix oculatus, assembly GCA_034510155.1. Lineage (NCBI taxonomy): Eukaryota > Metazoa > Arthropoda > Insecta > Orthoptera > Tetrigidae > Eucriotettix > Eucriotettix oculatus. The sequence goes on along the minus strand of CM067378.1, from coordinate 57,695,632 downwards.
TAGGACATATCTGTCAAACAATTTGTATCATGAATATAAGTATCATTTTAGCACAGTAGGTCTATGATAATGGCATCACACTTGTCTGTACTTGAGGTTTCTCATCAGTACATAGAAAGTTTCATTATGTCTTAACTGAACGTCAAGTCGTTTAATATGTCTGTTATGGGAATTATACGGAGTCTGAGAATATTTAAAGATTTGGTTACCGCTAACACCTCCATATAAATGGTGCAACAAAGGCAAGTGCACAAAATTAAATGATCATAAAAGGTGTCAATACAAACATGTCATTTTCGTAAGAGACGCATCGATGCTGAGCACTGAGAAATTGAATTGTATAAACGCCCCTCCCTCCTCAATACTGTCATCAGACAAATACATGAATGACAAAAAGAATTGTTTAACTAAAACATCTCCTACAATACCAGACCTCACGTTAACAGGCAATGTCTCTTGGAAGTTGTGCTTGAGTGACACGCGGATTTGTATCAACTACAAGTGCTGGTTATGACTATTGAACAGTACGTCGCGTAAAAATGTGACCTCTAGCAAAGGAGTATAAATATATGCCATGTAAACAAATAGAGTGTGGAAGATAATGCCATGCTTCCGAATCCGGGTTGAACGCCCCGTTGCTGAAACAATTGCAGAAATTGAGTTGCGTTCGGAAATTTATTTCTTAGTTTCATTTTCTCAAATTGCACAGTAACGAAGCGTGTATGACGAAAATGCCAATAGAGAAAAATGTTTATAAGGACCCCTTTTATCTTGCTTTGCATTTGTGCATCCGGGTAAGTTCGGTTTAATATGGAGGGCATATATTTTTCCTAAATGTTTTTTTTCATTAAATATTCATTATATACAGCCAAATTCATACCAATGGAATGAAGCAAGATAAAGTGTTACAGAGTTGAGAAGCCACGTAGCAAAGGCTCAAGCACTTACAGAATATACAAACAGGTACTGTAGAACTAATTCCCATAATAACATTCACAGATTGAATTACGGTCCGCTTGAAGGTGTTTCAATTTGTAGTCATTTTATGGTGAAGCAACATTAGCCGAATACTAAATTTCGTCAAATGAAAGTCATATTTTTATACAAAGAATTACCTTTCTTAAATCAATTTTTTAAATTTATTAGGAGTCATACTTTTCTGCTAACAAAATTTGTAAACTTAATCTGACTTTCTTTAATAATTAAAATTATTGTTCCATAGCAAAAACACACAACTTATAATAGTTTATATTACTTGTGTCAAGTTTTATCCTTGTGTTAAGGAACTCCTTCAGTTATATCTAAAAGTAAATAAATAAAAATAACGAGAAAGAGGATATTTCAATTGCAAACAAATAATTTAAGTATAACAAAGTTTCTTACATAAGTAACAAAATATGACTGGAATGTAAATAATCCACTTAAAAGAAAAAAATTGACTTCTTACAACACCTTCCGGGATCTAAATGAAAGAATGTTAATGGAATCAATCATTTATTTAGTTAAAACAGATTGTTTATTCAAAGGTTGTTTGAAATTTACAAAATCATCTTTAGTTATGCATCGTAGCTTACGCTTCTTTTGACCAATATAGCAATGTATTACGCACAGAGGCTCAAGATTTTACATAAATTGTTGTTGGAAGTAGTTAATTCTTTCGTTAAATAGTTATTAAAGTCAAATCATAATTTGTTAATTTTGTAATTAACTATATTATACTTTATTTATAAGTTTGAATTCAACTGAAGAGGTCCCTGAAAATAGGGAGAAAAGTTTTGTAGTTAAGTTTCAAGAGGGAGTTTTATTAAACCAATTGGAAATATTCATAAGATTAATTGTATATGTAAAGTGTGCAAAAATATTTTGTAAATGGTTCACTGGTTTATCTGTGAATTTAAAATAATTAATGTCTTCTTAAGGAAATATTTAGGTTGAAATAATCGAATTTCTAACAAAAGCGAGTCAATGGAGGTTTATTTTTCAATTTATCCCTTACTATTAGAAAACACTGGTAGTGTCATACATACAATTATTAATCAACTGATATTATGATGTTCTGTAATGGGCTTTTCGAGAGTATTTTGTTCCTCTATACATCTGTGTATCCTAACCTTTATAATATGCATCTTCATTCTTAAGCCTGTATAATTTGCGTATTATTTTATATCAATTATCACTTATTTATCTTTTTTCTTAAAAGCATTTAATAATGTCATCTGTGAATCTGAGTTGGTGTATCGCTGACTTCATTTATTTATTGACTGTTTGAACGACCTGATGATCTTGAACTCATGTATTTATAGTAAGATTTCTCAACCTTTATAAATGGCTTTTTATATCCTTTGCCCTAAGCGTGCAATTAAGATTCAGGTCTTAATGCTGTATACTTTGATCTTGCTCATTACCAAATATGCTCGGTGGTGTTCTATACTCTTTTGACCAGTGTAATTACAGAAACCTTCTCCTTCTATTTATTTATGTTCATATAAAAATTATGTACTCACTGCGCTATTTATTTTTCATTTCTCTCTTCATTTATTAACTATGGATATTTACAGTAAAGTCTCAGTTCCGAGGGCTGAAGCACTTTCCACCCTCTAGACACTCCGGTATTTTAGCAACCAAATTGTCGAAGTCGTCACTACGATAACATAAATGAAAAAAGATGTGCGGCAACTTCCGGAACCTCATTTCCAATATCAAATATAGCGTCAAGACTGTGGAACGAGCAAGCGATGTCATACTTAGAAAGAAAAAGCAAGCCGTATGATATGCACAGTGAAGAAATAGGGAAGATGGAGGGGAATACTGTCTTCAGAAGAGAACTGCAGGTTGGCGGAAAGCTGGTGTAACTAATATTACGAATGCAATATGCAGTCAGCGGAAAGATGCTCTTACCACATCCTGTTCTTAACATCTATTAATTTTACGGATGAGTTTTTTGAAGTGCAATATATTATGAACTGAATATCTTTCCTTTCGTCAATGTTAACAGAATAGTGTTTGCAATACCAAGTTCTCATAGTAAATGTTTGAGTTGACTTCCAGCCTAATGCCGCTGCAACACCAAGACAGTGGGCGACTGCACATATTACTTTGAAACGAATAGCTATTTCTCTCCAGCTAAATTTGATCCTATGATTCTTATCGTAATATATGTAAATAAATACAAATTTATATCCCGATAATAAAAGTTTGTTTGACTTAAAATCATTAAATTATATGCGTTAAGACTAAAATAACGAATAACAAAATAAATTATACTTGACCATCGATGCGTTTTAACCTTGCTCCTTGTGTCTCGGGTCAAAAAGTCAGTTATAACTTTTTGTGAATTTTGAATTGTCAACCATATGAAAATCACAGGAACCGCAGAAAAATCAGACTTTGATATATTGTGGTAGTTTATCAAAAATAATATCATACGAGTAATACATCAAAAGCCAAAGGTCGACAGTTAATGTTGTGGTCCGTGGAAAATTTCATTACCACTGAATGTGGCTATCAAATAGCGCTATCCTCTGTTCATGAATACACATACATCTGCAGAGGGGTTAACAATAGGCAAGCGGAGAATGAGAGTAATCTCTGTGCATTATGAAACATGTATTCTGCAACTGTAGAGGGCCGCATAAATTCAACAGCCCACAAATACCAACTAATGTTATGTAAATTTCGGCTGCGCTTGAACAAGCATGTAAATCGAAGCTCCTCCTCTTCCATTCTTTCGGTCGAATAAAAGTTTCTACGGTGAATAGAAGATACGTAAACAAACAAAAGGTTTAATTTTTTATATATCAAAAGAAGAAAAATAATATTATTTCGCGCAGCAACAAATGTTTTGCATGAATTTATTGTATTTTTGGTCTTTTGAAGTATGCTTTCCTTTTTATTAATTTATTTAATATGTATTTAAAGTCTATGATATTATTCTTTCCATACTAAAATAACCCTCAGATTTTTCTGAGAAATTTACCTAATAGAGATAATTTATTTTGTTGCAATAATAAGGTAACTAATAAGCACATTAAACAATCAAAACTATAATTTTCATTTCATTCACCTATATCAAATTTTATGTATTATTTATTTCTTGTGTATTCATTGATTAAATACATATTTTATTTCCCAAAATTGGATCCGTATTATTCTCAATTGAAAGAACAAAACTATTCATCCATAAAAATTTTTAACTGAAGTTACCAAGAATTATCAAAATGGATACCTAAATGGTTTGAGGAATTATAAATATTCATTTTTGCGATTATTTAAAGAAATATCGAGAACAGATTCCCTAGTTTAGACCATTAATATTCAAGTAATAGTTTACGAGGTGAACCCTATATAACAAAATACCTTTTTCGAGTGTAAAGGGCTGCATGAGGGTGATCCTGAAATAGGAAACATCCCTTTAATAGCATAGGAAGGGAATTGAAAAGAGGGAATAGAGCAAGGCAGCCAAGGGTTGACTAAGGCCCTGGGCCTTTAGTTTATGGATCCTACCCGGTGATTCACCTGAACGAAATGCAGGGCCAAACCCTAGAAAACCTTATCAGGTATTTCTGGCAATTGGTTAATTTCCTCACGACCTTCCGAATGACGCGAGAGAAGTTAACTGTGGGTAGAAGAATTCCCCTCTCCGTGCCTCAAAATGTTTAGGTGCAGGTGACCGTCGGAGAAATAATTAATTAGTAGAATATTCATACAGTTATCTGGATGCGAGAAAAAATAATAATTTAAAATTTGAGTAGATTCTTTGTTATTCATTATATGTACTTCATCCTGGACGTAAGATAAATACAGTAGTACAAGCCATATTTCATTATGACATTTAGCAAAATACTATTTATTTATTATTGAAAGATCTGTTAATATTCAAAAATTTTAATTAATATGCAAGTTCCGTTTATGTTGAAATATTAATTTAAACGAAAATTATTTTTTATAATTATGCATACTTAGTTCAAGCATTGAAACTCTAATTATTTTTGTTAAAATATAACACACACAAACACTTAATTCGTGACTTAATTGTATTTATTTTCTTAATCAACTTATTTGTATTTAATCATACAGTTCCAAGATTCGGAAATTTATTATAAATCCACATTTTCTGTTATTGTTTCACCTATCATATATTAGTAATCCTTTGTGATTATAAAATATATTAATTTGTTGTAATACGATACTTCATTTTCCTTAGTACGTTTCAATTTTTCATGTTGAGTATCTGTATAGGTAATAGGTGTGTTCAATTCTTAAAAGTGGTCCTCATGTTTAGGTTATATTTCTAATTAATATTAAAATTAAATTATTTTAATTTCTCTATACAATGGATAATATCGTCGACATCACAATATTTATATTTTTAATTTTCAATGTTTACCTAAAATAATATTTAATATTTTTTATTTCAGAGTTTAATTGTTGTGATTTGAACTGTGTGTAACTGAGTCGATGCAGAATTTTATTACGGATATTCGCGTGAGGTATTGCTGAAAAGTGTTCACTGAGAGTTTCATTTAAAATTCCCAAAGCAAATTCATCTTTTTTATAGGTAAAAGTAGAATTTAATTGAATCGTATCAGCAAAACGCCAGGGGTAGGCGGAAACATAATGTAAAGACCTTTTAAGCAGAAATGCGTGCGGACGAGCATCAGCTAACATCATTTCCTCTTTCCGTGCTAAAATTAAAATTTGACCGAGCGAGTACCAGATACCTGCTTGCTTGTCAAAGGAATTAATTTATATGGATGAAGTTGAGGCTGCGTTGTGGTTCCTTTCAATTCTTTCATTTATTTGAGCTTCTATCTATATAAATAAATGTAAAAAATGGAACAAAATTTAACTTCGTGCATTTTATTTGATCGTTAACATTGATGGAGGCTTTACGGTTACAGCGTGTTCCGCAAATAAATTCTACGTTTATTTAAATGTTACTGAGACTGAATAATAGCCTTGTACATAATTACTGAGAACACATTTTCAGTGCATAGCATTAGCTAGTTCAACATTGAAATAAATCCATTCTTTAGTTTAAATTAACCTTTTTCTCACTTTAGTTACGTATCAATACACTTACTTCTAGCTCCTAATACGTGAACATAAATTTTAATTGAATGATGTGCCACTACACTCTTTAAACTTTCACTGAAGTATCTCATAACTGTTTAATAAATAATAAAAATTACTACACACTATTCGCATAATTTTTAACTACGGTTCAATAAATTACAATATTTTAAATCTTCTCGTAGAATTTTATTAAATTAAAAACATCATAGGAATTCCCACGTATTTAATCTAAAATACCAGAAATTAACATATGTGAGGCAGTATTAATTTGTTGACAGACCAATAATGTAATTTAACAAATTTACTGTAAAATATAGAAGAATTTGTTATTTAGTTCACTAAGAGAAGTGTTTTAATATAAACATACAGTATCCCTGTAGTGGTTTGTTATATGATCCTATTCCAGGACTGTAATATTTTTTTCTTGTTACATTTACGCGAATGTAGTTAGTTGCATCTGCGTCCGAAAGAAACTTTCAATTAATAATTTTAAGAAGTTAAGGCCTTAGCCTGTCCTACCGAAGAAAATAAAATAAGAAATAAACTGCATCTCTTAGTCGTAATATAACAAAGTAAATCATCAGATTTTATATCTCATTCGCGAATCGTCACGCATTGACAGACACCGACGATTGCGTGAGTTCGAGCTGTTTACAAATAATGTAAGACAAATATGTTCTTCTCTAAAAACGTACAAATATTTTATTAAGGGTTGGAGAACATTTATGATAATAATAGTCTCTAATAGCCACGTAATATGCAAAGACTAAAATACAAGTATAACTACATTAGCATAATGTGTAAAATTATCGAAATATATAGGGCTAATCAGGTAGGTCAACCTTCATTTACCAAAGTGGAATTCAGAAAGTAAGAATATCAGCTGTACACTGGCTACCGTCGATATGATGATAACATTCTCTATTTGTGGAGCAACAGAAGAGACGTCAACGTAGGTTAGAAATCTGATGTAACAATGATCTTTAACTTAAATATAACGATATAGAGCAACGGTTGGCAACCCCCGGCCCGCAGGCCGCATCCGGCCCTCTTGCAAGATTTGTCCGGCCCATCACAAACTTTCTCTGTTTCTTATCAATACATCCATTCAAAAATTAATATCGAAGCCAAATTAATTTTATGTGTGAAATTTGACAGTACTTATTGTTAATCATCGATACTAATTTGGAAAGCTCCTTACGTGTAACAAGTTCATCACATTCACCAAATATTTTTGAATTTCTTATAAAATCACGCCAATCGAAAGTTCTTATTAGTGTTGTAACACTATTATTTTATTATACGTAATACCAACACATCTATGTACTTTCTCTTTTTTAAATAAATACTTCTACTAATTGTTTTTGTTCTGGTCCGTGCCACACAATTCAAATTTCTTATACGGCCCTCTAAAAATGATTGCCCCCCTCCATCCCCGATATAGAGTTTCCATTCCAAGGGAGTAGTGATATAAAAGGTTAAGAATAATCCAACATAAAAATGAATATTTATTCGTGAGATGTAATAATTAGCAATCCCATCATACTTGCTTTAGTAAAATATTTTAGGACTACATATAAAATGTTTTGATGCTTCAAATCTTGAAAAGTGTAAATATTTGAAATGAAAACGAATTAATTTTAAAATTCTAAGGAACAATTCAGATCCTGAATAATACTGGCAGTGCTTTACCATTCTGGGAAATGTTCCGGCAGTACATTTAAAAGTTCTAAGTTGTGTGCGACGGTCGGTTCGAATCGAAAATAATGTCCAGAACGAATGTCGCACAAAGAGAATTTATAATGATTGCTCTAATTCGGCAGGCAGGTATTGCGTGCGACGCTCTCCGTCGCCCTCGATCGATAAGTAATTTGGACGTAAGGCCCAGAGCGCCAACGACTCGCTTTTACATGGTGACCGGAGCTCCCATGCCTCTTGCGATGAACGAATTTATTTTACATTAGAATGGTTTAAGTCTATTCTTATATCATACATGAGCTAGTTCATTCAACAAACGTACTTGTATATTTATATGTAGTACTCCATAAATATTAAGTGTATCTCATTAAACTCACGCAGAAATTTCATTTTCTTTGCTTATTTCTTTCTATGTTATGTTATTTTCCGATTCAAGTCGTCTGCTACTGGACTTCTAGTACATGTAAACAGACTGACTCGAGTGGAATCGGATTTTTTTACTGCTGCTCCGACAAGAGTGCCCTTGAGACGGACACCTTGCGCAGACTCCATAAGGCACCAGTGCAAAGAAGAAAGTTGGAGAGAAGGGATGAAAGTACTTCCGTTTGAGAATTATATGTATTGGTATATATGACAGTTATAGGCATTATACAATTCCGTTGCGGTCCGGAATAGCTACATACAATAATCCTCATGTTCATGCAATAAAGTAGGTTGCTAATTGACTACGCAATTTTATCATCGGTTAATCATTTTATCTCAGAGTTTTAAAATTTAAGTTACATCAGTAATCAAAATTATAACTTTTTATGCTTTGGAATTAAACGAGACGTTTGTTCAGTATGTGTGTATCTAATTTTCGAAGACAGGATAAAAAAACAGGCCTACGTTCATGGCTTTTCTAGATTTAGAAAAAGCGTTTGATAATGTGAACTGGAACACTATTAAGGATTTTGAAGAGAACAAGAATAAAATATCCAGAAAGAAAGTTTATACAAAACCTCTACAGAAGGCAGTCAGCAGTAATTATAATTTAAAATCAAGAGAAAGCAGAAATCAAGAAAGGAGTTTAAAATATACATGGAACAGACGATGAGGAACGTTAAAACGGAATATGGGAAATGAAACATACTACTAGGAGAAGACATAAAAAATTTCTTTTTGCAGATGATATTGAAGTATTAGGGAAGCCAGAAGAAGACTTGAAAACTATAATAAATGGCATGAACGTGGCTCTGGAGATATATTTCAATATAAGGATTATTAGAGGGAAAATCAAGGTAATGAAAAGTAGTATAAGAAAAAGTGGAATAACAAAAGTTTTAAGATTGGAAAGGGATATTTTGAAGTAAGTTAAGGAATTCTGCTACTTGGGCAAAATGATAAATAGAAATGATAAAAGTATAGTAGACATAAAGAGTAGGACAGTACAGGCAAGGAAGACATTCGCAAAAAAGAGGAATTTACTTACAGGTAATATAAGTTTGAATATTAGGAAATAACTCCTAAAAATATTCGCTTGGAGTGTGGTGTTATATGGGTGCGAAACGTGGACGGTAGGAGTTGCAGAAAGGAAAAGAATAGAAGTCTTTGAAATGTAGTGCGACCGGAAAATGCTGAAAATCAGATGAGTGGATAGAATCATTAACGAGGAAGTTCTAAGCAGAATAGGAAGAGAGAACAATTTGGAATACTTTGAGAAGGGGTAGAATAATAAGTTACGTTTTGAGACAGGAAGGTCTTGTAAAATTAGCATTAGAGGTGTGTGGGGTAAGAAAAGAAGTGGGAGGCCGGGGATGGAATACACTATGCAGATTACGTAGGATGTGGTGTGTGGTAGTTATGCGGAAACGGAAAGGCTTGCGGAAGATAGGTTAGCATGTAGGGTCGCAACAGAGCAGTCTTGGGACCGAATATCACAACAACAATGCGCGTATGTTCCGCATGCAAATGTAAATGAGAGGGTTAATTTCAACCAAAGTTGGTACTTGTTTCGTACAACTCAGAAACTAATACTAATTTTGGAACATTTATAGGAAGAGAGAGGAAAATATTCCCGTGATAAAATTTTTATATTTCTGCAAAAATATAATTAAACGTGTCAGTTTCCATAGTTTTAAATCCCTCTCAGTGTTTTGTCAGTGAATTTTAATGTTTGCATCCTTGTAGCTTGAGTAGTTTCACGACGAAATTCTCGTTCTAACCAATTGGGAGGAGCCGTTTCCCCTCTACAACCACATTTTTGAGGTAAAACACCACCCTTGCTCACCAAATCTCAGGGTACTTGGGAAAAACCCCAGTTGACTTTTATTACCCCTGTCTATAACTGACGACTTCCATCACGCCGGTTGCCTTTGATTCCGGACCGCCAAATTCCGCTAATAGTTGTGTTTTTTTGTTACAACAGATTCAATGTAACGATAGTAATTTGAATAATTATAATTGTAGCTCGGAATTGGAATAAAATGTTTTTTTCTTAGGATGCAAACTACATTTCTTCACGACGTTTCCTCCTCGTCGCTACCAAACTGTATAAATTGATAATCTGAAACCACCAAAGAGTCAGGAAACGGAAACGCAGTATATTCAGAACGAGGCAATAGTTTGTTCGGTTTGAACTAGATTTAATCATAAACGATATAAAACGCTTGTTGCGTTTTATGAGGTGTTGCCACAAAAGACGATTCTTAAAGTTTCAAGCTGTGACAGACTCTCCTTTTCGTGTATTGATTAAATTTTAATATATATGTCAAGTATACTTGCTCCTAATGAAATAATACGGCATGTGAACCGGAATTAAAGATATTCTGAGCCAATCAATCGCATGTCTAGATCGGAAGCGATTACAAAGCGGAAATAATTACTTTCTTGTAAGTTATTATTTTGATTTTAATCATTTACCATAAAAAACTGACAAAAATTTAGTGCTATGAGATTTAGGAAACCAATTTAACTACCGATAGTTATGAACTACTTTCAACTGCACTTAGAACATAGTTTGTTATACATTAAATTATTAAGTTAAAAATTTCTTTGAAATGGTCACAAAAAATATTTTATGTCTTTTCTTAAACGCATATTAAGAATATACCTTCAGCAACGATGTAAATATAACATTTATTAAATCATATTTATTCATAGTTTAATATTCTTTACCTTATATCCAGATAAAATGTAAAAAATCATTACAACTATGAATAAAATGGATTATGCTTTCAATTTTGTTTAAGTTTTATTTTTAATACGCGATTAAGACTTAATTTCTAAAAACATAGGGTAAAAAGCGTCTGTTGTACTCTTTTTCATTTCATAAAATTACCATCGAAAGTACAGATTTCAAATATCCGTAAGTCGATGTGATTGAAAAATGGACACTTTCGAGTTTAACGTTTTTGTTTTTAATGATAGACTCCCTCGACGGCGTGTCAGCCGCACTGGACCAATGATTCAGCCTTCCGTCACTGGTTAGGTCAGGTTAATTTAGCCGTATCTGATCGGTTTGTACCAAATTCAACTGGTGAGATGGCGTATTTCTGTCACATTTATAGTGAAATGTTAAAAGTGACACGCTTTTGACTGAATATCAGCAACTTCTCTTCTTCGCATTGAGTTTCTAACACGATGTAAATTGCCTGGTGTCTGTCAGACTGCCACATTGCGTTCACGGGTAATATTTTGTGGGACTAAGAATTATTCAGGTCAACATCAACTTTATTCGCAACATACTTACTTATGTAACAACTGTAAACAGAATCTCGCATTTCAGTCGAGATAACACGAAATCTCGTTATGCACTAACATTAAGAAAAGTTCGGATGACCCTGTAATTGTGGATTCCCGGACCCACATAGTAATACGCTTATTTTTTCTTCTCTCTACTAAGGAAATCGTTACTGAAATTTTTCCGTCAAGTTTTTCTTACATTGTGTATATCCATACCAAATCGGATGAGTCTTTTTAGAAGCACTCTGTAATATCTGTGAGAATAAAAACAACTGGTATATTAGCGGAGCAACTGTTTTATTAGAAACATTATAACAAAAAGATGATTTTGTTTCACTTTTTATACTATGCAACCATTTGACATGAATTCATCCAAATTCAGCACTTTTTACTCCCGCGTCTCCCTTTCCCTTCCTATGCCATTAAAGGGGAGTTGCCACCCTCCTGTAGCCTGTTACAATAAAATGTTTATACGTGAGGGGCTCAAGTATATTCACACTCATTATGTTAAATTATATACCTGTTTCTTTGGAGATGAATCCACCCAAAACGTTTGGAAAATTATTTTAGAAGTACTCCATATATCGATAGATATAAATATTTATATTATTTAGCAATGTCGAAAATAAACAGGCGGAAGTCATTATACGCACAAATTTATTTAGCAAATATGTTGAAGATTCATACTTTTCCCGCCTTCCACTGAGACTCTAAAGCAAAGAACGTTTGGAGAAAGAAATGTAGATCTTCATTGAGGAGATACAAATTTACGGTTCTATTTACATTAAAGTACATTATCACAAAACGATTTAAGCATTCTACATTATAGTAGATATTATTCGATTTATAGTGCTTTATAACGTTGTAAATTCATTGTAATAATTCAGGAGAAACATTAAGAACTGATATAAAACGTTACTGTATGCGCTTGTCGGAGTGGGCCATAAACTCGGTACCCCAGACCAGGAATAACGGCTTGTAACAAGGGCTTTATCGCCAGAAATGGTTCAGAAAAACGCCACCAAGAGCTCGAAGTGCAGCGAACGGAACGGAGTAATGGGGCGGACATTCAAATTTCGCTGCTAAATTCTACAACTGGAGTAGACGGTGATGTGAAAAGTGGAAGCTCAGTTGGGCGACGTCGAGGACTTTCCTCAGGCGCCAACGTGGAACTGAATGCATTCAATGTAAACCAATACGGAGCATAACTTCAGGTCTTCAAAAATATTTATATGTATATAACATCGCTCTATACTTTACATTTAACAAAAGTAAGAGTGCTGCGTTTTATTACTTTTATTTAATAATCAATCAAAATGTTGCTACTTCTACAAGGATAACTATCTATAACTGTTCACTGTTAATGAGCATGTATAAGTCACTGTAACTGTTTAACACTTGTGATATATATATATATATATAATGTAAAATATCTGTACGTCTAGAGTGTTTATATAAAACAATTAGTGGATGCAAAACATTTGTATCGGAAGAATGATTCGATAACGTGTTCATGAACACGCTGAATTAAAGAGAAGTGAAAAAACAGCAAATCAATAGAAACCACTGTTTAAAATTGAAACGTTTTTATGGATGATTTTGATTTTACCTTAAATTAATATAGCAGTGTAACTAATAGTAAGAATATTTATAAATTTAAAGCATATTTAATGAAAGAAAACAAATAAAATGAATAAATAACTTATCTATCTGTTCTTTAAAAATATATGAAATTTGTAAAATAAATTCACAATTTAAATTCATAAATGAAAATTCAAACTAATTCTTTTTCTCAGGGGATGCTGGTCTCAAATACTTTCTGTGGGGGAAATATCAACGTGTCAAACTTTTGGTACTGAAGCTTATTCCCCGATATAATTATGACATTCATGGTCCACCGCGAGTTTACTCCTCCCTCAAAGTGCCACTGCAATAGATTTTGTATTGCCAGGCCTTCAGCTACCTAATGACCAACGACCCCTGGACTTTCACAGCTCGGAAAAGATTTAGTTTGACAAAATTATTCAATTAAAATGAAAAAAACTCCTTTAATAATTTCTTTAACATGTTTACACTATAAAATTATATTTTTCTCCTTAAGTTTACATCAATTCTTTGTATATTGTTCATACACTTTCCCATATAATAGTAATTACTTATTAGAATATTTTAATTTGTATAAGAAGTCATCATTAGTATAATTTTATCTTCTACTGGGCACGTTTCGTGGCGATTTATTAATCGGTAAGAAAGTAATTGTCGGATTCCTTGTTCATTACGCCATTCTACCTCCGTTTATTATTATTCCTAAGATACACATACTTCTACGAAATATTAATGTTATTATTTTTAGCAAGAATCGGCGTCCAATTTATTATAACTCATAATGTCCACTTTCATTTCTAATCAACTTTCATATATCACCAATTTCCCATTATAATTGTTCTAATATATTCAGTTGTCAAATTACATATAATGTTACAACTCCTGTTAATTTATAGTCGTCGGGACATTGCGAATATTTTTCGAGATAGTCTTTAAGTACAACGTACGGAAAGAAAAGAAAGAGATTTTGAAAAGGTTGTAAAAACACCATGAATTTTTCTAAATTATATTTTAGCACTTACAATTACAAAAAAAGGATTCAAAAAAATTTAAAAACTTTAACTAAGTTTTAAAAGTAGCTCCAGTAAGGTCCGAGATTGCAAACCACTCCAGTCGTGAACTGTGTTCTTCTCCAGTCGCGGTACACAGTCTTCTGAATTTCATTGAACAAATTGGTCTCCTTGAAGAAATTTAAGCAGTGTCTATGTTCCTGTGTGAAAGATTTTTTAATGTTCTAGGAGTGATTGGCTCTTCCCGCTTCTTCTCCTGTGTCAATCGCCATATCAATGTACTTTTTTGAATGTTATCGTAATTAATGTTCGTAATTGCCAAGAACGTCTCCTGTTTACGCGACTATAAGAATCAATTAAAAAATGACACCCGCTAAGGCAAGATATCAGAAAACCCAATAACGTGCGAGTTTTTCTTGTAAGGTTACCTGACGAGTATCAGGATAAACCACCACAAACTGAAAGAACGGTTCTAAATCCCTCTGGCAATGTTACGGAACGTGATGAATAACTTCAAGGTTCGCTTAGAATAATATCTACGCTTGAACGGAATTACTTTTAAACCTTAATTACATTTACTTAATTTTCTTGGATCCTTTATGTGTTATTTAAACTTGTAAAAAAATCTTGGAAATAAATTATGTTTTTATTTCTTGGCATTTTCAAAATCACTCATTTCTGTACCGAAACTGTTGTTGTTGTGGTAAACATTTCTAAAAGTAGTCTGATGCAACCCTCAATATTCACCTATTTTGCGCAAGCCTTTACATTTGCACATAACTACCACATCCCACAGAACCCCTAATCTGCTTAACGCATTCCATTCTTCGCCTCACTCTTCTGTTATTACCCCGCACATGTCTCAAAACGTGGCCTATTAATTTATCCCTCCTCTTCGTCAACGTCCTCCAAAATGTCCGTTCTTCCCCTATTCTGCTTATAACTTCGTCGTTAGTGATTCTATCCATTTGATTTTCAGCATTCTCATATAGCATCGCATTTTAAATTCAATCTATTGTTTTCTACGTTTCGCAGCCATATAATTCAATATCCCATACGAACATTTTTACCAATGATTTCCTAATATTCACACTCATATTACCCGTAAGTAAATTCCTCTTTTTCGCGAAAGCCTTCCTTACCTGTGCTATCCTACTCTTTATGTCTACCATAGTTATTATGCTTCCAAGTGGCAGAATTCCTAACTTACGTCAAAATATCCCTTCCGAATCTAACACCCTTTGTTATTCCACTGTTTCCCATACTAAACTACATTACCTTGGTTTTCCCTCCATTAATCCTCATATTGAACTCTTTCTACAGGACCATGGTAATGCCAATTATTTTGGTTTGAAAGTCATTTTCTGACTCCGCTAATACTACAATATCATTTCCATTCTAACCGTTATAATATGTAGCGTTGTAGTCGTATTACGAAAAGGCTTACAATTGCTGCAAAATTCCAGTCGTCGGGAAGACGCGAAGATTTTTTGTTATTATTTATTTCTATGTATATTTAAAGTATAAAGGTAATATTCTAATAGTTTTGCTGTTGTCTTAGGAATCGATAGCTGCCTACTTTCGGGGTGTATTTAAAGGTGTTGAAACAAGAGACTTGTAAATGTAAATTAAATTTTTCATTTTGTTACAAATTAAATTATTGATTTACAAATTACATAATAGAATTTGTGGTCTACCATTGCCTTGTTAACTAACCATTAATAAATTTATAGCACTCATTTTTAGAAAATTTTACAGAAAGAATTTTGCTACTGCAGATATATAAGTATTGTAACTTAGGGAAGTTACGTATTTCAGCAGTAAGACTTCTTAGGGTCCAGAAAGCATAGATCTGCCTTCTACGAATCCGGTCCGTTTCAATAGAAAATTCAGGAGAGAAACTCGTGCCAAACTCCATCAGAGTTAGTGTTCGCTCGCCACTGTTCGTCGTGTATTATCTGAAATGGCATTTGCATTGAATTCGCCTGAGTGGCCACTATGAACTCCTGTATAAACAAATACTCTAAGAGTTTTGAGAAGAACTTACAGTCATTGGATAACTATTGCATTAACATGTGACAGTCAAATATTTTAGCTACGGTGCAACGTGAAGTGCTAGAAATAGGGACAAATTTATTTAGTGTCTTCATATTCGAAGAATAATTTATGTTGAGGGTCCCCAAAAATAAGTGTGAGCTCTAGAATAAACATTGCTGAATCAGAAAGATACATCAGCACATAGAAGATTATTTGTTACATAAGTCAGTATTCTTCGTTATTTATATTACAAAAGAAATACAAAGAACGAACTTACATATGGCTGGACCTATCGACGCTTCATTGTGTCTTTCTTTTACAAGCGTATAAAGACATTTTAATGGTTTGTCAGTAATTACACTGATAGCCCCCGTAAGTAGAAATCAGACCGATTCCAGCAGAAAGGTTTTTCATGGACATGTTGTGTTGTTGAAGTCATCAACTCTTAGACTGATCTCATTTAACTCTCAATTAAAACCTATTCTGCGCAATCCTTTTCTTCATCTCAAAACTACTACTACTACTTGGACATATTTAATGGAAAATAAGAAAGACGCGGCTATGCCTAAACCATTTATTTCAACAAACAAAATCCCAAATCAAGATGATATTAAGAATTTTCTAGTCAATTTAATTACTTCCGTAGATCGCCATCAAACTAATCGAGCACGAATTCTGTTACAGAGAGCTCCTTTCCAAAATTTAAATTTATGGACCGTGAATATTTGGCATTACTCTCTGGAATGTTCACCGATAGAGATTATTAGTGTATAGAGAATCAAATAAAATGATTTAAATATTTAAACATAGACTAATATACAACTAATGACTATTCCAATAGTTCTTTTTTCATCTTCTTCAGCAGTAACACAACTTATTAAAAATCCCGTGTACTAAATATTACACATTTCTCAATTAGTGCATTTGTTTAGAAACTGACCCTTCGTAACTTCAAATTTTTAACTAGGTGATGTCTTCCTGTATGAAAAAATGGGAAAATAACTTGAGCAATAATTTATCAAAAGGAATGTTATCAGCATAAAATACAGAATATACATAAAATGTTATATAAAAACAATACGCGTTTGGATTACAGATGACTGCATAAATTATTTCTGTTATATGAATAATACTGTTGTAAATTAATAAAATGATTACAGTAGATTATTCCGTTGAATCTTCATTGGGTAACAATATTTTAAAATTCATTTGGCGAAAGCCACAGAGAGAAATTAGCGTTATTTGATTATTTGTAGTCGTCTTTTTAAGTGGCAAAAATAATAATTAATATTTTTAATGTTGAGATTAGACAACATTTTATAAGTAATTTTTGATCTATTAATTGGGACTTGGATAACCGTTAAGGTTTATTGAGATAAATATAAATAGGTCATTAAATTATTACCGTTAATTAATCATCGTTAGTAAAACTTTTTTCCATCTGTAGGTCGAATCTAGTTAACCCAAGGTTGTAATATTCTAAGGACTACTATTTCCTGAATGCTTAACTCTTAAATAATGAGTTTGAGTACAAACTCAAATTGTAAACAAACGTAGAATTTATATATCGATTTTCTTTGTTTATTTAATATTCGTAACTTTATTGACTTTTCTTTAAAATTCTTTAAAATTCTAAACAATGCCGATCAATAAGTATTTATATATAAGTTTGTAGGTGAGAAAGGGAGAGTGAGTTTGTAAAGAGATATTTACAGCTTGCAACATGTCATTCTTACTGTATTTGGACTCCACGTTTCACGTGCCGTTTCTTAGGATAACATATCTATTTACATTTATTACGATTTATATTATTCGGTAATGTTTGAATCGGTATTCATTTTTAAATCTTATCCAATTCGCAGTTATTTTCGCTCAGTATTAATTGCAATTTGGCTCGCGCGCTGCCCAAAACTGACCACCATCTAAATGTTACTGTTGATGTTTGTTTTTGAAGTATTGTGGGTGCACTTCCCATGGCACCGCAGTGGAGGGTGATGTATTGCCGGATAGAGGTCCCTCGGGAAGTCGATCAATCAATCAATCGATTCGACAGCTTCGACACACTCCCTAACGCGTACGAAGAACTACGTTGCGGGAGGGGAAGGATATGAATTCAATACAGGTGTCTAGGGGAGGAGGAAATTGGTTAAGCAACAAGTAGGAAGTATTGAATCCGAGGGAAATCAACTCGCAGCGTTCGCGATGGAACGACATAATATCACTGTCACGGTCACAAACATCACGAGACAAATACATGCAATACAACCTGAGAGTTGTAAAATATTAACATTTCCAGAACCTGATTTATTTTATAATTATCCTTTCGAGTAAAGAATCGTTTCAAGCATTTTGTAAACTAAAACTAATATAAAATTAAAAGAAATTCTAGAGAATCAATGAATAAAGAAATATCACAATCAGACCACTTTAGAACGTACTCCCTTCAAATACGTATTAAATTCAGGTAAAATCATATTGGAAAGTAACTAATGATATTCGACGGCAAAAACGTTCTATTCAATATGAATATGAAGAATACTTATCAAAATACTAATTTAATAATGTATACCATTTTATAATTTTTAAAAAATTATTGTAATAAAAAAGTAATGATAATAGTAATAATACGCTTTTAAGACAGTATTTTGAACTTGAAGGAGCCATTTAATTCGCAAATTGCAAAATAAATTCCACACACTTCCAGAGAGACAGCATATGTCTTCCAGATTATTGATGGTTTTAATAATTCATGACACGTCCAATTTTTGTTCGGGCTCGAACGCCATTGTTGGCCACGAATTGCAGGAGACTATACAAAATCCGTAACATTAATTTTACTTACTGAAAGCTAACCGTTCGCTTAGATCTAAAAAATCCTAACTTTTATTTTATACTAAAATTAATGTTTTTTTTATTTGAACAATAAATTCACATATTTTACTTAAATCATGAAATGGAGCACACAACAATCACTATACATGCATTAAATTGTTATTTACTTCAATTATAATATGTTATAAAATCATAAAAGGTGATGCATCACTTTCAGTCCGTAACTCAATTAAAGTCTTATAAAATACTTCCAGTATGTCATTATTGATTTGTAAACTTGCATTTGTGACAGTATGATACATTTATAATTTATGAGTAAGATTAGTACAGCGGCAATTATTTAATGTCATTAACAATTCACTTTGATTGTTTATTAAAACAAAGCGATTGAAACCAGAGCTCGTGTCATTTTGGTATATTCAATCTCTAATTGAACTATTTATAATAACTGTTGGTAATTTCTGGGGATTAAAAGAACATAATTTTTGTCTAAAAAGGTTGTAATATCAGATTAATAATCCGGAAACAAAATATTTTAAGCATACAGCACCAGATTTCATTTCCCGGAGTTAGAAAACTAAATCTATCAAACATATAAACATATGTTTTCAGATACAATTTAAATATATCATGAAAATGGATAGTATAAACGATATACATCCCTTTATATAAGATAAATATGTATTGAGAAGTTTTATAGATTTTATAGATTGTGAATCAAAGAATTTCTGTATCTATTTTAGTGCCATTACTTAATAACAGACGGTTTGATTTTTTCTAATGACTACTATAGTACATGCCAAAGGCAACTGGTCAATGGGTAAGGTAAAATTTTGGATTAAATTTAATTAAAACCACTTATTGTTATTAATTAAAACAATTTAATTTATGAAAATCGAATTTTATCACTAATAATATAATTCCATTTGATTTTAATAAGATTTTTCATAAAAATATTAGACTTGAAGAGGCTGAGTAATATACGATGACTGTTAAGTGAAATATTCGTCTGTAGACTTTTGTCCCATCCATCTTTTCCTTTAAGAAAATGTCATTACTTAGGTAGCCGTGTTTCTACTATTCTCAAATCGGGCAGACTTTGAGTCATCTTGACGTGCTGCTGTTCACTCCAGCGCGTACCATATCAGCAGCAATAAGCCGTTTGCGGTGAAGCAACAAGTAGATACTCAACTAACAATGCACTTGAATATTAGTGATCAGTGTAAGCGGATTGTAATGCTCCCAAAATTGCCATAATCTGAAACAGTAACAATTCATTATAGGGGTCGTATATAAATGAAGAAATAAATTAATTACCTTTTTCATGGAGTACATCAAATATGCTGTACTGTTTATGAGAAAAACGTTGAAAATATTATACATATATGACGCCGACGTCTGGCCGTCACTGGAAATGTTTTCATAGCCTTCTGATGAAGGGGACGGTGCTTCCGAAAATTCTAGAATCTGAAACCCTCATGGAGTCTGCCATTTGTCAATTTCAGGTAAGTCACCAACTTTCCTTATTAATTGTTTATATATATAACTCAGGGTAATGTGACATTGCCAAATTAATATAGACAGTATAGAGAGAAATATTACGCTTGCGTCAGTACGTTCGATTCTAAAGAACATATACTGATAGAAATTTATTTTCGTGCAACCAATGAGTACGTATAATGTTGTGGCTGGTTGAAGTTTCAGCTACGTTTTCCGGTACGGACCACTGTTTATAGGGGACCGCATGGGCGAAGGCAGGGTTTTCCTGGTGCCGTCAGCCGCCAATAGGAACTCGAATTTGGAGATTGGCGGAAGTGACGCGGGGTGTTGAAGGGAACATATTTTATTACAAATAGTTTCTTCCCAGTATTATGTTTCGGAAAACCATTGTTGTCAATATACTTTAATAAGTTGTGGTTTTTCTTCTGGCACGTAATTACACTTACTTGATCTTCGATTCAATGTTAATATTTTTGTTATATCACTGACACTGCTCGAAAGAAGACCATTTCAGTCAGGTTTAAGGTTAGTAAAATATTTTCTAATGTTGATAAAATATACAAGAAAAATATTAAGGATAATGAGGCATCTCCTTTAATTATTGATAATACAAATTGGTAAAGCGTTTCAATTCTCAATTTTAAAATAGAATAAAGTATCAGGGTTATCTTGTAATGTAATCATTACTCTTCTTCAAAGTTTTATATACTAATAACTATTAGATGTTTCTTCTTCAAGTAATATAATTTTAATATGACTGATTTTAAGTTTGGTATTATATTCCCACAAGATTGAATCAATCTCCATAAATAATTGAAAACTCTATCGATAATTTTTTTCTTAATTTTTGAATCAAAACTATTTCAGCCTACAATGTTTCGCCATATTTATCTCTTCAAATAAAAATAAAAAAACTTTTAATTTTTAAAATCCGGTATATATTTGTTATAATTTTCAAACATTGTTTTTTGTAATTAAAAATTACTTTTAATAGTTATATATTTTATTTGGAAGAGAATATGGAAACGTTATCAGCAGAAAGTTCATAGGTTTCAAAATTTTATTAATTACAATACAAAATTAGTAATGAGGTTTTAAAATATTTATTGAAACTGATAACATACATCTGAGGATAAAAAACAAATATTTGTCTTTTTTTATAAAGCTCGCAGCAAGACATTTCTCTTCTTTCTTCGAGTAACTACTTTCCATATATATTGACATACTCATGTAGTGTGTGTTTGCTCTTCTTGAATTTTATTTTTAGCTTCGAACTAGTTGCTTAAACAGTTATTGTATCAGCAGCGACTGTTTTATATTTTTTATAGTATTTTAAATTAATTTATGATATAATAAATCAGGTTTCAATTATTTAACAAACGTAAATTTATTTAAAACTACGTTGAGTTATTCTAACTAGGTATAGGGGAAGTCGGAACCGTACGAGACACTTAGTGTTTAACAATTTTTGTAAAATTATGGAAAATAAAACTCACTCCATAAAACTATAAAACACTATTTTATTCTATTATTTACTTATTATAATATAATTATTACTGAAAACAACGTATTTAGATTTTTTATGAATTTTTAAATAGAAAACTAACAAATTTCCCGTTATGCCCCACCCCACGTGAGGCTACAAAAGGAAGGTATGTTATTCCTCTGGACTCTGATAGCATTTCATACAGGCGATCTATAAAAGTCCTTGCAAGATCGATTCTCATGTATTTGTGCATTTATATGCTTCAGTCTGCTAAATTTCAAATCAACGTAACTTGCCTATATACGTACACTAAAGTGTGATTGAACTGCTCCGTTTGATGTATATGCGGCTTGTCGTTCCCCGTAATTAATTACGGTGGAATTAAGCCCCTAGGCGACCTCACACACCACGAACATTCTAAAACTCGTTCATGGATTAGATAATCCACTCAGTGGTACACAAAGGAAGGGCATTTCAGTCAGATTAAAGGCTGGAAAAATATTTTCTAATCGTGTTACGAGTACCCGCTACTCGTTCTAACATGAAAAGAAAAGAAATTGAAGGACACATATTCAATAAATTTTTGACCTGTGTCCTCATCTTACAGTTTGGATTTCTTTCACTGTACGAGTTAATTTACCCACATACACAGACTCCAATACTAATCATGTTCCCTTAAATATATTTGTTATAGTTAACATACCAGGTTTCGATATTCCTGTATTTTCTTAGATATTATGTTTACATGGTTTTCTTAAAATATAGAATCTTGTTTAGCTTTCAATATTGAATTATAATTTGAAATTAAAATCTTAATCCACACACGTGCTTAGGAAGTACTTTCAGGTTTCTAAGTGGTGAATGGTAGAGGATTTAATGAGCAGACAAACATTATGTATTAACACCTTTATGACTTATACAGTATATTTTAAATTACAAATATATATGGATGAGACAGTATATAGTTATAAAATTAAGGTTTCAAAAATAGAAATCAGCCTACTGGATTGACGCGACAAAATATTATTTTCGATTTATAACTTAATAGCAGATTTTTATAATTGTCCAGGAATACAGATTACGTATTATTATTATTATTTTCCTCTATTTTTTTAAAAATATATAATAAATCAAATAATTGCAGACCATTTTTATTCAACTACGACGATTCGTCCTCAAATTTCAGACTTAACTGGAACAAAGAAGATATAAGTAAAATTACCATTTAAAATTCCTATTTTTTAAAATTATTGGTATTGTTATAATGATATACTTTGATGAAGTCGCATGACACATGATCATTATTTTTGAATTTACATTAGTGACCATTTTTATGTTGGGGCTTCACTCCGTCAGTAAGTCTTCTTAGAGGCTTTGGTCGTGGAAGGTTGTTTGCAGTGTCTCTTATTAATTAGTTGCTGTGGCACGTCATGGAATTGTGAAGCCGGTGATAACTGAAATTAATAGATTGTAGAACAGTAGGGATATCGAGGTCCTGATGTATTATTTTTGGGCGGGGAGGTGAAGAGGATAACAGGGTAGATGAGATCTTAGTAGATCGTAATGTTTATGACAATTTTTCAAGTATTACGTTGGGCGATAGGAACAGATAAACGAGTCGTGAGAATAAAGGGAAATGAAAAACCAAATCCGTTTTTACAGTGGATATGTCAGGTGTGAGGCGGGTTGTATCATAAAATGAATTTAAACAAGCCGGTTTGCATTGAAACGTGTTCTTTAAGTAAAAGATTCATGTGGGCATATGAGGATCACAGAAGAAATCATTTCTGGTTTTTTCTCTGCAGGAGACAGAATGTTTTGAACGGAACGGATCTTTTTATTAAAATTGCGTCTCAACGAAGGATGATGTCACAGTATTGGAATCAAGAGCTACTTTTGCAGTCCATTTACCCCGTGAACGCTGTCTGTGGAATGCCTTTGGGGAAATCAGAAGCAGTAGTCTGTGGTTTCGTAGTGAAAGCGACGCCAGACACGCACCTGCTACACAAATTCTCGCCCTCTGGCTTGTTTATGGGACGTTATCTCTCGGAGCACCGGTCGAGATAACTGTTAAGTAACTGCGAGCTAATTACTTAGATACGCCTTTTGGCCACATTAAACGGGGGCGCGTGAGTCATTAAATGTAAATAGTTTTCCGAAACGACACGAAGTTCTTCTGCAGAAGGTGTT
The DNA here is from genome assembly GCA_034510155.1 of Eucriotettix oculatus. Taxonomy (NCBI): domain Eukaryota; kingdom Metazoa; phylum Arthropoda; class Insecta; order Orthoptera; family Tetrigidae; genus Eucriotettix; species Eucriotettix oculatus. Next base: position 57,671,476 of record CM067378.1, on the reverse strand, counting down.
TGAAACGGAAACTGTGAAGACACACCGGCGTAGTTAAGGGGGAATAAATTATGGCTTCATTTTATGTTCGATGAATCCACGGGGATGACAATTGATTTCAGTTTCATGCGACACGTGACTATGGTAGATAATATAAACAATCCATTAGTAATTTATACAATAAGATAGGTGATCATTGGTTCGTTTACAATTGTATTCAATTTGTATAAAAGTTTTGACAACAAATAAGTTATTATCAATACAACCAAGGATTTTACAAATTAAAATTGTCACTGTGATGTTCCGGTGAAATGATATCACTTATGTACTATTTGTTTTGCATTTATCTATCATAAAAGTACATTTGGCTCAAAATTTGATGATATTTGATTCAATTTTTATTAATAAATAGTTTATCTGTCATTTAAACAAATATTTAATGACTTATAATAGCCTGTTTGTCATTTTTATTTTATTTAAATAATGAACTGTACTACGTTATGTCTCTCTTTATAGATTTCTTCAGTTGTAAAACTTCAGCTGTTCATGGACCTCACTCCATTCCTTTCTCTGACTGAGGTCCATGAACAGTTAAATTTTTATACCTGAGAAGTCTAAAAAGAGAGACGAAACGTAGTGTAGTTCGTTATTTAAATAAAATAAAAAGTGACAAAGAAACTGTTATAACTAATTTAACTTGAATTAGTTAATAGAATAACGTAAAATTGGAATTGATAGTAAATATCTTCATCTTTCTTCTATTGACTAAATAATGACGAGAAAAAAATGTAAAACTTCAGGAAAAAAATAAGTCAAAACTGTTTTGAGAAAAAAATCTTGCATGCATAAGCTTAACTATGTCCGCCCATCTCCACGCGATAATTATTCAAAAGGTAATCTAGTGAGCTGAGGGTAATGACGGAAGCAGTTATCTAAATATCTCAAGAAGCTACATGACTGGAATTCCAATAAATGTTTTAATTCGCGCTGTCGAGCTTTTATTTGGAAGAATAGTGGAATCTCCTTTAGTGTTGATGATACTACAATGAAAATATTACACATTCCAGAATAAAGGAGAACGCACTCAGAAATAATTAAACGTATACAAAAATAAATAATATTTTCATATATATAGTTAAATTTATTCTTTAATTTATGTTTATTTTCTACCTTTCATCAGTAAAACCGGTTCCTAGAAATGGCTTGTCTAAAGCTGCCAATTCTTTTACTCTGGTAGACCGGAAGTATTCCATTTCTTGAACTGCTTCCGACACTAAAATCTTCAAACCCAATGTTCTTTTAATTTAAATTAATAAAATTTCTGTTGTGCATAGATTACTATATTTATATTATATAATTAGAGAAGTTTTTAATTATTTAATATAATAGATTTATAATCAACCTATAGAATATCAAAAATATATTAAGGAAATATAAATATAAGTTTCCTTTTACGAATGATAAACTACTAACATAAGAATCAAGATAAGAATTAATTTTTTGTGACGGATGATTTTACAAATATAAAAGACTTCTCCGGGAAACGTCACATTCATCCAATTAGTGTCACTACAAGATGATATTCTTCATTCTTGGTTACTTTTAGCATCAGATCTTTATATTTTCTCTCTCACCTGTTGTTGTGGTATTCAGTCCTAAGACTGGTCCGATGCAACATTCCATGGTAACCTATCTTGCGCATGCAATTTCATTTCCACATAACGAGCACATCCAACATCCTCTATAATCTTCTTAGTGTATTCCGTCCTTGGCCTCCTTCCTCTGTTCTTACCCCACACACTTCCCTCTAATGCTAATTTTGCAAAATCCTCATGTCTCTAAACGGGGCCTATTAATCTATCCCTTCTCTTGGTTAACGTCTTCCATATTGTTCGCTCTTCCCTATTCTGTTTAGAACTTTCTCTTTAGTGATTCTATCCGCCCATATGATTTGCAGCATCTCCTATAGCACCACATTTCTAATTCTTATACTGTTATCCTTTCTGCAACTCCTATTCTCCACGTTTCTCTCATATATATTGTCTTATACATTTGGTAACCCTGATTAATTAAAAATAGACTGCCTGTAATTACCGTGCTCTACAGGAGCATTAGTTTTGATGAATAAATAATGGACATTTTTAATCTTGTGTATGAGTAAAACAGAACACTCTGGTTACTTTTTAATATGAAAAATAGAAACATTTCCGAAACCAGTAGCTTTAGAAATTCTGGAACACTTCAAGATTATCTACAAATTAAGTGAGGAGTATTACTCTGTTAACAAGCCAATTAGAGATTAAATGTAAGTATCCAATACATAAATATACATACAATTAATATATAACACATTTATTCTGCCTATGACCAAGCAGTAAATGGTCTATGAATTTAATACAAACCCAAGTATAAATGAAATTATATAACATTTCTTGACCTTCTGTTAATACCATAACAGGAAAACTGTTCCGAGAATAAATTGTTACTAAATATAAAATTTTAAAAACAATTATTTTATTTTATTTTCATTCGTACTTATTAGATGTACCAAATGTGCACCATCTGACAAGCAGTTATAATAAATGAATTGGTAACTATTACAAAGAAAACGTAAAAGATAAAATTTGTTGTAATCATTACAGAATATAATATTGTTATAATTACCTGAATTTACGCAGTCCTAAGTATTAAATAAAATTAAATGCTACACAGACACACAAATTAAAATTACTTATACACAAGTCAATGAATGTTGTTGTTCATAACGGTAAGCTTACAGCTGGAATAAATCAAACATTGAATATAACTTTTCCATGTGCATGGTATTGTATACTATTTGTAATATCTCATTTTGGAGGTAAAAAAATCCAACTTTGCTTTTATTGAATAATAAATAAAATTAATGCAACACAGAGTCATTGTGAGATCACAATGCTAAATAGGTAATTAAGTGTATGGTGTTACATAAAGGGAATGTTTTATGACTCCGGTGTCTGTGAGAATTACATATGTCAAACTGTCAATAACGTCAATTACATAAAGCGCAAATTTAATTATCTCCAGTGTTTTGCATATTCTGTCCACAATACTTGATTAATTACCATAATGGCAAAGACCTTGCGGTTTTAGGTCATAGATGCCAATACGCATTTCCGTTATCCAACTCCCAAACGATTACGTTTTGTGAAACAATTTTTTCATACTATATTGTCCCTGCTTATTCGAAATCCAAAAAGTATCAAATGATTTTTTTAAATATCAATTTTTGCAATTTTAACAAAACTATTGTATAACAATAATTGCATAAGACTTTAGCCGTCAAAAGTAAACATTTTTAAAAGCATCTTTTTTTAAGTATCTTGATGATATATAAAAATAGCATATTTATATAACTTTTATATTTTTCTAATATTTCACTTGTTATTGATAGCTAAATGTGCCACTTTAATTTGAAATCAAACTACGCCTTTTACAGCCAACCATTTGCGGAATAGCTGCTTCTATTTGTTGTTGAATGTTAATTTCAGCTTATATAATGTTTTTTTTGTAATACTTATCAGATTAACCATGCCCTTAAAAGTTATATTTTAAAGCATTATTATTTTTAAAAATATTATAGGGGTCGTGCGGTGTTATTTATCATAGATCATTTATTGGCCAAGGATATTCAATAAACATATTTGACTGTCATACGGTGGGCATCATCCAACATTGAATAAAGACAAGAATCATCACCATTTTTTTCATGTACTACGTTCCAAACAAGTTGTGTGAATTTGGTACCAATAAAAGACGGATGCAAGTGGCCATAAAGCGAGTTATTACGTCTCCACAGAAAAACTAATAAAAGCAATAGCAATCAGAGCGCGTATAGAATGGACACATTTAGGAGTTCCTTTATGTTCCGTCGTAAAGCAGCTGTGACGGAAGGGAAGGAAAAAGCAGCGGGCTCACCTTCCACCTGCAAATAATGTTCGTTTCAACATCACTGCCATCAGTGGTCCAGTGCAGTTTCTGAAACTACAATGAGCATTGTAAAGATCTCAAAACATAAAGAATGAGAAATAACTTTCAGACGGACAGCTTATATTCCATGGTATGAGACATTATTACAACTGAAGCCAACAGATTCAAACGCAAAATTAATTTTTTCTGTGGATTAACTTATTAATATAAATTTGGACCAATTATTTAGTTATATAAGAAGTTACACGAATACTCGTTGGGATTCTAATAATGAAATTCAAAGAATTAAAATATTAAAATTAGCTTAATCCCAAAGGCCGTGGAAGACGTAAATTGAGACTGTTTGAAAATTCTTAAAGATTAAGCTGAAAATGTTGTAACTAACCTGGGCTGTAGAAACAAGGACATGGATATTGTTAGGGAAATTTCAGGAGGTTGATAATATCGAATGATGAGATAACAGTATTTCCTGAAGAGGTTTAGCCCTTGACGTAATGGTTGGACAAATTTATATATTGTCGCGCGTCCGCCTTAGATTGTAAATCCCCAGAGGGAGCCGTGAACAAAAATTGAAGGGATCCTCTGCAGCTTCTCGATGTTCCAGATTCTGGCCTAGACTCTTCAATCGATGCTAGTTCGGAACGTAGAAAGGAAATGAGATGTGAAGATTATCTCGAAGGGTTGTAAAAAGGCAAGAAAGGTAAGGAAAGTTCAGTAGTGTGGGAAAGAATCGGAAGATTGGGGTTTTTACCAGTTAAAACACAGATGTGTAGTTTTAGATATCTGTATAATTTATAGTCAATATTACACACTGTAAGAATTGAGAAAGGAAGAATGTTAGGCTGAAACTTAACAGAAAAGCGAAGGAGAGCCTGTGTACGTTTATCTTCTTCCTCATGAACTTGTGGTATGGGGGGCGCTTAAAGATGTCATTGCCCTATTAAGTAGGATCGCTGATATGCGAATTTGTTCGTCATCACTCTAGAGAGACAGCCGGGTTGTTAACCTGTATTGCACTTGTCTTAAGGAATGCGTCAATACACCAAGGCAATGACCTACGTTGTAGCGAAGGAAATGAGAAAAAAAGCAAGCAGCAGGAAAAGGCGATAGGCAAGATAGTTTAAGGATGCAGCTGTACGGAATAAATATATCAGGAAAGGTAACGAGTAGCATCATGCAGGAGGCACGTTTGAGTTCCCAGGCTCGTCTTATTTGTAACATACAAAAGATGATTTTCTTGAAAAGGACCGGGTCATTTCACAATTGGAAATTATCATACTAACAAATCATCTACGACCAAATGTTGATATGAAATATCTCCATTTAATTGCAGAAAATGGTGTGTATAATTACAGATGCATGAGACATTGTTTTCCCTACAGTATTGGGGTGTAGAGAGCCATAGTCTTCCTTAATCAGGTAATAAATAAGTTCCAAGCCTCATAATTTGTAAATAGGTTTATTACGGTATAATATTTTTAATTGTATGTCATTTCCCACACCAAACAAGTGGTAACAATAAGTATTCTTCGATTAACGATTGAATAATGTTTTACCACTTAACAGTGATCAGACAAGATATTGAGATTAAACATGGTGCTATATTCTGAGCTAATTTTGTTATGATTGTACAGCAAAATCCGGTGTATGATTACAAATTCATGACATAGCCCTGTAAATTGCAATCCTGATTGCATTGCAATTGTACACCCGATTAACATTTTCAATCATTGTGAAAATTTGCATTGTGAATGGATCCGTACCAATATTCTCATTCTGTATGGTCTGTGGAATGAAATTGAAACAAGCATATATGCATTTCTGAGTTTCACAGTTAATCTTCTTATAGCAAATATAACTCTCTTATCATCGGCTACTGTTAAGATGGGCGATGGGTCGCCATTAGTGAGTTAAATGAACGAAATAAAAATGTCTGCTCTCTCGTTAGCAGTCGGAATACGGGGCAAACCGAAGGATGAACAGTCAAGATTTATTTAATAAAATTCATCCAAAATGTATGAATAGATATGTATTGATGCCAACCTCATGTGATGTAGTGACTAGCGTCGCTGTCTCACAACACAGACGCTCCGTGTTCGAATCCTGGTATGCGCTTGGATGTTTGTGTCTTCACGGAGACTGGGATAAGGTCTGCTGCAGAATCGATAAAATGACCACTTATCGCTCCAAATCCGAATGTGTCACAGTCCGCAGGCTGCAGAGTCAAGGAAGAATAATAATTATGTATTGATGGTTAACATACATATCATCCAAGACAGCGAAGCGTTTTGCGGTGAATTGTTGGAAATGTAATTGTCGGGATTAAAACACGGGCTAATATTCACGATAACAGCGTTTCGACGACAACTCTGACATCGTCAACTGGTTGATTTCTTTTTATTCTCTTATTGTCTTAACTTTTAAGTGATTTTGTAATCTTACTGTGTGGTCCTTCAGTTTTTATTTTAAACCCGCTTCTGCAAAAGCTAATTAATCACTTGTGATAGGTTTTCCTATCAATGATGATTTTTTTTTATGGAGTACGATGTCGACTTCTGATCCCTTCTACCTTCGTACAGTTGCATCGTCCACCTATGCCTGACTCCTACGCATTACCATCACCGTTTCTTTAAATAAAATATCTCTATATTTGTGGTATCAGTACTCCGCTCGCTTTCTCAGTAGTCTTCAGATTGTATTCTCGGCTCCCTTTTTAATTAACTAGACTAGATTTTAAAAATGTTCATTGCGTATCTTAAATACTTTTTTTGCACAACTTATTGTCCGACAGCTATTACAGACCTCACAGTTGGCTGAAATAAAACACTCTCCTCGTCTCTCACACTATTCTACTCTGCCATACGTTCTAGAATTTCTTGTGTGAGGAACACAGGAAAAGTTCTACATTTCCGAGAAAAAGCAAAGGACCTAAATCTATTCATTCGGAAAAGAAAACGTAAATGAATCGTTTGATTTATCAGATATCATTTAAAGTACAAACTACGATTTTGTCTTATTTTTGATGATGAACATATTAATTTTCAGATTGATGCCTTTAATTTTATGAAATCAAGTAAATTTAAACGAAGCTGAAGTATCTGAATCCATATTTCATCTCTAATACTATAAATAAATACTTGAGAGTTGCTAATGGATACTTTACACTGTGTTCTAGGTGATAGGAATGGTATGCTACTGCCTGCGGCGGCTAAATTTAGGAGCCGCAAACCACATGAGCTAAAATTGCAACAACAAAAAATCTTCAAATATGGTGATTCCTGTGATCACAACGCTTTGGGACTTACTAAATAAGTCTAGTTTCTTAATTTAACTAAGAATGATCCAGTTTATGCTATTTAATTCATTACGTTCTTTAAAATTGAAGCAAATGTAAACATTTGTAGTGACATGCATTGAAGTTCAAAGTGTAGCGGGGCAAAGAACTTCAATGCGTGTCGCTACACATTGCTTTCAGAATTTTTCCAACGTCGTCAAAGGCGTTCCTAATAATATTAATATAAAAATTGTTGCAACAGTCTTTTGTTTTATTTGAATTTACTTGATTTATATAAATATAGTAATTTTACTTTTTAAAATATCCAATAAATCTTTCCTAATTTAAAATTAATAAACTATTATTATAGAAGAATGTCTACTCACAATTGAAGTAATTGATTAGCCATGCTGGCCACCGAACTTACATTAAGAAATACGTTGTTCACCATTTTTATGAATAAAACTTCTAAAAAGAATTGTTTTAATTTAGGTTGCTATAAAAGTTTATTTAAATTAACTCAGTACTAGTTTGGAAGTTCATTGACGTCTACTGATTACAAATATTAACTTTTAATTTTCATTAAAAATTTCACGTCAATTTTGTTTTTATTAGTATTACTATCATAATTTAATTATGACCCTTTTCACGGTAAAATTACTCTTATAACCCTGTTTATTAAACATTTTTACTTTCTTAAGATTGGGGCTGCAATTTGTTTAGTTTTCTACGGTGTCAAACCGCCGACCCTTGTTTGAGTGTTTAGCTCAGAAAAATTTATAATCAATGCAAACAGTAGAAGCAATGTAACTAAGATAAATAGAATATTATAATTTAAGGCTAATGCTGTGTTACGAAGATTTAAGTTTATCAAATTTGCTAAGAATACAAATTAAGTACTTATTACGTTGGGAACACGTATATTACGAGAACTTAGTAAATAAAATAAAAACAATAACACCACCAAAATTTAAATAAATATTTAAAATTGAAATATTTTGAATTTATAGAACGTTAAATGCCTTTTTAAAATTATAAATTCTGCAGTCAGTAACTTTTTTATAGATAAAAAATCATTACGCTTGCACGTTTCATTATTTGCAATTTATAGGACAGTCATTTGACCAGCAGAGTTATTTGCTTTTATAATGGCTCGTGGTGTAATTGCATTATTTTGCAAACGCCCTGAATAATATTTTCTAATAAGTTTAGAATCACTAGCATTTACTTAACTTACTATTATATTTGTTTTGAGTTTAGTTTTTTTATATCAGTTCTATACGAGTTACTAACATAAAATCTACCTCTGGTAACTTAAAGCAATCTCTCATTGATGTATTTTAAATTAAAAAATTTCGGAGACCTTGTGTTAGAGCTAACTTCTTCTTTGTATAAAACTTATGATCTTGAGAACGATTTTAATATGATCCCTTTTTTTATCCTCTTCTTTTATTTGAGACAGTGTGCTTGAGGAGAGGAGATGGTGGAGAGAGAGAGAGAGAATGTAAAAAGAGATCAGAGAAAAAGTAAAGCAGCATCTTTTGCTTGGTTCATCCAAATAGCATGTTACTTAAAAAGTTATTTTATAAAAGCACACCAATTTAAGAGAATCAATTAACTTAAGTAATAATAGAATTTTATAGCCACATATCTATTATTTCTGATTCTTCTGTCTCTTTACACCAGCGTTCTCTTTGATAAAGGTTCAACGTTTCTGAGCAAAGGTTGCATCTTCTGTCGCATATTTATTGAATAAAAATTCTTGTATGAATTATATTTGTTGCTTCTATGTACGCCATGTATTACAAACTGATGTGGGAGCATTTACACACAAATCCATCAAAGAAATCATTCGTTGAGCGCAATTGTTTAAATTTATGAAAAACATTAAAACACTAAACCCTGTAAATTAAATAACAAATGAATGAATACATCAAACATGTCAAATATAATTTAATAAAATAAATAATAAGGATGAAACATCTTCGTGAGCAAAAATAAATTTTTCTAATCTGAATATCTGAAAGTTCAAAGAACTTGATGACAATTACGTGAAAAACTATTGAACACTACTTACAATTTCCTTCATGAAATGGTCAAAATTTCTGTGTGCGCTTTAGTCGCACAGTGTAGCGGAAATTACTGTCATGTATACAAGAGTGTATTGTTGATATTTAAAATTGACAATGGAAAAATTGTAGAATAAATGTTAATAGTTTACCATAATAAACAACCAATAGTTGTGTTTATAATCTAGGTTTTCACTTTAATCGCAGAATTATTAATATCCTCTATATTAAAATTGCCTATATGTGTGTCTGTATGTTCCACATAAAAATCTAAACTAGCGGACCAATTTCAAACAATCTTGGTACACATGTTCCTTGCGACTCAGAAATCATCACTATCGGGATGACTCGGCTACCACCCTTAGGGGCGGGGATAGAGGGGGCGGAAAATTTTAAATAAGCAAAAGCGGCCAATGTTTCCATAATATAAATACAGTCTTGGTTAAATTATCTTCATATTGTGTTTTTCGATACTGCTAGCGTCACATAAAAATAACAAGAAAACAATCCAGATTGGTTACCGGTGTAATGTGAGCCGCTGAGTTTAATTCTGACACAAATAGTGTAATTTAAGTTATAGTAGTTCATCTCCTAAGAGGGGATGGAAGGGGGTACAACAAACATACTATTTATAACGGATGGAACAATTTTGACGAAATATTCAACAGGTGTTTTTGGCGTCCTGGAATCAACACTGTTGGCATAAGACACGGGGGTGGAGGGGGCGGAAATTTGAAATATCCATAAAAGCCGTTATCTCCTTGCAATACATATTTTTCTGGGCAAATTAATTTGGTAGCGTTTTCGCTTACTTGGTACACTTAAATTCAACGTCGAAGTGAAGTATTCATAGGAATGGGATGCAGGGGCCGTCATATGAAAATAAAAAGAAAGAAGTCAAGTTTGTAATCGAAATTGGTGCTTTGCGAGTCTTTGAGATTTATTATGTTATTTATCATGCGATTTAAATTGCAGTTCATCCCCTAACAGGAGTGGGGCGAAGTAATACACATTTCTGCGTAATACAAATTTTAGTGTTTATCAGGGGTGGGTAAATGAAGTTCTCTTAGAATTGGAGCTATTTCAATCGAACTTTTTTATGTCACTTAGGTCCAGTTTGAATACTTGATGAGTAACATAACCCCTAGTTCCTTCAGGGGAGTGCCATCTCTTACTGTCTTATGGTTCCGAATCTAATTATTACCATCTTAAAATACCGGACGTAATTTTGCCTTTCTTAAGAAAGAGCGAGTGTTTCTTACTCTATTCGATCAACGGAAATACGTTTAACTTTCGTAGACGTCTAGTGGCAATTTTTATTTATTTAATGCAGCAGGAGTTTTTTGTGGAATTATAAAGTTTTAAGAGAATTTTTATTTAATTATTTTACTTACATATTTTTAGTTCTGCTATGTTGCGGGAATATTTCTTTCACACTCTCTCTCTCTCTCTCTCGATATATTTGAGGTTCATATTGTGACGCTTTTGATGCCCGTTTAATCGTATGTTGACCAAGAATTATATAATGTACCGGGATGACATAATTGCATACCCGGGTAACGCCGGGCCTCCAGCCAGTCATATAGAATATTAGCAATCTCCGCCTAAACGTTTACATATTACCAAATTAAATTATGGCTCTTTAAATATGTTCGGACATGACTGAATAATTTTGAACGTTAAACTATTTTTTGTGACAAATTTCGCGGATGTATTCATTTATTTCAATTAGGTCAGATAAATATAATTATTAAATACAAATGTTGACAGAAATAAGTAATATAAACTTTTACAGTCACTTCAATTTATTACGTAAATTACTTCTGGCCAACAAATTACGATTTCTGCAACGAAGTCAGCACGTGATAAGATTTTATTTTCATGTACAAACTTGATACATGTTCCCCCACCCCAACTTCTCCAATTCCTTTCATACAGAAGTTAACCAGTTAAAACACAAGTAATTTTTATATAATTTCCTTTTTAATTAAATCCATACGGATTGGTTGGCTGAGATTTAGAAATCTATAAAAAAATCTCAAGTTCAATATAGCACCCCTTCAATATCTGCAATGTATTATAAAATTCAACGACTATGCTGCAGTCTAGTGTACATTACAATTCGTCAGGGTTTCAAAGAATAGGATAATTTTGTGTGTTATGCCAGATTCATCTGAAAAGAAATTCTATATATTACAGTTTTGATAATCAAAAGACTGTCACAGAACAGAGTAATTGAACATACCTATCATTAATATTATGAAATGTTATCTGATAAAACTATTTGCAATTTTATTGCAGTTGATTTTTATTGTTTCCATGAGATAAAGGCAATATTCTTACATGAAATATTTGCATTGATTTTCATGCACTACACTCGTTATGGGCTTGATCACTTTATTTCTATTACATCCGTCAACACGTTTCTAAATTAATTAATGTATTTGTATGGAAATCGAAATACGTATATTGTAGTTGTAAAAGCATTATTCAATATTTTCACACTAAATTAGACTCGTATTTGTGAATAGTTCCGTTGTTTGTTGTCAGAATGTATGTGTTATAGAAATGTCGAGATTGAAGCAGCGTAAAAATATCGCAGCTAGCGGGGCTTTGAGTTTTATTGTATTCAGACTGTTGGTGTCCAAACACGACATCTATTACAATGCAGGTGTCAGGTGATATTGAGTGAAACATTGTGTACATACACAAGAGTAGTTTGGCGTGGCGTTTACTGCCATTCAAAGGGACTTTGAGTGAATGACGTGTCTATACGGAAAAGGGTATTATAATATTTTAGGAAACGGTGACTACTGGCATTATCTGAAAGTGAAATTTTACAAAAAGACGCCGAGTTTCCTTGCTACGAAAATTTCAAGCATTCTAATTCCAAATATAGGTTTTTGTTGATATTCAAAAACGAGTGCAACTCTGACTGGAGGATCAATAACAAGAAGTGTTCTAATAACATAAAATATTTCTCTTTAATTCATATTTACCAAATTCAGGTTTTTCGGATTATTCTACCAATAGGCACTTATCGTAGATAATACGGCTCTTTATGATGTAAGGGAACTCATACGGTTTAACAGAAATCATTATGTCGTTTGAACGAGATGTGAAATACAGTGTCTCTTAATATAAATTACAATACTATATTATGATGCTGTCGTCAAATATGTAGTTTGAATCGGAAACGTAAATATTTAATTTGATAAACCTACGACGTAGTGACTGATTGGCCGATCGCTGGGCGTTCGCTTCCGACACGACCAGATGGTTGAGTCTTTGCTCCAGTACAAATTTTGCTGCCAATACTCTGGGAAGACTAATAACAGATTTATTTTTGGATAACATGAGTGTGATCAAAAAACTGACAGCTCTCCTTTAGTAGTATAGGAAGGGAATTGAAAAAGAGGGATGCGGACGGGAGAATAACGTAGCTAAGAGTTGACTAAGGTCACCGGAATATAGTTTAAGGATTTACCAGAAAGATATGCAGGGAAAATCCTAGAAAACCTGCATCAGATACGTCGGGCTATTGGGTACTTGCCTCATTCCCTTCTGAATGACGGGAGAGGAGTTTTATGTGACGTCGTAACATTGTCTTCCTCCAACTCCACCAGTTTTAGCGGGTAGGTGGCCGACTGATACAACGGGATTAGTGGGCAACTCTTACAACATGTCCAAGATCTGTGACCCCAGTTCATATACTTCCAAAAAGATCCAGAACAGAATTTTTTTTCCTTTTTTGATTAACAGGCTACATGAAGGTGACTTTGAAACAGGCACTTCCCCTTCAATAGCATAGGGGGATATCGAAGGTAGCCAATAGTTGACTAAGGCCACCGCGCTGTAATGTAAGAGTCCTACCCGGTGTTTCACCGAAAAGAAATCCAGCGAAGACCCTAGAAAACCAGCATCAGGTATGTCGGGCTATTGGGTACTATTCTCATGCCCTTCCGAATTGCGGGAGACGAGTTTGATGTGCGGTCGTAGTGTCTCCACCAATGGAATCAGAGGACAACTCTTACCGTCTGCCAAGGTCTTCGACCACAGTAATACATGCCTCGGCATGTGAGAACCTTGAAAACACAAGAGAGAGTACGAGGCATTCTCAACTCAGTCAGGTGAGCCTCGAAGTCAATCTGGGGAGAAATATCTGCGAGAGAAAACTCTCACGGGCATCCCCATCCTGATCAACAGGATTTTTTTTTGTTAACAGGCTACATGATATAGGACATAAGATACCACCAACCCCGCTGCTTACTCGTAAGTCACTATTGCCAAAACCAGGGGATTATCATGAAGTAAATGTGTAATTATATTATAATTACATTAAATGGAATGGAAACATTGATGTAAAATATTTAAAATATAAATCCAATCCTTCTGTTATTTATTGTATAAGATTTATAAGAAGAAAGATTTTGAGAAAATAAACGATCAACCCACAGTGTTGGACATACTAAACTACCAGAATAGCCTGCGAATAAGCAATGAATCCAGGCTTGCAATTTTATTAATTCAGTAACAGAGTAAGAATCACTTAAAACGATTCTCTATCCATTGATTTAAAATTACAGTCAAGAGCTCATCGCCTCCCTCCCCCTTCCATTTTCCTATCTAATAACCAGAAAATTACCACTCCGTTTGTTCATCATATATAGAGTAACAGGTCTTCCCACATTGACATTGCAAAATAATTTTATTAGAAACTGACTGATAGACTTCACTCAAAGTTTCATTCGTCATTTCCTGTTTCGTCCATTTCCAGTATTCCAGTTTTTTTTAATTGAGCAATAATATTTTAATTAATTATATTGGTATTCCCAAACATTTTTTCTTGTAGTATATAGCGTAGTTGGCTCTTGATTCATTTTCACTTCAGAAAATTTTGTCACATTAGAAAATGCCGCGCATTTTCCAACTTTCGTTGTTGTAAACGCGATCTCGAAATGAAGTGAAAAAATTTATCTCGTTGCCCAAAATGAGACTAGCAAGCTCATCCGGCCCTTTATTCGTTGAAGTGGCAACGAATAGCTGAACTGCCTCGACTAATAAATGGTTGAGCTGAATAACTGTTGCAGAAACATATCCGGAATTAATTCCTCTTCAAAAACAAGTTTAACTGAAGAATATCGTGCAAATTCAAACTATAGAATTTCGTGTTAAGTCAAAATGAAGAATGACTCTCTTGCCCAACTCCAGCCAAGAGGTAAACTATTTTCACCCCCTACCCAATATTGCCAGGTTGTCAAATCTATTTTCCGATCATATTACGACTTGCCCTTCCCAACCAACAAAGTGTCTCTCCTGGGGAGTAACTTGCCGGAATTTTTCTCTTCCTTTCTCAACACACTACGTCACAGAAAATTTGGTTTTTCTGATGTGCCGATTTTTTCCAGTTTCCAGTTCAGCTGCTATCTACTTTTAGCTAGACGATTTCACAAATGTTCTCTTTGTCTGTCTTCTAGCTTTAATTAAATGTCTGCATTGCTTCTAAATTTAAGGGAATTTGCGATAATTTATATGATTTAGCTGAAAAATTCGCTTGGTCTCCCATGATGCTTCTTAAAAATAGAAATTACTTCTATTCATGCAAGAACTTGCAGCCCTCATTTGGCGAGCTCAACATTATTGATGAAACTATCTGCGTGTTAACATGCAGCCGTTTGCACAACGACTTGACAAGTATTTTACACTTGCAAGTTCTCGCTGCAGTAAGAGAATTGGAGGTAGCTCTTGCAAGTGATAAGCTAGCCTAAGAGGTAGAAAGTAATACAAATTCATTAATAATAAATCGTAAAAAAATATGGCCGGCAGTGATAGCATGAGTCTCAATCGGTTCATTTAAGTCTTTATACTCTGTCTTTTTAATAAGGCCTTCTTACAAATAAAATAAATCTAATGGTGGTTGTGAAACATTTTCCTTCTTTATATTGTACATATTCACGAGGCTGTTTCCTGTGTTCATACTTCATACCTGCTTAATTCACAAACCATTTGGTTTTGCCAAACTTTTCTAAACGACAGCTTAGTTAAGCTTGCATATTCCGACCACGCCATTCTATGAGCTTCCCCTTTATACCTGTCGCAGAGTGATGACAGAATGCTTTCCTTCCCCAGGTCATATAAATGTGCAGGAAGTGTGCCCTTTGACACATATAATTGGCTATCACTTTTAATCTCACCGACCCTGATATATATATGTTGGAAATAAAAATGTTACAAACATGTAATTGCTTTATTTTAGAGACAATTAGGATAGAAACGTTGTAAATTTGAATAATTAATAAAAATTCACTCTTATCTCATCAGTGAACATTTTCCGACATATATTCTTGACAAACGCAAATGTATTCTCCCTTGTCCATAAAATCGAAAATCAATTAGACATCGACATTTTAAACGCTATGGATGATTTTATAGGCATATATATATATATAGTTTTAAAAGATAAATAATTCATTTTTAGTCAAATGTCGAATTAAAATTAAGCCTTACATTTCATATCAGATTATTACATGCTACCAAAATACAAAAACATATTTTCCTATAAACGTTTAGTTTTGAAACAGAAATAAATTAAAGATGTAAATATATTTCAAGATACCTTTTAATGTTTGAAAAAATTAAATTACTATTTTAAAGCTAAAAATTTGAACTAGGTAAGAAATTTGTAAGAAATTATTTAGTGCTCAAGACTTTTTTAATTTAATTAATAAACAAAGTGTGAGGCGTCAGCAACTTAATATACAGCTACTTACTTTTGTTAGGCATATTTTGTGCGCCTTTGTGTGTGTTATTTCCATCCATTGTTATTTCCATCCAATGTCAGTGGAAAGCTATCACACAGACCAGAAACGTGTATTTCTCGCGTGAATGATCTTCTATCCCCTGTCCGTCAAAACTGCTTCAACAGTAACGATTATTGTGTTTTAACTTCTCTCGTCGATTTCTCTCCCCCGTTTAACTGTTCTGGTACAGCTTTTTGCAAGTAAATTAGATATATTATATATATAATTCCTGTGTGAGTCTGTTCGTAATTATTTCTGTTGTCGATATCCAAATTTTTTTAATTTTCCTACCCGTTTTTTAATATATATATTTTTGATTTCTAACTTCATTGAGACTTCATCGTTATTAGATTAATGAACCTGTATTTTTGTGTTCATTGTGGATAAAGCATTCTTCTTCGAAGGAATTGCTATTTAAAATCGACATAGCTATAACTACCTCAACTACATTATACAAGGCGATTGGCAGTCGGGACTCCGATACGTGTTGGTAAATGATAGTGTGGGTAGGTAGCGCCGTGACGAAGGTGATCTCTCCGAGCTGGAAATACCAATCCGAGCAGACGCCTTAATGATCGCCCCGGAGCTCAAATTTCCGGCCTTACGTCCGATAACCGCCAGCACAATATTTTCCTTCGATCGTTGGCTGGAAAAAGGCAGCCGAAACGACGCTTCTGTGGGATAAAAACACGCACCCCATGAGAATGATTGAAGATTGTAAGATGGGAGCAAAGGGGAGCCGCGAAGCAAAAGATGTGCGTTTTCAATAAGTCCTTTTCCAGATTGGTTTTATTATAATAGTAAACAACATATGTGGTACCATTTTTTATTACGCTCCCTTAAATTAAATGTATTATATCAATGCCTGACAGTACAAAATATTTAATACCTATATCGTTTATGTTTCAAACATTGGTAATGATAAATCACTTACACGGTGGTGCCGTTTACTCAACAACTATCTGGCTCGCCTTGACACCAACATAAAGGACATATGCCCCGATTGTGAAATGGATCGCACAATATTCAACATCTGTTTAGCTGCCCAGCGAAGCCGATGGACCAGTGGAAACATTTGGTCGCAGTCGTCCGCTTTTTGGGACTAGAAACGGATTGACTTGGTGTGGTTGTCAGCTGCTACAACAACAACAACTTACACTTCAATTAATAAGTTTCCGTAAATAAATACTACATTTGAATGGCTGCCATCTATTATTCTACGTTTGAACTTTAAATTCACGAACTGAAAGGAGACCAGCCAGACGGCATAATATCTCCGAAAGCTACACGGCGTCGTCGAGACTGGGAAAAAGGAACTGAGGCGTGAGAAATCCTAGCCGTGAGATATTAACGACATCCCTCGGGAAAGAATATCTTACCTGACATTCGCCCCAAGTAAATTATGAAAGACAGTTCTTCCTCAGGTGGAATTACTGACCACCACAAACTAACATTTGTATATGTTTGGAGAACAGGGATCAAGTGACGAGACCTCACCGATGGTAGGGAGAGAAATTAGTGGTGGATGAGAACTCATAGGTCAGTGGCGGACGAGACCTCAGGCAGAGAATTATAACTCAGAAAGAGGAGTGGTGGATCAGAACTCATGAACGAACGGATTACAATAGAAGAATATCGACTGAGGCGGGAATCCCTTTTCTAAACACTGAGCTATATGCCGTTCAGATCTGAGCTTTCTCTATCGGATGCATTAGCACCGTGGTCCTGGTGGCCCAGGACTCGATTCCCGATCCTTATCTTTTTACTGTGCTAATATTCTGATTATTTTTTATTAAAATACTATTCAGTGAGGTAACGTAAAAGCAATAAAGTAAATTAATGTGATATAATATAGTTTTAGATTATCGTTAATAATTTAACTGTACGAAAATATATTTATCTTAATAAAATTGAGCTTTTGCTCAGAAATATTGGTAATTGCCTAAATTATCAAAAGAACACCTAATCAGCATGGGGGAGATATCAGTGCTATGAAAATTAATTAATAAAATATTTGGATGTTATAAGAGGGGGAGGGAACATTCCGCTCGAATATAAACAATATACAAACGTGGAATATATTCTGATTGTTAGAAATCGTTACAGATATACTTGTCTTATATTATTTACGTATCTATTTGTGCCATCTGAAAGGAATATTCTTTATAGGCTGCAGTGTTCGTTAAATCCCGAAGATGTGCTCGACTGCGTTCTTTCCCTGGGTGGTGTGATTTATAGTTTCCGAATGTGGGTGTGCAATGAAATGGAATACGAGTCTTACCTTGCATCGATCCGAGCGTCCAGTTCAGCCGCCGCAATGCAACTCTGCCCGGGGGAACACCAAAGCCAAATCAAATTTCAACGTCCGATCTTGTGGCGATATCGCGAGCTCAGGTAATGCAGCCACACTGTTTATATGTGCCAAGCGGCTTTATCGGCAGATGTATGAAAGAACTGTACATTTTGAACAACTAATATGCATAATGTCTACCCCAGGCCGGAAATCAGCAAATGGGTAAAATATAGAGGCAAGTCAATTAGCGCTCAAACATCAAATGCAATTATCATTCAAATATCAAACTGAATTGTAAACTAACCTAACATGTTACAATTCCAATGTTAATTGACAGAGCGGAGATTTTGGCTGTGTACTCTGCAACAGTACATGAATAAAAATGGAGAAATTTGACCATGTGATTGTTATTAATAACTCTTTTGAAAAAAAAGCGAGTGGACAACAAGAAGTAAAAATTACATATTCCACAACGAAATAGTCGGTTACAGAATTGAGCGCGGTGCACTGCGCATTGAAAATATTTGGTAGAAAGACCAGTCGGAAACTCACCGTAAATTTGTAAAATCGTGAGAAGTAAGTAACCCGATCGGAGCACATTTCTCAGGAAGAACACACACACAAATAATGGAGAAACCTCTTTCTGCGTTATGCAAGGAAGCAATTAAAACATTCAGAATTTATTTACTATTCCGGCGATGATGATTATAAAGGACATAATTTTTATTTCTAATAGATGGTCTTTACAGAAATACATGTTATACACAACTGTGAAAGATATAAACTAATAATTTAAATTATGTGGGAGCCCGGTACTTACTTCTGTTATCCCTGTATAGTATTTAATTCTACCTTGGCATACATACATGGAAACTAATGAATTAAAATTATGTGAATGCCATTAGCTCATAGAGAAACCCCCAAAGCTCCGTAATGTCATTATCCAAGGGAACTTAAACATTGACTGTCATAGAAGAAGAGTCAGCACTTCATCGCCAAATACCGCAAGAAACGTGATAATCATCCACGTCCTCTAGCCAGTAGCCTAGTGAATATAGACAGCGAAGAATAAATCCACTAACCTCTAAGTTCGTCAAACAATCCTAACTAATACGACGTGACAATGTAAACGTTCACTTCAAGTGATTCTTAAAAATATCTTACTGAGAATTGCTAAAGATCAATTACCAAAATATGTCAAAACAAAGGCGTACTAATTCAAGAAATATTACAATATCTTCTCGTTAGAACAATAAGTAATGAGGTTTACAATCCTAAGACTCGTCTATACAAACCTCCATGCTAGCCTATCTTGCGTCAGCCTTTTCATTTACGCATAACTACCTCATCCAACATCATCCCTAATCTGCTTAGCGTATTCCATCCTTCCCTCCCTCTTCTGTTCTTACCCCACACACTTTCCTCTAATGCTAATTAAAACGTCATAAAACGTGGCCTATTAATCTAGCTCTTCTCTTAGTCAACGTCCTCC
Organism: Eucriotettix oculatus; assembly: GCA_034510155.1. Classification (NCBI taxonomy): domain Eukaryota; kingdom Metazoa; phylum Arthropoda; class Insecta; order Orthoptera; family Tetrigidae; genus Eucriotettix; species Eucriotettix oculatus. Next base: position 57,651,603 of record CM067378.1, on the reverse strand, counting down.
ATATTGCTCGCTTTTCCCCTATTCTGTTTAGAACTTCCTCGTTACTTACTCTATGCACCCATCTGATTTTCAACATTCGCCTATAGCACAACATTTCAAAGGCTTCTATTCTTTTCCTCTTCGGAGCTCCTATCGTCCACGTTTCGCACCCACATAACGCCACGCTCCATTCGAACAGTTTTAGCAACTATTTCCTAATATTCACACTTATATTACCAGTAAGTAAATCCCTCTTTTTCGCGAAAGCCTTCCTTGCCTGTTGTATCCTACTCTTTATGTCTACTATTATACTTCTACCATCCCTAGTTATTACGCTTCCTAAGTAGCAGGATTCCTTAACTTCCGTCAAAACATCCCTTCCCAATATAACACCCTTTGATAGTCCCTGTTTTCCATACTACACTCCATTACCTTGGTTTTCCCTCTATTAATCCTCATCTTAAACCCTTTCTCCAGGACCACGTTCATGCCATTTATAATGGTTTCCAAGTCTACTACAATATCGTCGGCAAAGCGTAAGGTTTTCATTTCTTCTCCTTGCAGTATTATTCCTTTTCTATATTCCGTTTTAACATTCTTCATCGCCTGTTTTATATATAAGTTAAACAGCATGGGCGACAGACTGCATATTTGTCTTACTCCTTTCTTGATTACGGCTTTTCTTGATCTTCTATTCTATTTACAACTGCCTGTCTTCTGTAGAGGTTATGCATAAGCCTCCTTTCTCGATATTTTATTCCAGTGCTCTTCAAAATCATCATCAAACGCTTTTTCCAAATCTACTAATTCCATAAACGTAGGTCGGATTTTTCGTATCCTGTCTTCTAAAAATAGTCGCAAAGTCAATATTCCTAACTCGCACTCTATTTTACGTTCCATTTCTCTATTACTAAAATATATTACTATTACTAAAATCTTTTGATATTCATCCTGTTTCGTAGATTTCGCTAATTATCCCAAACAGCCATGATATTTCTTCTTCATCCAATGCTGTTATCAACTCTGCTGGGATGTTATTTATTCCTGGCGCTTTACATAATTAACAAGATGTATTTGGGTAAAGTCGACGTGCCATGGCTCCGTGAAATAACTCATGCTAAGTGGTAGGTCTAAAGAAAACGAAAAAATATAAACTTATGTAATCTAATAAAGTATTTGTTATTCTTTATAATGACCATTTGTTCATATTGCAGGATATAATTGAACAAATGTGAGGCTGGCACAATGTAAATAAATCGACGCCATATTGATCCCAATAAAATTTGTAATCTGTAATTTTTTGTCTCTTTGTTACGTCAGACTATTGCGTCCGAAATATTCGCAATTTTTTAACTATAATCCCTTCCAATCCGGTCATATGAGTTTCTCATCCCTCACCTTTCCCCGTCAGCGTTTTTCTCCTGGTACCTAAGAATACTTGTACAATGTTTGGTAACAATTTGTCTATGTGCTTAAATCTGTATAAACATGTACTATTGTACATGCCAACGAAGAAATCTATTTTTATTATGTAGATTGAAAACTCCAGGATTAAGACTGCTGGAAAAACGATACGCTGACCACGTTTCACTCCAAATTCGGAATGTGTCATGCAAGATGACAATCGGCAGTCGCCCCGGTAGGCCCAGGCCCTCAATGTGCTGTAGAACCGAAGAAGAAGAGATTGAAAACTAACGTATGCTTTTCTTGGTAATTGATATCAATGTATATTAATGTTACATTAACTAACTCAAAGGAATTATTAGTTTTGCTTTGTTAGTATAATTATCCTTAGTATTTAAATAAAAGAAAAGAAAGTATACAATTCTAAAATATACTTTTACATATATAAATAATATATATATATATATAATTTTCTATCAGCACAGGGTAATACAAAGTAGAAGTAATTTGCTTTGGTATTAATGCTCTCGAGATGTATAAACATATATACCTAACATTTAATTTTAACAAACATATTTATTTATAATTTCTATTTATTTACCAGCATAACCTTTCTGTACTTAATTGTACCGTCTTCAGGCTATCTCTAACTGAAAGAAAGGTTTGTCTTAATGTTCTAAACTTTTCTTGACTCTGATAAATGTAATGTACTTGTTAAGTTTCTAAGGTACAGGAACATCAAACTATTGTTATGTACGATTTTACATCTTATAAAAATAAGACACATTTGTCTTCAAAAATGTGGCAACAAAAAAACGTAAAAATTCTAAGTCTTCAAACGATAAATAATAATGATTAATGTAACTTTAGAAATAGATACCTTTTGTGTTTCTTTAGAAATAATTTTCATTTCAGTTCGTTAGCACCTTCGTAAAATTTTGTGCTACTATAAATAATTTTATTTTCTTTCTAGTGCCTCTTCAGTACAAGTGTGTATAGATCTCTAGTCCATTTCACTTTTCGTCTTTGCAAAATTATTATCGTTGAGGAAATACATATTCCCTTTGAAGTACGTGGCGTCTGTTGGCGGCTGCACAGAAGCGCGAACAGTAGGCGTGATCCAGCTCTGCCTTATCTCTCTCCCCACTGGCCCTCGGGTAATCTCGCATCAGTCACAACCCGCACACCACATATTGGGGAGAAAGCCGGGACAAAAGAGAGCCGGCCCGGGAGCCTTTCGCCTCTAATAATTCAATAAGCAGGGTATGCCAATGCCGACCTCTGATTGCTGAGGGTGGCTTTCTAGTAAGGAAGACTTCTTAACGGACAATCAAAGCTTGTGGCAGTATCGACCTATAATGTATGTTATTATTAAATACAATAAAAAAATTTCAATCCCAAGAATGCAGTTAATTTTATAGCGTATGGCTTAACTCTAAATGGTGGGATTTACATTACATAAAAATTACAGAAATTCACAAATCAAAATAACAATATAATTCACATTTTACATAATCTTAGAAGAGAATTTAAGTGTTTTTATTTTAAATATTTTAACCCCCTTTTTACATCTTCATCCCTATAATGACTATATGTTAAAGAACATAAAATTACAGCTAGTGATTAATTGCAAATATTACACTGTATTATTACACACCTTATACAGATGAATTTGTAGTTCCAAACTACTATAACATAGTTTCTAGTAACTATTTGTAATTTCATATATTGATATATTGATATATTCTATTTTCTAAACGATACCTTACTGAAATGAACATTTTGGCAACTTCCCTATAATAGTATAGAAGCGGAGAACAAGACTGTCAAGAAACTCTCGGAACATACTTTAGGAAACTGCCTAAATATAATGCAGAGAAACCTGCAACAGGTAGTTCGGCATCTCCGTACTTGTCCCACGCCTTTCCGATGCACGTATACAATCCTGGACCATATTTGGAGGTAACTGTCCTTCTGTTCTTCATCTCGAAATGAGTATTACAGAACATTAACGTGTGGTTAAGGTTTAATATATTTTCTGAAGCTTATAATTTATGAATGAGGATACGAAGCAAAATGTAATTATGATAGGACTGCGACTGGCGTATTACGTAATGGAATGCATTTTTGCGTATAATTTACCTGTTATGAAACAAAAATGTACCAACCATCTGACAGCTGACTGCTCAATAACTAAAAAGGGAAGAAGAAACCTTGAGGCAAGAAGGACAGTTTCGCTTGTATTTGGGCTAATTAACCGCTGGAATCCTTGTTATCCCTTCCACATCCCCTTTCTATCCCTATGGTATTAAACAGGAGAGACCACAACGTGGAAGCCTCTCAAAAAAAGAAATAGGATTCCGTATCAATGTAAGAATTATTAACTGTAATGTCTCGACCTTGCTCAAAATTCATATACTATAGTTCGAAAATAAATATGACAAGGACACTTGTGAATTCGTAAATTTCTTATTTTGTATTTTTTCCCAATTATATCATTAAATTACAATAACCGAGATTGGTAAATGGGGAAAAAATAGTTTTCTTAACGAATTATTTTGCCTCCGTCGGGATTCCAAAAACTTGTATACCTTTGATAACGTTGAACGTACGTCTAAAATTAATGATTGAAAGTAAAAAATAAAAAATCCGCGAGGCGAAAATAATATTATTACGTAAATAACAAGTTTACAAAAGACCATAATTAACAATTTATGGGTAATTGTGTGTGTAGAAATCGTTGACCTCTCAATAAAATTTCTGTAATTAGGCTACATGACATGTATCCAACTTCTCGTTGTAAACAATTACGTTAAGTATGATACCTCTTTCTGTGTTGGTGTGTTTATTTGTAGTTAATTAGCCTTTGTACCCCTGTGCAGTTTGAAGGTATGCGCTCCTATGTGATCAACTGATGCACGGTGCACATATAAGTGCAGTTCAACAGGCAATCAAAACATTCGGTATGTGATAAAATACGGGAGCAGAACCCAACAATCTGCAGCACGTTATGATGATATTTTATTTGCAAAGGGGCTATTTATCCTTCAATTTAATGAATGTGTCCCATGACTTTTGTATGAATTTATTATGTGATTCGAATTGTTATTAAAGATTAAAGTATTGTAGTTATTTGAAGAGTTCTACGAACACGTTCTCGATACTACGCGAATTCCGAGCTACACTGACGAGATCGAATAATCCAAGTAAAGAGCAGATTCTGAAACGAAGTTTCCTGGTATCCTAAAGTTCCAGGAGAAGGTAATGGAAATCCGTGGAAAATCGCTAACCGCCTGGCTAAGCAATTAAATCAAGTATGCTATTCAAAACAACGAAGGCCTACCTCGCCAGTTACTATCCGCAGACTTCGAGTAGATTCTAGCTACAGACTTTCGACTAACATCGCATTAAATGCCGACGGCCTAACAATTCAACGCCTGAAACAGAGAGCGTTTTTCCAAGATATTTCGCGCGCACAGCTCAGTAAACCGAAAATATTTGATATTGCTTTAACGAACATATTTTGTAATGTTATTCAGATTACCAATATTCCCACATAGGAAGCAAATATTTCTTTATTCAGATTAAAATTATTAATTTTTCAAAGGTTTTCTTACATTGAAAAAAATTAATTTGATATTATGTTATTAGAATGTTTACAGGAATCCCCTTGTCAGCTAAAACAAATTGTACAGTGGAATTTTAACGAACTATGTTTTCAGTATGAAGAGCGACATGTCTTAACTTACTACAATTTGTATACTACTGTCGAATATAAATTGAGAACTTTATTATTTTAGTGATGTGAAAAGCGTCTGATTTTGTCTAATAAAAAACTATATAATATATTTTAAATAATTCTTATATGAATATAAGTACAATTTAATACTCTTTAACTGTTAATTGTAGAAATCAGCTTCATTATAGTGTTAGCAGTTAACATTGTAATCTTTGGTGGGGTCCGGAGATATAGTTTTTGTTATAGCGTATTTTAAATAACGTACAATGAATGGCCAAAAGTAAGAAATAGAAAAATTTAATTTGGAAACGTTTCGTCCCCAACTTTCGGCGCCAGGCGTTGCGGAAGCGACACGAAATTTTATAATATTTTAATTAATGAACTGAGGAGTTCCCCAAAGTTGACGATGACACGTTTTCAAACTAAATTCTTCTTTTTCTCACTTTTGGCTATTGTTTGTATTTTATTTATAATATTTATTTAATTAATATTAATTCTTTATTTATAATTCCATGTGATTTATTAAGCAATTATTATAATTTAGCAACTTTCATTTGTAAGTAGCAGCAGCAATCATAACAGTAGTTGGATGATTTTTTGAATTGAAAATATGTACCCTGCATCGAGGAAAGAGAAGATCGCGATGGGAGGCTGAAGATGTAACACGAGCTGGTGGGAGATCAAATACACGTAGTCCTTAATTATTGTCCTGCATAGTTCTATTTTTAACTAAATGTCAAACTTTGGAATAATTTATTGGTAGTGGTTCTCTCTCTTAATGTCAGTTTCCTCTAATCAATAGAAAGTTATTGCTAGGAGCCGTTTTTCTTCCATTACGGAGTTTCGAGATTCATCGTGGTCCAAGCTGCTGAAGCCGCACCCCTGGCTGACAATTAGATATGGCGACATCCTTTGGCATCCTTCAGGGTGTGAAAAGTAAGAACAGAGACCGAGTTTTCTCACGATTTGCTACGAGTTGCTGTATTTTAAGACAACAGACATTATGCTGTATAAAACTCATAACTCCCATGTAAAGCACATATGCATGTCTTAATGTTTACACAACTATTATTAATTCTGATATTGATGTCATTTATGCAAAACCACTCCACAAAACATTGCCTCTTGCTCATTAAATATATCATTCCAGCATCTGTGGCTTCATTTTCTTGCAATTTATTTTGTTTGCTCGGCTTGAGTCGTTTACACGAAGAAGACTCATTTACTTTGCAATAAAACTTTTGTGTGTTTTAATTAATGTGCTAAATGTAAATAAGTTATATTCCAAAACTTTGAAAGCTGTTCCTACAAAAATATCCAGGTGATAGCGAGATGGAATCAGTTGAGGTCAACGTCCATAAACAACATTTCATATTATTCGTAATTTATTTATTCCATTAAAGACGCCTCATCTGTGGGGTTATAATATTATTATTTATAACATCAATGTAACATATTTATTATATTACATTTAATATAACTAATTTATTTCATAAATAATCTCCAATCAAGTTATTGTTAAAAAAGCAAGTTTAATATAATAATATCCTACTAATCGATTAATATAGGTTTATTTATTATCATATATTCTTACGAGCACTTTTATTATTATATTTAAAACATATTCAATTTCTGACCTGATAATTAAGAGATTCTATGAGAAACAGACAGTTTCACCGTTCGTAAAATGAATAGCTGTTGTTTTCATGTAGGTCTTGTACGCATTTATTTTCAGCCAAGGGACGTCACTGAATTTTAAAGTCAACAAAATGCGTATAGTTTCTGTGATTTTACCGGTTGGCAATGTAAAATTAATATTCAGTCTTTCGAAATTGGATCATAAGATGAATGTCTTGTAGAGAGGGGTGTTTTGGGATAAAGTTAGATGGTAATTAATGAGATAAATGGGGAGTTAATGTTAAAAACTTAACTAGGAAAAATATTTACAAATTTTGAAGTTAAGGGGATGAAATCAGATCTCTTAATAATCTCTGGTTTAAGCCGTGGACGATACCCTTCCTAGACGTCAAAGATTGGGAAACTTAAAACGAAGCGACACCTCTCTGCCAACTTTTTTGCTGGAAGCTTTCGTCTACTTCGACAGGTTGATCTCCAACGTCCAGCACCAAACGACGGTTCCATTCCATCCTCTTCAACTTCAAAGAGGAAATGACCACACATCATCACCACCGTGTAAAGAAGAGTCAAAAATCGACTTTATGTAGATCACCAAATCCCTTTTTGTTGAGGCAACCACGTGATATTCAAATATTTCGTTACTTTCCTGGTTCTCGATTCCCATGCGAGTGTGCTTAGTGAAAATCCAGGTCATATCCCTTCGTGCCGAAATAACATTCCAGAGAATTAAAGGTGGTATACCGATGGCATGTCCAGTTTCAATCCTCGCTAAAAAAAAAGAATGAAAGAAATATCAAATATCGCGCTACAGTCTCTTCTCATGTTCCACGTCTGTGTATTTAATATATATGTTTGGATTTAAATTAAGATTTGTTTATGATGTTAAACGGAAAGCAATAAGTTTAAAATCTGTTAACAATTATTTAATAAAGGTATTCATTTTCTTTATCGAACAATTGGGACACGTACTAATAGTTTATAGAAATAAAGTATTCCATAATTACCCTGTTTCTGAGAACAACACGGTAAAATTTTTATTAATAGAGAAATGTCTACATTTTGCACAAAGTGAACCGAAGGACAAGATCGTCATCTAAAAAGAAAATGTCAGCAGCAGATTTTTGAATCCGTCTCAGCTGCTGCTGGCTGACGTGCTGGCATGTTTTCCCCGCTCGTCTCTTGTCACTCAAAGTGAAAAACCTCTCCACGCTGCCCGACCGCTCCCAGGACACAAATTATAGTCCCGTGTTGAAAGAGTTGTCAGAATTCAGCACTCCATTCTCAAAGTTCACAGTTGGAGGAAGGCAGTCACTTTCATTTTATTCTGAACAAACAAAGGTAATAAGTAAGGTACGGTGAGAATTTATTCAAATTAATTTACTGTGTTCTAAAACCGAGTTAGTTTTTGAGAGATTTACATAGCGGAAATTAGTTAGGAATAAATTTATTTAAATACATTTATCCTAAGATATACCTTCTCTATTGTGACAAATAATATAAACAAACAGTTTCAGCTACAACACTGGACAAGGCATGGAGGAGTGAATGCTGCGTCCCTCTAAGCAAACCCCATCCCAGTCATCAGACGGGCGAAAGACAAGTACCAAGAGCCCGAACTACCTGTTGAAGAATTTCTAGGGTTTTCCCTGCATCACTTTTAAGCCATGACCAGTTAGATTACCTAGCTAACCCATTGCTACATTTTTCCCGTCCGCTTTTACCCCTTTAACATTCAGTTCTCTTCTACTAGATGCGAGTTTCCACAATGTGGAAAGCTCTATTCTAACCAATATCCAACAAAATAAAAATATGTGAATAGTATTTCATAAACAATTGTTTATAAAAAGTAATTTCATGACGGGTCTAACTGAAAAATTCTATTCAAATGTTATGACTAATCACACAATATTGTTAACTGAGTTATAATTATTTTAACATGTTACTAATTAATTACAGCCCCTTCCCCCCAGATTTTGCTGGTGTTGGCTGCTCAAGTTTCTGTCCGTATTCAATGAACTAGGAACCACAAATACAGTGCCGTAAACGTACTTTTTATATTTAGGTAATAATTCATGTCAATAAATAAAATTAAAGTGTCTATCTGTCTGTATGCTTGTCTCGAATAGGCTCCGAAACAGCTCAACGGATTTCAATAAAAAATTTTAGGGTTTAAAACAGCAGATATAACCTAACTATTCGTACATATTTAATTAAGATGTATTGCAGAAGATTCTAATATAATATACATATTAATCTGAGGTGAAGGTTTCTTGGCATACGAGCATTCGAATCTTCAAAAAGTGAATTCGGTTATATTATACTCTTCATCGGTTTCTCCGAAATGGTTTAACGGATATCAATGAAAATTTCAAGAATTGAAACAGGAATTTTAGCTTATATTTTCGTGTATTTTTGCAGAGTTCAGAAGAAATTAATATAAATATTTATAAATCCATTGAATTGCCGTGCGAAGGACGGAGTGTAAACCGACGGCGAGTTATAAGTCCTATTAGGCGTTCCTATATTATTCATCGGACTTGTAGGAGCCAGCCGAATTCCACCTCAACGCAGCACACGAGACGACGTCAGTTACACCAAGTTCTAAGGGACGAAGAACTCGGCTACATCGCTGACTAGTTATCTCTTCACATCGGGAGAAGACAAAGGAGAGAAAACGTCACGCAGCAGATAAACTAATGCACATTAGCCTTTGAATTATATAATGCCCTTTGCTATTAATATGCAACAGTTGTTCTCAAGTCTTCAAAACTAACGCATTGCACTTATATAGAGTCGTTATCGTGACCGCATCTAAGCGCATATAGCTTAGGCATATTATTCATTTCTACACTTATCATTAACTTGCATAACAACATTATAATTTCAAGTTTAATAAAGCATTTCTTGTTCTGTCGTCATATTCGATCATAAGTAATATTTATTATTTTTCCCCTCTATAACTAACAGAGTTGTGCCACCACAGACTTACTGTGTTATTATAAGTGTAAATTTTGAAGTATGAGAGAGAGTGAGAGCGAGTATTTTCACTCCATCTCTTTTAGCAGCAGTATTCGTAGCGTAATAAACCTATTGTTGGCAGAGAGCGAACTCCCTGAGAAAAAACTTTTTTAGTTCGTCGATACGCTGTATACATCAATTGGTTTTATTTGTCGCGTCAGGTAAACTGTAATATTTAGTAATTGCACATTTTTAAAAGCAAATATAATGAATATAATTTATCCCAATAAATATAATTGAAGTTTCTGTCTGTCTGGAAGATTGTATCGAATTGGCTCAGAAACGTGTGAAAGCTAGACCTGCTCAAAAGCAACTGTGTTTTGTAAGGTTTGCCCTGAAGCTATCATAAATAAATGATACCGTACTTTTATATTTTCAATGAATTCAATTTTATCAAAATTATGTACCTGTTGTTTCGTTTTTAGAGGATTTCCGCGTGAATGAAGTCGCGAGCATAGATAGTTATTACTATTATCCAATAAGCTCATTCCATTCCCAATATTACTCGCTTATTTCCGAACATTGATTATTGTGCCTTCGTTTCCTCGAACCTTGGAACTTATATTAGGTTTCTAAGATTTTTTTATTTTAATCAGAACAAAGAAATTTACGACCAATTACACGCGATATTTTATATTTAATTGAACCACAATCATACTTGGGTATATGGCGACGATAAGTCGGTTCAATTAAATAAAAAACTTTGTTCGTAATTGGTCGAAAATTTATTTGATCTAATTATTGTGAAAACAGACGTTAATCGATTTATTTTTTACTTTCTTCTGGCCTTTGAAAACTATTTGTCGAGTGCAGTTGATTTTTCTGTTACCTTTTCCCATAAAGAAAATTCTGTTCGACTCTCTAGAGAACATTGTCCCTGGGTGGTTATTAATCGTATCAGTCCAAACACTGTGCAATTACACTTCTACAGTAGAAAGTAATCCTGATTGCAGAAAAGATCTCGAATGGTATTAGGGAAGTTCCGCGTAAGTATATATAATGAATATTATCCTCTAGCCATTATGGTTCTTGCAGTTTACCAAGAAACAACAGGTACAGCAGTTGTTCAGCAAAAAATTCTACTTTTAATAAAAGGAGAGTCGCGCCGCGTACTGCAACGCGACCGTTTCGCATCGCGCGGAGACGGGTCAAGTGTGGGATTACGAGGGTGTAATTGCGAACCGTAGTTAACACGGAAGCGTGGGGAATCCAACCTGTATCGATTGGCCGAGCAGCCTTGCACAATGTTCTGCAAGTATAATTCAGGCCTCGCGCTGCCGTCCAAATAACTATTTCAGGAATCTCCCCTCTTCCCGGCCAGTTTTCTTCAGCTACGGATTCGCACTTTAGACGTGCAAATGAGTCCCCGGAGAAGAGAAAAACTCCGCACGCAAAGCTCTAAAGCTTGATTTTTCTCCTGTGTTAATAAATGATGTTCCGCTAAGTGCAATAAGTGCTCTCACTTACTGGATCGGACATAAAGCTCCTGTTCTATCATTTCTAACACACTACGAATTCAATATTATCTAAACATTAAAATTCGATTAATGACCTTTTTAACTGTGTTTCTAATAGTCATTATTTCACAATAAAATCTACGTTATTATTGATTTAATTTCTTAAATAACGTAAATTAATCTTGGAGGATTCTCCTGTATAATTATCCTCGGTTAAGTAGCCCTTGGTTCCCTTAAACGTCAAATCCGCAGCGGTTCAAACGACCGGAAGACCTTCCTACATTATCCATTCTTTCTCACTTTTCAGCAGTTGCAACATGGTTGCTGTTCTCACGTTTCTCGGGGCTCAGCCGTCCTTCGAGGCTAACAGACCAATAAGTGGCACATTTTAATATACTTGAAGTGAGGGGAGAATTAATGTCGGTCTTTATCTGACTTTACCACACGTCCTCCACTAGTATACTGTAATTCTCTGAATGCAAAGAGTTGTAAATCTAGTAATTTTTATTTAAACTCATTGACACTTATTACTAGACTGTAACTACCTGGGTTGTCACTAAACATTCGTTGCGCTTCGGTCCAATCATAGATAAGTACTTGTCTTCGACTTATTCACCAGTGGAAAATTTTTCCTTTAATTTATAGTAATGAAAACATATCAGACATTTCTTCTTTCTTGGCTCTACAGTCCATTCAGGGTCTTCGCCTACCGGATCGACTGTAGACTGTCATCCGAATTTATCTATTCTCCAGCTGCTTTAATCTCAATCTTCGTGGCCATGACGATACGAACATCGTAGACCATGCCAGGATTCGATCCCGGGACCTCTGTATTGAGAGGCAGCGACGGTAGCCACTAGACCACAGGAGGTTGGCTGTCAGGCATTGTTATAATAATATACGGTCTTATGTCAGAAAATTGTTTATACTACTTATTTAATGGTGATAAAGCCGAAATTTATAGCTTTGGCCTATCAGGACGTCTACGGACGGACTGTCGTCTTCCATGACACATTCTGAATTTGGAGCGGTACGTGAACAGCCCTTAACCACAGTATTTGTGACCATAAATACAAACACCCATGCCCATACCGGGATTCGAACCTGGGATCTGTGTGATGTGAGGGGATGATGCTGACCGATACACCTCACCAGGTGTGTTTATGATATTTGTTATTAAAATAATCCAATTCAAAGACTAATCAATAATAATTGTTATAATAATTTAAATAAATAAATGACATTATAATAGGCAAGGTAATAGGACGTTGCCTCTAAATTTTACTCGTGTCAAAATTATGAATGGAAGTAATTATACAAAATTATTAAAATCGTCCCAGAAGAGGATGAGACATCATTGTTAATTGGATCATTTTTTAATAAATTTTATTAATAGTTTTCTGGCTCAGAGCTACTTATTTGATACACAAAAACTAAAAAGATTTGGGAATAACTTTCAACTGTTATAGAACCATTCTGTTTTGATAATTGTCTATTCGTTCTGTCTGTTTTAAATTTAATTCTCAAGACACAATTCGGTTCCAATTAGTTTGGTTTAATGTTCACAAAAATCTAGAAAATCTTCAAATTTTTGTAATTAAAATATCGTTTAAAGTTATTAATGAATGAGCATTAAATATAAATACTAATAATGATGTAACGTCACTTAAAAAGGATTGTTTACTTTATATTTATAAAATAATAATGTTATTAATTATCCTCTGTTTTATAATTTCAAATGTAATTAAGTCAAAGAAAATTATTGATGAAGCCTAGTCCATAAATATATTTTTATTAAAATAATCATTCAGGGACGTTAAGTCTGTACTCCTAGGAAAAAGGTGTTACATATTTTGATTCATAATTTTTCTGGGCCCAATACCGATAATTTTGTTAGATAATTTGGTTTCTTTCCCCTCACTAATTTAATTTATGATTATTTAATTTGAACTTTCATAATAAACATAAGTTGTAAATAATATCTTTAATATAGCAATTTCCGATTGTGTTACAAGTTTCTGATACAGGATCCTATCTCACTAAAGTTCTTAATTCATCTGCTGCTTCTCCTGTCCGCTTAGTTATTTTTATCTTCCTTTTGTCGCTGATCTTCAATAAAGATCGAAACATTTCTGCCTGTTTCATTTGGTCGCATTGTGAAGGATGTATGTAATTCTAGTTCCATTTCATTTCATTTGCTAATGCACCTTTCCTCGGCCTTCGGATTGACGATAAATTAAAGTCGAATGACCATATAGATCTGCTTGCCGGAAAACTAAGTTCAGCTTGTTATTCTCTGAGAACACTAATGCAACACGTTCACAAGAAGTACGTCAAAATGGTTTATTTTGCGTATTTTCATTCAATTATGAGCTATGGCATCTCTAATTGGTAAAACTGCTCCAGGAGTAATGAAATATTTAAGTTGCAAAAGCGTGCAATAAGAATACTTTCTAGCACGAATTCTAGATCGAGTTGCAAACCTTTCTTCAAAAGTTTGCAAATACTTACTTTACCAAACGTAAATATTTATGAAATATTGAAGTTTGTAAAGCGGAACACTAATATGTTTCAAACAAATGGCGAGTTTCATGAATACGCCACCAGAAATCGTTCAGTTCTAAGGTCTTTACCTTATTTTGTTTATGTTTAATGTATGACGTATCCTATTTCCTCAATCGAGGACTAATGGAAACAACACTAAATCTATAATTCTAAATCTTTGAAAGAATATTTGTGTTACATGCATCAAGCCGACAATTTCTAATGGATTGGAGATTCAATACTAATTATATTTGCTACACCTGAAAAATGTGTAATATTTCCGTGGGTCAAATATCACTAAACATTTCTGAGAGGACGTGGGTTGGGTTTATAAAGATGCAGAACCAGAAGGGAGTGCAAAGCGTTTGGTTGACCGCGGCGAATATTGTGTCAGTTGTGCTGACGTCGTCCTTCAGTCAGCGTGACAGCGTGGCTCCCAATTACGTCCTCCGGCCTTCCCCAGAGATTCGCCCGACAGCTTCGCTTACAGCAATGCCATATTTTGACGATAGAAATCTCGACCGTAGAATCCTTCCACTAATATTATAGTACTCCATTTCCGATTTGTTCACTCGATATCAGAAATATTTCTCATACCGACACAATCTGTTGAGGTGTCCAAATTATTCCGGTGTCTCTTTGTCTAGGAGAAATAGCAATAAATAAATAAAAAGGAGCTACAGAATATAAAGGGCAATTAAACGATTAGAAATAAATATTTTCCTCACGAATACTGTCACAGAAATCAAAAGAGTAAAGTATTTTTCAAAAACAGTCTGTACAATTAATTAAATGAAAAAATCAAAATAATATATATTTATATATATAGACATCGTGCTTCCATTCTCCATCAAAAATCAATTAAGAACGAGATTTTCTTTAAACCGGTGCTAAATAAATTTTGACTTAACATTTAATTTTATTCAACTACCCAATATAATCATAAGATTATCTAGATGAAATAAAAGCTATTCTATAACAATGAGAGACATTTTTTGGGATCTGGAAACCAAACAACCACTGGGTTTCAATATATTTTTAATTGTTTAAAAATATTTTTTAAGTTACAAATATATAAATACATTGAATCAAGAGTTCTTGGGTTACAACCCGGGTCATATTAGATTTTAAAACCAAAATTTCAATCAAATACTCATTCATCTTAGTAATGCGAAATGTCGGTTTTAAATTCTAATATGACCCGGGTTGTAACAAAAGAACTCTTGATTCAAAAAATTCACCTACTATCTTCTATACATACATTGTTCGTGGTACGACTCTAAAAATCACATATTATATATATAAGTATTTTTATTATTTTTAGGAAGCCAAAATATATCAATTACATTCTTAAAAGTAAGTTCATATTGTTCAGCAGTAAAAAACTCACCAATTTACAGAGAAAGGCTGAAAATCAAAATACCGGACAGCCAAGAGTTATTTCAAACTCATTGAGTCCGAGTAACTTAATGCTTTTAGTATTTAATTAGGACACTGCTCTGTTTTACTTTTTGTACATTTTTTCAAGAATATTGAAAAAATTCTGTACATCTTCACGCTTGAAATTAATTTTAATATAGCATAAAACTACTCTAAGGCTTGCTTGCAAGAGGTCCAATCTAGCAGCAATGACTGTAATGACTATAACCGAATAAGTTTTTTTGTCTTAAACAATACAGGTTCTTAACTTTTATTTTCATCTCAAGAATTGTATCAGTTGCTACAGTAATATTATTGCAGCAAAAATTAGTGCATTGTTAAAACGAAATTGAGAGACGTTTGGTTGTATGTAGGTAATCGTTGTTCACTTTTTAGTAACAGACGAAAGGCGCTGTTTTTTTCTCTTTATTTATAAAGGTCTCATAAAGGCACAGATTGTTGAATGCATTCTTCTAGAGATGTCCTTTTGTTGACACGTTACGTAGATAAATTGATAATATAATATACGATTTTGTGGTATAAATAAAACTCGTGAGTTGCAAAAGTATATTTATGCTCCACTGAACATGTTTGTATTCAATTTCTCGCACTGCAAAAAGTATTTTCCCCGTGTCGGCGGCGCTGTGTACGATACTACGTAAAGATGAATGGATATATCCAAGGTGCTCATCGTAAATCTCAGTAATGCCTCCGAATTTCCTTAATGCTTTTCCTCGTCGTGCCGTTGCCATACCTACGGATCTGAAATGACCTCAATCTATATTCTCCATACATTCTTCTAAAATTATGCCTGCGCCTTTAATTTATTGTAACGCAAAGAAGTTTTCGAAGAAGAAAGTTAACGTAATATATTTTCAGACAAACTAAATTAATATTTTACACATATTACGGAAACGTTAGGAACAAGAAAGATGTTTCAAGTTCAAAGAAAGACAGAAAACATTACTACATTTAATGAAAATTTTTAATTAAATTGCATATTAACAGATATGAATTACATTTCAATTACCACCAAAAATATTTATTAATCAGTTTTGAAGAAGAAAAGAAAAGTAAGTCACGTCTCCTGTTACATTAATTGTCACATTACTATAGTTGATGAAAATTATGAATTAAATTTCGTATTTACAGATATGAATTACATTTCAATTAACACCAAAAATATTTATTAATCAGTTTTGAAGGAAAAAAAAGTAAATCACGTCTCCTGTTTCATTAATTGTTACATCAAAATTATCGTAGCCACAATAAAAGGTTTTGATTGAAATTTTGCTGGTATAACAGGTTAAATTATCGGTCGCTATAATTATTAATAATAATTTAATCGCTCTTTTATAGCATGTATCTTACATTCTTATTTTATAGGGGCATGATGCATATTATAAAAAAATTGGGCTATAACTCGCTCATATTAATAATTTACTAAAAGTTATTGTCTGTACTGTAGCTTTAGATAATTGAAATAATAATGAAATTATTTAACACAGTTTAAGATCCAATTTCAAAACAAAATTACTTCTACAAGAGAGACTTTAACAACTTGTCAGAGTTATTTATTTATTTATACTTTTTCTTTCTATGCCAAAAAGAACATTAAATGACCAATGATTGAGTGCAAATTACCGTAACGGCACATATTTATGTATTTTAGAAAAATTTCACGTACTTATAAACTTGTTAGGAAACTGTAAAAATAACTTCAGCTTACTCTGTCATTAGTAATGGAATTGAAAAGAATGAGCAGACAATTTTCTTCAACGTTAACTAACCATCAGGAAAAAAATTGATTCTTGCTCTGGTTATGATAAAAGGTAACTATAATAAAAGAAAGAGGAAAACTAAACGTTATATTTAGAATGGCTGATAGAATTACTAATTAATTTTTTTAAAAAAAGAACAATTTGACCTTAGGGTTGACGCAACTCTAAATTTTCAATAAAGAAATAACAATTACGGGGGTATATTTCTTTCTTCGCAACCGCTGAAGCCAATTCATCTTAGGCACGATATATTTCCTCGCCCAATAATTTACGAGCACGTGTAGTGTGCTTCGCTTCATCGTCGTCTCTCCCGCTAATGTCAGCATCAACACTTATTTATCTGTAGCACCAATCCTGTTGTTTCGCATTTGGTGTGTACTACCCCCAAACAAGGTACATCCATACACCACAAAATAATCCTCCGACATCAGCGAATCACTAGACGGTTTAATTACAAAGACTATATATGTACCGCTTTAGTAGCTCAAGGCACTACAAAATGAATAAAGAAAACATTTTATAAATATAATGTTAAATAATGAACGTGATCTCAAATCGAGTGCAGAATACACTTTCAATACTTGCATAATGTTTGGGTGCTCGGCATTTTCCGGGAAATCCTTTATATTAGCTTGCTGCAGTAAATATCAAAACGTGATTAAGCCATCAGGAGACCGTCACATTTTTTTTAAATTTACATTTCCACACCCCCAACTTTATAATAGCTGAATTTTATCATAACCACCGCGATGACTCTGTATCTTAAAAAAATGTACAATAAGAAGGCAGAAACTATCAATCTCACCAACGGCAAAAAATATTTATTCGCATACAAATATATGCCATTTATGTACGCATGTATGTAGATTTTGGTACCCTCCAGCCCCGCGTCCAGGGGTGGTAGTAAAGTTATGCCCCTAACTCAGTGCTTGCTTCCATGTCGCAAGGAACACGGGTACAAACTTTGATCAAAAAAGCTCCATGCCTTAAGATCTGTATGTGGCACATACAGACACAAAAATACACACAGTCAATTATATTTATAAGGACAAGATACTTGAACCATGTTTTCGATCTGAATACCGTAAAATAATAAGTAGAGTTGCAAATACATTTCTAGAAAAAATAATATTGAGTATGTGCCGTCCTAATCTTTATATAATCAATCTGCACTGCGACTTCCAAACATTTCTCACATTTATTAACTATATTAATCAAAAAGTTTCATTATTTACGGTTTTATCGCGTAAAACATAATTTTGCTTAAGTATATTATTTATAGTTTTTAGCGAAAGTCGCATTGGATAATTAACTTTTTGTTTACAGAAAAATACATCTGAGGCGCCAGAGTAGAATTACCTAAACACTTGCATTGTGACTTATAAAACATTTTGCATTCTTATTAACTAATTAAAAAAATTATTGTTGAAAGTTAGTATTACTTCACACAATTTAGTTATCTACGTAAGGGCATAATCTATCCCCTTGCAAGTCCTTTATGTCTTCATCTTCAAAAGATGGACAGAAACCTCTGGGCAGAGCACTGCTATACACCAAAATTTCATTGCTATCGGACGAATGGTTAGGAACGCTTAAGAGTAAACTTTATAACTCGGAGTGTGTTTGCAGGGACCCAGTAAAATAACTCATAAGTTGTCTGCTTACATTGCCAAAGTAAAAGATGTCAGTTGGAGTTCTCTCTCGCAGTTATTTCTCCCAGATTGACTGTGGGGCAAACCCATGGGGGTTCCTCGTACACTTAATTTTTTTAAACGTGCTCACTTGCCGAGGCACCTTCAACTATGTTGTATGTACTGGGTTCGAAGACCTTGGGCATACGGTAAGAGTTATCCGTTGATATCATTGGATCTGCTGCCTCCTAAAACTGGTGCAGATACGGGTAAGGGAATGCTGTGACCTCACAGAAAACACATCTACCGTCATCCGGATGAGCGTTATAATAGTACCCAAAATCCCAAACTACCTGATGCAGGTTTTCGTACCCTCCACCCTCGCCTCCAGGGGCTGTAGTAATGTTATACCCCTAACTCCCTGCATCTTTTTTAGGTGTAACACCGGGTAGGATCCATAAAACTATAGTCCGGGACCCTAGTCAACACTTGGCTACCTTGCTCTACCTTCCACGTCCCCCTTTTCAATTCCCTTCTTGTGCTATTAAAGGGATGTTGCCTGTTTCAGGACCAGTCTCATGTTGCCTGTTACCCAAAAAAAATTACATTGTCTTTAATTCTTATGTATGATTAAAGGAACGATCTTGATATTTGTGTATCGTTACAATTCGCAACTTTTGATTTCATATTATCACACAAGAATATACTAAATAAATATTCATTCTGAGATATAAGACTACCTCCGTTAGCCAGCTTCGTGTCACGAACCATCTAAAACTTTCCTCAGAAGCAGTCTGTGGACTGACTTTGAACAAAACCGAGGCACTCCTTTTTCCAGATCGGCGGATCTGTCCGCTTGACCACCAGAGAGATCCTTCAGTAGTTATAAGCCGAATTATTCCACGCGAATCACATAATGCAGTTGACGTTTTCGTGCTTGAACCTCGCGCGAGCTTGCGAGGATTACGGATTTCCGTGGAGCTTGGAAACGCAATTGATGTCGCCGGCAAGACGTCCACGTAGCTTAGAGCGGTGACGCTTGTCCAGCACGTCAGACGCGCTTATCCTAAATTGGATCACGTTGCTGCCTCCAGCTCAAATATCGCTGACAAACGCGCCGCAGAGGTCTTCCGCATCGTACTCACAGCGCTAATCTTACAACTCTTAAAACGGCTTCCCGAGAAAAATAATGATTTCGAAAAACCAGAGGTAACAGAAAATATTTTTCCAAATTCAATTTTTAGTTATTAACCACTACTCAATATCACGAAAATTATTTTCTTTAATGATACTTAAACATTATTTATTTTCCTAAGATACAGATATACAAGTCCGCTTCTCATTTATCCCACAATCTTTTAACCATGCGTGAAACTATTATGCGTAATTTATATTGTGGGATATATCGACCAATAATTAATAATAACACTTATCCGTAATTACCCTGTAATATTCATTCACTTTACCCGCTTGTATACTTTCATCTATTATTACAGTGTATTGGTTTGATTCGAAGTTTTGATATTGGTTCTGGGTAGGTATTGTAATGATGCTACATATAACATATAAATTTAGAAACAGCTATTAATATGAGCGATTGAAAAGAGAGAACACAGCCAACTTTTCGATCAGCGAGATTGGAAAAAATCGCATCAATTCAAAGAATGAGAGGATTAAAAATGTTAAGTAATTTTTTCTCATGTATTAAGATGATCCCAGTTCGACATATAATAATGTATTGCGATTAAGCAGGTTTTCTATAGTTTTCTCTGCATCTCTGTAGGTGAAACACACGGTTAGGGTCTTTAAACTATAGCCCAGAGGTCCTAGTCAACCGTTGGCTACTTCGCTCTATCTTCCACACCCGCCCTTTTCAATTACCTTCCTATGATATTAAAAGGGAGATACCTGTTAAGATCACCCTCGTGTAGCCTGTTACCAAAACATAAACTGTGCTGTTTCCTGATATATTTTTCCAAAAGTTTCTGATATACTCTGATTAGTTGTATTTCTTATTTAAAATACAAAATACATCATTATTTCTGTTTAAGCTACTGCAAAGAAAACCAATTCAATGGAACTTACGTTACATGCTGATTATGTTTTACTAAAACGTACATACGACGCAATGTTGACTTTACGTCTTTAATCCAGTATCGAATTTTTCTTACATAAGTACCATTATTATATATATATATATTTCAATTATTCTTGTAATAAATTTGATTTTTTTATGATACAAACAAATATTTGGTCATTCCACAAAATCTATCTCTGAAAAAATCACTATGCATGCGTACAGAGTAAAACTTTACAGGCGTAATACTTGTAGAATAAACCAAATAAATAGACATATTTATTGCTGATTATGAATCTTTAAATTATTCCATTACGTCATAAAATAATTACTCAAATTATTAAAATAATTTTTTTTTCATTAGCTTTTTGCCGTAACAAGCAGGAGTTTATATTTATTCAGTCACTCAAGCATTCGCGAAAATTTTAATTTTCTTGATGATTCGTAAACGATAGTTTAAGAAAAAAGAGCCGCTGTTTTGGTACTCGCAGTTATTCCGTATTTCCTTCTACGCCTACGAAGCAGGTGTCGACAGGGCTTGTACGCGGAAACACGCAGCGCGAATTAAGCCGCGTTCGCAAATCACATTTAACAGACAATTTACGCGAGTCAGCGACTCTACTTCGCTCAGCAGACAAAGAACTCGCACATATGCACCGCTGTAGGTGTTAACAGCCTTTCCACATCGTCACATTAATTTCTTTCGTTATGGTTGGAAAACGCATTGCTATACTTCCAGGAAAAAATAACTAATAACATAATAAATCATTTACTTGTGGTGTGATTGCTGTAGGAATTAGTTTTAAATTAATACTTTACAATATGTGTTTCACAATACAAGACATTATGTATATAATTCAGTGTCACTTCAACAATAATGCACACTAGTTTAATTTAAAGTTCTTTATAATTCTACATCTTTGGAATTGATGGTGGTCATAGATAAACCCTCCCCGCTTGTGATCATATCTATGTCAACCCCTTTCCCGTGGGTCGCGGTGTTCATAACGTTTCTTCAACCTGTCAGCTGCACTAGACGTTCGTCAATAGCAACGTGCTGTTACAGAACCTCCGTGTTGTAAGAACAAGGTAGTGGCTGAAAAAGGTGTATGGAGATGCTTCTTTCGATCACAATACAGTTAGTGGGCAAGCAGAATGCGAGTTGAAAGAGAGGGCACGCCAATATTCGGAATACTCCTCGTAGTGGCAGACCGCACACTCCTTTAAATCGCTTACAATGTGCAGACAGTTAACGACATGGTTTCGGCTGACAAACGCATCATAGTAAAAATACTGTCACTCCAATTAGGAATAAGGAAGTGTTTAGAGAATACTGAAAAGGTTAGGGTTGAAAAAACCTTGTGCCAGGTGAACGGGATCAGAAAAATTGTATGGTCAACATTCCAACATCCGCTTTACAGTCCTGACCTGTTTCCAGGCGATTTCTTTGATAAACTGAAGGAACCGCTTCGTGGTTTGAAAATGATGACTCCGTAGTGAACGCTACCAAAAGTATTGTGAATTAATTCCGAAGTAACGTCTTCTACAGTAACAATAATTTATTATATACTTATATGTTTTATGTTTTATTTTATATTAACACTTTAATTAACCATTGTCATAGGAAAAAAATGGAAATATAAACATTTTTCGATCCCTCATGTGTGTTACAGTAAAAATAGATAAAAATTTGGTTTGACAGAATTTTCAAACCTTTTCTTAGATTATTTGTATACAACTTATAGTTCACTGCGCTGTTATAACAGCACGGTATGTCAAAATTAACTGGCCATAGTAAATACTACAAACATTGGCTTAGGTAAGCTTCCAAATCACTAGTTTTTCTAACCCTCGATGATCTGTGTACATTGACTACGTCTACACATTAGCTTCCTTCTCCACATCAAAATTTCGCAGGGCAACCTCTATCTCCACATTAAAGTTTACCCACTAATTCCTCTACTCTTCAATTGTCTTTCAAACAAAAGTCATTCGCTGGCTCTCTGTGGACATTTTTAAAACAGCGGCTTTTTCATGCCACGCCTCAAATATTTTACATATTCTTGTATCCTCCACTAATTACAACGGTCATTTTAGCCAAAATGCGCCCTTCTTCTTCTCCCAACAGGTTTAATATATCGACAATGAATAAATTATCAGTTCATAAATAAATAAAACTACGGCAAAGTATGTCAGATAACAAATGTAATTTAAGTTTAATTTTCAATAAAGTAATTATCTTATCCATTTAAAAAGTAAGTCTGTTATTTATTTTACTTTATTGAAAACTAACTATACCCGTGACTTCGTTCACGCGGAAATAGCTCCTTTTATTTTGCCCTAAAAACGAAAGCACAGATCATTTATTTATGATCGCTTCAGGACAAACCTTATAACTTGAAGTTAGTTTTTAACAGGTCCCGCATTCATACGTTTTCAACAATAGATAGATTGAGAATGATGACTCCCCCCTCTCTCGTACACACACGTGCTTCCAAAATTACGCTTATAATAACACAGTAAGTGGAATGAATGATGTAGGAACGCTTAATAGGACTTTTGTCTCGCAGTTAGTTTTCACGCCGCCTTTCGCGCTGCAATTCAATAGATTTATAAATATTTACATTAATATCATCTGAACTCTGCAAATTTATTGAAATGAAAAAAACACGAAAATTTAAGTTAGAATTCCTGTTTCTATCCCTCAAATTTTCATTGAAATCCGTTGAGCCGTTTCATGTCCTATTCGAGACAAACATACAGGCCGACACTTCAATTTTATTTATTGGTTCAGAATCTGATTCATAGTTTAAAAAACTTTTTATATAATAAAAATTAATATTTAATTTGTAATTTTTATGTCTAATTACCTGTAGAAGCTCACAGAGTTGGATAAAACGTTGTATTTATGATAATTAAATGTTAATTAAATTTTTTTGCTGAAATGTTTGGTCGTACTTTATTTATTTAATGTCAGAAAAATAATTTTTGTTATAATTTCAATTATAGTCATATCTGTAATTGTTGCTCGTTTTATAGTTTAGTTAGGGCAATTTCCATGATTCAGATACTTCAAACTTTACTTTCAACCCATTAAAAGTCCTGTATCAACTATGGATTATTTTGTCTGGAAATTCCTCAAAACATTTATCAGCATATTTTTAATTACTCCGAATTACTTTGAGGTTTCCTGCTGCGCTGTGGAGGATAATTTAATTGCTTCTCTTCTTAGACGTCTCGGGGTCGATGCCCGGTAGAGCCAACGAATAAGAAGGAACTCATTAACAATATATTCATTCAAGCTAATGAATTTAATTTGATTTTAGTGACTTAATTATAATGATTCAGTTATCCGCTAATGGCAGATTACTGTTCGTATTTTACGCAAATAACTTTCTTAAACATTACAGAAAATTTGGATACAAATGTAGATTCATATACTGGAATCAGTTTTGAGACGTAACTTTGGAAAATAATTCTATATTTATTCTGTGAGGTTGAAATGAGATTCTTATTTTCCAAATTTAATGTTACATTTTAATGATAATATTACGAAATTACCATACATAAAAAATATTAGTAATTAAATATCTAACAATAATTGATTCTGTAATTCAGTAATCCTTTACTTTCAAGAAGGATTGTTAACCGAGAAGAAACTGTTCATATTTACAAATCAGTACAGGTAACGCGTCAGAAGAATTAATAAACTATGTTGCTTATTTATACGCGTGTTACAAGAAACAAACATTTTTTATCTATATTTACGACAATCATTTCTTATAAGAGAATGTACAGTGGTTTAAAACATAAAGAAAGAATCATGATTTCCAACGCAAAGCTTATATTCTCGCATTGTCAGCTTGCATTGTGTTCAATGTTCTATATTCAGGTGCTATATCTCATTGAGCACATGTGCTACATTGGCAATAGGTGTGCCTCTGGCAGGTTGTTCGGATCAATAGCCTCCACCAGTATTTCTACTCGCACAGCTATAATCATGCCAAAGGTTTATTTTGTGCCAGAGGTTTCCTAACTTCATTGTTATTCATTACGCCCATTTTTAGGAATTGTATTCTTCGCGGGATAAAAAAAGTAAAACTGAATTCCTGCAATAAACCCTATTTTTATCCATTAAAACTTCTAACAATTCAGGGGCATATTTTTGTTTACGTCATTAATAAAATGAAGAAAGTTAAAACGGAATATGGAAAAGTAAACGTACTGCAAGAAGAAAAATAAAAACCCTACGGTCTGCCGCTGATATTGTAGTGTTAGGAGAGTCACAAGAAGACTTCTAAACCATAATAAAACGCACGAACGTGGTACTAGAGAAAGTGTTCAATATGAGGATTAAAAGAGGGAAACAGTGGAATAACAAAGGGTGTCATATTGGGAAGGAATATCTTGACGGAAGTTAAGGACTTCTGCTAATTGGGAAGCGTAATAACTAGGTATGGTAGAAATATAGTAAATATAAAGAGTGGGATAGCACAGGCAAGGAAGGCACTCGCAAAAAAATATAAATTTACTTACGAGTAATATAAGCTAAAAATATTCGCATGGAGTGTGGCGTTATATGGGTGCGAAACGGGGACGGTAGGAGTTGCAGAGAGGAAAAAAAATAGAATCCTTTGAAATTCGGGGTTATAAGAGAATGATGAAAATCAGATGGGTGAATATAATCACTAAGAGGAAGTTCTAAACAGAATAGCGGAAGAGCGAACTAAATGGAGAACGTTGACCAAGATAAGGGATAGATTAATAGGCCAGATTGTTAGACATGAGGGTCTTGTAAAAGTAGCATTATTGGGAAGTGTGGGGTAAGAACAGATGAGGAGTAAAGGATGAAATACGCTAAGACGATTAGGGAGATGTGGGATGTGGTAGTTATGCGGAAATTAAAAGGCTTGCGTAAGATTGGTTAGCATGAAGGGTTGCATCAGACCAGTCTTAGGACTGAATACCACAACAACACAATTTATATTTAACGAATACTTCTGTTTGACTTACAGAAAATATCCTTCAAAAATAAATTCAATGGGTACTGCACAAATAATTACAATTCCTACTAAAGTTGACTGCAAATCCTGCTCATATTATTTGACCTATATAAATTAATGTTATATATTAGCCACGCAGATTCTGTCTGTCATTGTAAATTAGACAGGTGGTCGTGGTCAGTGTTCTAATTTTTCATCTCCTTTAGCAAAAAGATTGTAAAATAGTCTACAGGGATACGCCCTTTGACATAACACTATTTCGACTTCAGGTTTATGGTTCACTATGACTAATCTAGCGTCGCAATAATACTGCATCGTTATCCCCATCCTATATACGAAAATAATCATTTAAAGGAATAATAATTTGACGGCACAGCTGATCTTGTTGACACAAGTGTCCGAGAGGATCCGCACGTCCGTTTTTCATGAATGTGAATCAGATGTATAGACATTCACCCTAAGCGAATCATAAATTTAAGTAATCTCAGAGATCCTTGTTCAAAAAATGATGGAAAGTCCAACACTGTCTGTTGTTGGCTGCTGTAGCAGTACGTTTCTGGATATCGGGGTCAACGTGGTACAACTTGGCACAGCCCTCAACATTAACTATGTCAATAGCTTGTATCACCTTAAAATCAGCATGTTCTGCAGATTTGAAGTACATCTGCGTACGGTAGATATCTCGTCGAAGAACTTCAAATATGGATGAAACTATATTCAATATCAAAACCCAGTTGGAAATCTAAATATTTCTTGTTATAATTAATTAATAGTCGCCTACATTGAAATACAACACATGAATCTTCAAATTAATGTAAAGCGCTGTCGATTGTGTACATGCCTTTTTTTTTGACAGAGACAAAGACTGATTGTATAACAAAGCTCTTTTTCAACATGGATGCATATCAAATAAAACCTCATTTTTATTATGACCAACAAAATGTTTGTCAATTTCAATTGTTGTATCAGTTTCTGAATAATAAACTGATATTCTACTTGTGATATTTCATGGGTTTCCATTCTTGTTCAACAGAATTTTCAAATATTTGACTACATTTTGTTATTGTTTCAGTATTTGTGTGTGAGGGCTGATTATGTACGAATTAATTAAATACATATTTTCCAATAGTAAGTACAAAGGGTTATTTTTAATTTGATTTTATCGAAAATAAAATAATCGGATAAAAATATTTCGTTTGTGAATTAAAAAATTTCTAAATACTTATTACATTCTTTCAAATAACTCGGTTTTTGACTAATTTAAATAAACCAACGTGTAACAATATTTATTAACAAAGTGTTGACGTCAAAGACTTTCGTCCGCATGCTAAGCATTAGTCTTACAGTTCTCAGACATTTTCTCTAAGTAAACCCACGTCACGCTAGAAACACATTTCCCGGAATATAAAATTAGTCTCCTACCTTACTGCGTTGTAAGCAATAAAACTGTCTTTATTAAACTCGCTCATGATGTGCAAATAGAATTACTCCTAGTGAATGGTTATTTCTAACCAAAATTACTCACTTTTAAAACATAAAATAAATTGAACTAAATAGAAAGTCAGCGGATTTTCGATGAAAATTGTTAACAAGATTGAAGGAATTACTAGATCAGTGAACTTACTGAAAATGTATTTTAATACATTTTAATAATACAGTCGTAACGCATTCCACAAAAGTTTTAGTTTTTCAGATTAAAATTTTTTCATCCGATAATTCCTTGGGTGGATGGAACATTCATCGTTGCACAACAACTCTGTTTCATTAACTTTTTAATAACATACTTTATGCAGAGAAATGTTTACATGTGTAATACTGTTAGGAAACTACAAGAGCGTATACTTCTTCTTTTTGCTTCGTTTTCGAAAGACAAACGTTTTAAAATTAAAACACCCTTGCTCATTACGTGCAGTCTGTGATGTCAGTGCTTTTGTTTGACATAAAGTCCAGTACGTTTAACATTACTTATTTAAGTCAGCGCAGCGCTTTAAAAAAACCAAAATGACCTGACTGGAGATTCCCTCTGATAAAGGCCCTTTCAGCATTGCATATGTCTCTAAAGCAGCTAACTTTCGTATAATTACGTTAAAATATTATGTTATTTCTTTCTGAGTAATTCTGAAATTTCTGCAATATATTCAAATATTTCGTGAATTATCATTAATTGTAGCTAAAAATAGTTGGTACGTCTTGATCGCATTTCATCAGTTTACAAAATTTCAGGCAATAAATTGTCTCTATAAATTCGGCAACTATAAAATATGGAAGCACAAAATTATTTAATGGTTTGAAAAATAAATAAACATACATAGTTGTTCTGGTTATCACCAATGAAAAGAATTATAAACTGTAATTTGAAGCAAGTATATATAATATCAAATGAAAAACTTTCCTATTCAAGCTATTTCTCCAGATTCAGTTACTCATTCAAACATATAATTGTTTATTAAAAGACTTACTGAAGTTTCAAGAATAAAACTTCTATTATAGGAAAACGTTAGCTTTTTAACGGTTGCGTCTGACACCTAGTAACAGCAGACTGAACTACCTTCGTGAGTAAAGGAAAACAGAGACTTTCTATTGTATAAAGTATTTCTCAGAAATACGTCTTGCAATATTTACTCATTTCAAGTAATGTACTACTCATAATTTTCAGTGAACTGATAACAATTTCAAACTATATGTATTTATTGTTGAGTGATAATAGTACGAGGAAAGAATAGTGGCAGATAAAAATTCAGGTGATTTAAATTTTTTGCTGTTTCTCTACGAGTGATGTATGAGTCTTGCTTCTGACCGCGATAAGTTTGATTAATTACACAATCCTGCGATGGTTGTCTTCTAATTTTTGTTACTGATTTTTATGTAATTTAGCATTTTCAGATCCCTCAACTGATTAGGTATAATAAGGCATAATACAAACCAAAAAATAATAAATTATAAGTAAAAGGATTTTAGTCAATTTTGAAGTTCCTCATTTTTTAAATTATTCAACTGCTTGCAAATTTTGAAATTTGGGAAAATTCTGAAGTTATGGAAATTGATGATCAGTTTTAGTCAGTACAAAAACAAATCATTATGAATCAATTATTAAAGGCCATAAAAAACAGGATCTACCGTAATTTTTCATGTTTGTGTTCAGTAGTTTCTAAAATTTTCAAGTATTTTTTAAAAACCCTAGAACAAAACCTTTTCCAGTTTTATCTCTTTGGTTGGGCTTTACAATAAACGACCAGGGAGCTAGAGGGGATCAGGTGGGGAGAAGGGAGAGAGTGAAGAAATGTGGGTGAAGGAGAGAGAAAATTTCATAAGTGAAATGTATTAATTTTGTTATATTTATGAACCATGTTATCAAAGAGGTCTGGAACACTCTTTCTGTACAAAATAATTTAAGAAAGTAGAGAAGCGCCACTAATACTTCAGTGATTAGATAAATCGTTTAGTGTTTTTTAATAATTTGGCGACATTCATGATGTTCATCTGTTAAAGTATCGCTTTCTCTGTAATCTAGTCAAGATGACCACAACTGTATTTTTATTAATTTTGGATAGATTACTTTATGCCATTAATGAACTCGGACCATCGTCTTTATAATACAACTACAATTTGAAATACCACGCGCGGTTGTCCTTTTGTACTGGAGGTAGGCCATAGCTCACTTTAACACGAAGCTTTATTATAGCAATTTGCTCATGTAAAAGCTATTCCGAAAACACTGACCTGAGAAAACATATTGTGCTGAGTTTAGGATATGTTGTCTTCAACGGCTATGCTTGCTGACAACAATGCTAACCAACCAATTTCCCCTTTCTTCTACAGTGTACGTCACGCCCCATGCTATTTCTCGTGATCTATGCCACACTGTCGCAAATTTTTCAGTCAAATTTTATGCCCGAAAAATCCTCTTAAGTTTCGTGAAAATCTAATTACAGGTCCTCAGATATTATTTAATTTTTATAGGGCTGTTAAATCGAGTGTTCATTAGAAAACCTACGGCATAGAGACCAATATGCTCACAGAATATAAATTGATATCAATTTTTTTATTTCCGTTTGTTCCAACATAATTTTGATTTATATTTTAATCGTTGATGCGTACACTTGAAATTAATTATTTAGGTTTGTTAGCAATAGCATTTCTGAATGCTGTCGGACCCGAAACTAACACACTCCTTGGTGTGCTCAAGCAATCAGCCCGTGGCTTCAGCGCTCATAGCCCCAAGCTATAATTGTTACTCGGAGCTCACAGTTAATTAGTTCCTCAGGCTAAACGTAAAAGCACTAATGAAAGTAATGTTTTATTTTACAACTTCAAAATTGCAAGTATAATTCGTAAATATACGAGGTTTCTGATTTTAATAACATACTTTAGTTGATTGTTATTTTATTATATTAAATTTTTTTTAGGAAATAAAGTAGGTTTTGTCGCTACTTGGATATTCTTCTTCTTTCTGTCTTGATTACACTGTAAAATTCCACGGTGGTATGAAAGAATAAATTAGACAAGGAAAGAACTTAAGTGAAAAAAACGTGAACCTTACAGTTATCCGTAGTTTTGCAGTAGAAAATACAGGAATTATTTCTGAAAGGTAATAATTTGCAGCAAACCATCATTCCCTAAATTTTGTATTTCTAACACATAAAAAACATAATTAAGCATATATAGGTAACTTGCAGCTCATTCAAGAAAAGCTGAAAATAAATATTAAATTAACTGTGCTTGAAAATACTAATAGCGCTCTTGGTGTGAACCACTATAAAAATTCAGACCTATGAATAGTCCCAAAAATAATAGTAACTAATCAGAAAAATGTTCGATTTAAAATTAAATACTCAACCCTTGCTTTGAATAATAAACGTATTCATTTAATACAAACTGCTTCGACAACAATATGTGGTAAAGTCCATTAATTTGATTCGACAGCACAAGTAACAGATTCAGATCCCATTCGAAAATAACTATAGTTTAATAGTCTGCCGTAATATACAGTATAGCGTTGTTGAAATTGTGCTATCAACTCGTTAAAATCCCCTTCACTGAGTATGCAACAAGCACTGCGAAATAATTCTAATTGCACATAGTTAATTTTATTATAGCATGATGTTCTAATTCTCAAAAATACTATAGCCTGTTGTTAACGCGTTTTGAGTTATTATTCAAAAATCCATAAAGTGTATTGACGTTAGCACATAGTTTATTTTACTAACATTAAAATTTTATATAATTTGACGCCCAACACTTAATATACTTATTAAAATTATATATAAGAAATATATTTTATAAAATACAGTTTCTAAAGATATAGATAATAAGACAGATCAAAGGGCAATTTCAATGAAAATATTCCAGAGTGAATCCATTACCTGACAGATGTAAAGCAATGATGGAAGCTATTATTTTCTTTGCCCGTTGTGGTTCATGATTGTTATTAACTCGCTCCTGATTTCGACTTTGTTTCAGGTTACTGAAAATAAATAATTCATTTTTAAAATATTTTAATATATTGAGCAAGCATAGTATTTAAAAATAAAATACTTGAATTATTGTGGCTTGCCATTATAATTAAATACAATTTCAATTAAGACGTTTCGTCCCCAACTTTGAAGACCTTGTCAGTTCATTAATCAAAATCTTATAGGAGTTTCGTGTTACTACTGCTTATATTGACGACTTTTGACCATTCGTTTTATTTTATTTAACCACAGTATTCTTTGATGGGTTCATTTTATAAAATATTTTAAATTGACTTCTCATTTTTTATTCTAAATTACACAACGAATGGTGTCAATCCTCATACTAAGTTAAATGTTCGTTCGTATGGTATGTGTGTGTTTTAAGTTCTACCTAATATGAGACCACATATCAGTATGTGACGGAGACTTGTGCTTCATAACCAGAGTATTCCCACGACCATTTAAAAGTAGAGCTGAACGGAGCGAACAGTAATTTAAATAGGTTTTCAGCTGCCAGGGTTTGAAGTTCCACTCGGAAAGCGAGTTTTGCCTGGCGGATTTAGCATGCTAATTCCTCCGTTAGCTCCTGGCTCCTCTTCCACTCTAAGCGCTCTGTGTTTATGAAGCTGCAACTAAGAATACAGGCCAAGATAACTTTACGCTCTGCTTTCTTGAGAGCAAATATTGTGCTTCTTAGGAGGCTGGGCATAATTAGAACTGGCGTCCACGATTTGTTACGATCCTTTGAAACATTGTCCAATTAAAATGGTTCTTTATTATAAATAAAACATTTAATTAAAATTGTGTGCGCACCATCATTCTAGCATTAGGACTGGTTTACTATAAAATTAAAATTTCATAATGGTGGCATTACGATTATAAAATAAAACGGCACGATTCAATATTTTTACTAAAGATAATTCTGAGGAAACGCCCTAAACAAATCAGTATTGAAACGCTCTGTAATTATGTATCAAATTATTTTTATGGCGTGTTTTTTATTTATTTAATGTTTCATAAGAGGTCAGATACATATAACTATTTTTAATATATTATTTCCCCGTTTCATATTGTTAGAAAAAGATTTCTAAACCTCAATGGTCTTCCAGTCATTTATTTATTTCCATTTAATTTACTATTCATTAGTCCAAAAAGGAAGCATAATCTTCCACACTAATAATGATAAATGTATCTCTCAACGGTAAGGAAAATATTAACATGACCAAAGTTTTCTACGGTATTTAACGTTAAATGTAATACTGTGACCTTGGGTGAAAAATAATAATTTATTGGCATGTATTGAGTAAAAACATATTTTTCAAAAATTACGTTTCTTGTTCCAATATTTATAACTCTTTTCTCTCAGAAAATTCCAAGTTGAAAGCTTGACTTAACTGTTATTGGGGTTCAGAATATAAGGGAGAAATATAAAATAGAATATGGATTTTAGGAACCTTTATTGCTCTATCAGTCGTGGAGTCCCTGCAGGCTGCCGGCTACGGAAGTTCATGTCTTCTGTTCATATAAGAGTCAATGTCTGCAGAAGAGTGCAGTATTATCTTTCATAGCCTATAATCTTTCTTGTCTAATGAGCCGTTTGTGGCCTGAAGATTAGTCCATGGAGGGGTCAGTATCGCCCTTTCTTTCATGGTGAAACGAATTATTGTTGAAAAGGGCACATCATATACTGCAAATAAATAAGATACATACAGTAGACTCTCGATTTATCCGCGAGTTGGTGGGGAGATTTGGCGAGATTAATCAAAAACAGCGGATAAACCAAGGTACACATATACAAGCCAGATAATTGGTATTAAACTAACAACGTTATTTCTTACGCCATAAAACCCTACTTAAGCTTACCGTGTCCAATGTTCTTCATTATAAAGCTTCAGGAGTTCAGTGCATAGTCTATTCTAGTTAAACTCTTCTATCGTATTTTTATAAATTAATTTCATTTTAACTTTAACCAAAATAATTTCCTTAAGTCGTAACATTAAAGGACCAGTCACAATGATAATACAAAAACCACTTAATTCATTATTTTCTCAAACAAAACAAATATTGTACCACAATAGGCCATTTGTAGGTTAATCGAATCCTCATCAGCAAGGATAGCTCCAATTTCAAGACTAAAAGTGTACTAGCACTTGTAGAACACTAGCAATATTGCGGTTTCGATACTCATTTACGACATCAAAAAGAATGACTGATTGATAGAATCTGATAATAAGGAATATCTCCGAATGACACTCCAAAAAATTGTATTGACGTCCTCTTCCTCTCGCAGTTCCGTATTTTATAAACTTTTCTCCGCCTTTGTCTGTCTGGTGTAGATTGCCAGCAAAACAAAGTGGGAGTTATCTTTTTTCTATTTTTGGTGAACTTGTCCATCCAAACCCTTATGCGTCATTGCAGGACAACTGTCCAGGCAGCGATCTTTCCAGACAATAGGATTTCAGAATCTTAGGACGTGAAAAGGTTGGCTAGCAGGACCCATTATTTACATTTCCTCGGAACATGAAGTGCTAAGACTCCGGCAATATGTTCCGATCGTCTTTTAGTAGTTATTGTACCACAAGGAATTTTTTATAGAGTTCGTGTAGTGAGCAGATGCAGTTTACTATTAATTTATACTTCTTATTCATAAGTGTCAGATAGCCATCCTTTGTCACGTTCTTTACACCTCCAGAGGCTACCCTGTCAATCTTCTATTTAAACTATTTAAGCTAATGGTAGTAGCGCACAATATTCTTGTTTATTGTCTTCCTACATATTTAATTTCAATTGGATATTATAATTGACCAATCGCGTTCATTAATGCTCTGCCGTTTTCTCAGTAATCAACCTAGGCCGCTACATAAGATTAATTCAATATTTACAAATATATAAATAAAACCACAATAAACATTATAATCGGGATAATTTTCCTTGTTTTAGTTGTGGGTGCAAAGTCACACTAAAAGATTGACAGGTTCCTGTGTTTGGTCTTGTGACGTTTTTATTGGTGCCTTTGTTTATTTCAAAATACATTGCCGCGGATGGTCGCGAGTTTACTGTAATTAATAGAAAAAATTATAAAAACATATAGTAAACTATAACTTTATTTGGAAAATATGAAAATTTTATGAACACCTATCTAAATATAATGCTTGGATGATAAAGAAACGAAACGCACTCGAAAATATTGATATTGAGCTTAACTTGGTCGAAATGCCTAAAATGAAAAATGTGAGCCTTGAACTAAAGTTGAGAAAACTCCAAGTTTACGTCGATAGACATAGTAAATACAAATATATTCCACTAAATAGGAGGTCGAGATACTAGTATAGCTCAATGACAAATTCTCTGTAAAGCTAAGAGGTGTAGTTTTCTTACAGATTATTGAAGGTCCACCATGCAGCCACTTATTTAATGTTTGACTGCCTTAACATTGTTTAATCAGTTCCCTCAGTGCAGAGCCAATAATAATTCTTATGTTTATTTTCCTTTCAAAAAATATTTTTTAGAACCTACTTTTAATGAATAGAAAGAAACTCTAGCCATGTTCCACATTTGTTTACAAAATCTAATTCAAGAGGCAATTTTGTCAGTACTTGCCTTTCTTATGGAGAACATTTTGTTGCATGACTTTCTTTCCGATAATAGTAAAGGCTATTATCGCTTGGTATATCATACGTGATTTAACGCGTGCAGCCTTTTTCAGGCACATTCTCGCGCGAAATCCTGCTCAATGCAGCTTTAGCGTTTCCAGGAGGTTTAACTAAATGCATCAACAACTGCACGGGAGCGCCAGTGAGATAGGAGACTATGAACGGTGCAAATAAAACGATATTAAAATAGTTATGGTGTCTGTATAATTTTAAGTAGAAGCAAAAAAAATCTCAGTCTGACTCTAGAATGTGCCAGACAAATTACTATAAAAACGTAAAGGAAGAAAAAGTAAACGTTTTACGTTTTAGATTTTCTATTATATATCTGTTCATTTATGGATAGACTTCTTAATCTCCTCCCAAGTTCCTTTCAATAACAAAAGAGAAATTAATCCTTAAAGCATGAGACTTATTAATTTGATAAGCCGAAACGCTAAAGTTAGAGTTGAAAACCAATAAAAATTAATTTATTATAAATTATTAAATATATAACGCTGTTTATAAATATAAATAATTTTTAACCAAAGAAAATATTTTAATAATTTAAATTTTAATGGAAATTTATATAATAAATCACTGAATTTCAGACATCAGTATCAAAGCACACAGTGTTGTAGAAAAATCGAATATTATTTCACATGGAAACCAAAAATATCAGTTTGTTAATACTTAAAAAAATAAAAGAAATATAGTTAACACGGGAAAGTAATGAATAATGAGTTCCAACTACATAGACATCACTCCGCATAGGTTTTGTGTTATATTTTTTCTCTGCAAAAAGCCGCCTCAATTCAATGTCCGCCTTGAATGGAAATCAATGTCAGTTGGCAAACACCGTTGATAATATTCGTCCGGGCGTCTGTTGCTTCAACATCTCTTCCCTCTGTTTCCACCTTCTTTCCGTCTACTTTTCCCCCCCTTTTTTTCCCTGCTGTGTCCGTCGTGCTCGGTAGTCGGTCTTTCTCCGTATGTTATTTGCAGCTGTGACGTTTGTGCAAACAAAGCGTGCAGATTAATATTCAGAGGTTGCACTTTTTTTTGATAAATGGCCTCGCTCGACGTGAAACTTAATGTTGTGGTATCAATCAAGCTGTGTGCGTGCCCCCTCATTTTATTATATACAGTCCTTGAGAAGTTCATCCCAACTTAACAAGACACTTACCAAGAATTTTCATATTAAAAAATTTTTGGCAGTTTTAGGAATTGATATTTTTAAGAAAACATTTCTTTTAAATAAACAGTTTCATCAGTTAATATTATTTGTATTTGTTGATGATTATTGTCAAAATAATTAAAACTAACACATCCCCAGAATATTTGAGTGCAATAGGAATCATGTCTTGAGTTCCTTAACAATTTAACATCAATAATACATGACAATCCGTTCCTAAATTTTAGGAAGCAGCTTCTTTTCGCAGCAGTGGTGCTAGTGATAACTGAATCTCGAAAGTAAATTTACGTTTCAATTTTATTCCGTTTCAGAATGTTTATAATAGTTTACCATTATACATAGATAAATATTTTATACCTAAACAGACGTGTAACAATTGTATGTTAATCTGGCGTGGGTACCCTTTGAGGGAAAGAGATATCGAAGAAGAAAAATCTTTTGTAAATAGAGTAGAGTTATCATTGGATAAAGGGAGAGAGGGTAGTAACCATTAACAAAGGTTACATAATAATACGTGATAATTTTGAAGTGTAAAATATAATATTTCTCCTTTAATACATTTTATTTCATAAGTGGATTAGTGAATGTCATGTATTGAATACGGAAAGTATACTCGTTGGAACAGGTAGAGTTATATCACCACGTATACGTCATGACCTTGAAACCCCTAACTCGTGATTGGTGCACAGCTAGTGACGTCATAGTCTGTTAGAATATGTTTATACCTTCAATTAAAAATGTACACGTACACACAGAAAAGTGAAATGAAGAAATTTATTAGCATTTTCAGATAAATTGTGCAGGTGCACTTGTCTTAGAACACTGCACCAGAAATCATCTCTCAAAAAAAATGTAAGTCGAATTACTCATTTCTTTACCGCATTTGCGTATCACAATTCAAAGCCTTTGTAAAATAGGACGAGTGGAATATAAAAGGAACGAATCTGTCATTATTATTTGAAACTGACATTACTCTCCTATTCCACGCCCTTGCGTTCCATAATTATCTTCGTGTTCCGAAAATTACTGAAAAAGGGGAACGAAATTGTGAAAAACACAAATGCAAACAACGGAGTAACATTCTTTTGTTCTCCGATTATATTATATCATTTAATAGAAATAAGGTATTTTTGTAAATATTATTACAAGTATTTCAATAATAAAATGTTAACGATTAATGTCAAAAGTGTATTTATAATGAAGAAAACTCATTTAATAGATTTAAACTATTAGATTTATAAAGTCTTAAAATTAATTTTAAAGCTTTATAAAATGAAGTAAAATCTTCTACTAAATTTCAATTATTTGAATAAGAAAGCCTTTAAATAACTTTTAAACTAAAATTCAAATATTTTAATGTTGCATAGAATGAGGGATTATATTTTTCTAAATTACAAACATTTTAATTACAAAGTATTTAAATTGAATTGGGAGGTGTATAAAATGAAGGAAAGTCTTTTACAAAATGTTAAATATTTGAATGATAAGATCGTTAAACTACAAAATTACAAATATCTTAATAATTGAATAATATGATAAAATATTAGCGGTATGACGCTATTAATATTTGCGACGTTAAGTTAGTAATGTACGTGTCTTGTTCGGGGTGGGGAGACTCAAGGTCGTGACGTATACGTTTTGGGGATTAGTATTCCCCTTTAGCTATACTCGTTTGCTACAGTTGCAAGTTTAAAGCCCAATTGGACGTGGATGTATGTTCACTGGAAGATTGAAGGATCTTTAAAGTTGAGGAATAACGATTGAAGAATTAATGCTATTCCCAATCTGATAGTTTTAAATGTATTCCCACTGAAATAACGTTATTACTAAAAACATAAAATTTTACTGAGATTCGAGAATGACGTCGTCTTCGACGAGATAATCATATTTTCAAATTTAACCTATATAAAATATAATTCTGTTTCTCTGGGATTTGATTTTTAACATATAAACGTTTACATAGAACGTTTTTATTCATTAATGTCATTGAAGGTTTTTTAGAAACTGTATCTATTATTGTTGATTTTTATTAGAAGAGAATCAACTATATTTCCGTAACACTGAGACTCACTATATGCAACGAAAAGAAAACAGGAAAATGTTACTAGACCATCAAAATAAAAGCAAACTACTTCAAATAAAAGAAAATAATTATGTATAGTAAATATGAAATTGATTAGGTCCTCTGAAACGAGACACTTTTGGAGTAAGGAGAATTACCTCAAAGAAGTTGAAATGGAATGACGAGCGAGGTGGAAGGATGACGTAGCATTGCAAACAAATGAAACTGAAGAACTTTTTTAATCACTGAAAAGGTTCAAATTATAAGAGAATTATACTTTTCTACTGATCTTAATCCTTCTATAGTTCATTCCATTAAATACTTTGAATAAAGTATATTGTTTTATAATTAAATTTAAAGTTAACATAATATTCATGCGTAATCGTATTTCAGTGTAGAATAAACTTTAAAAAAAAGGAAAGTATTGAATTACGTAAAATCCAGGGAAAAGTATTCAGCTATTGGCAACGCAAAAAGAAAAAAATCAACGTGTACGCTTTACATAGACATTATTGAGGCGCGAAATAACGCGCTTCATTCATTTGGGGTGTTATTTTGTGGAGATCTCCAAACGACAGTGTCAAAAGTGATGAGTTAACAATAAGTGGTCCGGGTTTCAGTGAATAGCTAACAATTTTCTCTTTTCAGTCTGTTGTATTTGACCGCATTGTGTAGGCCTGGAGAGTGACAGCGAGCTCTCCAACCCCACGGCACGGCGTTGACGTACAGAACGCATGAGGTGAGAATTTAATTTTCCTCTTACGCGCACCCCATCTGTTCCGAACGAACCCAATTATCTCTATATATAGTGACTTGTGATGGAAAGACAATCCATGAAACGTTATTATACTTCGAGTCTTTTAAGCACTACGTAAGATTTAAACAACCGTCAGACTTTAAGTAGGTCGTCAATCTTTAAATAACAAATTTAAAGTTAGTGTTCCCGTTGTTCTAATTCTTTAATTAATTATTATTTAACTAATCAATGTAAATAATGTAATAATAAGGAAGTAACCTCTTCACTATTTTCTCTCGTTTTTGCATATTTTCTAAATCGAGAATTTCATTAATCTTTTGTTCCGGTTTTTATATTTACGCCTTTCATCAATCACTTTTTTTACTTCTTGTGTGATTGGTCTGAGCTATTATCCCTATTGTTTCATCTTCCTTGAAGAGTGCCCATTTATTTCTCCTTTCTGTATTAATCTACTCTTGATATCTTGTTTGAAACTCTGAAGCACCTCCTGTTGTTTCACTTTTTCTAATTCCGTTTTTCTTTAATTCCTTTCTTCAGTCTCTTCATTCTCAGCCTGCATCTCATAATAAAAATTAAAAACAATAAATAAAAGCATGTTACAAAATTTTATAAATCAGGAGAGCATGGGCGACAGACTGTATCCTTGTTGTATTCCTTTCTTTTCTTAATTCCTGTTTTCTCTACCAGCACTTCAATTCTAATTACTGTTGACTGCCTTCTGTAGAGGTTATGGATATTTTATTCCTGTCCTCTTCAAAATCCTCAATAGTGTGTTCCTGTTCACATTATCAAATGCTTTTCCTATATCTACAAATGTCATGAACGTAGGCCTGTTTTTCCTTATCCTGTCTTCTCAAATTAGACGCAAAGTCTAATGCCCCTATATTCTTCCTAAAACCAAACTGATCTTCTTCTAACTATACTATTTTCGTTAATATTTTACATGCATGATGTACTAAACTAATTGCACTGTGCTGTTCGCATCTATCAGCCCCAGTCTTCTTCCTTAGGGGTATAATTATATTTTTACAAAAATGTTCTGATGTTTCTTAGATTTCGCAAACTATGCTGAACAACCATGACATTGCATCTTTGTGCGATGATCTTATCAACTCCGCTGGAATGTTATCAATTCCTGGCGCTTTACAATTGCTCAGGTCTGTCAGCGCCCTATCAAACTCCGACCTTAAAATTTTGTCACCCCAACTCTTCATCATCTACCTCTTCTTATTCTTTTACTGACTGATCTAGATTTTCATCGTGATACAGTTTTTCTAAATATTCCTTCAATCTTTCTGCCTTTTCTTCTTTATTCAGAATTTGCTTCCTATCCGCTCGCCTAATGTTCTGGATAATATTTTTTCTCTCACCAAATGTTTCTTTATTTTCTCCCTTTCGCCATGAAATATTCAACCGCTTTGTATTTATCCTGTAGCTAAGCCTCTTTGGCTGCTTTTCACTTCGTATCTATCTCATTCTTCAAGCGTCTGTATTTTTCTTTACCTTTTCCAACTCTCGCGTTTTTATATTAACTCCTTTCATCAATAATTTTTATTATTTCCTGTGTTATCCATGCTTTTCTATTGGTCTGAGCTATTCTTCCTAGTCATTTCTTCCTTCAAGAGTGCCCATTTCTCTTCTATATTGTCTCTTTCTCCTTTCTCTTTTAATCTACTATTTATTTCTTATTTGAAACTTCGTTTAAGTTAGCGTGTGTATTTAATGTACCAGTGATATTTCTTGCCTCCATTAAAGTACTGTTAGTCATTATGCTATTTATGACGAATTATACACTCAGTTGGTATAAGTTCATGAAAATGAAACGCTAGACGCCGCTTAAATCGCATCTTGATCAAGATATTCCTATAGTATTAAATACAATATCTGACTAATATAGGTAGAAAAATTATAAGGTCCCGCATAAATACTCAGCATGGTACATACATGTGAAACATTAATAATTTCAAACTAGGTAATATCACCTATAAATATAATTTCTAATTATTTTTAAAAATCAATAATCACGTTGTACTGTTTTAATTACAAAACCGAAGTATACTGCCAGGTAAATTCTGTATATGAGACAAGGTATGTGATATATTTTAAAGCAGATTCAAGTATAAAATTATGGTACAGCTTCACATGTAGTATTATAATAGCGGGTTGAAATTTATAAAATTATGAATACAATGATTTGCCTAAAATTCTTAGTAAGGGTAAAATGCAGAAATGTTAAGTGCTTAAGCATAGCATATTCACTGGAGTTTCTTCAGTAGAATAAAAATATAAAATTTTAATTATTTCATTTTTTACAAGTCTGGTTCCGTCTGTAAAAAAAAATTTTATTTTATTTGTCTCGTCTCATATTGCTTTACCTCAAATAAGAGCAGCAGTAATTCCAGCTATTGCAATTCTCTGCTTTATGTTCACAATGTGCTGATTTTTATAATTCATTGAATTTTTATTAACATATTCCAAAAACTTATAAAATATTCCAATAATATATTCATGACCTGGATATTTGAAATTCATTTCCGAGAAAAATTATTTTTGTAGCCCAAAACATTCGTTGCTACGAGCTGCGAAATATGATGCGGCTCGCATTTTTTATCATCGGTTTGAGGTTTCGACGGAACTTCCAGGAATCGCAGAGACCGGCTAATATTTGGCGATTTATTTGTCGGTCATCTAGTATGTCACAATTATTCTGCGTTTTCTCGAATACGATGAATGTGTGAGCAAGATATTGAGTTTATCATTCTTCCTTTTTCGTTGGGTGTTTCGTATTTAATATTTTCTTTCGCCACACGTGGTTTTAATACATTTTACCTCTGGTTGTTATTTACTGCTTTCTCTAGATACCAGTGGCAGTTTTTTCTTGCAGCTATTTCTCCACGGACTGATTGCGGAACTCGCCTTTGAGGATGCCTTGTATTATCTCTGTTTAATTTTTCAATGTTCTCATCTGTTTTGGCAGGTGTTAGTAGTGGGGTCGAAGACCTTGGGCTTACGGTAAGAGATGTCCGCTGATGTAATTGTATCAGTCAGCCAACTGCCTCTTCATGTTAGCGGAGACACGGAGAAGGTAATGGTGCGACCCCACAGCCAACTCGTCTCCTAACACCTATCTGATGCAGGTTTTCTAGGGTTTTCCCTCCATCTCTTTTAGGTGTATCACCGGGGAGGATACTTAAGCTATATCTACCTTTCACATTTCCCCTTTTCAATTCCCTTTCTATGCTATTAAAGGGGAGTTGTCATTTATTGGTTCACCCAGATAGAGCCTGTCACCCTAAAAAAAATGAAATCTTAAGGCAGCGTCACCGAATTTATGTTGGATCTTGCGAACGGTTTTCAATAATCTTTAGGAAAAATTAGATTTAATTTTGCTGTTAAAGTTGTTCCATCTTGTTACAGTAATGAATTACATGACTTTCACTACAATTCACAATGGCAGACTGACAGTTACTTCTGTATTTTTAGAGAAAATAAAATTACTACAATCCTGTCTGCACATTTCCATCAGACTGTATTGATTAAAGTGGAGAAAATTAAGATTTGATAAGTCTGTCACTTATTTTCGCCAGGGTGTAATTCTGTGAAAGAATGATAAGTTAATGTCGTTACATTACAATTGACGGCTGGCATTTTTTTTAAGACAAATCTTCCGAAAAGGCTGATTGTGGTAATGAAATAAAATTCACGTAACGTGAAAGTGTGTAATAAAGCAGTTGAATGATTGGGAGGCTGAACGTGGTGCGCTTGTGTAAGTGGCAGGAAGACGTTGTGTTTGATTACAGCGATGAGTGTCTAATTACCAGCTCAGCTCAAGGCCCGGCTGGCGATCCGTGAGACCTTAGCGGCAGGTGTTCCTCGTTAGCAAGAGATCGATATCGGACCCTGCCACCTCCACACCATTGCCCTGGTACTTGTTGCATAATTGCACAACCGTATCCCGAGGCCATTTACTTTGAAGATAAAATTACACATAAAATTAACGTAACTTATATTAAATGTTAACAGTCCATTAACGAAATTTTGTATCAAACTAGGATTTTTTCTACGGGCAGTCTTTGTATTTCAAAAAAAATCTACAGTGATTTTCGGCAAAGGTTTTACTGTCAGAATAGATGTAACTT
This sequence comes from Eucriotettix oculatus, assembly GCA_034510155.1. Classification (NCBI taxonomy): domain Eukaryota; kingdom Metazoa; phylum Arthropoda; class Insecta; order Orthoptera; family Tetrigidae; genus Eucriotettix; species Eucriotettix oculatus. The sequence continues at coordinate 57,608,678 of CM067378.1, read as the reverse complement.
GAGCGTGTAAGCTGAGAATTCGGCAAAGAAAAAAAAATAAGTAACAGTTTAAAAAATATATTTATAAACAGTTCTGTTATTGTCGTGGTATTCAGTCCTAAGACTGGTCTGATGCAACCCTCCATTCTAACCTATCTTGCGCAAGCACATCCCACAAAATCCCTAATCTGATTAGCGCATTCCATCCGTGGCCTCCCTCTTCTATTCTTACCCCACATACTTCCCTCTAATGCTACTTAATTAAAACGTTACCTATTAATGTATCCCTTTTCATGATCAACGTCGTTCATATTTTTCGCTCTTCCCCTATTCTGTTTAGAACTTCCTCGTCACTTACCCTATCCACCCATCTGATTTTCAGCATTCACCTATTGCACCACATTTCAAATGCTTCTATTCTTTTCCTTTTCGGAGCTCCTATCGCCCACATTTCGCACCCATATAACGCCACGCTCCATACCAACATTTTTAGCAACGATTTCCTAATATTCATACCTATATAACCCGTAAGTAAATTCCTCTTTTTCGCGAAAGCCTTCCTTGCCTGTGCTATCCCACTCTTTATGTCTACTATACGTCCACCATACGTAGTTATTAAGCTTCCCAAGTAACAGAATTCCTTAACTTCCATCAAAATATCCCTTCCCAAATATGACACCCTTTGTTATTCCTGTACTACACTTGTAGTTTTTTGTTTCCCTCTATTAATCCCCAAATTGGTTATGGTTACGAAGTCTTCTTGTGACTCTCCTAATACTACAATATCATCGGCAGAGCACAGAGCATAAGGGTTTTATTTCTTCTCCTTGCAGTATGATTCCTTTTCCATATTCAGTTTTATCATGTTTCATCGTATATTTTATATATAAGTTAAACAGCTATCAGGTCAATAAACGAAGTTACAGCAAGGTTCCCGTTGCGTTTGGTGAACCAGTACTGAATTTGTCTGGTTATACCATTAGATTTTAGCTCATAAATGATATTCTGGATTATGTTTTTAGAAAATAGAAATCTTCGAATTCTGACCAAAGTAAAAAATTATATCTGTAATCTGGTGAGGTACGATCGAGTACCAACTTTATAATTTCACCGACTAAAAATACAAAACAGAATTAAAAGAAGACGCAAAATGCCCACCATCGTAAATCCTCCATAAATTAGAAAATAATTGTTTCCCAAACAAACAAAGGCGGTTCCGATCAGACTAATATGAGCTCGGGTAAATTTCCGGCAAGACTTGACAAAACACATCCACGTGGTAAAGAAAGAGAATCTTATTGCAAGAAACGGTTCGCCAAGGAGATTGAAGAATTGAATGACCTCGTTTCTGAGAGGTAGGAGAACATGATGTAAAAGCAAGAGAAAAAGCTCTCGCGAGGCCACTTCTTTTGGGATATTTTGACATGTTTTCATTGTGGCTGACATTTGTAGTGCTTCAACCAAGCGTGGTGTGACCCGGAACCGTTAATTCACTGTAGCAAGAGAAGCACGGGCAAAAGTTTATGGCCCCTAGCTTTCCGGTGTTTTAGTCCCAGCTCTGATTGTTAAAGAAACGAGGGAAACTGGACGAACGTCGACGCTGTCGCCGCTAGCCATTACCTGAAGGCACCACCGGACCGGAAAATATTCTGCTATAATGCTAAGGTTATGTACGCAAACACCAATATTTTTTATTACAAAATGGATTGTAATTGACGTTTCTTCATTTACTTTCTACTACCGCGAATGTTCCCTGGGGTAAAGTTTATATATATTTAATTTTGTATTTTAAACGATGCCACGCGCCTTCATAAATAAAGAACTGTAGTGAATGGGACAGGGATATATGATTTTATAATGAAAAATTATAAAACTATATTTATAATGAAAATCCATTTACTCTATCTTTATCAAATTTACATATATGCTACAATTTGCTCACTTGAAAGTTATAAACCGGCAATTTTTTTAACGATAAAGACTATACATATATCAAATAATTATATAAAGACCTCTACACTAAGAGTTGTTTAAATGGGCCTTCTTATAGCGCATAATAACTAATACTAATCCTACTCGGAACTGGCAGTACCAGGAAATCGAAAAAGCTTACAAGCATTACCGTGTCGTCTCAGCTTTCCTGGAACTTGTAGCTGACCCCTCTGGAATTCCGCGTGGCGCCATAATGCACTCCGGACTGGATTACCCTTTCCTTCCTTTATTTAAATGTCCACGGTCAGAACAATCTACAATTTCTAATTTCTCCATCTCGTCGCCTTTAATCATTAAATTACAATATCTTCCACGACCTTAATGTACAAATTATTATCTTCTTAATGTCACAAAATTCGTTTCTGCTGGGGTTTTTAATAATTTTTCCCCACTGCCTTATTTCGTATTCCGTCGGTGGTGGGGATCGATATAGTCCAATAGAAATTATTATCTGTCCTGTCTGAGATAAGCCGTTTCCCTCCCTCGCCGACGATTTTGGGAAAAAACATCCTTCTCCTTACCACCCAATGTCGCCAAATTTCACGGGGTGTGGGAAAAACCCCAGTCAGGCCGTTGTGTCTCACTTTTATTACCCCTGTCTGTAACCCTCACGTAGCTTGCCTTTGCTTCCGTATCACAAAATTCCGAGATGTGTTTTATAGTTACAGAACACGGTATTAATTAAATGACATGTTACTCGTCTGTATATTATAAATTAATAGAAATTGTAAATATATATAAATAATTTTTTACCAATACAACCACTCTGGGTTACAAATGTGTCAATTGAGACGAACATACATTTTATCCACACAATCACAGTACTTCCAAATATTATTGTTGCAATTATATTCAATGAGATATTGGTGATATCAACTTGTGTGAAAATAATATCAGCTGTAATCACACACGGCGTGGTCGTCGTAGTAAGGAATGATTGGTAGAGTTAATCAAGAAGTTAACGTGACCACTTTTGAAATATGTCTCGGTACAACTTCTAATTCTGTTGATAGAGTAATGTGTATTAAAGGAATAAAATATTACTCGGTCTTGAACTAAGTTTCCCCTCTACTAGAAAATATAGCTTCGTAACTGTGAAGTCTTTGCGTGCATAAATTATTTTAGTTCGCAATTAAGTCTTTTAATCTGGTGGAGGCCTTAGTCTGCAGTTTACACCCTCCAAATAATATTTTAACGGGCGAAGCTCGCCCCATAATAGGACTTAATCATCGGCGCTTAAAGAACGTCGCCATCGCTTCTTGCGGAATTTCATTGTTGGGCGCTTGGGCTATCCCAGAGTTTCGGCACAAGAATTCCCCGGTGTCATATGGTGGCATCAATTACTCTTCACCATCCAGCCCTTTAATCCCGCATCCGGGGCCGCCAAATTAATACCGGAGGAATGTTCTTGTCTAATGTAGCCCCGACGCACTGCTCGTGGAAATTAAACCGGGCCAAACATTACGACAGGCGCAGGTGCACGGACGTAAATTACATCCAGAGGGCGGGCGACAGTAAGAAGAGGGAACAGCAAGGAAATTAAACAGATTTGTGAAGGTGCATCTTCGGCCGCTGCATCCCCCACTAAAACGTCCTTCAGATAACTTCATTCACTTTATTACAAATCGTAACACATAAGGCCAAAAAAACATTCCAAATACTAAAAAATTTCAATATAGATTCATTAAATCACAATACTGTTAACACTTATGCCAGAATGGAACATTTGTCTTAATTATTGCAGTCGCTATATAGTGTTAACATAATTCATAAAGTGGAAATTAAATAAAAACTAAATTTCTATCCAATTAAACGGTTGTCATATTAAAGTTTTGGGCCTAGATTACAGACTACAATAACATAAAATATTTTTTAAACCTGAGTGTTACAGTCCTAAATTCCCTTTATATTTTGATCAAACAAGACAATTACATGTATAAGTATAAGTATAAAATCATATTCCATAAATCCTATAGAGAAGCACAAGCTTCAAGGATGTGGAACGAGTCAGAGATTTTACATAGGTTGCTTTATTAATATTAGAAAATACTGTAACTATTCATTAATTTTTAACTTATAATAAGATTTTCTTAAGTTCTATACAGAAGACATACAATTTGTTCCTTATATATAAAATTGATAAATATTTTTACATCCTATACTAAAAAATTAGTGTTCTAATAATGTTCTTACATAATTATCTTTCATAATTATAAATATCTACCCTATGATACATTCAGCTTCATGAATTGAGAATAGAAAGAATAAACAAGAACAAAAGGTAAAATAACAAAGATCATACTTGTCATAGATTATATAGTAGAAATTCATAGATGTTGTTACGGCAAATCATATAATGTATGATGTTAAGGGAATTTAGGTTGAAATTTATGTGCAACGTTTCAAAGATTATTCTTTTTTTATAATTGCATTAACCCTTTCACGGACAGGCCTGCATATGCAATCAATTTTACGTTAATAAATAGGGACATGTCTGCATATTGTCCGCGAAGTAGGTATGTGTTCTTATTAACTGAATGGAAAAGGAATCATACTGGAAGGAAAAACAATAAAATCTCTAAGATTCGCTGATGATATTGTAGTATTAGGGGGTCAGAAGAAGACTTGGAATAATATAGTGTGGTATGGCAAATGGTAGAATAGCGAAGAGGCAGGATAGCACAGGCAAGAAAGGATACCGCAAAAAAACGAATTTACTTACGGCTAATGTAAGTATGACTATTAAGAAAATCATTACTGCAATTGTTCATGTGGAGCGTGGCGTTATATGGATGCGAAACGTGGATGGTAGGAGTTTCAGAAAGGAAAAGAATAGAAGTTTTTTAAATGTGGTGCTATAGAAGAATTCTGAAAATCAGATGGGCGGATAGAATCGCTAACGAGGAAGTTGTAAGCAGAAAAAAGAAGAATGAACTTTGACCAAGAGAAGGGATAGATTAATAGGCCACGTTTTGACACCTGAGCGTCTTAGCATTAGAGGTAAATGTGTGGGGTAATAACACAAGAGGGAGGCCAAGGATAGAATACACTAAGAAGATTAGGAGGAATGTGGGATGTTGTAGTTATGTAGAACTGATAAGGCTTTGCAGAATATGTTAGCAAGCAGGTTTCATCAGGCCACCTTAAGGACTGAATACTACAACATTAAAAAAATAAAATGGCTTATATGTCATAATAAATTAAATACCAAATTAAAGCTGAGTATTGCTCCTGCTTTGCAACATTATCAAGTGTAAAAAGAGGCACCAAATTTAATAATTATGTAGATTATTATTTCCTGTGAAGTTATGATCTTCCAATAATGGCTAAAATTTCTAATTAAAATTATAAATGCTTTGTAAAATTTTCACGCACCGAAAAAATTCAAAAATACCAAATATGTATCTTATACTTGTGCTCCAGATGAGGTTCCAAAGCAGAAGCAAATAAGATCTTTTTTGCATTTTATGAATATGGATAAAATATGTTAGTATGTAAGAATAAGAGATAAATCGTATTCTTTATATAAGTTGAGAAATTTGGTATAGATGACAATAACGTTTGTGCCTTTGTTTTTTCGTGAAATAATAATGATATTATTTCTAAATTTTGTGTACCCAATAAAGTTTAAAAATTTTATAATGAGCTATAACGGATAGTTGAGGGTTAAAACAATGTTAATTACATATTTCAGATTATCATTCTAAAGAATGATAAGGAATAACAAAATAACGTTATTACCCAAAACATTGCCTTACTTGGTAATAACGATTGTCCTAAATAAAGTTTAAGGTTCTACCAGAGCAGGCTGATTTATGAAACCATTTAGTTGATATGTATACCTGATTACTGAAACGTAATTACGGTTGTAATGTTTTTTGGAATATCATCTTTGATATGTTAATTGCTGATGTATAAGACAAGCCGTAATTTATTTACTGTTTCTAGATGAGAAAGGAACTTCTGCATTTATAATAAGTAACGAATTTGTGTCTTGAAGAGGATTTGAATGCAAAAAGTTTCGTAATATAAACTAAAATGCCACGGTTTAACTAATAAACAAGGGAACTCGAGTTTGGAGTGTCGTTGCAGCATCTCGACGTCTCTGTAACTGTCCTGCGTGTGCGACCACCTGCAACCTTCATTTCACGAAGCTCCGAAACTCTTTACGAGTTCTCGTATCTTCCTTACACGCGCTCATCACCAGATAGTTACTGTTTCCAACTGAGACCTCAACTGAACCTAGTTCATCAATGTGAGAAACTCTCAGATAGCAACGCGTATCACTCAAAGAATCACTTTTATAAGCCTGAGTCGACTCTTCAAGAAAAAAACCTTTGCTATAAATTTTAATTATTTGAAATATATATATATATATATATATATATATATTTGACGCCTGTAACAAAAAAAAGCAGTCCAAACCCTGACAGCGTCATTTCTTAGATTGAGATTTACTGTTATTTCCATTATTCTTCGTCATATATTACATCAAGTTACAAATAATTATAAGACCTAAATAAAATCAGATACAATTAAGTACCAAAAATCCTTAAATACGTAGCTAGAGTAAACCAAGGCATAGTATAAAATAAACACGTTACGAACACTAAAAATCACAAACACGTGTAAACAATGGAAATGTCACTTCTTAGACCTGCACGACCTTCCATAGTAGCTCTTGGCAGTACATGAAACAAACGAACAATAGTGTTAGTTATATTTTACAAAGCAAAATATTCAACAGATTTAGAGGAAAATAAATTTCAACTATTAGAAGAACGATCGCTAAAGGAAACTTTTCCCATCCGAAATATATTTTCCGTCACAATGCAAGGGTCTTACAAATGGCACAAGTATTAAAGTCTACCAGATTCCATTTGGCATATTCGTTTATTCCATTACTGTGGTATTGACCTACAGTACAATATTTTAAATTGATTGTGAATGTTGCGGTAAACGCAATTTTACTGGCACAAATCAACATTTAATGAGTAAAGACTCTGTATATATTAGGGGACTCAATTTGTGTTAATCTTAATAAAATTAGAATAAATTTTAAATGATTCAGATGATACCAAATAAATTGGTTAAGGTACATATATTGTAATATTCTTTACTGGGGATAATGAATTTTAATTTAAACCATGACCAATTTATTAAGTTAAATTTAAACAAGTTATATTTATTTTTTGGAATGACAATAAATAAAAATTAAAGGTCCATTAAAATTAGCAAAACTAACTCAAATTTAACAAAACTCTATCTATTTAAGGGTCATTTATGTGGGCTTTTCGTGCAGCACGAAATCACCGGCGATCATTTGCACTGACGCACCTTGCTTCCCGGTCTCCGGGTTTCTGGGGCGGCTGCTTCCTCTGTTGGCTCCAGCGTCAGTTTCCTGGGACTGGTCATCCCCCAGGTTTCCTTTCTCGACTCCAACAAATTACGTGAACGGAATTTCACCTCCCCCTTTATTCTATCAGTTTGTCTCGAGATTCAAAACAAACTTTTCTCACTCCTACTTCCTTCTTCAAAGTTACCTCTTTCACTCTCATAATTCTTTCCGAACTTACTAATTTCTGTCGCTTCTCCTCTCCACCAAGGGGGTGGATGGTCGATCACATGAACTCCAGCCACAGTCAAATATCGGGCTTGGTCAGCAGTTTTCTTAATATTTCGTGGAGGGAGAAGCAGCAAACAAAATTCCAGGGGGTTTAACACCCTGCGCAGATAAAAACCCGTAATCGTCGAAACTGAGTGTTTCTTACGTTCGGCTCTCTGATGTCCCACCTTGATGGCGTCTTTTAGCATTTTATTTTCGTCGGACTTTGGTGTTATTCCCGGATACATGACGCCACTGGGGAATTTTTCAACCATAGTGTGTTAAGTATCGCCACAGATGGAATAAAATGGTAATCGCCACCTTAATTCATTACAGAAAGGTACATATAAGTACATATATAATTATCTGCGAATGAGATACAACCCGGTGGCAATAAGAGAGAAAATACATGAACAATGTTGAGCAAATAAACGATATTAATGCTTTTAAACACAGAAATAATGTCCAAGAAGTATATCCTAAAATTTATTTATACTTGTAACAATTAACTTCACTAAATAAAAGGATCTAACAAAAATAAAAGTGTAAAAACACCACCTCTTCACTTCATTTTAAGAAACTTTACCTTTTTGTTTCGGAAAGATTCTTCGTAAACAGTGGTTCAGGAACTTTTAAATTTGTGGTCACCGTCAAGTTGGTTTTTCTTGCTTATCTCGTTTGTTTACCCATTTTCATCCATATGTAATATTTAAATAATGCGCAAAGCTTGTCCATCTTCCTTCTGGTTGCCATCAGTTCTCACCCCATTTTCTCTACCTTATCACGCACGTGGCACTAGTCTCCGTATTACAGATTTTGCTGCTCCCCTCCGACGTTTTTCTGAAGCATCTACGTGTTTTTTTCTATATGAATCCCACCAGTGTGCAACATTCTTAAGGATAGGACAAACCAGATATTTATAAGAGCTCTAGTTCTATTTATTTGACACTCTCTTGTTAAGTTTAAAAAGTCATAACACATGTCGAAAAATTATAAATAAGACCATCATCAAAAAATATCTCTATAAATAACCATCTTAATGATATTAAAGAACCAGCAACCTTTATGAATGTATTAGAAATCAATTTTAAATTTAAGCGAAATAAATTGTTTATTTATATACTACAAATGTAATATATAATAGTTATATTATTCAAAGATGGTATATATATGGTCGTATAATTAATTATTAATATCAAACTGCGTGTTATTACAGTCTCTGTGTTTAAATCCATTATAGTTAATTATACTGTCCAAATTAGAAACTGCAACTATAAATATCATCTACGCACTTGTCAGATTAATTCTTTAAATCTATTTTTGAATTAATATATACCACCATAGCTATTTTCTGATATGGGGCATATTTCCAGAAAAATTGAACTTATTTTAAGTATTCATTAACATAATCAACTAATAACGCTACATTTCTTATTTTAGATTCATCGTAATATATTAAAATTGCTTTTTGGAGTGCATTTCAATGCTTACGGTGGCAATGCATAAAAGGAGACCTTTGAGATGGCGTCTTCCACTCATGTCTCAAGATGTGACACGTAGAAGCTCCACCACACGTGTTTGATTTAGAAGAGCACGGAAGACGGAAGAAGCAATCACCTAAAAGACTTTCCAGAATTATATCTGTGGAAAGGGAAAAGGAGTAAGCGATATTGCACTCACGTCTGTGGGAATGTCCCAGGTCGCAGAGTGCGCGAGGGACACAAAACACACAGGCATTCCAAGACAATATTTATGCTTTCGCACAAGTTTGTTTTGTGGGTCCATTAACACGCCAGCTCATGAGGCTTAATGAAAGCATAGTGAAAAATTAAAACCGGAAATGTTAATTTTTATGACAAAAGCTATATTTAAATGACAAATAATATATCTTGTTATGCCTAAACTGCCCGTATTTAATTATTACCACCTTAATGAATTAAAGTCGTTTTATTGGATCCCTACAGTAATAATTATCACCAATTAAGAAATCTTCCATTTTACACATTCATGCGAAAATATTTTAAAAATAATGACAGGTCAATAAATACAATACATAATACAAACACATAATTTTGGTTTCCATTATATTCATTTATATTCCTCAAAATCAATCTACATACAAATCGACAAACTTAAAGATCCTGCAACATTTTTTCAATCCGGGCAAAAAAAGAAGTTTTCGGAACGCTCTCAAAAATGGAGAATTTTTACTATGTTCTCCTCGTTCGATGTAAATTAATTTTATGCAAGGCACTACGAAATAACCAACGTCGAATGAGGACAAATATGGTAAAATTTTCTAAACTGTAGGCCTACTTGCGATGTCTTGATGGAAGGTCACTATCATCTAGTACAAATGTGGTCGTTTTTATTTTTATTTTTAGTAACGTGGTATAGTGAGGACGTATAATAGTCTGGAATTATTCAAAAATACCGTGCTTATCATTATCTTTTCAGTCATTTTCGCCGTCTTCCCCTTCTTCAGTGCTGGGTACGGTGCACAAAATGACTGTTGTTTCGTTGGTGTAGTGAAATAGTTCATCCAATTTTCAACAATAGTCAATTATCGTCTCAGAACCTCGTCGATGTTGCGACGAAAAAGTTCCTAAACAAACAGGGAATAGACCACAAGTTTATTGTGAGGAAACGCGTCATCCATCTTGCCGATATTAATTAAGACAAAAATGAAATCACTGAGCTATGTGATATGCATACTCGTGGTCGGCAGCATATCGTGCATTTTGTAGACTATGCCACGCGTAGTCACTTCTAGTGGACGTTCCGACCAAAGTTCATCACTTGTTGATATTTAACTTGAATTATAAGGGGTTTTAAACACTGGTCTGAAGACCTCGACTGCCGTCACTCTGGAATAGATTTAATTTTGTATATTCAGGAGTGATCGAAGTCGAGAGCTTAGATCTGATTGCTAATTTTTTCACGAAAACGAACAGTGCTTTTACTCTTAAGTACTCCGGGATTTTTCTTCCTAAACATAAACGTTAATCTTAAAATTAAAATGTAAGAGTTCCATTAATATTAGAGATATTAAGAAATTCAGTTTAATAATTTAATTAATATTTTATTCTTATGCACGAAAAAAATATATTTCTGTAAGAATCGTATCCTTAGAAGCCGAAAAAAAGTTATTGATTCCGTAAACTAAATTAGCTTGTTTTCAAAAAATAATAATACAATTTATACCCTTTTCAAACATTACAAGATAGTGTCCTGAGCTCATGGACACATGTAAACGAGGAGTTGTTACTTGCAGATTACTGACTGAAGGTCATAGTAACCATTGCCGCAGTTATTTCAAATGCAATTCAGAACAGCCTCAATGGAAATTTCTGGTCATTAAAGGAATATTTCATTCATATTTCGGTGAAAACAAATACATTCCACATTAAGCGAATACAGACCTTTTTAAGGCCGGAAGAATTTTATGAGTTATGTTCCATGAGGGAGCATATCGTGATGAGTGCAAGTGCAAGTTAGCATCATTCGTTATCCCAGTTTGTATCAAGGATGCTAGCGAGAATAATAAATTACCCGTCAGGCACCCGAAAAGCCTTTTGAGAGGGAGAAAAAAATCTGCTCAGCGACTGTCCTGCTCTAAGTGTTCATATCAAACTTAGTGACTCTGTAGTCACGTAAGCAATACATGTGTATAACATCGGTCACGTAAACTATATATACAACTTTTTCTTGAAACACTATTCATCAAGTCCTAAATAGCTATTTTATATCACACTAAAAAGTTGGGAAAAACTAAATATGAGTGTTGTGCATTTACAAGTAACGTTATTTCATTTTCCCCTTAACAGTACTTTTCCAAATAATTAAGTATAAAGAACAATATGTGTCATTTTCTGCGGTCTTCATATACTTACATTTGCAACCCTGTCTGTTCTTATTTGACGCTTTAGTTAAGAACAGAGCGTAATGCTGACCAACAACAAACTATTTTTTACAGATATATGTAAAACTCTCCGGATAAAACGTTGAGAACATGAAAGTTACAGCCTCGCCCCGAGGGAGGAAAAATCGAACCTACAGACGTCCAGATTACATTTTTGCTCGTCTATGACGTTATCTCTGACGCGTGAGCGTGCGGAAAAAGTGTAACCAGGAAGCGTACACGTGATTTCTTGCCGTGGTTCCAAGTAACATAAGAGCGTGAAGTCTAAGAATATGATTGACTTAGAGGGTATCACGTGCATATGGCTGTAAGATGGCGGCGAGATGTGGTGAGTGGAGGATGCGTCTTGGGGGTGCGACCGCGTTCAACATACACGGCTAACGAAAAAGCCACAAAAGTTGAATGGCCGGAGGAAAAGAGGAAATCGAAATAAGCGGCGAGTGGCCGCAGAGTGTTTGGACTTTTAGGAATGTGTAGTCACCACGTCCTTGTTTAGATAACCCATTCTCGTGTCTCTGAATTAAATGAATTGTTTATTGATTTTTTTAACTGTTTTGGTGTTTTTCTTGAAAAAATACCTGGCGCACTATCAGATAAAGCATTATATTTCGAGGAGACGAAATATCGTCGTAAAGCTGAGCAGCCGTGGAGGAAACTCGACGGGATACGAGGTTTTTAGTTTATATACATGTATATAATTGAAAGATAGTATCTGCTGGATGACGGATTGATTAATTAATAGGATTTATGAACTGAAAATCGAGCACCCAGCTTTTCTTGTCCCTACATTCTTCTTAAAACCAAACTGTTGTCCTTACTCGCATTCTACTTGCCGTTCCATCCTCCTCTATACTACTTTAGTTAATATTTCGCACGCATGTGATACTAAACTAATTGTTCTGTGCTATTCGCATCCATCAGCCCGAGTCTGGGTGTAATTCTGTTGTTACTAAAACCTGTTATATCTACAGTTACAAGACTCGTGAGGTTCAAAGTTATGACCGGAACAAGTATCTGAATTAATAAATTTTCAAATGCGAGTAATTGTTTTTTTGATGTTGTTCTAAATTCGTAATCTATCGTAACACATCTATTTCAAAACTGAACGTTTGCCTCGTGTTGCAGTTGTTCGCCTTTAATCTTATAGCCTCGGTCGCCGATCTTCCTCGAAGCCATAAACACACAAAAAGAGACCGGTTTGAGTAGCGAAGGCATATTCGGACGCTCGGCGCCGGTTTTAATAACTTAGCACGTCGGAGAGGGCGGGTCGGAGGAAGACCGGACCCGCATTTCAATACATTAGCATTGTAATCGCGCAGTATATTCGCAGCAGCGCATCCTGATGGTGTGAACTCCCGCAAATTGATTCCACGGCATCGCGTGCCTCGCCCTCCGGTTCTGGAACAGATATACAGAACGAGTAACCCATACACTCATTTATCTCTCCGGAAAATTTCAAATTACCAAACTCAAACACACGCGTCGTTTATACGGTGTGCAAATTTTTATATTTTTTTCAAAAAATCATCGAAATTAATCCGACATTTTTCAGACAAATCGCGCTGGTTCGAAGAGTCTAATATCTACACGCTCCATTTTGCTTGCGCGTATACTTGTTCAAACCAGTTTGTGGATTTGTGAGGACTGCAGTACGGTAGCTCGTGAAAGCTCAAAAGCGTCGACTTGTTGAAGATTGTACTTCACAGTTCTCGGTGTAATTTTAACAGCGCTAGCAAGAACGTATGTGTGGACGGGGCTTAAATGAAAGTCCACATCACATATCGCTCATGAGCCGTATCATCTCAGCCTAACCGAGTCTACTCCCGAATCGTAACGACCGTCCTCCATCCCTTGTAAGACCTGAAGCTCAGGTTCAACAATAATTTACTTAATCACACTCTTCACAGCGTAGATTTTAGGTCATCAGTAAAGAATGGACATTGTATAAACTGATCATGAATGCAATGATTTTAATTCAAATACAGAAAAACTGCTTCAAATTCAAGACCGTTCATGAAGGCTATGAAAATTTATTTCAGATCACGATGGAATAATCCTGCTTAGATTGTAAAACGCCCGCCCAATAAGCGGGAGGTCCCAGGTTCAAGTCTTGGTCCGGTCCATATTTCTCCATCCAGATCTTCTTACCAGGAAATATACACTTTATTGATACTTATTCTTCAAGTATGGATGGAAGCAGTAACTCTTATATTTATAGATAAATCTCGTGGAATGAAACTAATAGAATATTTAAAAATATTTGTGTAGTGGAAGATACATTGAATTAAATAGTTTTACTGCTATTTCTGGTCTATTACGACTGTAACGTAGCCGCTGGACAGTAATTGGTCAAACTCTTACTTCTGTTCCCTTTTCTCGCATTTTTACTTCAAAAAGGTTTCAAATCTTACTCATAACATGATAATAGGAAAATGAAGCGAGAGAAATGTTTTAATGGTATACATAAATTTAAGTAGAAAAACACTATAAATCTCACTGACCCCCTAAATTTATTTATCGCTCGTTTTTGCATGTTTTAAAATTTTGACCCCGACCCTTGGGGTGGTGGTCAGTGTTTCTCGGTTTCAATGAACGCGTGTACAAAATTTAGTCGTAATTGCTCCACACGTTTAAATTAGCGTACACTCTTTGATTTTATTACAATATTAATTTCTAACTAATTTTAAGGTTTTTTTAACAACCCCGATATTTTAATATGCGTGATGCATACCTGATACACGTATGTTTGTTTGATTTACAGTTAAACTCGAAATTATTTACGTTAGCTAAAATGAATATAACATCTCGATTCTTTTTAAATTATCTCGACGGGGTCGGCACTAAGGGGTAGGCATGTTATGGGACTGCCTATGGCGGCAAAATTTGGGAGTGGCAGAATCTTGAAAATGTCTTGATAATTTGTCATTCCTCCGATATTCAATCGTTAGAATTATCTCACGATGGGCCTAGTTTCTTCACTTTTAACAAGAAAAACGGTTGAAGCTCCGCGCAGTAAGGATTCCTTAATTCGTTAAAATTTAGCTTCATGATCCACCATCAGCCATGAATAATACTTCATTTACTAAAGTATTTCTCAGTGTTTTCGATTTAAATATAGCTGTATTCCAGAGATTGTTTAAATTATACAATAAATATGAATTTTTAGTCTGTGCATTACTCTTTAGAAAGTCTGTGTTTTGAAAATTTGTAAATAAATATTTGTCGGTGACGTCTTTAACTGATCAGAAGTGATCCCCGTATCGCCAAATAGTCAATGTTATAGCTCAAGATATCATTTCTGTGAATATTTACAGAAATTCAGACTTATTGTCATCAGTTGTTTTATATAAATGAAGTTTCATATGACAAATACGTTTATTCTTCGGGGTTTACGCGCCATTGTCTTATTTAAGAATTTCATATTAACGTTTCGTATGGAACACAAACGCGGAATAGTTGAATTAGCGGTATTACTCAAGACATGAAGAACAAGAAGGCTCGTTGGAACAATCGATAAGGAGGCAGCAGTTAAACATAACAGGGGAAAGACATTAAGAACTGCAATGCCTTTTGGTGACTTTCCACGCGATTTGGCACCAGAATTCCGGCAATATTTCTTGTTTTATTATCATCCGCTGGCTCTTGATAGTTGTGGGATGAGCAACCGATCACCGCAAATCTTCGTCTCTGGAACGCACTTTAGAGCGCGATTCGTGAGCTGCAGCAGTTATTTTTTATCATTATGAATGAAATAATCTCCCGTAAACTTAAAAATATACTAGCCTGTGTCATAAGGAACAATAAAATATTGTAACTCGAGGAATCAAAGATTGGACCGGTGAAAATGTGTTTCCCTTTCTTTTTTACGATGTCGATTGATAGAATACTCAAAAATGAATTTATTTCTACTGATGAAGTCCCAAATACGAGGACGAAACGTATAAGTAATTCAATGAAATTTCTGTTTTTCCTGTAAATTGGTAGGGAAATGTATATAAAGGGTGTTACTTGTTAAAATAAAGAATTATTATATAAAAATGACAAATACATTTACTTAAAATTCATTAAATTATAATCTACAGTCAGTGAATCAGTTTAAATTACAAAGGCGGCATTTTACTATATTAGAGATATGAGATCTCTACTTCGGTCGTCTTTACTGGCCTTCTCATAGAAATAGAAATACATACACAAGCCCTTCGCGGAATTGGCAATACGAGGAAACCAGCAAATGTTACAAACAGTGTAAATACCGTTTCTCACCTTACCCTAGAAAATGCCGCTGGAAATTGCCGCTCGGATCATATATGACGTACCGGTCTCAACCGAATTATTTAACATCCTTGTTGAACAATGACACGTTGTTCAATTAGTTTTCTTCTTTGCCGCCCTGGACAAGAGTAAGGGTTCCGCCCATTATCCAAATGTTCATCGCAAATTGCAATCTCCTATTTCTTACTTTCCAACTACTTACTGTTTTAATGATCAATGCTTACTGTTCACTCTTAATTCCTGGTGCCCGAAAACCACTTTTCCTCGGCTTTTAACATATTTTCCCAACTTCTTCTCTTTATTTCCTTCGGAGGCGTGGACCTTATCCTCTCCAATCAAAATTCCATATTTTTAGCTATGGAAAGGAACCAATCACTCCACTTCCTGTCATTAAGAAAAAAACCGTCGCCAATGTGTCTTGGTTTTATTACATTGTCTGTAACCTTATTCAACTTCACTCCCTTTCATTTTGTACCACCAAATTTCGTATTCTGTTGTGTTTTACCATTATAGTAATTTTAAATTATCTTTATATAATTTTTAGAAGATAGATAAGAATGGAGAAATGTCAACCGGACCAGGGAATCGAACCCAGGACCTTGCGATATCCAGCCGCATGCTCTACCAACTGAGCTAATCCGAGTCGACGTCCCAGGACCGACTTAACACCTCTCCATTCCGTAAACCTAAGCTAGGCTCACCTACCAATTCACTAATCACAATCCTCACGTCCTAATTCTAGGAAATACGTGAAGATGGACATTGCGTAAACTGATCATCATTTTTCCATTCTTGTCTATCTTCTAAAATTAACTATATGAAATTGAGCATTCCCACTAATTTAGCATAATTTTTTTTAAATCATAACTGATAAATGAGTCTCAATCCATTTATATTACTGCATTATTTCTTAAAATTATAGAAAAATATAAAACGATTTTTATAAAAACTTAAAACTTTGGTTTGAAGCAAACAACCACTGGATATTAGATTTCCTATTGAAATGCGTGTTAGTAATATTAACAATAGTTCAAATCATTTAAAAAATAAAATAGATAATACCTCCTTGAATAAACTTTAAGTTTAATTCAATAATATTTAATCTAAGTAATTTTTATTAATCACAAACACAAATTTTGAAAATATTTATTATAAAAATGAAATAAAGTAAACAACTTATTCCTTATTCAAAATGAAAAAGCTAGGCAATTGAATGTTCATAACGAAAATTTGTTTTTAATCTCACCGATAATGTAATATCACTAAGCGTAAGATAAGTAGTTTCATTTGGTGAAAAATATAATCTAGAGGAAAGAAAACCCTAAAATAAGGACATAATAGAAAACAAAAGAAATTGAATCTAAATTGAGTCCGAATAATGTAAAAATGAAATTCTAAAATAATTCAGTGTTTTCTTTAGCTCATTGTAGACTACGCAGAAGAGCGAAAGTATTGAAGGAAAACTGATTTTAAATTTGTACGTGTGTTAAAAAATCTACGCATGACGAATATTTCATTAGTAGGTATTTTAACCGAAACTATCAAAGCGTGTATACGTTTCATTGCGATATATCTTCATTGAGCCTCAACCTCCGTTTACAGATAAGGATCTAATGCGCGATAAGAAATGTAAATTCGTAATAATGTACGTAAATGAACTATCGTGACGAGTGGCCAATAGCGGTCACGAATTTATGCCAACTTATCCACATAATATTTGGAGAATTCATACGGTATGTTTCGGTATTAATAATCATAAATTTTTTTGCGTATTCGTTGGTTTGAGTTAAACATGATTCATATAACTGAAACGAGAATCTTTGTACCAGCATAAGGGGAAATTGTTTTTTATTTGTATAAAAGAGTGAGAGCTCAGTAATGACTAGCGAAATCTAGAGATCTTTGGTCCAGATGATAAGCAACTGTGGGAATGAGGTCGTAAACCAAAGTATATATGCACAGGACTTGGCACACCATACGGTGATAAGAATCCCTCCTTCAGTTAAGGAATAAAAATTTTAACTATTCAATACTCCAAACTCCATCAACATTTTTCTTTTACTCTTTTTAATTTTTCCATGGTGTTGGAAAAACGTTATTTTTCTTAATTATGTAAACTACCTTTCCGGTATTATTAAAGAAGCGAGGATGGTGCTGTTGTCACGCAACAGTCGTGGAACAAAGCGCCGGCCGTTAGCACACGAATGGCCGATCAACTCTGATAAATCAGCAACGCAGCCGCCCCGCCCGGCTGTAACATACATCCACGACCAGAAAGAAACCCACCGCGATAACGCCGCAGAGAAATTACTCCCCATTACTGGCCTCCATTCACAAATACGTCGGCTCGATTTAAAATGTAAAAAGGGCTGCAAAATCCTGCCTTCACTGTGGGTGCTGGAGTCGAAAATCAGACAGAAATAATGGCTTACTTCATATTTCAGAATATATATGATAGATAATTCTACGGTTTAAGATATTATTATCCTTTTATGTATCCAAAAGGATATGTATCCAATACTGGAATAGTATATTTCAATTAATGATCTGAATAAGGAAATAAGTAATGCAGCACAAGAAATGCCACCATATAAAAATGTAATATAATAGTTGTACTGACGATATAACGCAGTGAGCAGAACTGAAATGTGTTAAATTTGATGTAAGTGTGACCTTCTTGCGGGCAGTGGGGAAGAATTATTGTCTGTTGTGAGGGAGAGTAAGCACTTTCTAAACAGACTGAAATGGGTAAGTTGGGAAAGGCCAAATTTTTATCATTTATAAAGATAAATAATAAGTTGACATTTCTTGTAATGCTTTAAAACAACAATTACAGGTTCGGCGTCATTTAAAATGCGCGGCTAGCACATGTTCAAAATTCAGCAAAGGACTCATCCTATTTACGGAGACATGAATATGTGGGCATTGTTTGTGCAGCCGTGATTTTTCACACGCATTTTTAAATATGGCACTGAAACACCTGATATTGTCGTGTTTGCACGCAGCTGCATCCTTTGTCGGTGCAGGTACCTGGGGTTGCTTCCCGGAATTTGCATCTCACTGATACTTCCTTTCTTCTCGGGGCAATGACACCTGGTGTTGTTTAAAGCGTCTCGGTGTCGCTTCATCATTCCTTTATTCCCTCTATGACGCTAGCAAGATTACTAGCACGGTCACAAATGTTCGATGCTGTTCTCCAGTCCTTTCTCTCAAGTATTGGGCCAACGAAAACTTGACCCGAGAGATTCATAAACAAGTCCCCTCCCCCCCCCCCCCGATAGTTCTACGGCGACTCTTCTCTCTCTAATGGTTCGATCGTGACGGCCCATTCTTGCCTCGCACCCTTCTCGAGGTATTATCGAGTGTAATAGGTCGTGAGAAATATCAAGTCGTATGAGATGCGTAGTAGGAGAAGTTGGAGGAGGGTATTGTCGTCAGGATGGAACTTCCGTCGGCGGAGGGAGGCGGGCAAAACGTCACTACCATTCTTACTGACGGAATATACAGAGAGCGGCAAGATATTTAAACCACTACCTGTACTTATCATCCATTATCTTTATTGGATAAGTTTCTTAAAGTACAGCACATCCTCAACTGAACACTATATACTTCCTTGCATCATTCTTTTCGGAATAGTTTTATAGTGTTAATTTGACGTTACAAACGTATGTGTTAAACTGAGATCCAGCCTATTCCCACTACAACCTCGGGTCAGTGAACGACTGTGCATCGTATTTCAAGACGATTAGCAATTTCTTTCCACCAATAATTTACTCAGTTTAAATAGAGGCTAGGGAATCAAGAACAACATACACGTTTTCCTGTATTCGTAGAATTGTGAACTGTTTCAACAAAGTCAACTGTAATTAAATGTTTTGCAATTTCAAGAATATTTCGTATACAACTTCTGCAAACATCAACAACTAGGAGCTACAGTTGGTTTTCTTCTTCACGGGGTCAGCAATTTCACGTGATTTTTTTTGGTTAACAGGCTACATGAGGGAGATCCTGAAACAGGCAACTCCCTTTTCATAGCATAGGACGGGTATCAAAATGGGGGATGTGGAAGGTAGAGAAGGCTAGTCAAGGATTGACTACAGCCCCCGAGTTATAGTTTAAGTAACCTACCGGGTTGTTGTAATACAACCGGGGGCGGTATTGGAGTTCCAGGTACTGCTTCTTCTCCGACGAGGGAGTGAGAGGTCGCCGTAGAGGGGAAGTACTGGAGAGTGGAAAGTATTTCTAGGTCGAAGCTGTCTCTCTATCTACATCTCCCTCATCCGGCCCATCATGGAGTACGCCGTCCCTGCCTGAGCAACCATAGCAGAGACCCACCTGAGGAAACTCATGGCACTGGAGAGAGGAGAACACTCCACCTCCCACCAAGGATCCCCAGCGAAGTCGTTAGGGAAATGTCCGGAGTCGAGCACCTGTGGGAAAGATTTCTCCGAATCTCTTATAGATTCTGCCGCAGCTGCCACGACTCAAGTAACGAGCTGGTCTCGGCACTAGGACGATATGATCCCAGTAAAAAGGTAAAACAGGAATCGACCCTTGTCGATATTCCTGTAAATCCCGGTGATACTTTATTATTTATTCATATAGTTATTTATATATATTTACTCATATATTATACAATACAGTGTTTTCGCTGTCAAATTTATTTATACAAATATTTATTTATTTATCCCAAATATTCAAATCCTTATTCATTCTAGATAGAAGGAAGGGCGCACCGTAGACGGCGAGAAGAAACTTCAGCAGCAGCACATTGGTATGAATGTATGAATGAATGGGAGTGTTAATGTGAGGAATACTTCAAGGTTCAGGATGCTATGTTGACAACATCATGAGCAGTAAGGTAAACCATCAATTCAAATTAGCGACATTTAGTTATGACAAACGTTAGTATGTTTCAGGAAAGTTCACATCTATCAACGCAGAGTAGATGCCAACGAGGAAGGAACTCCGATCTGAAGCACAGGAGGTTTAACCTCCAGTTAGACGTCGCTGCTGCTGCTGCTGATAGAAGTAGTACGGTTCGGATCCGACTTATCGAATCTTAGCCCAGTGGGAAGATGGTCGTCGTAGCTCGATCAATAAGAGTTGTGAAGGTACAAAGAAGATTTATTGAATAAGTGTTGAAATGAAACTGGAGATTAACTCCAGAGTCACAGCCCGAAGTGGTGGTAGGTAAATGACTGACTTTATCGTCCTCTGTGGCCCATATTTATACGAGCCTCAGTAGGACGTGTTGACTTTAACATTGAAGCCACAATATTGCACCGTTTGGAGTCAGCGTCTGATGACACAGGCTCCTTGGCTAATCGGCCTGGTTTCAAACTAGTAACAATGTTACTACAAGGTATTTCACCTAAAATAGACGCAGGGAAACCCCTAGAAAAACTGCATCAGGTAGGTCGGGCTATTGGGTACTATTCTCACGCCCTTCCGAATGGTGGGAGACGACTTTGCTGTGAGGTCGCAGAATTCACTTCTCCGTGTCTCCACCTGTTTTAGGAGGTAGTTAGCCGACTGATCCAATGGAATCAGCGACAACTCTAAAAGAGGTGAAGGGCCTCGACATGTGAGAACTTTGAAAAAACCAGTGAGAGTACGAGGCATTCCCAACATGGTCAGGTGAGCCCCGCAGTCAATCTGGGGAGAAATACCTGCGAGAGAAAACTCCCACAGGCATCACTTTCGCTCCTCTTTATTCTAAGAATGCCGAGGTTTTCGTTACTAAGGTTTGTGTTAACCTGTGAGAAATCGCGATAATCATGATCATGACCGATATTTTAATCTTAAAACAAAACATCAATTACGATAACGAAGCATATGAATGAATTGATTTGCATAGCTTATCCCTTGGTAGGTTCTACTTTATAAGCTTATTACACTGTATCTGTGTGTATGAATTCATTTTCCAACTTCAATTAGCACCGTTACATGCCTATTGAATTACACGCATGGTTGGCTTACTTTTGTAGTAATAACCAGATTACCAACCGCACCGAACCATAATGGGCATTAAGGAGAGAACACAGAATTTTTGCCTGTTTCACGTCGTTATCGACGTTGTTTCGTGAATTAATAGTTCTGGGTAATACATCAGCTTAATCTGGGTGCAGAGTTATGTGTTGTTACGCTACGCACACAGTTATCTACTGCTATCAAATAACATTATACTTTGTTGGATTGGTGTTCTACGAACGTTTAACACCAGAGTAATACAAACTATTCTAAATTAAATTACATCAATAGCTAAATTTGATTTATTTATCCAATTATTTCTCTACATAAAAAAATTACAAAATAATTCAGACATACAATAATTAGCACTTTAAGAGCACATTATAAAAAACTGCCAGTCCAACATAGCTACAAATCGATATAAATAAAAGACAATGTTAGCATTTTTTGGGGGTAACAGGCTACATGAGGGTGATCCTGAAGCAGGCAACTCCCCTTTAATAGCATAGCAAGGGACTTGAAAAGGTGGGATGCAGGAGGTAGAGCAAGGTAGCCCAGGGTTGACTAGGGCCCCCAGGCTATAGTGTAAGGATCCTATCCGGTGTTTCACCTAAAGGTGATGCAGGGAAAAACCCTAGAAAACCTGCATCAGGTAGGTCGGGCTAGTGGGTACTACTCCTGCGCCCTTCTGATGACGGGAGACTGGATTGCTGTGGGAACGCAACGAACCCGCCTCTAAGCCTAGATCAGTATTCAGAGGCAGTTGCCGACTGGTCCAATGGGATCATCGGACAACTCTTACCGTATGTCGAAGGTCTTTGACCCCCGTACATATACCTCTCAAACTGCTCAAGGTCGTCTCAGCCTGATGTTGACCAAGGGGGGAGGGAAAGAGGAAAACCAGGAAGGAGGAAGTCAACCTCCACCTCCACTCATTATTTCCCATCAGGATATCTTCCTGACCGTGTCATGACAATGTAAACAGCCCGCTCCGGGCCTGTTCAAAGCCATGCAATTCATAAGATTTGCCTTCAGGATACCATTCATCCAACTGTCGTGAATTTTTTTTTTCGCTGATCACTCCAAAGACGGTTCATGTGGACGTTTTGAAAATTTAGGATACTTCTTTCTCCCCTTTCAGACAGATAAAGGTCCCACGTCAATCATCTGCTTTAAGACTTCGTGTCTGTTCCTTATACCATTCATCCGATTACCATAAAATTTTGCTGTGTTGTAGTGCTCTACCCAGAGGTTTCTGACGATCTTTTGAATACGTAATAGAGAACAGATTATCAAAATTTTGATTTTACTTGTACCCATTTATAGTCATCTGCTTTTATAAACTGAATTATCATTTTCCCCGAAAAAAATTTCAATTACAAAGCAGATTTTACAGTTGCGGTTCCAAATTCAATCAATTCATTTGGCATGCAAGTGTCAGTTGATTCAAAGCAGTATGACGCAAATTATAAATGTATTGAAATCATTAAGTCGTGTAATTGCTGACAACTTTTGTGTTGTCAAACTTTCAGCCGTTACTAACGTGATGTTATTGATTCTGTCCGCTCGTTGCGGTTTTTGACATGATTATTTTCAACGAAACCGTATATTTACATCATTACTGCACTCGTATGGTTACTTCTTAGCGTTCCGGGGTTCGCTAAAGCACTCTTCCTTTCTCATTATCACGTTAGTTTGGTTATGAACGGGCTCCTTTGGAAATCCTCCTTCAATGGCCGTTTGTGTGTTTATATTCCGCTACAGTATTATAACTTCCTGTTAATTTTTTGTTTAATAAACTTCCTCAGAACGTTAACGAGTTAAGAAATACTCCAGTTAAATTCAAATATTAACTACACACATTAGTGATTATCAACTTCCACTCTGCACACAAATTTATGCATTATTAAAAATGTCACTATAGTGTACACAGCATGAGTAAAGCAACAACCTTTGCACCACCTTATAGTTTTAATATCACCACCTCAAGACTGGTATGAAAAAAATATTTACTTTTTGTGTTGGGACACAGAAATTTAAGGGACCACAAAGCTGTGGCACATAATTAGTGTGATGAAACAAAGATTATAAAAATAAGACCATAAAAGTGGTCTTCCTGAAAATTCTATTCTAGATGATTAGCATAAATGGTCAACATAATTTTTTCTAAAAATGCAATAGTGCAGTAACTGAATCTTTTAATAATTATCTAATGGCAGGTTTCAATTTCATTACCCACAAATGATTTATAAGGCAACACAACCTAGAATTCGTGTGTGACTACAAACTATGTAACAAAACTAATCTAAACTAAATCCTTAAATATCAAATTGCTGAATCCAGTAAGTATGGCTAATTTGCATGAAAAGGCTAACTAATCAAGTTTCAAACTCCAATTCACAATAAATTAATCCTTTCAGACTAGCATAAATATTTACTAACAAAATTCAATTCAGCAGGAAAGAGTTGTCTGGTTTCTACACCAATAGCAATAATTGAACTCTGGCATTTCAATGACCGTAAGATTTCATCTTCTGGGCACCTGGAGCTTACAGTTGTAGAAACATCATGGTTTGATTGCTGATGTATCCATGTAGAAACCAGAGAACTATCTTCAGCAGCTACACCAGTAAAGTCTTCGATTGAATGCAACAGTTGACAATAGTGATAACTATTCTAACTCGCAAAGTATAAAATTACTGTGAAGTGCGAACTAAAATTACATAAAATATAAATTGACAGATCAAGTTGAATGTTATATAATTCATTAAAGACAATTTTAGAGTCACAATTATTTTATTTTTATTCTTTAAACACAATGGAACTTTCAATCTGTCATACAATCTAATGTCTGAATTAAAATATATTCATACTCCTACCTAGTAACTATCATACATTAAGAACTAAGTATTCACACACTGTCACATTGACATCGATTTTATGTTTAAGGTGCAAATTTAGTACGCATTTAGTTTCACAATTGAACCTAAAACCAGTTTCTTGCAAACACTTTGTATATATAAAGTAACAAAGATGCTGCAACATTGTGCAGATAAATTATATGGTTAGAAAATATTTAAATATGGCTTACCTGAAATTGGAGCCAGAGTCATCTGAAGTGATGTCCTTTTAAAAATCTCTTGATAAAGATTAACAAAACCCTTAATTTCGTAAAAATATTCCATCATTATTTCAAGCAAGCTATTTTTTAAACAGCACATTCCATCCAAGTATTTTACACAATATTCACCATTCAAAAGCCTCGTCCTGATCTACCACCATATGGTTATTACAAATATGTCAAATAGAACAACGACCTTGATATCCATTCTATTCTAAACTGAAAATATTACGAAGTCTGAACTTAAAAACTGGTATTTCAGTGAACAAATCTATTTCAGTCAGTTTAAACTTTAATGCAATCAACCTTCTACTAACTCCATTAGAAAATTAATGTTTAACATTGACAAACTAGCTTGTTCTAAAATATTTATCAAAGTATAATTCCACAGTATAAATTTGTACACATTCCACTTCAGTCAACTATAGAAGCTCAATATCAATTTAATAGTCTAGTAAACATCTGGGGTGGGGGGTAACTCATTAAAAACTTTTGGAGTATATAGGGTTCACCGTTCAGGAAACTGCGTAACAAAATTAGGAGCTTAAATGTAAGAAAATTTAGTATTAAATATGACCAGTAAGTTTCAAAAATATCCTCCCTGAAGACTCCTGGCATATACCATATACTGACTGGCAAACTTTTAAATAGGAGGTCAAAGAAAACAACTTTAGGATGGCCAAATTTAGTTTCTCAAATACATTTTACAAAGTTCTTGTATTTTTTTTATACTAAACCCTATTAATGTCTGAAAGATTTGATGAATGAACTGATTACATTTCTATAACAAAAGATACAAATAAAGAGGAAACTTTCTTATAGCCAGTTTTCTTTTTCAGTCAGATTAGGAAAAAAAATTAATGTTGGCCGGATAAAACATTTCAGGTGGCCGCAGTTTGCCCATCACTGCTATAGACTATTAAGCATCATCCCTTCAAGTTTATCAGGAAACCGATCAAGAAAGTGGTAGCTAACTTCAAATTTTAAAGTCTTATTCTTAACTCAAAAAATTTCAACCCTTTCCACTCTGGAAATGTTTACAGCAATTCCCAAATCCTTTATAGAGGAAGTTCACCTTAAAACAGGGCTATCTTAATTTACTACAAATTTAATAACCAATGGTTTACTTTGAAACTGAATACTTTTGGGACTTTTGTCCCAAGTTTGCATTTGGAAAATACTCAAAAAAAAAGCACATCTACTAATGAAAGTACAGTGGTTGAAACTACACTTGGGCAGAGGTTAATTTTCTAGTATTGATAAACGATTTAATCAGCCTATTTGTCAATATTTTTATAATTTAAAAATTATGTTTCGTCTCATTCGAGACTTCAGGTAAAACTAACTGTACATGGATCTTCACTCAGATTCCTTCAGCTGAAGGAAGTGAAGTTCCATGTGCAGCTAAATTATCTGAAAAGTCTTAAATGAGAAAATGTCAATTTAAATTATAAATTTCTGACCAAGAGGCTGATTAGATAATTTCTTTTATACAGTATTTGTCAAAAAATTATTAATTCTAGTAATAATGGTAAGTGTTCCATTATCCAATTAGAAATGTGTTGAAAATTACAAATTAGAAGTAGATACGGGAGAAATGTAAGCTAGTTCAATCAAGACATTTCAAGCAAACACTTTTCATGGAGTAGGTACGATCCACAGCTATGAACCTACTTTGTTCACTTTAGCCTACAGGTTTGAACAAGAGTTTACTATAATGCTACTAATAGATTTTAAATGTTTCGTATTAAAACTAAGTTTGATAAAATTGCCATTTGAAAGACTACTGAAACAAAGTACTGCATAATGCTTATTCCTATAATTAATTTGAGAACAAATCTGATTCTGCATAAGAATTTTTTAGTCTTGTTAATTTAAGACTGACTAATACCATTTGTAGACCACATTCAAGTTGCATGATTCAGTTTACTGTTGCTAATAATCCTGAAAAGAAGGTTTAGAGATTACAGAAAAGACCAGTAGTTGTGTGAAGGTATTCATTTCAAACTTTGAATTACAATTTTGTGTTCTTAAACTGAAATTTACAAGCAAATGGTTACACTTCAAGCTTTCAAAATATATAAAGAATTCATTACATGAAAACCATTATTTGAGTCAATGGAAATTAAAATAGTAAATAAAAGTTTAATAAAATACTATTCCCTTTTGAAATAGTTTAAATTACAAAACACCTTCACAATTTTTCTATTTTTTTTGGTTATTTTTATGAAGCCAGATTTTAGCTATCAGGAGGGAATTTAGAAATTGAGCCATGAATGAAAATTTTGCCCCACAAAATACCCCAGACCCTCCCCCCACCCCTCCAATCACCCTGCGTAGAAATTATAGAAAGGAAGTGATGTAGTAGAATTACTTTATGCTTGGGACTATTTTCCAGGGTCACCAAAACTGCAGATTTGCTTTCTACTTTCAAATTTTTTGCCTGCAATGAAAAATAGTGCTTCTGAAAGTTGCAAATGCTTTAGCAAATGTTTTTACAAGGTTTAGTTATGGAAGTACAGGTGAAGAACATTTTTAAAACAAACATTTGCTATGCATATTACTCATAATCCAGAAAAGATCTGGAGTATGAGATTGCAGATAAATTTTTAGAAAAACCATAACCCTTGCTTATAATTATATTTGGTTTTTCACAAGCCAGCTGCAATTCTGGCCTAATATTTTGGATCTCTTTACAGGTACTTCTATTCGAGTTTACCAAGAACTTTCAAAATAATTTTCAAATCTTAACTTTAAAAAAAAAATCATGACATTTCCAGACCATTTGTCTGCATTTATGATTCCTCACTAGGTGTTCTGATAATTCAATCTTTTCTGTACATCTTACCATCCACCATAATGCAGTCTTATGCCGTTTGGATAGTGAAAATAAATCACTCGGATAAAATGAAAAGAAAAATGTCGCACACGAGGTTCACTTTCACACGAACTCTTACATTCTATATAATATACAAGCTCCATTATACTCCAACAAATGGAACTGTGTAAAAAATCTTATCACGGAATCAAGAGATCGTTCAACACACTTTGTACCAGTGAGACATATTGCTTGTGCCATGACTTAAGTTCAGCTGTATATTTGTGGACAGATTATCCAGTCATTTCTTATGATTGAGTTGACTTGTCAAATATTTTAAATGTTGATGTATTAAACCAAAATAAATCCATAAAAGTTTTTCAGTCAACTGCAATTGAAACACACCGAGATCCAAAAGGTGTTTGCAAGGTAAGGTGTTATTAAAATGTGTTACAATCACAGCAGTCCTCAAAACATTAAAAACTCAAATACTTTCAAATGAAGGGCTTTCAAAAATATGTCACAAGTCAACTCTGTACTTATAAAAATAAATTTACAAAACTAGTCACTTTGCATCATTTACCAATGGGTCATTATCTATAATAAAGTGATTCCAGTTTTTCGCATTGATACATATGAAAGAAAATAACTTAATTCTCGTTTTCATGAAAAACATGACCCACTGTCAAAGTTTTGCAAATAACAATCTAGAAATATCTCGTATTTTTCCCACGGAGCGAAGATAGCGACACTATATAAATCGTATAAAAAGTCTACACAACAAAAGTCACACCATCTAATATTCACAATTGTTTCTATTCCAACACTTGGAAAAAAATTGTAAATGAAAATTGTCATTTTTCACTGGTTCTACTTTGCGCCAGATTTGAACTTTCATCACGGAAGATGCATGTATATATTACACATATTTACAACAATAAAAGGAAAACAATGTTCACTTCAATTCGTATAAATTAAATAGCGTCAGCAATTTATCACATTTAGCTGTCACTTTAGGTGAAGTGATTACTTGCTCACATTTGTTTCTTCTATTCCCTGACTGTCTTCTAATTTCGTTGCGACATATAATGAAGGATCAATGACCTAAACAGAAAAAAACAATTAGGCACAAAGTGCATACTGCCACATTCATCAAATTCAACAAAACAAAATTTGAAAAAAAAAATAGTATCACGACTAGCAAATTGACACATTTGAGCATTATGGAGGTAACCTTTGTCATTTACTATCAAAATATAATTTTATATACACAATATGTTATGTTCAGGACTGGTCACTTAAAGAGAAATGAGATTCACAATTCTGATCTACAAATAGAAAATATTTTTTTCAATTCCTTTAACATTTTGTATGTTGCAAATATTTTACACAGTTCTCATGTTTGCTATACTTTTGAGAGTTTATAAATAGTAAATACAAAATATGTTTCATATATACAAAAAATTCAGAAACTAATGTTATACAAGTGAAATGCATTTAACAGACAATATAAACGCCAATTTTATGTGATTAAATATCTGCACTTAACATGATTGCAATTGTACCTACACAAATGTGAATATAAAATTGAATGAGCCTAATTCAAGATATTTTGTCAATTGCCACAAGGAAATTTAACCTTCATCCGACATACTTTTTTTATACAATTCTCAATAGGTTGCCATTGTAACTGTAATACACCAATGTCCCATATGAAATATAATATAATTAGTTTTCACCCATTCAGAAATTTGTCACATCGCTAATTCATAATTTACTTGAAGGTGAAACTAATGTTTTCTGTATTCTACTATGTACCCAATATCATTGACACCAAAACAAGTTTTTAGTAATCTTTTAGTTATGGATAGTATATTTCATTGAAGTTTTTCATGTATCTTAACAATAAAGTTATTGAACTCACCTTAGGTATTGGTTTAATCTCTGTTCCCAATTCCTGCTCAATGCGGTGCAAAGCAAATCTGTCTTCATAGGTTATTAGATTAATAGCAATACCTAAATGGCCAAACCTTCCCGATCGTCCAATACGGTGCAAATATGTTTCTGCCATTCTTGGGAAATCGAAGTTAATAACAACATTAACTGCCTGTACATCAATTCCTCTTGTAAAAAGATCTAAAATTGAAAACAAGACGTATACAAATGTAAAGGGTTCATAAAAGATTAACATGAACTTTATTACTAACCATATAAGCCACTCACAAATTTAATATTCAGTTATTGAACAGAAGAATCAACAGCAATTTAATTCTAATCTAAATAAATTGAAGACTTATTGTACCCAATTAACCACCTATAAATGGAATTTCAAAATATTCTCCCACATTCAGTACAACATTTTAAACACTTAAGTTGTGGCATAGATGTCATACAAGAAAAGGATGGGAGTTTTCTCGCAGGTGCTTCACCCCAGAGTGACTGCAGGGCTTGCCCTGACTGTCAGGAATGCTTCGCACACCAGTTTTTTTTTATTTATCAAAGTTCTCACACAACTAGTCACCTTCACCTATTTTAGGAGACATATGTACTGGGGTCTAAGACCTTGGGCATATGGCAAGAGTTGTCCGCTGATCCCATTGGATCAGTTGGCCACCTGCCTCCTAAAACTGGTGGAGACATGGGTAACTGAATGCTGCGACCTCATAGCAAACTAGTCTCCCATCATTCGGAAGCGCGTGAGAATAGTACCCAATGTCCAACCTACCTGATGCAGGTTTTCTCTGTATCTCTTTAGGTGAAACACCGGGTAGGATCTGTAAACCATAGCTTGGGGGGCACTAGTTAACTCTTGGCCACCTTGCTCTATCTTCCAGAACCTCCTTTTTAATTCCCTTCCTAAGCTATTAAAGGGGAGTAGCCTCTTTCAGGATCACCCTCTTGTAGCTTGTTAAACCAAAAACTAAAATTCTACAAGAAAAGGTTCCATCAGCCATAGTTTAAATAAGAAATATCCTTGATTCTAAGTAGATTTCTAAAAGTATTCCTTAGTGCTCTGTCCTACTTCCCTGAATTCTCTAAATGCTTTACTTGGCACCAGAGTTCCAGATTTGTCATTCTTATTTTTGCATTGTAGATATATTTCAAATGGCATCTCTATTCAGGGTTGTAAGTATTCTTGAAATTGCTTCACTGTTTTGTTTGTGAATACAATCTAGTTACAGTGAATATATAACTCTTTTTGAGCTGTCAATTCTATGAACTATTTCAGCCTTAAAATTTTCTTTCAGATATTAATTATTCTCCCATGGTCAGTCCTCTTGTTTCAGCAACATTTACTTCATATGCACGAATTAGCCTTTCATACTTAGCTTAGTCCTACAGCAAGCAAATTTATTTCAGTTAAAATTCTTGTAATGTCTAGCCAGTTGTATGTATCAATCTACAGCCGACAAGGCCCAGTGCTCTTCTGGAGAAGAGACTTTACTTTCTGGATTTTGAAGACTACTCAACAAATTCAAACCAAATCTAGACATTGTTATAATTAATAAAATTCTTTAAACCATTGATATTTTAACCAAACTTTTTGCTTTGAGGGCTGTTAATTTGACCACTAGGTACTGTCAACTGCACATCCTTTCACCCTACAGCTCCTAGGGGTGTCGCTGCTAAATTATATTAGTCAAATTCAGCCCAGTAAAAGGGAAGAGGTTTGAATCCATTGTGATACTAAAATATTTATTACATAGCTTTTGTACAGCAATATTCACTTTATGTAATATTCTGTGTGAATTTATTATAGATGTGTATTTATACCACATTTATTATATTTCTAAACTACAGGTAACCACATTAAGGGCAAACTTCCAAAGTTTTCAATAGACCAATGATTTGAATTGGGGTGTCTTAAAAAAATTTTCAAAGGCATGGGAACCAAAAATTTGAGGTGCCCTAGGCTCTATGTTTACTATCAACCTTCTGAAAACTTTTCAACAGTTAAATATTTTATAACATTTACCACAAATCCTTTCATAATTTTACACTATGAATTTGTATCTGAAAGTATGGGCATAAATTATTACAATTTTGAAAACCGTTTAGCAGTTTTTTTTCAAAGTCATGTTACTGCTTAATTATTTAAGTTATCACCACTCATTCACAAAATTGATTACGAAACATGTTAAATTTTACACTCTTTATACAATGTCCAACACTAAAAAATGAAATAAATCTGCATTAAAATTAATACAATCTAATGTTAAATATTTGCAAATTAGGTATGTATAAATATATAGAATGGAATAAAGGAACAGTAAGTTGAATTTAGCATTATAAAATAACTAGCAAATTTCCTTACCGGAACAAACAAGATTTCTACACAAGCCTGCCCTGAAGTCGTGGAACACACGGTTACGATGTGCTTGAGCCATTTTGGCATGAATATAGTAACAACAGTATCCCAATTCTGTAATCTTCTTGGCAAGCAGTTCCACTCGTTGTGTAGAATTACAGAAGATAATGCTCTGATTTATTTGCAACTGCAAAAATATAATTTGTTACACAAATAATCCAGATTTTTTAGCAGAAAATAAACCATCCAAGAAATATTTAAGACTGGCATGAGCCATACCAGCTCAAATAAATACAGAAAGAAGTATGCAACTAATTAGTCTCAATTGTTTATTTATTTTAAATATTCAATCCTTTTCTTTTGAAATTTAAAAAGTTAAAGTCAATTAAATGAAAATAAAAATTTTAATTACACAACAGCAAAAATAGCCTTAAAATATTAATTTATTCTGAAGCAGCTCAAAAAGTTTAAACCCATTTTTGAGATTTATTACAATTTAATAGTTTAAGAACTTAATTCTTGCCTAATCAAATATGTTCTAAAAATTAATTTTACTTTAATACTGAAATAATAAATGTTCAGTTTAGTGTTTAGCATTTTTGAAGCAATCTCTGTACCAAATAAAATTGTTGAATTATTTATGAATGTAAATACAATTTACAGATGCAAAAAATATTAAACTCCATAATCAACTGCACCTACACACACATTTCATATAATACACCGAAGACTTGCATTACTCTCAGTACAAACCAGAACAAAGTCTTTTGGTAGAATAAAATTTTTAAAAATGCAAATAACTGACAAAATTAGATGATCATACAGTGACCGTTGCGTAATACTATCCAATTTTATCTGTACCTTCTACTTCGTTATAGTAAGCTACCAAAGTGTAAATAATTAAACTAAATATAACAGTTTTGACTATAATTTAGGTAGAAATTTTTAAAAGAAAATAGCTTAAAATCCTATCAATAAGTATTACCTTAGAAAACAGTGTATTGAGACAATGAACTTTTTGTCTCTCCTGCACAAATGCATAGTACTGTGTCACTCCCTTCAAAGTCAGCTCCTCCATCAAATTTATCTCGTATGGTTCTCGCAAATGCTTTTCCTTCAAGATTAAAGTAAAATAATTGTTAAATGTTTACATAGATCTGTATGGAAATGACAAACTTACCTTATAGAAACAAAGTTTCACATTTAATACAAGTTCACAGGCAAGTGAAATAAGGAAGATCAACTTTTGAGTACGATAACTACAAAGTGGAAATTAGCTTTCAATTTTAATTTAAAATTTAGTCGACATTTACAATCTGTTGAAAACACACACATGAAAGTCACAATGCTTTGTATAGGAACAAGAAATAATAAACTGCAGTATGTATATAAAATGATGAGGTCCCATGTCAAATGTCTTGCAACTTTCTATAGTAACCACTAAAACAACTGTCCAACAGCTTAGCAAGTTTAAAATAGAAAAAAGGGGGTATAGGAAGTTTTCAAGAATAATTAAGAGGAAAGAATGCACACGCTGAAATGAAGTTCAAAGAAAAAATAGAATGGTAAAGTTTTGAATCAACAAATTAGGTTGAGAAATATTTAGAACATGCATAAATAGTTATTAATATATACTGATGTACTATGAAAAGGAAAGCTACAGTGTAGAAAGACCAATTACAGTAAGTAAAATGGATTGCTGAAGTTTTTAGGTGTATATTATCATTAAATAATATTCATGAACTCCATCAAAGGATTTTATATCAAACCAATAAAACCATCTAGATTTCAACAGTCATTTTTTGAAATATTGTACCAAATAATCTGATAGAATTTCTTTCCACACTGTAGTACAGAGAAACAGAAAATTCTCCACATATTTTACATAATATAGAATAAGAAAACAAATTAAGTAAACTTTAAAATAAAACTATACAAACCATAAACTGTTTCACAGAGAGTGGGAATGTTGCAGAATATAACAGTATCTGTCGTTCCTTTGGCAATTGTGCTATCACATGATCCAATATGCCTTTAAAGTCTTGTGAAAGGAGTTTATCAGCCTGTAGACATAATTAACACAAAATCAAGTTAAATATAGCATCTTGAATTTACATTTCAATAAGTTCTTATTTAGCTACTTGCCTCATCTAAAACCAGTATTCTACAATTGTCCATGTTTGCAACATGTTTGTCCATCAAGTCCAGAATACGACCAGGTGTAGCTATGATAACTTGAACTATAAGAAAGGCTATGAATTAGCAAATTACATATTTAATGTATACAGTTTATTTAACAAACAGTTTAACATGCTTACCCTTCTGATAAATTCTCATAATATCATCTCTTAAATTTGTGCCACCTGTCGTGACCATTACTTTAACTTGCATATGTTTTGCGAGTTCAATGCAGATCTGACTAGTCTGTAGAGCTAATTCTCTTGTCGGAACAATCACAAGAGCTAGAATGAAAATAAAAATTCTTATAACCTTTCTAATTATAATAACAGTATGAATGGGAATAGTCAAACTATGGTCCTAATTTAATATGAACAAGTATTTTTGCACAAGTGATAAGAAAAAGTGATATTTGGGTGAATTAATCTGATGGCCATTTCCAGTTGAAGCCTACACAGCTGGTGGCACAAAGACTATTAGAAATAAATTGTTATATTAACTCTTCTAATTCTCTCAAGTTTTCACTCCCATTTGTTTTATAACAGGGAGGTTTAACTATTTTTATCTACAATAATAAATAGACACCTTACCAACACTAAACTGTTGTTTAATAAAGTTAACTGAAAAATTAAACTGGAACAAGACTAGTTCAATCCAATTCAAATCAGCACTACTTTAATATAATTTAGTTTTATTTGTAACTGATTCTTTTCCTTTCTGCTTCATTCAGCCTTCCAGATAAAATTCCTGAAAACATTAATCTTTTCTTGGAATTTAGCATCAGTTTGATAATCATCTGCATTTAGTCCCCATTTTAGAATACTTCCGTTTCAATGAAATATTCACAGGAAATTAGTGATCAAATGACTTGTACCCTATGTTTGAATATATTCTAGTTAGACTATAATCAAGATATGGGTATTAACAAGTTAGTGACCAATTCACAGGCTATGGAATTGAAAAAGAACAACTGTAACTAGGTTAGAATTGAGTGAAAATGATTCCTCACTAGCCATTGGTGCAAGGGTGTGCTGAAAAGTAATGGTTCTGAATATTATTTTGTTCTTATCATCACTTGAGATATTATGTTGTGCTCATTTCTGTAGACTTTCCCGTTTCACTGATGCAAGTTGCAACCCTCAGCCACTTGAGGGCTTCGAATTGTTGCGTCATATGGCAGTATGTTACATGACCATGCTGATGAATGAGAAACTGCATGCTGTAATAACAGTTTATGAACACAGAAAATGTGCCTCCTTTCGAAAACCATAGAATAATTAAAGTTATGATGGTGATCAGTCTTTTGGAATTAGATATGCAAAATTACAAACAGATTTAGATGCAAATTCTCAGGCCAAGCATCATTACCTTACCAACAATGCACAATAATAACTTTATAAACAAGGCATCTAGTGTAAAATAGAACCCTGAAATTTTAAAATACAATTAAAGGTGACATTGATATAAATGATAAATTGTGTGCAACTTACAATGCAGAAATGCAAACAATGAAAAATTTATGAGGGTTTAAAATAAAGCCTCCAAGGAAAAGAATATTCGTGTCTCAAATCACCTTATATTACTAAACGTACTCAGATTTTACATACCAAATGCACAATAGTTTCAATCAAAACATTGCCACCCAGTATAACTGGAAGTATTCACCAGACCACCTCCTCAACACCAATTCAGTTATGAATACAGCATTTACAGAAAATTTTGAATACAGAAAACTATATTAAAACAATGAAACTAAAAAGTTGCGATGAGTTCACTATTAACGAATAGTATAAACTTTAAAAGCCGACATTGACATATAAAAAAACTAAATAGATTTTTGAAGGAAAAAGTTTAGGATCAACCAGCTAATTGTTAATTTTGAACCTTGAGAAAAAGTTTTGTAGTGTTAAATGTGGTACAAGAATTACATAGAACTTCACACATTAAATGCGATTCAGAAACCACTTCCACTTTTGAGAAGATTTTCTCCTTACCTTGTATACATTCTTTCTTTGGGTCTACCTGTTCAAGGACAGGTATTGAATAGGCACCAGTTTTTCCTGTTCCATTTTTGGCTCTAGCTAGGACATCTTTGCCTGACAAAGCTATTGGAATACTGGCTTCTTGTATAGGTGATGGCTTTTCCCAACCTTTTTCAAATATTCCCATAAGAAGTTCCCTCTTTAGGCAGAATTCTTCAAATTCATTACCTCTCGTGTCCGTAACATCCTATTCAATTACAAAGAAAATAAGTAAAATTGGGTCACTAATATACTTTAAATAAAATAGAATTTTCTTAGCTTTGCGAGCTTTAGAACACTAAACATTGCAAAATACTTTTATATAAAACGTTTGGTTTTATTAAAAACCAAGTCTCCCAAGATTTTAAGAATTCAACATATAGCACTTTTTTTGAGAATATGAAATACATTTCTAAATTCTTTGACTCAATAATATAACAGGTCTATTAAATTGCATTCTCACCTTCGTAGTTCATTTTGCAAGAAAACACCAAAATTCACATGAAATATAACAGTCTAATTATTACTAAAAATATGGAAGTATTTATCTTCGAAGCAAAAAGGTAACCTCAAATGTTCTTTAAACCAATTGCTACTTCTGTGCTACAAAAATACAAAGCAAGCATATTACTTACACTAGTTTGTATTCTTTTGTCCTTAGGTGGAATCTTCAACTTAGCCTTCCAACCCTTATCATCCAAAATATCCACATCCCTGTAAAATAAATTTGAATGCAATCAAATCTGCAAAAGCTAAAACGAACAGACATCAAATGAAAAGTACCTTTGTTTAACAGTGCTATCATACAATAGATAGGAAATTTCGAACATAACATTTGCCAGATTTGATTAATTGCACCTTGCTCATGACCATGTAAACTACAATATTAGAGCTAGAATGATTAATTATTGTCAACAGGAAATCTTGCCATTGGCAGATATGCCCCCCCCCCCTCATACACAAACACTAAATACAGAATTTATATACACACAAAAATAAAGAATCAGGTATATGATAGCTGCTGAATAGACTAAAGGTTGTTAAATATATTTTTAGATGTATGCATGTAAAATCGAAATATTAACAAGTTAATTTTCATATGAAACAAAACAGTAAAATTCTGTCCTTTTATTTCTATATTAGTAGAAACCAATTTAGCCAAATGATTGAAATTGTTTATATTAATCACTTACATTTTCTGATTAATATTGTTCATTCCCGACAGAACATGATTTGAATTTATGTGTGTTTCGGTCATCATTGTAACGAAATTGTGGCCTAACCTTGGCCAAATTACAGATGAATCTTCCTTCACACAAACTAACAGCGTTGAATCTTCTGTTAAATATTTGTATTAAAGGCAATCTGGTGATTTAAAAGCCTGAAAATTAAAATATTTCACTACATTATGAACAATTACTTATATTATAACTTTGTAAATGTAAATTATTCAAGTTCACTAGAATAAATCACAAGGAATACAAAAAAAAAGCTTAAATTTGAAACGAAACTTTGGATGAGCTCAAAGCCCTTTCAAAAATTGTATAATCATTGACAAATTTAATTAATTAGTTATATCACAGAGGCAGGGGAATCATTGATCAGATTAAATTTAAAACATTACACACCCCTATAAAAATGTATAAAATACACTGCATTATGACTGCAATTTGTAAGAAATCTGAATTAAACACACAAAAGACGTTCATGAAAAGTGCTGCATCTTAAGAGTGGTTCCATAGATAATTCCATAAACACTTTCATGATCAAGTGTTTATCACTAGCTGTTTGATAGTATTTCAAGGAGCATGTTCACTGTAGTGTTCCAATTGTTCCAGATTAACTGTTCGAGAAATTATTACACCCTGCAATATCTCAATACTCTAAATGAGCCCAAGAATAACCCTCCCTTATACTAGTATCTATCCTATACACACACCCCTCCCTCCAAATATATTTTCATTTTATTAAATTTTACACTAATTGAGTAAATATTCATATTAACAGTTAACTTAAAGATAAAGAGTGCATGTTTCAGCACTAATATGAATAGAAACTAAGAAAATCTAAATATTACTCAATTACTGTGATGGTAAAATATTGTCATGTAGAAGAAACCTTTCAAATCAAATTAACCTCAATGAAGTTTTAAATGAGTCACACAGGTTCCTGGAGTGTAAAACAGATTGCTATCCCATTTGATCACAATTTTTGCTTTACCTTTTAAGATATTAATTAATTAAAATATTGAAACAAATTTTGGGAAAAGTTTCATATAAAACTCCTAATTCAATTTGATTTAATCGCTGGGTCAATTAAATTTCAAGGCCATTTATTTCACTTACTAGGCAACTGTCAAATTGGGAAAGTTATTTATAATAGATCAGAAACTATTTTTTAGTACAATCTATAGGATAGAAAACTTTTCATAAACAATATGTCTATGATAAAAATGAAAACATTAAGCTTTAGACTTTCAAAGAGAAATGGGGAAATTCGAATAAAATAAAAGGCTATCGGAAAAATATTTCGTCGAGCGTAATGAATGTGTATAATTCTAAACAGCACTGGAAGGTTTTATAGCTTGTCCCGCACAAATAGGGTTACTTTTCACAACTTGACCCCATTTCGACCAGTACGTAATTCAGGACTTTTGATAATAGGCTAAGTTATAATTTTGAAACACTACACATTTTTATGAATTATATAGCACAAATGGACCTAAAATATTACAATATTGTCAAATGCTGGCGACGACGTAAAGCAAACATCGACTTGGGCAGACTTCAGTGTCCGAACAACCAAACAGTTCCACTAAAGTTTAATAGAACCTGGCTTCATTTTATCTTCATAATAATAATAGTTTTAAAAATGGGGGTGATTTTCGTACAGTTGTAAAGAAATAAGACGAAAGATGGCGACTACGTCAAACTGTATAGATAAATACAAACTTCAAATAAATAAATCTAAAGCTAATATTCTTACCTTATTTTATCATATACGCTGAATTATGTTACTACTCTTCCAGTCAAATTGAGTGAAAAGCATCGCTACGATTCCTTATACGCAACAGAATGACTCTCTTGCCAACGACAAAAGTACTCAAGTAAGTTAGGACATCCTAGCGGAGAATTTTAGAAACTCTCTCCATAGAAATACATGTATTGGAATTATAATGCATGAGTAAATACTTCTAATTAATGAATTTTTATATCACCACTGCAATTAAAGCTTACTATGATTATTTTTTACATAATAACAATTTATTAAACGTCCCACTTTAAATTTTCCCACAATTTTATATGTTGTGTGGAAACCGATATATAACTAATTATTATTGTAGAAAGCTCCAAAGTTTATTGAAAATCCATGGTTTATGTTAACAATTTTTTAAAAAAAGTCGTTTTCTTTTTTTAAATCACATTTCATCCGTCTAAATGTCGTCAGTTTGAGAACAAAAGTCTTATTGTTTTCATCAAATATAATGTCCTTGGGTCATCTCTCCAAACAGTTCCTATTGAATATATTCCTTCCTACACACGTATACGTATAAAATGTGATATAATTTATATCTAAGAACCTTTAGATGCAATACCTACATTACAAGCATTGGAAGTTAATTATCCTACTGACCTAGTTTACGCTATATCCCGAGAAAACGTGTTATTACCGAACTTAAAAAATTATTTGTAAAACATCACGAATTTATTTAACTTTATGCAATCTTTTTTCTCATCTAACATTGTTATTGTTTAATTGTACATTTCAATAAATCAGTTAAAATTAAATTATGTTTTTCAAAAGATATTAACATACAACCATATATTGTAAAAATTTGTAGGGTCCAATGTTGGAAACGGTGATCACATTCTACATGTTGCATACGTACTTTAAATTCTAAAAAAAATAATCATAATTAATATATCAATTTTTTACTTTAAGTTTGTCATGTGCATTATAATAATAAGTATTTAATATTCCCTCCTTATGCTATTAAAGGAGAGTTGCCAGTGACCACCGGATCATTCTCATTTAGCCTGTCACCCCTTCCCATCCGTATTTATATAATTACTGTTACCCTATATACTATTTGATCAATATTGATCTCAAAATTGTACATTTTGCGTTTAAATAAGACATTCCTTTTTCAAACCAAAATGCAGTATATGTTCTAATTTTAGACAGTTTCTACTGTTTTAATAAATAGTATTTACTATATTATTAATAATGGTCTTGTCTGTATGTAAATGGATTTAAATTTGATTAACAGCTGATTTTTTGTGTTCAAATGTAAATGTTGTAAGCTGTTTTTAACTGTAAATATTATTAAAAGCCAATCTGTATTTTTATTTTCGATTTAAAACTCCTCAAGTAGATATTAATTAAATTGATCAACTGTTCATAACAGTTTTAGCCTACACATAGTATAAAACTGTGCATAAGTACACTTAGTTACTTGTTAATATAATTGACAATAATAATTGCCAATCTGTATTACATTATAGTTCCAAAAGTTGTTTTACAAAAACTATCTTTAGCAGCATTAATTTACATAGTACATAAAATGTAACTTATTTGTAACTAGACAGACTAAAGTGAAGAAGGTACTAAGCTTAGCCCAAGTTGTAGGGTAATTATTGAAGTAATCACAGTCTCATTTTCCAACTTTTTAAAGTCAAAATTATTGGTGTGTGTATTTATTTTGTTGTTTTTTAATATGACTTGCATCTTTTTGAAATTACATGATAAAGAACAAAAATATTAAAAATAATGCAAACTTTTACTACATGAAACATACCAGTAACTTGAAATAATTAAATCTGTATTTCTTGGTGTGATATAAAGTGTTATTAAGAATGTTAAAATTAAGACCTTACGATTTTAGAACAAGCATGAATGAAGTTGAAATGGTATATGGAAAGGGAATCTTACTGCAAGGAGAAGAAATAAAAGCCCTACACTTTGCTGATGATATTGTAGTATTAGGGGAGTCAGAAGAAGACTTGGAAACCATAGTAAATGGCATAAACATGGCCCTGGAGAAAGAGTTCAATATGAGATATAACAAAGGCTGTTAGATTGGAAAGGGATGTTTTGATGGAAGTTCAGGAATTGTGATACTTAGGAAGTGTAATAACTAGGGATGGTAGAAGTATAGTACACATGTAGCACAGGCAAGGAAGGTTTTCACAAAAAAGAGGAATTTACTTACAAGTTATATAAGTGTGAATATTAGGAAATCATTGCTAAAACTGTTTAATGGAGTGTTACATTATATGGGTGTGAAATGTGGACAGTAGGAGTTGCAGAAAGGAAAAGAATAGAAGCCTTTGAAATGTTGTGCTATAGGATTATGCTAAAAATCAGATGTGTGGATAGAATCACTAACGAGGAAGTTCTAAACAGAACAGGGTAAGAGTAAACAATATGGAGGATGTTGACTAAGAGAAGGGATCAATTACTAGGTTATGTTTTAAGACATGAGGTTCTGATGCAACCCTCCATGCTAACCTATCTTGCACAATCTTTTCATGTCCGCAAAACTATCACATCCTCCCTAATCTGCATAGCGTATTCCATAATTGGCCACCCTCTTCTGTTCTTATCCTACACACTTCCCTGTAATGCTAATTTTACAAGACTGTCATGGCCTATTAATCTATCCTCCATATTGTTCGACCTCCCCCTATTCTGTTTAGAACTTCCTTGTTAGTGATTCTATCCACCTATCTGATTTTTAGCATTCTCTTATAGCACCTCATTTCAAAGGCTTCTATTCTTTTCCTTTCTACAACTCCTACTGTCCATGTTTTGCACCCATTTAATGCCACACTCCATACGAACAATTTTATCAACAATTTCCTAAAATTCATACTAATATTAACTATAAGTAAATTCCTCTTTTTCGCGAAAGGCTTCCTTGCCTGTACTATCATACTCTGTGTGTCTCTTATACTTCTACCATCCCTAGTTAACACCTAAAATGAAATGCAATTTAGTAGTATGTTGATAATGAAATAATAATACATTATTTGGCATAGCTTGTGCAGCTTATACATAAATTAGCTCATCAATTAGCACTAGTACAAGCAGATGTAGCCATCCTGTGCCACGGTTTACAATGGCTAATTTTTTCTGTAAATAAATTATTTTTCTTGATGGTTGCCTTTAGATAGACATTTAACACCATCATACTACATCAAAATACATTACAGTGCTGCTCAGGAATGTAGAGGAGGAGAAGGCATTTTGGAGAATACTTCTGCGAATGACAAAACTATTGTGACTTGTCTTGAGTATGAAAATATCCTAAATCCAATTACACTTTGTTAGCTACTTGGGTACTTTATATAAAAGTTAAAGATTTGTTATTAGTAGTCAACTGATACCACTAAATTATTTTCATGAAATAAATGGGTACAGAACTGTGCCAGATTGAATTATTGAAGGAATGTCAAAATAAGGTTCACATCCAATCAGTTTAAATATTTGTCTTTCTTCTGTCTCATTTGTAATTTTGCAACTATAAATATGATCAAATATT
This sequence comes from Eucriotettix oculatus, assembly GCA_034510155.1. NCBI lineage: Eukaryota > Metazoa > Arthropoda > Insecta > Orthoptera > Tetrigidae > Eucriotettix > Eucriotettix oculatus. The sequence goes on along the minus strand of CM067378.1, from coordinate 57,565,944 downwards.
CTTATTACATCTAACAAAATGTATTCAATATTTCAATTCATAGATACATTTATTGATGATAAATCATAAAAAAAATTTCTGTTATATTGTACAAGTGTAATTATATTAAGTAAAAAGGAAATATTGTGGAGGTTTTCAGAACCAATAAAATACAACACATTTAATTATAAATCGAATCACACATTTTCAACAAGTTCCATAACTCATCTAACATTTAATTCTCAACTAATACTAAATGAAATAAATAAGTTTTCTTCATGCTACACACAAATATGAACCATATGTAAAATATTTTTCTCAACTTCACTTTTGTAGCAGGTAAGTGTGAAACTGATTTTTTAGAATATTATTCCTAGGAAATTCTGAATCTATTTAATTGGATAATACTGTATGGAAAAAAATATTTAGATACTGAGCTAGGTATGACTAAGGTGCAGTGAACACTGAGCCACTTGCTCCATGAAACATGTTTTAGTTGTACATGCACACTGATGAAATGATTCATGAAACAACAAACATGCAATGTTTCCTTATATTTCTAATTTGATACCCAGTGGTTACTCACAAAATAAAATCTTACTTTTTCATTAAAAATAATTAGAAATTGAAAATTATGTTTGAAGACAGATTCCCTGATATGGAAAGTTGGCACCTCTGTTTAAAAGTTATGCTTTGAACATACAAACAGGCAATTCATTAAATTCATTGTTTCACACAATCAAGTTTCCTCTTGCTTCATAAAACACGCTTCTACTCCGTGTGCACATCCCAGTGTTATCTTATGTATCAGTTTCATTACCAATTTTCTCCAGTATGCACTGGGGCTAAACTAGCACATATTGCAAATTTAGTGTCACATTCTTTTTAAACTAATTAGTAATCTATATTTGCATATGAAAAAGATAAATATCTCATCTACATTGTGAATACAGTACTTTGTTCCTGACAGAGATTTTAAATATCCATCTGTGATAAACAAACAAGTTGCAAGGGCTTTCCAAGCCTATTACCCCCACTTCACCGTGGAACAATGCATTGGCCGCCAATAATAGTTGCCTTGACTCTTATACACATAGTGACCTAGCATATCAGCCAACACACCCTGTTTGACAATGCACTCATTGATTGTGTGTATTGGCTTCCTTAGGAGTGAGGAGAAAACCACTTCCAGAGTCAACATAGTCTAACTGCAGTTCCAACCTTCACCAACATAAGCCAACCCTGTCTATAATATAGTTATGGCTTGGCTTATGATAGAGGGGACATACAAGTGCAATATGTCGATATGAATTAAGTTGGCTGCTGTCTTATGGCAAATAGAAAGTATGATATAGAAAAAATTTGATACATGGTTCAATTCCATTCCATTATTTTTGTTAATGTCACACTTTACTTTGTCATATGCACATACTACACTGTCAAATATGTTTGCTGTATTATTCATATTATTTCAGTTTTTATAAAAGTTTTTCAAATTTTTATTGTTACTCTTATTATATTAGATGTGATGAAAATTCTAATCGTCCAGATTTATAGTGATGGGGAGACCCACCTCAGGTGGCACTTTTTCAGAATAAATAATAACTTGTAATCTGATTTCTAAACATAAATCCTATACATTATACAACGAATTTATTGCTTAGATTTTCAGTAAATTTTGGAGTCTCTTGGATTTTTGGCATGAAACGGGATACTTTTTTTAAATTTCAATCTTACACACAGTTTTTTCAATATTAATGGACAAATACAATTAATTCTTGCTTACCATTTTTCATTATTTCGTTTGAGAGATCGTAATACAAGTCTCTTCTCAACGAAAATATTATTTTTGTAAGCGTATTTTTATTTGTTAACACAGTTAATTTACTGAGGATTCCCTGTAATCTGTTCTCTGATCAGTTAATATAGGCTACTGTTACTCCGTTTAGGGTCACATTATCGTGTCATGTACAATACAGGAAAGAAATTCTCTACAACCAGGTTAATGGCTGGTGTGATCAGCTCTAAACCTCGGGTATCCAACTCATTTAAATAGACTCTAAAATCAAATGTATAACAGGTAGCAAATTTACGGGTCTCAAGTCACCATACTTTAGGCCTGTATTAGTGGAAATTTTCCTAATTGGAACAGAGCTGGATCTTTTCAAAGTAGGTCATAATTTCAAACAATTCAACGATTCCACGTTCGATGTGGGAATTTCCGTTTCCTTCAGTTGTTACAGCAACGTCGAGCTAAAATTGCTATCAACGTTTAACTGGATTGAGTGAAAACAACAGACTCAGAGGGAAGGCTGCACCAGAGAGTATCTTAAATAGATTAGAGAGTATATGCCAGGCCTTGCCTACAGGCGGCAGCGTGGCGGCCATCCCCACTCCTGGAGGTGTAACTCGCTTGTAGGCCCATAAGAGCCCATGTAAAAACAGCGCTTTTTGAATCTGATAAAATCCTTCTTAAAGCAGTAAAAGATAAATTAAAGTGAATTCTTTATTTACACCATATCTTAGTATTTTTAAATATATAAGGTACAAATATTATTTTATATGGAATATTAAGAAAAGTAAGCAGTTTTCAAAATCAATATTGCGAGTTGGATGCGAAGTTATATCAACATATTTCTCAAATAAATGTTAAAAATATATAATTTTCAATTCGCAAATGTTGGAGGAGAATGTTAATTGTTTATTCTTAGATCTAATTCCTGACAATAAGGTATTTTCTGTATGCTTGGGTAGATTGGACTTTAAAAATGAAACACTGTCTAATTAAATTATTGAAATGTCACATTTTTTTAATTCATCATTGCAATACGTCATGAAATGTTATTCCAGCAATTTTATTTTTATTGTAGTTTTTCAACCAAAGACAGCACACTGAGCCATTACGATTGTAATATGAAAAACACAATTTAACTACTGCAGTAAGACACTAGCACACGCTCTACCCTGAACAAAATGTTATAGTCAAGGTCTACCAGAAACACGGACATTACCTCTCATTTCCAGGAAAAATAATCTAATACCGTTACGGAAATACCAAATATTTTTTCGTATGGAGCAGCCGCAACTAGAGCTACTATAGTTTATAATATAGAATGTTTTACAGAGAATGTTTCATTAATAAGACTAATACTATATTGTACTATTGACGATGGTCATATTACAAAAATTTATATATACATATTATATACATATAATTACGTATAATTATATACATATTATACACTCGTGTGTGTTTCTAAATAATATACAATTGAAAAAAAGATTCCGTTCCGTGTATTTATGTACGGGCGACTTATTCAGCGCGATTGAATAATAATAAATGGACCTCACTAAGATAAGTCCGGTTGATATATTTTTAATTTAATCCAATAATTAACTATGAAAATTAAAATTAATTGGAAAAAGTAAAGATTATAAATTTTAATAGTTTGTGATAACACGGCAATTTGTCCGCTTCTCGTTTAAATTTAGGTGTATTTTCGGAAATTATCGATGATTTTGAGAAACCAGATAGTGCACTAAAAAGAGAATCAAATTCTGAACAAGTTCCCTTCTATTAGTGTTGGTGCGATCCTAAGTCAACTGTATACAGTGATATAGATGACTCACTTGTCAACAATTCAACCCTGTGGCGTTAAACACAGGAGGCTTAAGAAACAGAGTGAATTAATTAAAAAACTTTCAATTCCGTTTAAAAGCCATTTGCGAAAGATGCTAATATCGCATCGAACCATCGGTTATCTAAATTATATAATAAAAATATATCTTACTTTCCGAATACTAAGATTTGGTGTAAATAAATAATCCACTTTAATTTTTCTTTTGCTACTTTAAAAAGAATTTTAGCGGACTCAAAAAGCGCTGTTTTTAGATGGGCCCTTATAAGCGAGTTACACCTACAAGAATGGGAATGACCGTCACGCTCTCAGCGCTGTTATTGCCTATCTGTGTAAGTTACTCTTTGGCGCAGCCTTCTCTGGGTGACTTGACTCATAGATTCCGTCAGTGTCGGCTGGTGCATATGTGTTCATGTGCTATTGGGGTCTAAGACCTTCGGCATATGGTAAGAGTTGTTCGCTGATCCCATTGGATCAGTCGGCCCAACTGCAAAACTCGTCTCCCGTCATTCGGAAGGGCGTGAGAATAGTACCCAATATCCGACCTACCTGATGCTGGTTTTCTGGGGTTTCCCTTCAAACACTGGGTAGGATCCTTCAACTATAGCCCAGGAGTTTCCTGTTTCAGGATCACCCTCATGCAGCCTGTTTACCAAATTAAAAAAATATATATTGAAGCTATAATCTTGCAAGTACAATGTAGAGTCTTACACATTGCCAATATAAAGTTTTCAGTATTAGATCATTGGTAAATAAAAATTTCATTGCTTAGTTGGTGTAAAACGAACTACAAAGAGTGGGAATAACTTCTTTTAGATTTCGAATAAATTTAAAGTGACTAATAAACCACACTCTGTTGGAGGATCGATACGTTGACCACGTGTCACTCCAAATTCGGAATATGTCATGCAAGTTAACAGTCCGCAGTCGACTCGGTAGGCCCAGGCCCTTAATGGGCTGTAGAGCCATGGAGAAAAAAAAATCACACTAAAGATTATAACTTAATTTTGTGTGTGATTGTTGTTTATTATCCTTGCCTGGTTGAATTAACATGTATTTTGTTAGAATTAAAAAATGCATTGAGGTTAACACTACCGCCGTAATTGAAGGAAAAATGAGTTAGTACTTTTAAATAAACAAAGGGAAAACGGAATATTCGCATTCAAGAAGGAAGGGGACAGTAATAGTATTTGTACCGCCCACAAATTTATACATAGTTATAAGGCACAATATTTGCTAGTCTCATAATACGTGTTTTTCCAATGGAAGAAAAATTATACCTTCCTGCTGTAGTGTCCATTAAATACTCGTCCATTTGCGACGGCCAAGGTTACGACCTGTAATGCCATAATCGTTATGGTTTTGACTATCGACGAAAACTAATTAATGTCAAAAATTAGTTTTAAAACAAGACATTTACATTATAAGCAGTATGTCGTCTCATACAGCATTCGTATTTGGACATAACATTAAATTAGTATAATTTAAGAGAATTACAGCATTAGTTAGTGTTGTGAACATCAATACGTAAAAATAATTTGACATAAGATTAATGTAAGGACATCACATAAATAAATTCAAATTCTACTTCTGGTAGATAATGAAAACACTAGAAGTGAAACAATAAATATATTATTTGAACAAAAATTAGTACTAAGGACAGCTAAAATACAGTAAATTGAAGAAACAGGAAATACCAAGCGCCCCGGCGTCAGCTCTTTTCTGACCGTCCCGACGGCAGACCGACTGACGCCTACGAAAGAGGGATGGGGTGAGGTGCTTTGCAAAAACCGAGACCGCATAAATCACTGATGTTCTCCGCTGTTGAAAAATCACCTGTCTGTTCGCGGACTCAACTATTACTGTGTTCGGAGATAAGCAAGGTTAAGAGGACGTTGTCGGTCAACGATTTCTCTTCTAGGCTTGTCTGGGCAGTCCCTGACCTTCAACAAAACAGCCTAGACGTTCGTTAGTACCTGCTTACTATGTATATATATATATATATATATATATAGATTGGCAATCTAGAGTTTTCGCTAAGTTCTAACGGTAATATTTTCAATACACTGCAGCAGACAGTAATTTCAAATAAATTATTGTTTAATACGCTAATACAATGAAAATGCCAAGAGTCAGCAAGAGGTGAAATTTAATTTAATTAAGACTGTAAGCGGGCCAACGCGTCGCAATTGTATGGCGCACGCCACTTGAGAGATAAACACTTTTATATATTTTTTAAGTACATAAAATATATTGTTACTTAAATAAAGCTTTCATTAAATTTAAAGGTTATTTCGCGCTAACTAGACCAACGTAGTTATTTTTATGTATGAAATTAATTGTTTATGTGTAAAATTGGCTCATAATTCGTATATGTTTGTGTGTATGTCCCGCATACAAATCTAAACGTGTGGAGATATTTCAACCAATTTTTACACAAATGTTTTTCATCAAGACTGTCGTGGTAAGACACGGCTATCACACATTATGGTCGGGGGTGGAAGAGGATGAAATTTTTAAACTTGCAAAATTGTTAGATATTTAATTTTCGGGGCCAATTACTTTTATGGCGTTTCCCGCGGCCCCATTTGTATCCGTCCTACCCTAATACCTTACAAAACAGGATGCATTATTCCATTACGTAGCCTGCTTGCGGAAAGATGCAAAATGTAAGATATTTGAAATGTGGAAATGTAGGAAATGCACCAATGGCATTACATTATTAATCGCGTTTTAACAATGTCTGGCGCTCGTATGTAGTTAAAATTCTCGACATTTATTTGAGTCCTAAAAATGTTGGAGATTGATGCAATTTTGAAGATTTACATGGTACATTAGAACTCATATTTGTATATTTAAATCACGAAACTATGAGTTAGGTTAAAGACGAGTAAATTAATAAGTATCCTGTTTGTATATACTTAGCTTCCAATCAGTATATATTTACTCAGCTGTTTCGTTGTAAACGACCTATTAATGTGCAGAATGTGTGTGTGTGTGGGGGGGGGGGGGTAACAGGCTACACGAGGGTGATCCAGAAACCGGCAACTCCCCTTTAAAAGCAAAAGGGGGGAAGTGGAAGGGAAAATTCAAGGGTTGACTAGTTTTTTTTTGGTAATAGGCTACATGAGGATGATCCTGAAACAGGAAACTCCTGACTATGGCCCCCGGGCTATAGTTGAAGGATTCTACCCAGTGTTTGAAGGGAAACCCCAGAAAACCAGCATCAGGTAGGTCGGATATTGGGTACTATTCTCACGCCCTTCCGAATGACGGGAGACGAGTTTTGCAGTTGGGCCGACTGATCCAATGGGATCACCGAACAACTCTTATCGTATGCCGAAGGTCTTAGACCCCAGTAGCACATGAGCACACATATGCACCAGCCGACACTGGCCTTTTAATGGCATAGCAAGGAAGAGCAATGGTAGCCAAGGGTTGACTAGGACCAATGGTATCAGAGGACAAATCTGACTATGTCCAAGATCTACGACCCCAGTACATGTACTTCCTAAAATAGATGAAGATGCCTCGGCATGTGAGAACCTTGAAAAACCCAGAGAGTACGAGGCAGTCTGTCTGGGGAAAAACCCCCAAAGGCATATCTTCCTTCAGGGTTAACTGAGGCCCACGGGCTATAGTTCAAGAATCGTTCCCGGTTATACACCTGAAAGAGATGCAGGGAAACCCTAGAAAACTTTCATCAGTTAGGTCGAGCTATGGGGTACTTGACCCGTGCCCTTTCTAATGAAAGGAGAAGAGTTTGCTGTGGGATCGCAGCATTCCCCTCTCCTTGCCTCAACCAGTTTAGGAGGCAGCTGCCGAACTGATTCAGCGGACAACTCTTACGAAATGTTCAAGTTCTGCGACTCCGGGACATACACCTCCAAATCGAGAAAAGATGCTTAACGGGCAGAGAGGGAGAGGTAGGAAAGCTGACCCGAAATATTTTAACTAAAGAGATATACTTTTTGCGAAATGAATTATTTACTATAAAATATAATACTTTTGTACACTACATCTCACTTAGTCATGTCATTTTTTACTATTGTACGTTGCTAGATTTTGGTTGAAGTTGAGAACATAATTTACGCTTAAACAGATCAAAAAACATTCTGTCAGCATGCGGATAATGTGTGCACAGTGCAGATTAATGCAAAACGCGTTATATAGAATGTATTGATATGTCCTGTTATATATCAAAAGATTCCATTTTCTTTACGCCTACAATTTTTAAGCATAAATATTAATTTCATTCTTAATAACTGAGATTGAATACATCTTCATTTTTTCAGTCGCGGTCCAATCCTGATAAAATTCAACTTTAAATTAATATCGGATTACACTTTCTATGTACATTAATTTAGAAACTATAAATGATGAGCTGTTTGAGTATCACAGAATGGCGTCTATCTGGATCGCACGAAACCTCTTCCTTTCTGGCAGATAAAAAGGAAAAATAGATCTTTATTGGTAAAACGGCGGCTACTTGAGCACGTACAGTCGAGTGTTATGAGATTAGTCTCTGCCCTTGTCTTTGTCCGCCGGCGCCAATGTGGAAAAACAAAACCTCTGAGCCAATAGCTGCAGCCCCTCAAGTTATGAAGTCCCGTTTCCCATCTCATAAAGTTCTAAACAATCGGCAGTGAAGCCGTTTGGCTAACTAGTTTTCGAATATGTGACTCCTGTCTGGGAGGTAAGCGTAAGAAGGAATTGCTTTCTGTACACGAGTGTCGACAGTCTGGTGTATGTAAAAGAAGATTAATTAAAATTACTCTAGTTTATTCAAGGACAAATCAATAAATAGTTCACACGACGACACATGTATTTCTTTCTTAAGAAATTTCACCTGAATCCCAAGAACTAAACTGAGCAGCAAAACCTGCATGTACACTCTGGTCATAAAAAATGAACGTCACTTCCTGAATTAAAACACAAATCATAATTCATTCGGAATGTTTGTTCGATCTTGTTTGAGTACGAGAAAATAGTTCCTCTCATTGCAGTTGCTTAAAAAGATCCTTCATTTCACTCAATTTCTCAGTTCAAGTATTCATATGTTCATATTTGAGATACCCGTATTAAATACAGGGATACTGACATATTTAAATTTAATAATGTAGTTATACAGAAATTGCCGTGTGTCTAACTGGATAACTTATTGTGTGCTACCTATTTAACAACAACAAAAATCGATTGCTACTGTAACTGTTTGGTTGTCATTATCAGAAGGGTATTTAAACATTTTTATGAAACACTCCGTTTCAATAATGGTAGTATGTACAGTTTTTGTGGTTCTACCTGGCGTGTTTACATGGTCAGTAGAGAATGGAGAGAGGGAAGGGGAGTATTGTCGTTTGAGGAGGTACTATCATTGTTAATAACATTAATTGTCTACGTGTATAAATTTTATTTTATTTATTTACAATATTAACCATACTGTACAAAGTTTCCATAGAGTACAGATTCTGAGATATTCGCAGGGCACAGGGTAAACCCGGCAAGAAAAATACAGTTATAAAACTTGAGGCCTGACAGGCGCAGCTCTTAGTCTGGAAGTATTGTTGCGGCTCGGCCAAACACCCAGGTCAGGAAGGTCAACAAGGTGATTGTCCCAAAATATTTCTAGGGTAGGGACGCCAACCTCATTGGAAGACCTGGGAAAGATAGAAAAAGCGTGGAACCAATGATTTTTAGGAGATGGAGAGGTGGAGAGGACCTCGAAAAAGGAAATTCGGAAAAGAGAGTTGGAGGTGAGAGATTTGAGAGGGGCTAGCACGAGGAAACGGAAAGTCGGACTGGCTGGCTTTTAGTCTGAGAGGAGAGGTGATCACAAGGAAACGACAGTACATCAGAGCTGCCTGTTTCACAATTCCGACCCGGAAGCTGCCTTTGCGTTGAATCCAGGATTGCCGGTCAACCAGGAAACTAGGGGAGGGCGAATGCAAAGTAAGAAACAAAAGTCAATAATCTCTCGCTCTGCTATACCATACAGCCCTGAGTAAAGTTGATTAAATTTACTAAAGTCTCATTTTTTTTGGTTAGGGCTTAGATGGGCAACATAAATTCATTAAAATTAATTCATTTCTAAACATTTAGTTTGTGAATCTTTTACATTTTTTATTAATAAAACTGTTTTAAATGTCAAAGTTGGAATTTTTTGGCGCCTACCCATATAAATATATATACTAAATTCTTTAATATATTTATAAATTTAAAAATAAAGACCACGTCATAACTGGGATATGGAGACTGTGACATCTTTTTAACACACGCTATACTTATAATCTATTACATTTTAAGGATGCGTTTCTTGACGTACTACATATCGTGAACTGACAGCAATATAAGTCCTAACGCCAATATTTTCAGAATTGCTTTTACACTGCCAACTTGTGTCGACAAAGAATTGAATAAAATTGAGCTGATGTCTACCCCAACTATAATATGGGCGGAGATGTCGACTGCGCACCGTCTTAACACGCGCCTAGATAATTATCCTGAACTTTAAATAGAACATTACTTAAAGTTGGAAATAAATTGGCTCTGGTAAGAAGTTTTTCATTATGAAACACAAAAAAGCTTTCTTATCTCTGGCCTGACACTGCTAGCACCTGCAGACCTTGTTTTGTCTTTTGTTGCATTTTCTTCTTTTTGGTGATTAAGAGGCTTGTTAGGATCTGATATTAGAGGTGCTGTTACACTTGGGCTAACCTGCTGTGTTGTAATGGTCAGCTTCAGTGCCTCGCCCATACCGCTTCCAATAATTTCCCTAGGATAGGAATAAAGCTCTCTTCGGAGAACTTTCCTCAAACCAGTCTCAGAAATAATGATAAAAGGAGAAGAGTAATTTAGATCCTACATGCTCTGGTGTGGCGGCCTGCGTTACCACGTCGTACCACAGAGGTTCTAGGTTCAAATATCGGCACGGACATGAATGTTCGTGCTCGTCGAGGAACATTGGTATCATGACTGAGGGAGAATCGACACGTGACTCTCCATAAGAATCTTCAATGTGTCATTGAAGATGACAGTCGTTCAGATAAACTTTAAAAAAAGGATATGGCACACCATGTGTTTATTAAATTAAATCAATAAAAATAAAATTTTTACACGATATATATATATATATGGGATATGGATTACAAAACAAATAATGTAAGTTATAACATATTGCCGACTACTCAACATGTTATGGATATGGATTACAAAACAAATAATGTAAGTTATAACATATTGCCGACTACTCAACATGTTATTCTTTTCCCCAAGGTTGCTGTGTTTTACAATGGAAACTAATAAAACCAGGACATTTGATCAGAAAGACAAAAATTAAAACTTATCGTTGCACACTCTCAGAAAAGAAACTTCCGACGGCTTACCATTAACGATAGCTGCCAAGGAATTGAAGCAATACCCATTTCTTTTTGCCATACGGTCTTCTCTAGTCGATCTACCCCCACCCTCTCCTCCAAATCTCAGCAAAGAATCTCTTACTTTGAGCAAATTTTTTTCTATCTCCTCTCCCCTCTCCCTTTTTTATTACAGATCTCCTAATTGGTAGAAAACTGGCTTCAGCATCAGAAAAATCTATTAAATGTCTCCTGGTTTGTTGGATGTGCAGGGGCGAAGGTGGTTTTCGGGAACCTGGCTATTCTTTAACGAAAAATTCTTGCTAGAATTGTTTACCTGTACCTGGCAATGCTTGTATCGGTCGGACATTTAGCACAGACATTTACGCTAGATAAAAATTTTAAATAGTAAAATAAAATAATAACTCACTTACTGGAGTAGCATCGCATTTTAGCCGGCACACACTCAACGTGGTTAAGTTATATAAATAAACAAATTAAATGAAGTAAATTGAGATGTGTACTATATAAAAGACATTAAATTAAATTTGCAATATAAGGAAAGTGATTTACCTAAATGTATGAAGAAACTTATTGTATTTAAAACTAGTGTAGTTTAATTTCAAACTTTATTTAATTATGATTGTTTCCTCCTATTCTATTGTCATACTATAACACTTATAGAATTAATAAAACACATAATTCAATTGTATGAAGGCATCCATCGAATAGTATAAGGTAAGAAACAATTAGTTAACTCTCTTATATTTGTCTTTAATATTACTCAGCATTTTATTAACAGTTACTTTTTCTCTTTAAGTTTTGTATATCCCGATATGTCCTATTTGATTCCTATCAAGCATTACCAAATTTTGATTGAAATTCTGTCTATCCCTGAAAATGTAACCATTTTATAATAAAGAGTGAAAAATATGCAAAATCGTAATTTTGCGTAGCTCTTCCGGCAAAGGTTGATGAGATTAACTTATTTTCATTGAATTTAATGTGGTATTTTTAGAATAATCTATTTTTTAAAGCTTTCATTCAGAATATTATATATTAAACTTAAATAAATACGTTTATTCTTACAGCTATCGATTTCGCGTCTCATTAATATATTTGTGTATTGATTGATTGCAATGAATAAAAATGTAAAAAATAAATTTCTTAAAAAGAGTTTTATAAGACGATTCAGATTACAAGTATTCATTGCGTTAAAAGAAAATAAACGTTTACTGGCTGAAACAACACTTCCATTCCTGTAGCTCATGTTTCAGTTTACCAACGCCAAATTTCTTGGGATTCCTAGAAGAGAGAAAAGTTATTGGTGAGACGGAGCACATCTTGGAATTCCGACATTCTCAGAAAAACTGTCTGCAAGCGTTTACTGGAGAGTTACCACGTTTTCAGGCGTCATATTTATCTGAAAACATGTTAAAATAAATAAGCAACTTTTGTTTAAAACTTCTGGCATTGAAAAAATATAAAAAAGAAGAATTATATACTATATTATGTAATGAACATTGAAATAAATGTTCGATATCCTTATGTGAAGCTTCATTTCAGGTATCACGTACATTCTAATGCCTTAAACTGTTTTGAACATCTTACATCTCGAATATGGACGTCAACAAATGGTGCTTCATCGCCACTTCAAATCAAATGAAAAATATTAATACATCAGAAGAGTATATGTAAGTGAGCAGTATTTTCTGAAATTGTAATAGGAGTTTAAATAGGAAATATAAAATGGGGCCCATTACCGAATGCACAGTTTCAAAAATATGTTGCAGTTATTTTATTAATGTTTACCCTGGTAAATAAATACGGATCTGAAAGTAGAGCGGTAAATTTTTAATTGGTGAGCAGGAATAATGTATCAATTAGGATATGAACACTGAAATTATTTAAACATGTGATTTATTTGATTGCTAACTCATTTTCCGACATTTGTTTTTTTCCTAACAACTGATTAATATACACTCTGCTCCTCCTTTTATAATATTCTTCTCCTACTTAATTATATTAGGATTAAAATATAGAAAAATATTACTTTGTCTAGTGTCTCATGTTTCATATCAATATATATATATATATATATATGAACCACAGCTCTTTCAGGGTTAAAAAAGCTTTCTTGTGATTTATAATCAAGTACCTCTCACCAGAACACTATTTATTTCAACATTTCATTAATGTCCTTTTCACCAAACAATATTAACTTCTGAACTTAGCGTGTGCCTAACAATGTTTCACCTAATTATTCGAAGAATTTGTTATATTTGCATATATATATATATATATATATATATAGGTATACATCTTCGTCTCAGAAAGCAGCAAAGTTGTCCTTCAAGCCGCTTGACTGTTTTGTTGTCGGGCGTTTGCCATATTGACAAAAGAAGCCGGCAAAGATAGAAAGCCGCGCTATAAGCGCGGGCCTGTGCAAACGCGCGGAGAATTTTGAATTATTGGCCAAGAGAATGGAATTTGAAAGCATGAAGCTAAATGAACGAAAGGAATCCTTTATATATAATTAGAGTACAGTACAATTTTGCGATAAGTACATTAAAACAATAATTTGTCTGCTCAATGGGGCGGAGCGGGATAGCCTTATTTTTACTACATCTTGTTGGAGGTTAGTAAACAGCGTGCAACATTGTAACTAGTCAATGAAGAAGTCCTGGCAGCCAAATTTTGATTCCACCTCTTGGATGAACTCTTTTTTTTGGGGGGGTAACAGGCTACATGAGGGTGATCCTGAAACAGGCAACTCCCCTTTAATAGCATAGGAAGGGAATTGAAAATGGGGGATGCGGAAGGTAGAGCAAGGTAGCCAAGGGTTAACTAGGCCCCCGGGCTATGGTTTAAGGATCCTACCCGGTGTTTCACCTAAAGAGATGCAGGGAAAACCCTAGAAAACCTGCATCAGGTACGTCGGGCATTGGGTACTATTCTCACGCCCTTCCAAATGACGGGAGACGAGTTTGCTGTGGGGACGCAGCATTCCCTTCTCCGTGTCTCCACCAATTTCAGGAGGCAATTGGCCGACTGATCCAATGGGATCAGCGGACAACTCTTGCCATATTCCCAAGGTCTTTGACCCCTGTACATATACCTCCTAAAATAGGTGAAGGTGTCTCGGCATGTGAGAACTTTGATAAAAAATACCCAGAGAGAGTGCGAGGCATTCCCGACATGATCAGGTAAGCCCCGCAGTCACTCTGGGCTGAAGCGTTTGCGAGAAAACTCATTGGATGAACTCTTGTTTTGGCGTCTTACATCTGTGTCTTGCAGAATTTCGACAGAAAGTAATTCACAAAACTCCTCGCTTTTAACTCTTAAATGGTATATATTCGTAAACTATCTGTCTTTAGCTGCATACAAGATAAGTATAATGTTTAAATCTATCTGTATTAAGGCGCGGTGAAAAACCTTAAACTGAGACTAGCGTGCGGGATGGAAGGGGATACTACTGTATAAGGCAAAATGATCTGTGATCCTCAAGAAATAAAGGAAAAATTGGAAGACTCAACTTATGAGAATGAGTTACAGGATGCTGTACCCCAAAAAAAAGATTATAATAGAAAAGGATAAAATGTTAGCAATGACTTCAGTTACAAACATGGTTTTTCGAAGGGTACACTTGATAAAGCGATCAACCGTACGCTAAACAAGTATAAGAAAGAAAACACAAAATGTGTTCATGTTTTTTCTTAAATTAAATTGAATTTTATTGCACTAATTGTAAATATCGTGCCCCACCCCCCGGGGCAGAACGGGAAATTTGTAAGTAAAAATTAATCAAAAATCTTAGTTGTTGCTTCAAGTTATATTGATATTAGATTAAGTAAATAATAGAATAATCTAACGTTTTATACTTTTATGAAGTCATTTTTATTTTTCCATAACTTTATAAAAATTGATAAACAATAAGTGTTTCGTTCCGCCCCGACTTCTCCTATATACAAAATGTTGAACATATTTCTAACAATGTGAATTGAGGATTTTAACTGGATTGCTCTACTCATTTTTCATATAATATAAATCATTTTACTATTATTAAGCAAATTAAGTTGTAAATATTTAGAATAATGACTAAACTTAACAAATTTGTAATGATGAGAATAATAAGCATAATATTCATATGGACTTTTTAATCGACTTGATAAAAATATATGGTGAATAACTCGGTTCGAAGAAACAGGGAGGTGAAGTTATAATCGCCGTTTGCTGTGCTTATTTATTGGGTCGTAGCTCTTTTCGTGTGAGATCATTCGCCGTTCCGTTTATAAGATCGGAAGTACTTTTTCACAGCTAGGCCATGAGTCTAGTGAAACTCCGCCCTATTTTCTGTGTGGAAAGAATCGGATTGTCTAGACTCTCTAATAAATTACCTTTGAACTGAATAAACTTGACAGATAACCTCATTGACACACATTAAAAGTTATATAGAAACATTTGTACAATAAAATGTGGATAGAAAGCATTAACCGGCTGAAATATTCGTTTCTTAAAATATGAAAGACACACGGGAAAGCAATTCTTTACATTTTTATTGTATTAACACTAATAACTGAAAGGTTTGTATATTTTATAATTCTTTTATTAATTGTTCAGTTGATGTTCGACAGAATTAAATTTAGAGAATATGCTATTAATTTCTTAGCGTTATTATTATTAAGATTATTCTTAATAATGTTACATAGAAAATTACCCTATAATTTAATTAATAAGAAAATCAATCGAACAAATAGCTCTGGTAACAATAGAATCTTTATTAATGTCAAATCCATGATCCATATTATATTATTTACTTCAATACATAATCTTATGGTGTATCAGTCAAATTTTCATGATTTAATTTCTCATGCGGGATTCAATTGTCTTCTATCATTCTTTGTAAACCAATATATATAATATGTATAGATACATGTCTATGAAACGTACAATTGAGTGTGTGTGGCCCTGGTCTTTCATAATGAATATACTCTGCGACTTATAAGACAGCATATTTTTAACCTTATTAAAAAGTTTCTTTAATAATGATTATATAGCTGTTAAGTGTAAGATAACATTTTATTTGAGTATTGTTACTTTTTGTCTTTCGCGAACGTTTCACAGAAAAAATCCTTCTCGGGCGCCAGAGTCGCAATCCTCGATAATTTTGCAATATTATTAACTAATTAAAAGTATCATTATTTAAATAAAATGTTACTTAAATTTAAGAGTAATTTCCCTTAACAGCAATTTAATCATTTTGTTTCACAAGCTACGCAAGGTCGTTATCTATCTTGTCCCTTTTAGAAGAAAGAGGAAATTGTAAAAAATGTCGCCCGGACCCAGGACTCGAACACAGGACCTCCATCTTTCGGGGGTATTCTGACTCTGAGCTAGTCCGAGTCAACGTCCTGAGAACTGATTCAATACTGTAAGCCTACTTTAGGTTCACCTATCATTTATTAATCACATTCTTCACAACTCAGTTTCTAAGAATACAGTATATTGATCAATGGTGCACGAAAGTCAAGTCAAAGGAAGTATAAATTCTTCAACTGAAGCTCAGATAAGCTAAATTTAGAAGAAAGTCAAGAAAGGGGTTCGAGTCCTGGTTATATTAGCCGTACGTAAAGTTTTTTATGTCTACTATACTTCTACCATCCCTAGTTATTATGCTGCCCAAGTATCAGAATTCCTTACCTTCCTTCAGTATATACCTTCCCAAACAAACACCCTTTGTTATTCCACTTTTTCCCATATTACATTCAATTACCTTGGTTTCCCTCTACTAATCCTCACGTTGTACCTTTCCTGCAGAATCACGTACATGCCATTAATTATGTTTTTCAAGTCTTCTTCTGACTCCCGTAATACCACAATATCATCTGCAAACCTTAGGGTTTTTATTTCTTCTCCTTGCAGTTTGATTCCTTTTCTATATTCATTTTTAACTTTCTTCATCGCCTATTCTGTATATAAGTTAAACATCATGGATGACAGACTGCATCAGTGTCTTACACCTTTCTTGATTTTTGCTTTATTTTCTTGCCCTTCATTTCTAATCACTGCTGACTGTCTTTTGTAGAGGTAGGAATAATTTTTCTTTCTGGATATTTTATTTCTTTCATCTTCAAAATCCTTATTGTAGTAACCTAACAATTTATACGGTTAAAACACAAGTATTGCTCGTGGAAATAGGAAGCACGTGAAGTAGAAGGGAAGTATTGTCTTCAGGGAGGGAGGTTGGCGTAATGCTACTATCATTCTTAAAAACATTTATTACAGTATTACTAAAATGAAATACAGACAGTGGCAACCCTCAGCACTTATCTCTTAAACCAATAATTTTTTTGACGAACAACATATGCTGAGATAAACGTAATGTATTTCATTGCGTTTTCAGAATAGTTTCTACTCCACCAAGCTTACATAAAAATTATTAGTGGTAAACTGAGCTGAGGTCAAGGGACGTCTGCGAATCGTATTTTCAGGCGACTTGCTATTTTTTTCAATTCGTAACTTCCGACGAATGTGAACTTCTTCTTGGCGTTATGTCATCATATTCGTTCAGTTAAATTAGTAAAATATATTTAATTTTGTTATTCTGCTTCAAAATGAACACTGAGGGAATTTTTTGTTAGTGAAGAAGCATAGTACATTAGCATAGTTATCTGGTGTTATTACATCAATAAATTATCGAATACAGACATCGCGCGCATATTTAGACAACAACACATTTTGGCTAATTTTCGCAATACCGACGGCGATATTCGCGGAATTGGAGATAAATGTCCACGGCCCAGTTTGTGGAAAACCGCTGACGTGCAGCAACGCCCATCTGTCTAGCTGCTCTTCCGAGAAACCGGATATGAATTGCATCGGTTGTGTGAGCTCAACTTGGGGTAATATTTTACCATTCTACAGCAGAAATACAATCTGAACTACTTTCGAGTCTCCCGGTGTAACCACAATGTCCTGTTCCTCTGTCGTATGCAATGTTGACACAAGTTTACAATAAAATAAAAATACATAAATTTACATCAATCGATAGTCTATAATTAAAAGATTCAGAAAAAATTAACCATTCATTTAGATGAACAGAAGTGTATTTCATAAAGTTATATTTCACTAATTGTTACTATACCAGATAAGTAACTTAACTAGCGATACAAAGTTGAAAACAAAACATTAGAATTAATCAGAATTAACTCTAAATCCAGGAAATAATTATATCCTACTTTAGTGTTGTGCAATTGCCGAAATGCTAATTATTTTTATTTTATTATTGCAAATATACCTTTGTTCTATGACTGGCAGGACAATTTTACGTTCAAAAAAGACGCGAGTTTTTGCAGAGTTCTATTGTAGATCCTAGAGATGTGGAATAGAGACAAGCACAACCTAACCGTCTTATTTGTGACTGAAGACTGTAAACATCATCGAGCTTCGTCGGAGACGGATAAAATCTCGCAAATCTAGCAAACAAGAGAGAAAACTGTACTATCTTATTACTTGCAAGTATAGGTGAACGTCTTTCTGGAACCAGTAATGGAAAAACAAGACTTGGAAATGTAGTATTTTCAGAAGTAATTTTATTCATTATGCATGGACTAAAATAATGTCTTAAAATAAAATTTTGTAAATAAGTTTCTAAGAAATTTGTTCTAATTTAAAGTAAGAAAATAACTGTCTAGTAATTCTACTGTTTCATAATAATCCAGCCTTCGGAAAAAAGTATTTGTAGTCAGAAAAAACATTAAAAAGTTAAAATATTATTTTATTTACTGTATTAATATGAGGGAATAACTTTGCGATTTTAGAATAGTTAATATTTTTTTGAGCGAAATCATGGCCGTAAAAAGATGGGAGTGAGAGTGAAACCAATTATAACTAAAGTACAATAACTGTCGCTGGTTGTTTCGGTAGCAACACAAAATTTCTGCTATGGACTTAATTAAATTATAATTTTTATACCGTTCTTTACCTGAAGACATATATTTAACGTTTTTGGTTTAAAGCCACACTAATATATCATCATGAAACGTGACATTAGTGTTTAATTAACGTCATGTTATACATCATTGTGGCATTTAATTTATTTAATGAAGTACACTTTCATATTTTATAGAGCACATCGTTAATAAACAATGATAAAATAAATATAAACCATAAAAGTTGCTATAGGTGATCCCAAATTAAGTTTATTACTGGAAACATATTTTGTAGAATAGAATGTTTCTTACTGCTACGAAATGTTAAAGATTATTTTCATTGAGACAGCACATATAATATTTTGCTCGTAATTGTGTTGAAGCTTACTAGTAACCTTTGAACAATTGCAGTCTGTGCTCTGCGATCTTTGAGCTAAAGGTTATTACCTGCAAAGTTCACTGCAGTATCCATGTTCAAGACGGAAATTGAACGGACTTAAAATTTACAGTCATTTAATACAAAGAATATTATGTATTTCGAATTTTAATTATATTTATAAATTTTATACCTTTAACTCCCGGTGGTTCGAAAAAATTCGTTTTTCCTAAAATTCTATTGTCCTACGAATTCAATTGAAAAAAACTTGGTAAACATATTTTTAAACCCGTAAAAAATACTGGAAGGGTGTGTGTGTGGGAGGGATGGGGTATGAGAAACCCGTAGCGCAACGAGGAATTATAATTGAAAAATATGTGAAATCCTCAGCATGCGTAAGTCTGTAACAACAGAGAGACAGAATAAAGAGGAATCTGTCATATAGCACCTAATATGACGTAGCTATTTATTTACATCCTGCTACTCTTATATTGATCAATTATATCGTGCAATATAAACACCAAAAAAATATGGAAGGATGATAAAAATACATTTTTTTTAAATATGTAAGTTTGTATCTTTCCGTTTTATTTGTAACATAGAATATTTTGTGGAACTATGGCAGATCATTATGCTTTCAAACTCGGCTTTTGCGCAATAATTACCTGCAATACGAACTTCATAAAATATCAGATGGTTGTCATATTTCTAATTATGATACTTTTGTATACATTTGTTGAGATTTTCAATTACTAACGTAATAATTTCGAGTTGGAATTATTTATATTAAGTTGTGTGTACTTAATAATGATTAAATATGTATAAAGTGTGTGACATTACTTTTTTCATGGAACCATTGCCCATAATTGTGCCGCGAGACTTGATTTTTGTCCAATTATATCCTGACGTACAAACTCCAAGAAACATTGAAAAATCAATGCAAGACGTTCATGTCTTCGTTAAAATTTAATGCATTTGACGAAATCTTTTTTTGTAACAATTGAAAAAATACAATAATTTTCCTTCTAAAATAGTGATGTATATTACATAAAAATACATTATGCTGGTTCGCGTTGACGTTTAATATATATGTATGTTTGTTGATCTAGAACTCTTAATACATTTTAAAATACACTTGTCGACAATATTTTATCTTGAAAGAAACTGATTTGAATTCAGTGCAGTGTAACTATTATTACTGAATATATATTTTTGTTTTTAAAGTTTAAAGCGTCATTCATTGTAGTTGGTCAATAAAAACGTTTTGTGTATAAAAATTCAGCACGTTAAAAAAGGAATACGTTTTGTTTTTTCAATTTTCTTTCATTATGCAGACCTTAAAAGCATTCTGTATTATATCAT
Organism: Eucriotettix oculatus; assembly: GCA_034510155.1. NCBI lineage: Eukaryota > Metazoa > Arthropoda > Insecta > Orthoptera > Tetrigidae > Eucriotettix > Eucriotettix oculatus. Next base: position 57,545,306 of record CM067378.1, on the reverse strand, counting down.
AATTTGTGTAAGATAATATTTTCTTTCAAATTTCCTCTAAATTTAATATATGTTCTTTAGTAAAAGATTGTGTTTATAAAGCCACGGGACATTAATCTGTTCCGTAATATTTTCATCTGCAAATATGTCGCCACAATACGGCAATGTACCTTAACATATTTCACCGCTTGGAAAACATCTTTAAAGGGACGTTCATTGGTATAAACTCTCAAAATGGGGTAGCATTACGGTCAATGCAACGATATCAAGAATAAAGCAAATAAACTTACAGAAGCGGCGGTCCAAGTTTCTCCATTTTAGTGGTACTTTGAGCACTTTCTATTGAAGTATTTTTACTCAGAGATATATGATTCGGCAAGCGAACGCATTTAGGTAATTCAGGTTTGGCGTAAACGTTTATTCGGTCATTCTTAAAACTGCTTGTGAAGTGAAAGGAGTTTGTAAAAGGACGCAAAAATCGGAAGTGTATTGTTGTCTTTACGCGAGAGCGCTTTTCTGCATGTTTGGTACATCTGCTTAAGGGAATGACAAACAGCAATGGAAATTCTCACAAAAAGTTCCAAAGGTAGCAACAGCATCAGGGGAAAAATATTTGGAAGATTCCTTGGCTCATGTTCGAAAACAGTGCTAAAATATGTGCTACTTTAACTTTCTCGCATAACAGCAAACGCTGCCGGAGTCGCAAAGTGAAGGTAATCTCGGCCGAACAAACCTAGATTTCAAACTTACTTCAAGGATGTTATGTACTAACTCTCTTTTAGCAGGCCAGCAATATATTTTCCAAGTGTGCAGATATATTGTTATTGCTACAGTTTGGCTAAAAAATTTATAATGTAAATATTAAATACACTCCTCGTTACGAGAGGCAAACGTACTACCGTAGAAACGGCAACACTGCGAAACACTTCCGACACATATGAAGTTAAAAGAAAAGAAACGGCCATGAGGGAAATTATTATGTAATAAAAAGACGGGAGTAATAAAACAAACTGGGATCATTTTACAATTTCATTCGCATGAAAAAGACCGAGCAGTGGCACAGGGGCGGTTTTGAAAAATTCTATCTGAAGGGTAACATAGGATAATTAACATAATATATGTATATAAAACAAAATTATTAATATAATTATTTTTATAATTATTTATAATTATATAATTTATATTTATAATTATTTTTATAATTACCTTTTAAATTATTACGCCAACTCAAACTTGTCAAAAACAATCAGTCTTCGATTATGTAAATTAAAAAAAAACAATATGACTTGTTGTGCACATAATAAATCCGCAAAAATATTAAAACTTAGAGGAGGTGGAGAGGAGATAATTCGGTACTCAATGAGAATTTATTATCATATCAATTAATAATTCGACGTTTCAGGCTGATTGGAAACTGCGTTGCACCAATTTAAAAATCGAGTAAGAAAACAGACGTTAAGAATTATTGGCCAGTCTTACTTCAATAATATTATGGTGCTCCTGATGGCAACATAGTCCGATAGAACAGGGAAAAAGGACAATTCAGTATAACTAATAAACATTTGAAAAGAAAAAAGTCAGACCACATTAATCATACTGGTATATAATTGATTATTATTACAGTAAAGGATTATGTCTTTTGTTAAACTCTTTAATATCCTGGGGAAAAGCCTCCAGCAGTCTTGCAGGTAAACTATTCAAACCCTGATGGTTCTGTTTACAAAAGAGAACGTTACTACACATGTTCTCCGATATTTTTCTTTAATCTTATTCCCCTGGTCGTTGTGTAAAACAAAATTTGTTTGTGAAAGCCTTAAAAAATGGCTCGTTTTTGCCTGCTTCTCTACGTAGTAATTTGCTTCACCCCGAGTATGGAATAATCTTCTGAATTTGTTTCCGATGCGTGCTCATGTTCAATCCTATAGGGATCCCAAAATACCGCTCTACACTCTATTATAGGGTGGACTAAAAATTTATAAGCCATTACTTCAGCCTCCATTTGTGATTTAGATGATGAGGACGGTAATAGATGGAAGTCATCACTGACTTCGATTTTTGGTTGGCCAACGCGAAGTGCAATCCAGTTCTGTTTGAGGTAGGGGGCTTAGGTCCTTCAAAATTTGACATACTATTTGGCATGCCTACGACAACTCTCAATTTAACGTAGGTCTTGTCCTTATTAATTAATTTGACAATGTTAGATTATTCTTAATTGTTTATTGCACCTCGAATTTTTTAAGTTATGTCCTACATCACCCCAAGAAACAATTTTTACAAGGTTAACTTCGTAAAATGATAATAATAGAACAACGATCTGTTCTTCCTTGGCTCTGCAGCCCACTCTGTGCTTTGGCTTACCGGGTCGACTGAACATTCTGAAACCGAGGAGATACATGGTCAGCGTATCTCCAGTAGCCTTAATCCCAATCTCCGTGACCATTACGACACAAACATCCAAGCCCATGTCAGGATTCGAACCCGGGATCTCTGTTTTGTGACGCAGCGACGCTAGCCATTGCACCACTAGAGGTCGTCACTACAACAACCATAGTGTTACTAATACTCTGCGGAAAATAGTTGGCCTCTTAATATGCTACACTTTTAATTCCCTCAGCATAATTTCCAATAGCGCCAAATTTTTAAAAGTATAATAATAACTTTTTATAAATAATTTTAATTTTGGGAACAAGCTAGGAATGATGGCAATAATGTACGCAGGATCGGGCGGTATATTTGCTCAGGATGAAGTAAGTCTTTGAAATACCTCATGTCTTTTTCATTAAAATAACTTTGATTTGTAATTTTTTTTAAACGTCCAATAAAAATGTAGAAAAAATTTATTTTGAAAATTTAACCACTTTTGAAACGCGATTTATTATTTTGGAATGGTTCAAATTTATGAAATGATGTGTCCGCCTGTCTGTATCACGGCACGTGCTCACTGGACCATAGCTCATAAAGGAAGCAGTTTATTGAGTTTTACGGAAAGTGCCAGTCGCAAATGATTATATAGTTAATATTTATTAAGTTTAATCACAGTAGCGAGAGGAACCCCACTAGGACTTTGAAAACAAAACATTTTCGTGGAGTTTCGGCATAAGGGGAAATTGGGGTTAAGAGAGGACGCGTGGTTCTGCGGGCTTTTCTGTCCTGTCGGTGAAGTGGTGAAGGTTGGCTCAAAGTAGTAACGGTTGGGAAGATGTTTGTGAGGCATCACCAATTTGATCCTAAGCGGCTAAGGGGTCGAGAGGGGCGTAATCTGTCCTTATCCTTTTAGTAATCTGATGATAAAATCACGTAACCACAATTCTCCGCTGGTAATAACCTGTTACCGGCAGTCCTAACTAGTTAGCCATTGGGATGGCTGACAAGTTTCAATGACCCTAGGGAAAGTACATCTCATCCTTGCGGGGTTACTGTGAGTATAGAAATAACGGAGCAATGTGCGCGGAAAATCAAAACCGTCCTTCGGAGAATTTATTACCCCGAGGTGCGTCGGAACCCTAATCTATCCTCCAGGGATCCCGAAGCTCAGCTGTATGTGGTTCATTCCCAAATACAACGCATGTTGGGAAACTTGTCTTCCTACGGGAAATTCGATAAAATGCAATCAAAAACAAGGTGTCAGAAGTTCTGGGTGGAATACTGTGATTTCTTATTCCAGAATATCCTGTGAAGAGGAATGTTTAACACAGAGATAAGCGGCTAACTGCATTAGCAGGAGCGAGTGTGCTGCAACGGGGGCAGTCGATTCTTAGCAGAAATTGATATTGTTAAAACACATTTAAAATTACGATTTTTTTCTTAATTAATATACATGCCGTAGTACATGTTCACGAGTTGGCAAGGCTTATGTAGTTAATTTCTGTAAAATTTATTAATTAAAATAACTGCCACAATGTCAACCTGATGCACTGGGCAGCGTCCTTGACTTGCATCAGAAAGATCCCAGAGGCTTCAAAAAATCCAAAAAGTGCCATGTAATATAATAGTTAGGCAGTCGTCTCGGTAGGAATCGGAGAACCAAGAGAAAAAACTACCACAGGTTTGTATTAAGGAACTGGATACACTAACGACGCGTTGTTTTGTATCCCTATACTCATACAGTTATTTTAATTTGATTTATTTATATTATGCACTTTATTTAATTATAATTTAGTTGTGCTATTTTTACATTACTATAACCATAACTGTGATTTAAAATCAACGAAAGTGGCGAAACATTAAGCATACCTAAGCGACTTAAGATATAATACTTCATTGTGGGACATTTAAATTTGATTTATTGCAAAGATTTTGAATAAATCTGCATTAGTGTCCGAATAGAGTTCCAGACACCCGGACGCGCCTTGCCTGGCGTCAGTCTGGAAAATGCAGTTTTCTTGCAAAGATCTACCTTGTTTTGGCGACTGTGCGAATTATGTGACGCCCAGGGAAAGGACTAATTAAGACACGGTCACTTGAAAACGTTACTTTAATAAATATGATTTCTCGTACTTTTGGGGGAAAGCTGATGTGAGTGACAACAACTTTAAGCCAATCAAAATCATTAAAAATAATTCTGTTGAAACTTTTAATTTAATATTTATACGCATTATAAAGTGTGATTATTGGCACAAATTATATAATTTGGAATTATCATATAATCCGAATACTTAAAAATTTGTTTTTCATTAATAATTTTGTGGGTGGCTGTCTTTTTAATCTAAATTTAATTAAATTAATTACATTAGTTCCTGGTGTTCGTATTTCCTAATATAACAGACCAGGCGTGATAGTAGTGATCCCATATTGAGCGCAATTAAATATGGTGAATTTCTCTGTATTCTGTTTCACCGACGTCATAGTTTTACGCATGCTAACGCACTTATACTTTTAATGCTTAACGTTTATTTGAAAATTATTTTTTCTTCCCTCAGCTTTCCTATTTTTACAGTGTTTAGATATATCCTTTTCCACATAATCCTCATCCCTCTCAACAGCCTCACGACACGTTGGAACTAGGGTCTGAATACCGGCACGTTTTAGCTCCCCAATTCTTTCATTGAGGTGCGACTGTCACTCGAAACCTTGTAGGTACCTCTTTGCACGTTGTCAGGAGTTATTTCAGTGTGAGATCTGCCGCTGCGAGGAGAATCCCGAATATTGGCGTGCCCTCGTTCTAATTGCACTGTATTCGACAGGAGTATCTCCTTTTCCAATCTTTTTTGGATTTTTGCCACCCTCGTTTCGCAGCACAAAGATTCAATAAATTTTTATATTAAATGACTGATTATAATTTTTATGATAACGAAGAAAAACCCTTGGTTTTAAATCAGTAGAAAATCAAATAAAAACCAAAAGTATACTTTAATTTTGATCATAAATGTATAATAAAATTAAAATATAGCTTCGTATTTTTTAAAAAAAACTTATGACTGACTTAAACCAACGAGTTTTCATTATTAGAACATTGCTATTGACGAAATAGCAGCAGCTATTTTGAAGTCATGATATGACAGCGGCAGACACGAGAACGGGTTAAAATAATTTTGATCACAAGCGGTAAAGATGTTTCTATGAATTTTGCAAATATGGAGACTGAAAACTAAATAAAAATATTTTTCCTCATTTTTATTATGGGCTACTCCTCCTCCTCCCCTCCCCGAGTTTATCTTCTTTAAAAATATATGAACCAAGTTTTGTTAATTTGTTCTACGTATTAAAATTTGTATAAATATACAATCAACTTTTTTATTATATCTCTTCTTCTTTGGCTCTATAGCCCATTGAGCGCCTAGGCCTACCGAATCGACTGCGGACTGTCATTTATTTATTATATAGATAGATAAAAGTTATTTCTTTTTTTAGGGTGCAAGCTATACGAGGGTGATACAATAAATGGTAACTCCCTCTTAATAGCACAGGAAATGAATTTTTCTATAGTTTAAGGATCATTATTGTCAATCTAGAGTTCATATCCAACTCGTTTAGTTTATTAAGCATACTGTTACACCCAACTTTATGTAGAAACTAAGATTTCAAGTCAAATTTAAGAGATATAATATTTCCACTTTTCCGTACTGCTCACCCAGGCACCGCAGTAGTCATATAGATGACCAGTAATTTATTTATCAACTCTTAAATCTTATAATAGCTATTATTCGTCAATTACTATATATATATATATATATATATATATATATTGTTCTCCTGTCATATTTTCTAGGTGAAAAAAATTAAGTATAAGCTATTCACGTCGCTTAACAGCATCGCAAGACATGTCATCGTACCTAATATCAGCTACTTATTACATTTTCTGGTGCACCGGCACTTAGTTTTATTTACACACTCGCGGGGCTTCTGCCAGAAAACGTAAATAAACAAGTTTACTCGAGGTAGTGCCCCGAATCCCCTCCCCCGTTCCACCCCTCCGTCGACGAGCGCCACGACGCCTCAGTCGTAGTCTACCCTCGCCCCAAAGCGGGTGTAATGCAGGCTTGCTCATAACTGTCCACTTAGGCGACACTTTCAACCTTATAGCACAGAGCCAATCAGTTTTACGTACAGGAATTCCGAATTTTGTGGAAACTTCTCAATTGTTTCAACATGCTATTGGGAAATAAAAGGTTTGTTTAAATTTATAATCAGTCTTAATATTCCATTATATCGAAATAATTTTTACAGCTACATTTTATTATTGATTGAGGGGCAACTGAAGTAGTTCAATTCATTATTTAAAAAATCCTCAAAATGTCTTTATATGTCATAAAAACCTGTTTACTTCTTAATATCCGCTTTATAATTAATTTTACATTGTAACATCAACCTAACGATGAAACTACTTCATAAATAGTTCACACGTTATCGTTGAATGACATTCGGTGTAATATTTTTGGCTGGTTAGTGAACCAGCATAGAAGTGATTATACATATTACGAATCCCAAATGATTTCTTATAATATATATGTTTGCTTATCAGTGTTAAAAATTACTTTCCTGTTTCAGTTAACAGTTAAGGTACTCCAAGATTTATGAAAGATATATTATTCGAATGATAACTACCGCGTATCCTAACTTGATCATCCCTTATTATCATTTATTGAATTACCCATTTTTCCTCTAATACGCTGTCCGGTTTCGTAACATTTATCGTTTACGGTCCTCGAATATTCTTTAATGCAAGGCTTTGTCTGTTTTATTTCCTTTTTGAGTCTTCTCCATCTCTCTACCATCGATTATAACAATAAATTCAAATTTTATTAGTTTTCTTGCTCTATTATTCGTGTAATTAATATTGGAAAAATTTTTGAACTATATTATTGTATAGTTATATTATTTTAAGTGAATGTGGAAAATAAATCAACCTACAGTTTAATAAAATGATAGAATATTGGTAAAGTTTTAATACTTGTTCACCGTAAAGATAAAATTGGCAAGTTCGCTTGACTAGTCCATGGTCTAGCGCAACACAGACGTTCGTATCGAGGTCTAGAGCATCTGTATCTGTAGCACGGGAGTGTATAACCATTGCCGCTTCGTACTCTATCTGGTAGAACTTAAAAACATTATTAGTTTGTGAAATATGTGTACATTTAAACGAATTTGTGGGCTTGGAAATTAACTAGCAGAACAAATAACCCATTTTTACACGTAAAGAAATTAATGAACTACAAATTATTTGCTGGGGTCCCTATAAATCAGATATAAATTAGAGTCAGTGAAAAGTTGACTTGATTTAAAACACTGCGTTGAGTATATTTGTATAAACAAACCTTTTTTATGTACACATAATACGCGAAAGACAGTAATGATTAACATTATACATCTTAGCACGCGAATAATATTTTCCTCTTCTAATTGAGACCCCATCCGTAATATGTGTCGTGAGTTTTAGAATATTTTGCATTTTCCATATTTTATTTACGTACTACATGCCGATTTATCTTTAATAACCTTTGTTCAGAATTTGGCTTATAGCAAGGAATCTTTATAATAGTTAGCTTTTTCACTTTAATACGAAATATTTTGTGCAGTTTCGACATATTCACAAAATGTATTAAATATATTTTCATTAAAGTGTTTTTTATCACAAATATAAAATTATATTTCATAGTTATAAACAGAGCATTGAACGAAAAGGAAGAACAAGGGTAATAATGATTAATGAAGTTATATTTAAGTTAAAGTTTATTTTTATTAAAAAAATGAAGATAAATGAAAACGACCAATGCACAGAGAGTATAGAATTTTATTCAATTAATACAACTCTTCATTCTACCCTTTATCAGATTTTTACTACGTAAAAATGTAAAAAAAATAGAAAATTAAAAATAATATTAAATAATCTGATCCGATGAAGTCCCAAACGGGAGGACGAAAGGTTCTAATAATTGTATTTTTCTGTGAATTAGTCGTTTTGAATTATTTAAAATAATGAAATTATCTTCTACTCAAAACCCAAAAATTCTCCCGTTGGTGTTTTTTTAAAATTTTGTTTAAATTCGCACCAATAGCTAAGGTCACGCTAACCACTACACAATAGGAGGTCTGCATCTCCCGTTGATGTTAGTGGCTGAACGAGAGTTCAATCTTGGCTGATTAAGAATGTCATTAACTCATTTACACATAGCTGCTGCTCTATCAGATGTCAGTAGTTAGAGGAATAACTAGGCACTTGTGTGTAACTGAAAATGAGTTCAGTAATACTTTCAATTGATGCTTAGTCATGAAAGGTATGAAACTGAATTAAAAGAACATTTGACCGGATCGAGAATTGATCCCGGAACCTCCAGTGAGAAAGTGAAGCTCTTACATCTGAGTTATCCGAGTCGACTCACAATTGACGATGAAGAGCGTTCACGTACCAGCTTGTGATTTCCAGTTTGACCAAGATTTTCCATCGTGTTCCTTTAATTAGAATAATAATTTTATTTGTGGTAAATAATCAATCAATTAACGACTAGATTTCAAATATAATGAAATATAATAAAATAACGACCAGATATTTCATTAATAAATATATTTACAAGAAAAAACTATTGTTATACTAAATTTATCTAGAAAAATAATGAAAAAATGAAAGTAAGCTAATAAAGTAGATTAAATTTACATAATATTACAGATTTGTGGTAACATTAGTGAAAAATTAAAAAAGATATTAAAAGGTTTAGTTTTAAGATCATTTTTAAAATTAATAACCAACTCAGAATAAGAGAGAAATTAAAAATGTTAAATAATGTTATTTTGAAAATTAATTGTGGTCAACTTAATTAAGGTAAATGCTATGCAGGGCAAACTAAACGTGCTCTTGGATAATAAAAATAATCATGAAACCTAGAACCGTAATGTTGTTACTATACATGAATTAGAGGAACGTCATGAAAACTTTGGCTCTAAAGCTGGTCTCTAGTTTATTTCATTTGAGAAGTTCTACTTTTGAGAGATTCTCCATATATATTTTACTTTTCTTTTCTACTCATGAGGTTTAATTCTATGAGCGGAAATAAGCAACGGTTATATGGACCATGGCCTTTTTTTAGTTTAAGAATATGATATGAACTTATATGATTGAAGGACACCATTGCTCTCAACTTATGCTCTTTAAAGTCGCGCTCAAACTTTCAATTCCCAATCATTATTCCCCAACAACCAGAATTGAATTTACATTCTTTCTTTACAATGTTAGGTTGACTAGAAATCGAACCCGGGACCTTCATTTATCAGGTTAATGAAAGTATTTCTTCTTTTCTAGAACTAAATTAACGTTCTGATACTCTTAGTCCACTTTCTTGCACTTCTATTCCTTGAATATTAAAAAAAATTCAAGACAATGGAATATCCAAAAAATGTTACTTCCAAATCAAAAATTTCCCATTGAAATTAAATTTCAAAACAGATGTCTCATTAGCGCCATTCATGAAGAAGTATAGCTGAAAATATAAAGTTCGGAAAAATTTGTTTCTATTTTGCACTTGCCTTTGTTATGACTCCGGAACGTACTAAATTTAAAAAATTCAAGTTTCGTCGCGTAACGACTAGACCTCGTAAATATAAAGTCCCTGCGACGTAGTTTGTAGAAACTGAATTCGTAAATTACTCCTGCATGCGTTACATGGAATTGCATTGGGGCACGCGAAAGATGAAATTTTCAAACTTCCCTAACTAAACTACTCAACATGTAAATTGAACATATTTCTTGTTTTTTCTTCTACGTTCACAGGCGGATTCTCCGTATTCACGTACTTCATTCTGTATTCGTATAGTTTGTGAAAACTTTTTTTCCCTGACCAAAAATGCATAAAATGGTAATAAATTTTTTACGCTCGTAGTGTATTCGAAACGTAAAATAAACACAAAGTTCAATGAAATGGTGACCCATAGTATTAGACAATTGGAGATTGTTTAGAGAATCAAATAGGCAGGCTTCTTAAAGCCAAATTCATTTATTTTTAAAAAAGAGGATGCAGTTAATGATAGCATATGAAAGGGAAATTGAATAGGGGGATGCGGAATGGAAATGAGGCAGCAAAGGGTTCCCGGTATTCACAAGAAAGAGATGCAAGGTAAATCTTAGGTCAGATACTTGTTTCACGCCATTCCTAATGACGGGAGAGGAGCTTGCTGCGGTGACGTAAAATCCCCTCCTTCGTGCCTCGCCGAGATTAGGCAGCAACTGGCATTGTGTTCCAATAGGATCAACTCAATCTCTGCAACCCCGGAACACGCATCCCTCAAAATTGACTGAAGTGCCTCGGCTTGTGAGAACCTTATAAAAAATGGAGAGAAGAACGCATCCTACACGCTTCTTCCTTGATTCCTCGTTTATTTGTTACATTTTTCTGTGGTGACAGGCTGCATCAGGGTAAATTAACCATATGCTGATAATTCATAAATTTAAATCAATACGCAACTAAAATTACTTAAATAACCTTCCCGGTTTGACTGAAGGCCTCAAGGAAATATTGTGGTATATAAAAATATTTATTTAAATGCTAGGTTTGTCACTTTTAACGGAGCTTTGCACATATGTTACGACCCGGGGGAAAAGCAGACCAAACTTTCAGTCAATTGAAATGTTTTACTTTGTAGCAAGAAGTAAAAACAATTCAATGGTTGCATCATTTCTATAGTGAATATTTTTACCATAATTTAAAGAAATTCGCCATTTCCCCCCCACCCCCCGAAAATAATGACACATCTTGAAATTTCGGCTTATAAATAGACACGTATTCTGAATATCTCATAATTAGAAATAGACCACTGGAAACCAGTAAAAAGAACATTTATCCATTTCTAAGAAAACAAGGAGCAAAACTTCTTAGCATAGTATCATAAGAATAATCACAAGAATCAATGTGGAAACTGATTGGAATAAGTTTTATAAGTGATTATAGGAATTATTAACTGATAGAGTTCATCTTGAGTTTTACTGTCGCACAGTGTTTCAACATTATTAATATTTTATCTAGTCGAGCGTGTAATTTTACAAAGAGTAATATCTACTTTTGTTTTAAACTTGAGGTTAAATATTATTTGCTTACTTTGACCATGGATTTAAATTAGATCTTTGTAGCCTAATAAAAGATTTAACTACATCTTTGGCGATAATTACGTCATTTCGGTTACGAAGTGTAATTGTATTTTACCTGTACGGAAAATTCACTAGGTGCTCTAAATTTACTGCCGCTGAAGTGGAACACGACTCTTCAGTCCTCGCCAGATTCAGATATTTACGACTGAGACAGCCCGCCCGGAATTCAATCAGAGGGAGTTAGGAATGACATCATAAAATACCAGGTTTTGCTGAAACTCAGACAAAGACGAGTGACACACAACTAAGCGTAAACAAATATTGGTTCTCAAACAGAGTGAATATTGCAAAAAAAAATCGTGATATACGGAATCTGAAGTGCATTAAAATGTATTTCAAGTGTCTGCAATATATTTCACTATATTGTGACTGTCAGATAAGAATTCACCCGATTTTAAACTTTAAAATCATGATAAACCTAATGAATATTACTTGTCCTAATCATTTATTAATTTTAGAAATTGGTAGTTTGGTGGATATTAGCAAATCGTTTAAAGACTCACAACGCAATTATTTAAGGTGAGGTTTGCAAGAGTCCAAATAAAACAACGTAGATGAAGATATGATAACGTGTCTGGCTAATCTTCATTTCATAACTGGTCATTAATAAACCAATAAAATAACTGTATAGTGACGTGTTTTTTAAATTAAAAATATATCAAATAACTTAGAAACCATCCCTAGCCCTCTTTTGGATCAACCACTTTGCTGACCTTGGCTGACCTGGGTTTTTCGTCGAGTCGCAAAATCCTTTCAGACGAAGGTCTGAGACTCCTCAGACGCCTGTCAGGCTTCAGGTTTATGACTGTTTGTTTGTTGGGCTTACCCGAGAAAGGTGCCTTTCGAACACCTCAGGATTTGTTCTCTATGGAAACTTCGACCAGAATGCTTAATATTGTGAATTAATTTAGGTAAATAAAATAAAAATTTATATGCGGCACAGTATTTTATATCGACCTTTTGTAGGACCACGTTTTATAAATTCTCGCCTGCAATAGTTTTGTTCCTTAAACTATCATAAAGACCAAAAACATATATGTTGACGTAAGTTTTATAAAGCTATTAATATCTGTGTGTTTGACTTTTGTTTGTTGTGAATTTTTTGAGGTTCCTGTGATACTGAATTACTGTGTGCATGTTTTCAAGTTTCAATATATGCTGAATGATGATTCTTTCCGGCCTTTGGGGACCAAAAAAGTCGTTATATTAGCCTTTAATCAGTGGAAAAATATCACTGTCAAATATGGTCAACATGGATGAGACATAAGAAAAGTCACCTTTTCTGAAGTCTATGAACACAGAAAACAAACCAAGAAGACACTCTTATGAGGTGGGCAGTAGGATAAAATAGAAGACGGGAGGGAGGGAGGAATTGCAGCTTGGTGGGAACCTGGCGTAGCATTACAAACATTCTTAAAATCATTAATTGTATCCTTACGAACCGGATATACAGACAGCAATGCCTTTTTACCACATCATGTACTTAACAACTCGTAACATGACTGAACGGATGAGTTTTTTTACGTAAAACATATTCTCAATAGAAAACAGTTTATAAAGACAAGAACGGAAAAATGCTCTTTTTAAAACGTTACAGAATGAATGAAGAAGTCCTTATATAGAAGCAAAATATTATGGGTATTTAGTAATTCGAACAGATTTGGAGAATCTTTATTTTATTGAAGGAGTATGTAAAGTATCCTATGATTGTGGCGAGTCCTGACACTTGAGAACCAGCATAAATGTATGTCAAAGATATATCCATATATGTGAATTTAGTTTATCTTCTGACACAGACTACGGGATGATCTAAAATAACGTAATAGGATTGGTTAATAGTCATGAAAACTAACATTAGTTTTAGAATATTTTGTCAGCCATACGATACATTTTTTGTAAATTTTTGACAAATAATATGTTATAATTTGTTAATATAAATTTTAATGTTAGTATGGTACCTACGATATTGATACTTACATATAAATAAAATAATAAATAATTCGCCCCAGATCCTTCCTATACTCTCCACATTGCCTGTTGAGTAGGCGACAATTTTTAATCTCCGCTTGGCATAAGTTACTTGTTTTCACTAATATAATATTTATTAAAAAAGTATATCTTACAAAACCTTAAAAATAAATGACCTTTCGATGCCACTTTTCCGTTCCTGATCGTTGCAATGAATTATGTTGATTTTAATCCATTATTGAATTTGTAAACCCTCATATTGAGGTGAAATAAAAATATCTAGAATCATCGTCTGTTTATACCATTATAAAAATAATTTTTATGGCACATAGTGTTACCACATTATTTTGTCTGTTCTCAGTTTGGACATCATTTTATTAATCTCAATATCAGCGTTATTTTCTGAAACCGCAGCCATGAAATCGGCGAACTCGACAAAGAAATTCAGGAACCATACTGATTTAGCCAAACTCTTAGCAGCATTCCATGGCTATGGCGACAGTTTTCTGAAGACATCGAAGGACGTAGTGCCTGTGACGCACAAGAATTCATTAAAAAAGGTAAACACGCTTCTTGAATTATACGTTCGTCAGGTATGAAGAACGTAAGGGACAATTATAGGTTTAAAATGGAAAATTATACTGTGCTGTTAGATACAGAAACACGAAAGTACTTTTGAAAAGAGTTATACTGTATAAAATTTTAATGTTGCCAAGGCTTCCCAAGTTCCCTCTCGGTCGGTACGTTTTTTAGCTTGTCGCAGAGTTTGAAATCTCCCTAAAAGGCATACGGAACCTGAGGAAAAATCCAAAAATAATTAAAAAAATTAATGTATTTTGTGGACCAAACAACAAAATTTAAAATTTTTGATAAAGTATTATAAAATATTGCTCCTGAAGTGGACTCGGGGATTAATATAAATATAGACTGCAAATTCCTGATCGCAGTCCTTCAATAATTTATTACGTATGAGCTTTCGGACGTCCGCCCATGTTCGCTGAAAATTAAAAATACATTGCTATACACAAGATCGTTGTAATTTAAATTCTTGAAATAATGGCTTTTTCTGAAGGCGATCGGTTATTTTGACTATTCTTTTCTGTTAAATTAATTTATTTAATGATAAAAGTAATTTATTTTACCAAAACTCGTAAATACGGTAAAAAGTTAAGCGAAGTACGTCAGGGAAACTGGATTGAACTTGGCGGTAATTATAGTGTCTGCTACTATCCAAGAAATTAATTGGTGTTATAATTTGCAGGATTGGTGCCGCACTGAGCCTTTAGTACAGAAGGTACGGGAAGAAGGATGTGTGTCACGATCCGTTATGACTAGCTTCTGCTATGGTCAATGTAACTCCTTCTACGTGCCGAAGGTACACGAGTGGCGACGCCGAGCTGACGCCGACGCCCCCGCCCTCGCAGAGGTGGCGTTCACAGGGTGCGCCCAGTGCCGCCCCAAGCGCACAGTGTGGCTGTCCGTGGCACTGCAGTGTCCCGGTGGTAGCGCCGGCGCCGGCGTCGGGGTCCGCGTGCAGCGACGTCGCGTCCAGCGCGTTAAGCATTGCCGCTGCATGGCGGCCCCTTGAGCTATTATCGCAAAACACAGCGTTAAGGAAGAGACGGGCCCTCCAGGCCCATAGTTACGTGTTAGCGGCTTCCAAATAGGCAATTCAGTTGCCGTTCTCGTTCAAGAGCTTGTTCTCTGACGATTAACTTAGCGTTGGCTAAACACGAAAAATTTTAGCCACGAGCGTAAGCTTTCGCAGCGTTGGTGTCGTATAAGATTTTCTCTGTTTTTTTTGTTTGTTTTTTAATTGAAAGGCAGCAGCTCAAAAGTAAGGCATTTCTATAAATCGTTCCGTCACTTTAATCTGAAGTCTTTCAACTAAAAATAACAAACAAACACATAGAAGTTCTAAGTGATTCACAGTTTCAGTAATAATTTACAATAAACTTGTTGTTAACAATGCCCACATTTTAACATGAATTTCATTTGCAACTGCAAGAATGCATTTATTTGCATAAAAATAATACATAAATAATACACATTAAGTTTCATAAACTAATTTTATCAAACTTGCAGTCACTATATTTTGTATGCAGTTGATTAAATGAAGTATAATTAATGTATGGTTAGCAACACAATCTCTATTTCCTATAATTTCTTTAGTGTATATAACTTTAAATTCCTTGAAGTATTACATATTAAAATTATTATGCAAATTAGTCAGTTGATAGATTTTTTGAAGTACCAATGCAGTGTTGCAAAGTAAATTGACATATTGTCTGTTATTTGATATAAATTAAGTGTTTTATTAACTAAGGTAGTGAGAAAGAAAAATTGTATCTTCATCAACTTAAATTTAATGATGTCCTTTTCTACCCTCTTAACTATTTATGCTTTATGTAGCTATTATTATACCTCTCCCAAACTATCTTTTTTCTAATTCACACTTCCATTTGCATATATTAATGTATGTCACCAGTGTACTGCTTCTCATTAACTATAATGATATATATATATATATATATATATAAATTGAATTTGATAAGAGAGTGAGACAGAAAACAGTAATTAAGTTACCTTAAATTGATAGTATGTATTGACAGGCAGAAGTACTTCTAGAGAATTTTAGAGAGTCTAAACTCTATTCTTCATATAAAAACTACCTGAACAATATACAAGTTAGCTGCTGTTTCTGAATAGCATTCAGATATTGACATACACCAGGTTATTAGTTCACCAACTACGTTGCTGTTCACATACTGTCCTGAGTAAAATATTCACCATGTTACTCCATCCCAGCAAAATGTCATCTACTATCAATTTAAGATAAGTCATTAGACCTCTGTCCTTCTTTCCTGTCCAAATGAATAACAATTAATAAGGACAGGAAAGAGAAATAGAAAGTAGGTTACTTACCTGAGGTTCACAGATGGCAGGCACCTTGTAAGGTTTGGAGTTCTATAAATCTTTGGAGACACCACCCCCTTCATCAGAAAGTTAGGAAGACATTTCCAGTGATCGGCTCGTCAGCTAGCTGATCACTGGAAATGTCTTCCTAACTTTCTGATGAAGGGGGCGGTGGCTGCTAAAAATAGAAATAACTCCAAATCTTACAAGGTGCCTTAACTTTACCTGCTTTCATTCCAATTCATTAACTGTATATGTAGAAGAAACTTTTCCAAATAATTGCATAATGTATCGACTTAAATTTCTGTTAACATGATTTACGTTTTTTGACATTTGACTTTTATATTAGTCAAATAAAAATCATTTGCCAGTTTCCTAAAGGCAACCATAAAATAAGAGGATACAAAGGAACACTTTACCGATAATTTTATGTCAGATTTCTATTAAATATAATTAAGAATTATTCATAACATTATTCATAGTAAAACATTGTTATGAAAATTATAAATAAATGTTATTAGGTAATTTATCTGTTAAATTACAGATAATCAAAGTTGAAGTATGTAAATAATTCTATTATTAGATAGGCAATAAACTTGATTATTGAAGTCAGTGATTACATTTAGATAATTTTTCAATTTTAGTCATTAATATATTAAGAAATTATTCAATTTTTTATTCATATTACTGACAGAAGCAAATACTTTTAAAATTAAATATCAGGTTCTTAATTTTGTATAAAACTACAAATAATAATTGAGAATAATAACATATAGTTATTCATACAGTATACTTTGACTTAGGTACATAACTTCTAAAATGTGAAACTGCTTATAAGTTTTTAACACACAATCACAACATTAATACTGTCAAATATTTGCCTTTTAAAGCACAATGGGATCCTAGAGTAAACCTATATATTTTTATTTAGGATAAAATAAAACTATTGAATTTATTTGAAACTAAAATTGAAAAGACACCTATCTATGTATTTTGACTACATGAAAAATTTATTAGTGACAGATTAAGCTCATTACCCTTTAGCACCAACAGTATCACTAAGATAACTTCAAAATTGATTTATAATGTAAATATATTAATATGTAAATTTTGTACTGTAGGAATTCAGCATTTCTTACCCATCATATAATCTATTTTAAATTTCTGCATCATTACATTTATTTTAAGAAGTTTTATGTACTATTCTCATGGTTAGTATGATTGATGAGTCAAAGAAAGACATAATTTTATTATATATTATTTCAGTGCAGTATTTGCTTGATTAATTGTCCTTTTGGTTTCCAAGCAGTTAATGGAGTATAAAAGCAAAAGTATTTTGAAGACTGACTCTATCAACATCTTTGACTTACATGGAAGCTATAACAAAATCAATCATTTAACCATTGTCATGATCACTTTTTGATCGTATGTATAAACACACAGTAAAAATGTGTATAAATGTTTTGCATGATATTGTGCATCCCAAAAAATATGTATTAATAATCATATAAAATAAAACAATTGAACACTAACAGTTTTAATTAATGTACCTTCCATATCCTTATATTTCAAACAACAAAGTAAGAAAGTACACTTCTTTTTTTTCATTATACCTAATATAGAAAAAATAAGGTATTGCTAATGAGCATAGTTTTCATATATAGTAGCTATAAATAACTGTTTTATTTTTTATTTATACTCTTGATCGGTTACTTCTTATCTTTTGATTGTGATATCAATTAAACTAAACATAACACCATTAAATTAAATTGTGTGTGGTATATTGAAGTACTTACTTGACAAAGCTGCAAAACTGATTCAATTTATTATAAATTTATTTAATGAAAATATTTGAAAGGTATAGTTTTTATTCGAGCGAATAGCCAGATACAGCCAGTCATTCAGGAGTTTCAAACATCTCCAAACAACAGATATTTTGTAAGAAGCAAGATAACATGAGTGGAAAGATGTGTGAGTTTGGATGATTATTCATTATATTTGTGCAGTGTTCTGGACAGTGGCTTAATTCATTAACCATCAATATTATCTCTAAACCCTATTTTGCAAATTAAATTGGTGTTTGTATTTGGCTTTTGATATATCCTTTTTATTGAAATCAGATTCTGTAACTTATTAGTACATTTAATTTCTCAATAATCAATTAGCATTTATATATATATATATATATATATTATATATATATATATTTATATATATATATATATATATTTGTTAACTCCACAAATAATGCACTAAGAAATTGTACAGTAATGTATCTAATTGTTTAATGTACATTATTATAGATATAATTTCCAATTATTTACAGGAATTATTTCATTTGGTATAATGTTGGTAACATTTTACTGCAGTCTAAAAGTGTTGATTAACTTTTATAAGTAAAATAGGTATTTTATAACTTTATATTGAACCATAAATGTACCCTTGCCCCTTTCTGAAAGTAAGTTGGGGTAAAGCCATACAATTTGTATTATAAAAGATATAATTTACATCAGACAGACATGACATAGTCAGTGATTCAAGGATATACTTCACATTATTTTCTATAACAATTATTACATAAAGAAATTAAAATTTCAATTCAAACACAGCTTGAAGTCATGTAATACAATAATAATTTATTTTGAAGTAGTTATCTATATGTTATAGAAGTACTAATTTCTAATAAAATCAACTTTCACATTGAACAGTAATTTAATAGGATATATCTTTAGATGCATTAATGATTATTTCATTATCTTCCACTTTTTTATATGCATAACAAATATTTGAGTAATTTTTAATTTATGCATTTGACACATTTGCTCTTATTCATCTATTAGGAAATTTTATTTTTATTATGTAAACACATATGAGAGTCTGTTCAGAGTAAGGATGGCTAATTTAATAAAATATGGAAGTTTGATAAATATACAATTATAAATACTGTACTAAACTTATAATTAATCACACTTTGTAAAGATATAATACCCTAAACTCTTATGATACGAGCATTATACATATAAGTTTGAATCCAATCTATGATAAATAATAATGCCACAGAGCTAAAATTTTCTCAATTGCTTAGCTTAAACACAAAGATAAAAATATGGCAGCATTTTTGTAACTTTTCACTAGTATTGAAAATTTGTCCAACTTGGATGTTATATCAGTGAGCATTTACATGATTTTACTTTCATCATTATTAAAGGGACCCATGAAATTGTAGTGTATTTAAGAATGCATGAATCAAGAACTGAAAGATGTACCTTTTATACTTTCTAACTTGAAAACAAAATAAATGTTGTTTATATATAATAGAATTCTTTTCTTATAAGTTACTTAGAATAATATTTATTTAATAATAAAATATTTATTAATAATGATATGGATGCTTGTTTACAATGGAGATATGATTAAAATTTATTGATATGCTGCTAAGCTGTTACATTGAATAATATTCTATAGAAGAAATAAGTTGTTAGACTGCAGAAGAATAAAATATTATGGTCATCCTCTATTCAGAAAATATATTTGCCAAATAGTACTAAATTTTAATAATTAATTCATTGTCTTTCCACTCATGTTCCAAATTACAATAAACAAATCAAAGTAGTTAACAATTATAAACAATTCAGGGTATCTTACTTATTGCTAATCATAAAATTTCCAAGATTAATTAATAATAATTCTCCTTTTTAAATTAATTATTTACTTTACAGTTATTTATTAGATTCTTTAGTTTTATAATAATAGTATTCATTAAAATAGTATACTCTTTTCAATATATAAACTCATTGAATGAAATAACTTTTACTTATAGTCTCCCTTTTACAGTGCTTATTCAAACATTTACAAACATATTATTTTGATTAAACTTATAAGGACTTGAATATTCATAAATATACTTGAATACAATTTTCCAAATTGTTTCAATTTCATGTGTCTGTTTGGCTAAATTATATTAAAAAATATATTTTTTCTTATGTCATTCTATGGCCATGACTAGTTTTTAGTGTATAATTTAGCATGTGGTCATTAAACTTTAGTATAATTATCTAAGAAAGGAAAATATAAATTAAAATATTTCAATCTTTTCAATTTTCTTTTCTGTAAACATAAGGTATTGATGCAATGAATAACTTTACTTTGTGACTAACATATGATATAAAATTTAGCAAACCATATTTAACTTAATGTAAAATATTTACATCACTGAATAATTAACGATATACAACAGTATGGCAGAAAAGTAATAAATAGTTCAAACTTTTAGAAATATATGCACTCATTAAATTTTCAATAATTAAAATAATAACATACAATTTAAAGATAGATGGACACTTATTAGATTCTGATTATTAGCCTTTTGTCCCAGAAAGAAAATATTATTTGGACTGCATGATTATCTACTTTTCTTATTTCAAGCAGATTCTCTCTACATGTCTATTTAATTGTATCTTCTTGTATTTGTCTTTCTTTGTTAATTTTCCTCATTTTTTTTCCTCTAGTTAATTTTTTTATATTTTGGTTGTCAAAAATGATCTATTTTATATGAAAGTGAATATTAAACAATTAGGTTGAGTTTTACACCTTCTCAAACCATTCTGTTACAATTTTGGAACTTTAGTCTGTAGGACAGTCTTTCAGAATATTTAAAACTTACTTTCTTTTAATAACTGAAAAAAGTATTAACTTCACTATTCAAATTTTTCAAAGTTAACTTCAACCATTCTTATATCCCTTGTTAGAAGTTTAATAAAGTATCTATACAAGTGGAAAATCTAGCATTATTTGACTTTATTTGACTTCCTCCTTGCAAGCCTATGACTTCTTATTTGTTATTGTTAAATATTCTTTGCAAATATTTTGATTAATTCATATTCCTAAAACACGAATACATTCTCTTACTATTATTATAATATTTTGATGTGGTGGACTTAAAAAGATCAGTAGCTTGTATTTATTACACTTGACAATTTAATCACTAATTGTTATTAAGAGTATGTATACAGTTAATATGAAACACAATATAGGAAAATATGATAAATATAAATTTGAAATGCTATTGTGTTCATAATCCAGCAGCTAGGCAAATTATTTCCTTGATTGGTTCTGTTATATTATTCTATCTCACAAGGAAGTTATAAAATGACACAGGTGTTGATTCCTTGATGTTCAATTTGTTCAGTTTATATTAATATTAAATACCAACCTATGAGTATACAGTTTCTACATTTCTCAAAGTGCAGTATGATGTCATTATGGCAATAAAATGTTGTATTCATCTTTTGATTAATCTGATATAATATATAGAATATTTAAAATTGCCTCACACTAGTTATCACTTTATTTTTAAGAAAAAGATAAATTTTGTTGTCTGTCATATCTTTGGTACTTAAGCAGTTTCCATGACTTAAATTATAAATTGTAAAACTATCACAAACTGGCAGCACACCGCATAGTACAGAACACTATTTGGGGGGTTTCAGTTGAAATAAATTCATTTTTTTAAATGTTCATATGAGTTTAAACAAGTAATCCTAAAAATATATTTTATTATTTGATGATTGTTGTTTGCCAGGGATATGATTACGTAGTTCATGTGTTTCAATTTTTTGTAGAGTTTTGACAAATAGCACAGATGTTTTTAAAATAAAGGAAAGGGCAATCTGTATTATATATAAATTAAGTCCAAAAACATGCAAATAACACTTTATTAAAATGTGAATCGTGTCCCCCTCAAATCTATATATTTATATAACAATATTCTTTATAATGGAGTACTTAACAAAATAATGTCATATAAAACTTAATCTTGAAATTGACAACTATAATAACACTCAACACTCTGATGTCCATATGAACTTTAGATGAACACAGGCTCAACAAATTAGTGTAAATAATCAAGAAATCATATTATACAACAAACTGCCTATTGACTTTAAGTGTTGTAAAGGTGGTTTTTAAAAAGAATTTAGAAGTTTTTTTCTATTTTGTCAAGAAATTAAAAGTATTTCAAGATAAATATATATGCTTTTTCTCATTATGCCTCAAATATGAACTTACTCTGTGAAAATAGACTCACATCTTATGACATGCACTTTCATTTTATAATCTTGTATGATTAAATATGTTACTATTAATATGTATGTCTTGTATCATTGTCCATCTTGTAGTGTAATGATTTAATGGATGAAGAAGTATAATAATATTTGAAAACATTAATTTAGAATAAAGGTGATGAATTAATGTTATAATCTCTTCAATAAACTTCGTGAACTAAATTGTGTTTCCTTAGCTCACTATATTTCATTTAAAAGTTTTATAGTAAAAGTGGAATTATGTTTCAAAACAAACAATAAAATTTTCATGTCACAGTGACTGTATAAAATAAGAGTTTGAAAGGTCATGTTTAACATGATAGTGGTTTTTATAACCAGTAAATATATAATACCATTCAGCCAACAATTAGGTTGATGTAAATTCAATTTAATACTTTCTTTTAATACTTCTATTTAAGAAGATTACATCTAAATATTTTTGATGAGTCAACTATTGTGTGGCATGCTTCAAATGAAGGTTAACACATTACCTGCTTCTTGTTCTTCAAACATTTGACATATCTTGTAAACTCTATATTTAAGACAATTTTTATGTAGTTATGCAACTTTTTCCAGAGTAATTTTCCGGTCGCAGAAAATTATTATTAATTCTTTTATTATTGACTGATAAATTTTTTTCTCTCTTTCTCTGTTAATTCTCAGATTTAAGCCTGAACTATATTTGGCATTTATCTAATATTGATGCCTACCTGAGTATTTCTATATAAAATTTTATTGAAATAAACAACAGTTATTTATGTTGGGCTTAAACAAATAAATGTTTAAAGAAAACAATTTTCCACTAAACATTAAACTGATTATCAGTAGAATGAGGGTTGTTCCATTTCATATCATTATAAAGTGAAGTGATTTATTGAGACAAATGAATCACATGTAATTCAGTTATCATAAATATGAATAAATGTTACACATTACATTTATGACATGCTTTTTGTGAAAGACTATACACCACGTTTCTTCACCATGCTTTCACTATGATACCAAATCTCCCTAACAATTTAGCTTGTAATGATATTCTGTATTTATTATAGAAAATGCATTGAAAACTTCCCAATTCAAGATTTACTTTTCAATTGTGATATTTCCTACATTTGGAATTAAAAGAAAATTTCCCATACTTTTGTGTCTGAAGTGTCTTTAGTATGGCTATTATTATATTCTGAGAAAAAAATTAAAAAGATAATAAATATTACAAATTAACTAATAAAACAGTCAAATACTTTATCAGTCTGTGAAGCATTCGATTTGTGATCTGTTACAGACCAATGGAATTGTCTACATTCTAACCACTCATATTTTGTCACAAAGTAATTTTAATCAGCATTGAGAAACTTTCTTTTTAAGATAATGAAGTTGTGTCTTTTTGAAACTTCATAAATAGGATGCTCAGACTTTGGATTGTGATTTAAAACATTCTGTATTATTACACAAATAATTATAAAATAATTAACTTAATCATTGTTTTAAATAATAAAATTGTATTATTCAGGGTACTTTAACATTCAATAGTATTTTGGTTCTGCAATCATAATTACATACATTATGAATATAATGTTGCATAGATATTAGGCATGATAGACCTTCTTAACTGATTCTAATATTCCTCTTTTTCATATTTTACTATAAACTATAAGTACAAATTTTATTTTCTGTTGCAAATTGTATTGCTATGATGACAGCCAGCCTAAAATAATGACTATTGAAATACATAATAACTACATATTAATTCATATTTACATATGATCTTTTGGTTTGGAGTGATTTTTGGCTTTTAACTTTAATTTATATAGTGCTATGATAATACTATAATTTACACACTAAATGAAAATGATTTTGAAAACTTTTCCCAATATTTGTATTTGAGTTTTAAATTTGTTATGTTCTGCATTTAACAATTAATAAAAATGAAATAAAAATAAATTCATATAATTTAAAAAAATTATTGTATATGAATAAGTATTCAAAAAAAGTTTGAATGAGATATTTCCACTTTATTTAATTTCATAGTTTGAGTTTTTTAGACAAAATAAAAGTGCTTGGTTATTTAACTTTAATATAATTGTGATATTCCTTTTGTGAATGCTGAATACTACAACAAGGAATTTTAATACAGTACATGATTGCCTTTCTTAGCTGCAACAGGGAGCCGTTCTCCTTGCAGGTAGGGGTTTCCATCCTAAATGAAATAAATTATGTCATCAGGTCAAGTATAAATAGTTATGAAGTAACATTCTTTGGAAATTCAGGAAATAAGATGAACCATATTATTTATCAAAACATTTTTCTAAAACATATCCTTTCAGTAGAAAAGGTGTAAAACACAAAATATTTTTCATAAACAATTATAATTTAATTTTTTGGTTAATATGTTTGCATTAACATCCATTGCCTCCTATAGGATGCAACAAGTTCATATAATATCAAGAAAAATTTGAAACAATTACAAACTTTTAATTTATTATTGTAATAATTTTTATTTGGCTGAACTTACTTTTTTTACATGGTATTTCTTTGCCACTAAACTCTTATGTTGATCCTCAACCTGTAAAACCAGAAATTTCATTTTTTGTAAAAGTTTATATGTTAATAACATATGACAGTATCCATTTAATTATACTTCAAATAAAAATACTAAAATAAATACTTTAGATTCTGAATACAAATTGTACAAATTATATTGAAGTCCAATAACAAAATTTTTAATGAATTTCTACACAGATCAGTGTAATTAAGCTTTTATATTATATTAAGCTAATGGTTTATCCTGGGTAAAATTCTTACCGTGAACTGTTCTACCAGTCTTTCAAGTTCAGAATCAGCCCTGCTGCCACGTGAATCACTTCCAGCATCTGAGCCTGGAGCAGGACAGTCAAACATGTGCTCACTGTCACACATGCAGTCCTGTTCTGCCTGATATTGACGTGAAAAACTGGCTGTATTCTCAAAAGTCTTAAGG
The DNA here is from genome assembly GCA_034510155.1 of Eucriotettix oculatus. Classification (NCBI taxonomy): domain Eukaryota; kingdom Metazoa; phylum Arthropoda; class Insecta; order Orthoptera; family Tetrigidae; genus Eucriotettix; species Eucriotettix oculatus. The sequence goes on along the minus strand of CM067378.1, from coordinate 57,519,793 downwards.
CAACCATTCTCTGGTCCATGGCCAATTGGACAGGGATTAGGAGGATTACAGTAAGCTGGTAATGCAGCATCTGTCTTTACCTGCTGGCTACCATCAGACCCAATATGGTCACCAGTTCCACCCCCTAATATTTAAATTAAAAAGAAAAATAATTAATGATAAAATAAACTCTAGACATTAAAAAATGTATATCTTAGAATAGTCAATATATTAAAGTAATATTCATGAAGAATATCTTTTAATGGTATTTTAATTATTTCTTAAATTTTACTATGTATGTATCAGAAATAATACAACTAACAGTTGCTTTAAATATTGTATTGATATGGAATGGAGATATGTAGTAGTGGCTTACCTGTAATTGAAGCTTGGTATCAACAATGATTATGATGCAGTTCTTCAAATTTTTGGTGGGTGTCAGCCTTCTTCTTCAGGAGAAAAGGAAAAACATTACAAGCGCCAACCAATGGGGGCCTGTGACTACTTTCTCCAAAAGAATGAAGTTGATGCCTCCAAAAATTTGAAGAACTACATAATATTCTCAATAGTGATGCCGGTCTTCAATTTCAGGTAAACTAATACCTTTCTCTCTTTCCTTTCCACACCAACATCGCTCACAAAATTTGAGAAACATGTAAAGTAATTATGTGAACCTGTGCTGTATTTGGTAATTTTATATTATTTTCATTCTTATTTAAGTTCACCTGCTAAATAGTAATTCACGTTGTCTTTTCAAATATTTAAATTTTTTATATTATTCTTTTATAACATGATTCATACCCTGTTGATGTCCCCACAGTGTGCTGTGTTGTAGGTATTCCTGATCTCGGATACTGGGACTGGGGTTTCCAATTTCTGCTAGGTGATCATAGTCAAGAGGGAACTGCTGTTCTTCGGTCTGTCCAGCCATGAGAGCACCGAGAGGCATTCTGAAAATAAACATTTCTGCAAATAACCATGTAGGCCTATGAATTTCTTACATTTCAAGTCAGACTTAATTAATTTTTAATGATCGGCTAGCTGATCACTGGAAATGTCTTCCTAACCTTCTGATGAAGGGGGCAGTGATATTGAAAATTCAAGTACTCTAAACCTCACAAGGTGTCTACCATCTATGAACCTCAGGTAAGTCACCTTCTTTCTATCTCTCTGTCCTTTCCCCATTAATTGTTTTAATTAACATGACAATGTCATTTCCTGACTCATATATATATATATATATATATATATAATTTTCCTTGTGTCCCCAAAGATGGTTTATTTCACTATTTTTTAGGTTTCCCCTGCCCTCTGACTATGGGGCATTACTCCTCTGGTTCCTATGCCAAGATCTGACTAATGACTTCTATGAAGTTTATAAAACAAGCAAAAATGACTTATCTTAAATACCAAATTAAATATATAAAGCCAAGGATGGTTATAATAAATAGGAACACAATGTACAATTACAATCGGGTTTAGATTTAAGCAGGTTTTTCTATTAGGATTGCCATCCTTTCACTGAATTGTTATAATTTTATTGTTATATGTCTGCCAGGTATAATTGGAAAAGTATTTTCTGGTTATATTGATAGAAATTTGGGGTGTGTGCATTCTATTCCTTGCATCTTCAGGATGTAAGAAGGTTACTCTTCTTCAATTTTTATTATATGCCTAACCTTTTTTTTTATATTTATACATTTCGATCAGAGAATATACATATTGAGTAATGTAAAATTCCCATAATAATACAAGATCTTAAGCTGATGGAATTGCGCATAAATGTACACAAAAAAATTGTCTTATTTTCTAATTTCTTTATGTATAAAACATCATTTATCAGTTTTATAGTAAATACTGTATGAATTGTATAAACGTAACACGAGAACGTGACACTGATTATTAATTCAAATATTCACCTATTAGAATCAGGAAAATCAAGGTAGGCATCAGCAGCATCAGCCAAGTCTCGCCCCATGCGGTCTACAACTTCGCGCAAAAAAGCATCTGGAATGAAAGTTTCCTGGAATAACAGAACCGAGAGTTACACAAGTAGACGTATTCTAGGAAATAATCCTGAAATAGTATTGATAATATTCATTAGGAAGCAGAATTTAACATTGAAAGCAAATGGTAGTTTTTCATTTATTAGTAGCCTAAGTAGTGCCCAAACCTTGAAATGAATATAGAATTCATTCTAAAGATTATATTTTCATACCTACAACTTATGTATTATGATTAAAGCAAGTATATTTAGACAATATAGAAGAAGAGCATAGATTCTTCCAGATGGAAATGATATAAAAAAAGCTTCTTGAGAGATTAACTTTTTCCTGTCCCCGTTGGAAACTCGAGAGACTTACTTGATATTGTGCAGAAGTTTAGATGGGAAAAGCTAAAAAGGTAGAGTTCATAAACAGTAAGTGAACAAAGATAACTAAATAAAAAGGAACTGAAGAAACGAGTTTGTATTGTTGCACCATATTTTATTTTTGAGATTTTTTTCGGTCTAGGTCATGTCAATAGAGGCTAATTGCAAATGATACTGACGACAGCCAAATTCGAGGCGCCAAATGAGAGACTCCATCAAACAGTCCCTAATGGAACACCCATAATTTTTTTGTTTTTGTATTGTAAATCATCCCTGAATTTTGTATACATTAATCTTGTGTTTGATTGACCTATGCATTTTATCAGTCGTAAGAGAAACCGCCCGTCCCTAAGAAATAAAAATCTTGTGTTCAAATTTCTATTATACGTACTTTACCGAAAATTAATTTGCATATATTTAGTATTAAGTTTTATTATCTATTTAATCCTTACAAAATCAGAATTTTATCGTATATATAGTGTATTTATAATTTGTATTCTCTACTCGGCTGTACTCTGCTATACTAGGTACACTCAATGATCTCTGAATCAATAAAACTACTTCTATTTAGCAAAAGTTAGTAAAATCAAACGTGTGAAATGTTAAGTTGCAAAGTTAGTATTATAAATACTTATTTATTGATATCAATACGGAAAGAGCATCTAAACATCATTATATTCCATTAAAATTTAAAATTATGAGTATTGTAAAATACAGTGAGAAGCTAGTTTTTAACGTCCGAGTAATGAAATCGCTAGTGAATATATTAGGTTCTGGAACAAGTAAAAATTAATAAAAAACCTAAACGTATGTAGTATTTTGGAACAAATAGTCTAATAAATAAAATGGTTGCTAATACTTTTTCATATAACACTGAACATGAACATGTTTTCAACCTAGCGATAATCTGAAAAATACTTTGCGTCATACGAAAGAGTTATGCTAACGACGCGATATACATAGAAGATCACGGAAACTTTACAGTGACGTTGCGTGTCTATCGGAGCAAATTTTTTGCATTGGTGGATGCACAAGTTTCGATAAACAATTATTTAAGAAATGATTCGTTTTGATCCCCTTCTAACATTAATATACTTAACTTCGATTATAACATTTAGACTATTAAAATAGCGAAAAAGATAATAGGCTTTAGAACAAGCATTATTTCAGAGCTTAATTCAATATTCATTAATTTATTAAAAAATTACTTCATGAAATAAAATAGGACTGTGTGGTCCACGGATAGCGGAACCGTCACATTTAATTTTGGTGGTCTAATTACTCAGAGGTTTGTTAACTAACAGACCATATATTTACTATGATAGGAAAATAAATGTATTCCAGAATTTTAGGAAGAGAATGAGAAATCAAAAAGGGTTTTACGAATAGAAATATAACATTTTTTGCTTAGGATCGGCTTTATTTCTATACTTATTTTTCGGCAGGACTGAAAATACTTAAAAAAATTATAATTTAATTACCAACAAGTAAGGAAATTCAGTAAGGATATGAATAATTAAAAGTAGTCCGAAACATAATTATAAATTTTATATCTATGTTTTATGCTACATTAATGAAATAGGAGTATATTTCTAAGTGAAAAATATGTGCAGTGTAAAACAATTGCACAAAATTTCGTTTGAAAATAAAAAAAGGGTGTCAGAATTTTCTTTAAATTTCGATGCCGATTTACGAGGAATCTAAGCTTGGATGGCAAACAAAGATATACAACGAAAGTTAAAAATTCATTCTATAAATTCTCTGTGTGTGTATAGATTTACCTTGGCGTGTGGTAAGTAGGCGAATACCGTACTACCCAAGAGAGTCAGCACAATCGGCACACACAAGGTCCCCATTTTATTTTCACCTGCAATATAAAATGGCGTGGTATTACTATTATAATGGAACGTGGATAAAATAACTAATCATACCAATAAGATGCGTTCGATAGGCAAATTCTGAAAACATTGTCAGTTATCTTGCAAAATATTTGAAAATGTTAATAAAATCAACCTATTTCTTAAAATTCATAATAGTCCAATTACTTTAAAAAGCGTTATTTTTCACATCATTATTTAAAACAGGTTACTATGTTACTAGGTTAAAATAGGTTCTTTCGACTGTGTTCGCCATTCTCGTTCTGAAAAATTGTGAAATGTATTTATATAAATCATTAAATTTAACTGACACATTTTTGTACATACCAGCCATATGTAATACATGCAATGGCCACCAATCAACAGAAAAATATAATTTTCCATTTTAATATTTAAATATGTTTGTAAAACAAAATTCTTAATTATCAACGGAGAATACCGAAATTACACATAACTATGAACACATTTACAAATGGAAAATATTGTAATATATTCATATTCATTAAAAGTGGTAAAATGAACATAATTAAATTGGCTGTATTTAAGTTTAATGTATACTTTTTAAATTAATGACCCTGAAAATATCCAAACTATTCATTTACATGGATGGGTACCACAAGAACGAAACATATAGCAAAATAATCTATTGTTTTTGCTGATTGATGGCCATTATTACATAAATAAAATATGCCCAAGAAGGTGTATAAAGTGTGTCAATTAATTTATATCAATAAATGATATTATAAATGTTTGATACATTTATAATTTACAGTCTTACATAATGAGAATGTGGAATAAAGCTGATGGTTCCTCTTACTTTTAATAAAAACATAATGAGAACTTCATTATTTATAAATAAAAATTGAAATAATACAACAATTTTAATAACGGAATACTTGATAGTGTCTAAAAATATCGTATTTGCTGGTAAAGAGCCTTCGTATAGTATGGTACTATATTTGGAATGTCTTTGAACTGGGAACTTCTGTCAACTCGGTAATGACTGTATATACTGTATTATGAAAAAAATTTAAACACACTTTCTATCTCTTTTCAAAGATTGTGATATCATGAATTTATTTACTTTAAATTTATTTCATCCATTTTTATTGATTTAAAAAAATATGACTCCGTTTCAAGAAACACAATATATGAAGTTTAAATAAATCAGATGAAAGTTACTATAAATAATCTTCTTGAAAATTAGTGTTTATAATAGTGTTATTGGCCTCTAAATATGGTTTGAATCCTGGTTTGAAAATTAAGTACAACAAGAAATTATAAGCTGACAAAATATAAATTATGTTTATTTTGCATCCTCCCCCTTTTCTTTTATGACAAATTTTCTGAAAGATTGGTAGTAAAAAATTGGAACCAAAAAATGATTAAAATATGGGTTTTAGATTTCTTGTCGGAAATGAGCAATTTTATTTATCCTTTGGTATTAAAAGATTTACAAGTAGTCGTCAGATGATCTCAAATTATAAAGAATAACTCAAATCTATAAGCGTATCAGGACAATTGGTATCAAATAACAGGACAGAATGTATCAATGACGGTTCATTTCAATTAATGGGGAAAAAAGCTCTATTTGCTTAAATTGTCAGTCCACTGAAAAAAGTGCATATTGTTTACAAATTTAAAGAGGACCTGTTGATAGCTAAATCTTTCTTAGCATGGGAAACACAGCGGTTGCATTCGATGACAGTCACAGAGCGTAATAGAGGTACTCGATTCGCTTAGTTTAAATACGTTATACTGTATAGTCAACGTAAAGATATGGAATTCCTGACTTACGTGTGTGGCGGTGTGCTCTGTGTGGAAGCAACCAGTGGGAGAGGAAGGTATTGATCCAGACAGCTGCTCCATAACAGCGCAGACGCGATCCAGGTATTGATCCCTACGACCTTCACGTACAATTAATCCTAATTCTCGTGCTCAAACAGTGTCAACATCACATTTGCATGTTAACGAAGCAACACCAAATCCACCAAAATAAGACATGATACGATCAACTTGCTCCGACATCTGCTATAATTTCGGTGTAATATATATCGACTATTCAGATCGAATACCTTTATGTTTGCATTGATTTATTCTCGAGAATAGTTGAAAATGTTCAAAGGTAGCTGTGGTGTCTTACAAAGTGGTGTGGGAATTCTATCCTCTAAGCGACACTCATAGTGGCTTCACTTTCATCCAGTATCCATCCGTTCACGGTCTTTACGGTGTTCCGTGCGAAATCTGGAAATTGTATATTAGAGGTCAATATTGGAAACTAACGGATTGTGCTGATGAAATGCGGCGGTGTTCCAGCAATAGAATTCTGGACGATCCGAAAATGAAAATGAAAGTGGATTTTGGTTTTCGTCTGCCGAGAGATCGATTAGCCCGTTGTAGACATGGCGGATTTCTCCGCCATTGAGATTTTACCGTCACAGACATTCCACAAATTTCATTGAGACGACCTGTGATTTCCCAGAATTTCGATCCTGTTTCTTAATCTGAAGATTTTGAGACACTGTTTTGCTAACTGGTTATTTATTGTTGCACATATTACTCTTTTATTTGTTACATGAGTACCGTATTTATAGACAAGAAACTCTTCAACTACTTGGTGGTCCAGGTAAGGTCAAAGAACAAGCGCAGGAAAATATAAGAGAAACGTTTAGCAAGAAAAACAAAATACTTATGGTAAGATAGTAAAGTAAACACCTATTTGTGTAACAACTTGATTACTCAAAGAACAGAATAAATGCTTTCAAATGAAGCTCATTCATGAAACTGGATTAAATCTCAACCAGACCGGCAACCTAACCCGGGACCTCCATTTGTTACGTGGTGACTACCATCTGAACTATATGACTCAGCTTCCCGTCAGGTAAGAGCTATCTCCTTCCATTATATTGACCTGGATCAGTAAATTGAAGTTGATCTGACTCTCAGGTCTATACAATGGATGGAAAAAGCTTGTACCTGAAAAAGTAGTTGACTGCTATAGCACAGATGGTAGAGCTATCATACAAGAGTAGGTCTCGGGTTCGGTTCCCGGCCCGGTCAAGGTTTTATAAAGTAATTATTTAACTTAATTACACTTTATTACATATTTTACCATACACTGGGAGTGAAATTATCTCATTTAAGTGTATTATTTTTATTGGTTCAAAAGTACCCTGTTGTCTAACAGACTCGCTGGGTTACTATTCAACAGATCAAGGACGCTCTGTCTGTCTCGATCTGTATTACCGTTTCTCTGGCAGTGCCGTAAAAAATTGAGTGTCACTCGACATTTAACTGTGCAGTTTTCCATCTTGCGTAAATTAGTTTCACACCGAAATTTGATATGTAGATATTGAAGTGGTTTACCACCGAAGAGAAATTATCGGAAACTAAAATATATGTGTATTTAAAAAAAACAGTTAAGAAAAAGTAGGGACCACAGTGGATATAAAAAAAATACGATGACTCCGAGCTCGTAAAACTTTCCGCAAGTACCTTCAGTGAACACAGCAACAACTACATACAAATATATGTTCCAAGACCAAAACCACCGAGAATTAAAATAAGAAAATTTGATTAAATAATTTGAAATCATTAGAAAGACCCCTGTAACTTGAAACTTCTAAATGGTTTTTCTTCGTGGTTTGATAACGTATCGAAAAGTTTGATAAAACCAAATTGATTCAATTTAACATAGAGGCTCTTCAGGTACTTTCAAATTTCAAAAATAGACAGCCCGCATCTCGTTAGTATCTATACTTTTCTTGTATTTTCCATCCACAGTTTCTGCATCATAGCATAACTACGCGGTACAATCATCAATATAAACCTTATCTAATTTAACTTCACCAACAATTCACAACTTATATGTTGAGATCAGTGGCGGACACAGGTTTTGTGTGACAATTGATGTGTTTAAAAAGCTAATAACTTTTGCGATTTCGTAATGAATTTGGTTTTATTATTATTCATAATAGAAAATTGACGTATTAAGGTAAGTATTTCAATCAATTTGTATATATCCTATCGTTTATTCGTTCAAGATACAAAAATTGATTAAAAATGTACTGGTTCTAATTTTAAGACACTCATGTCTCAAAAACGTGGCCAATATTATTCTATCCCTTCTCTTGGTCAAAGTCCTCCTCTTCTCTTATTCTGCTTATAACTTCCAGGTTAGTAAATCAAACCACCCATATGATTTTCAGTATTATTCTATAGCACCACAATTCAAAAGCTTCTATTCTTTCCTTTCTGCAACTCCTATCGACCACGTTTCACACCCATATAACGCCACACTCCATACGAACAATTTTAATAATGATTCCATCATGTTCATTCTTATATTATCCGTAAGTAAATTTCTCATTTCTGCGAAAGACTTTCTTGTCTGTACTTTCCTGTTTCTTATGTCTACCATCCCTCGTTATTGTTGCCCAAGTAGCAGAATTCTTTAAAATGATTTAGAGTTGAATTAATTATTGAACTAAGCAAATGTACATTTTACAAAACTGCCCTCCCCTTCCCCCAAGATACTTCTCTGAATCCGTTACTGCCGAGATATATGTAAAAGAAATGACACTTCAATAATCAAATAAAATTTTGATGCAAACATTCTTTAATTTCGCCAAAACATACAAGAAAATTAATTCCTAGGCGACTTTAGCGAAGAAATTAGCTAAGACTGCTGATGATAGGTCTATATATATATTATATATTTTTATAAATTAGGAGAAAATAGTAACTGGAATAGTATTTATTAGTCTTGTGAAGTGCGACAACCGAGGACCGTATAATTTCTCTCGTCGTTGTGTAATACAGTTACTATATTTTTCCTGCTAAATATTATTTTGCTCATTCTGTTATCTATTTCTTGCCGTAACTAGTTTTAGAGCAGACGAGAAAGTTTGTACAATGGCCATGAATGCTGTGGCAAAATATCCTGTGAACGTTAAATTATCCTCATTATTCATCACGGCATTCCTTAGAAAAGTTCTGGGAAGCGTTTAATGACAAACTCAGCCTCAATTTCCTTAGAAAATTTATCTGAGCCAATTATTTAACATTTAAAACGAGAAGAAAACGAATGAAGCGAATAAACTTGCTATTAGAGTAAAGAAATCTCTTAATGAAATTTTAATTTGACTAGTTCACGCAACAAATTATGCAATTTGCAAATATCGTTTAAGTATGTGAGCACAAACAGAAATTGCGTTCGTCATTTTCAGTCTTAAAGAATTTAAATTTGAAATACTTATTTCAATTTAATAATTCAATTCAAAGTAATTGTAATAATTTGAAGCTTTTAGAGCTTAATTGTGTGACAGCATTTTATACATTCACTCGTCAAACAGAATTCGCTTAAAACCTTTTCCTCTTTTGTTCCTTTTGTGACTTTTCTAGACCTCAGTAATATATTTATGGTATTCGTTTGAAGTTTTGGGTTCCCTTTTCCTCTTTCCTCTCGAAACGCAATTTTCTTTTATTTATTCGAGAGGCAGACAATTCTCATTTCCTGCTCATGGAATCTTTTCTTTTCGTGCTATCAAGGCAGACTGCAATGTCTTGAAGAAAAAAAATCACATAGAAGATACATTCACCGTGAACAATGAATTCTGTTCCCTTTGCAATAATATTTAGAGGATACCAATACTTGCTTCTCAACTGCTTTTTTAACTGTTGGCCTTCAATAAATTAAATTAATGTTGCGTATAGTAATGTTAATCACAAAAATGGTATTACACTTTAATCTAGACATGAAATTGTATTTTATTTATTTTAGAATACTGATTTTTTCTTCAGAATTAGTTACTCTCACATAACATAAGTATTTCCTTCAAGATTGCGACACTTAAAACTTTTATATAAAATAAAGACCTTTCGTTGAAAGAATGATAATAAACTAAAAATTTCTGTGAAGATGTAAAACACTCATCCGTTCTGCTTGTGAGTATTTAGAAATTGCATTTGGTTCCAATATAAATGTAGATTTTGTAAGTGATGAAGTATTTCAAAATATCTTCATTAGTTACTAATAGTAGCATTCATATCTTATAACCAGAGTTGATCACAGTTTCCACTATCAACTAGTTATAAAAGCTGAAGATCAAACCATTTCTTTCGATGTCATCATTCATTAAGTTTGGGAAACGTTTAAATTTTTTAATATTGTTTACTGAATTTCAAGGCATGAATTGAATTCTATACGGAAGTCGGAACATAATTAAATTATTTGCATCGTCTTCGAATTAATAACTTCTCTTCAGAGATGTTATTAGTATTTCTTACAATATGTATATTCCACTTTATATATTAATAAATCTTCTTTTGTTTTTCTTAGTTTAAAATAATCATATTGTCCGAAACTGCTAAGCTTGAATGCTGAACATTTTTATCGTTGCCTATGCTTTGTTAAATAATTTTGTAGGAACGTGTGAAATTTAAAGGAAATGGCATATATTAATTTATAATTTCTATATGTGACACGAACAATCCAAAATGTATGTTACGGGAATTTATTTTATTTGATACGATTTTTTATTTCCCTATTGTCAGCTGCTGCTTCTCTTGGAATTTAAATAAATGAACTAAAATAAAATATAAATTAAAATAGCTTAGAAATATGTAGCATTAGCTTATATAATTATTTTTGTTTTACTGTTCATCTATTTTAAGAATTTCTTTATATTGTCAGTTCTGCCACCTATGTACTTGGCTGGAACTTTAGTTGCTTCAACATGTAGCTGGTAGATGGCAGGCAGTATTACGAATTGACCACTTTCATATAGATTTTGTTAACAGAATATTGAGATAGTGAGGGGAGTATATATTATATATATATATATATATATATATATATATAATATACTATATATATTTATAAAACGAGTGAAAGAAAATAGTGTTATAACGTTGCTATATATGAAGTTATTATCTGAAAAGGTCATATGATATGAATATACTCTAATTTACAGTGGGAAGGAGCAATAATTATAAATCTGCTTGTGTAGAAAAGAACTATTGAAAGAAAGCGTAATGAAGTCTCCAACGGTTTAGAATGAGAATAATAAAAATAAACAAGTAATATAATTATTTCTGGTAATTAAGTATCATAGTAGCTTTCTATTCAAATAATTATCTCATTAATTAAATAATTAAAAATACGATTTCGTTGGATAAAAACATACGAGAATGTAAAGGTTATGCAAACGGGGAAAATTTATGCACCATACGGATTTAATTTTGTTGAAGACAAACTACATTTAACAGGAGAAGAGTATAAATCAGCATTTGAACAACGTCGTTACATTGCAATATTTAATAAATTTATAACCAGAATGTTTAACTTCTGGAAGCAAATATAGGAATTTTTTTCTGTGGGTACAATACATTTTCGGTATTTTGTTGTGATCTGGTTCCGTTTTTTTATTTCGACTATATTTAACAGCTGACTCGCTTCCAGATAGACAGGACAAGACTTTGTGACAATTTAATACTTAAGAAGTAAATGTTCAAAATACAACTTTCTGTTTGAAAACTATTCTATCGCTGTGCTATCAGATCATTTTGGGTGGAATTAGAGGTAAGTAGGAACAAACAAAACTTATTGTGGAGCAGCAGTCTGTCCAAAAAATATTTTATCTAGTCGAACGATAATGACCTGAAATATGTTTTGACAATGGATATTAAACTCGAAGTTTTTAGAAACCACTGGTTAGAGCTTCTACGTGGGGGAATCTTGCTAGTTAGTTATAGGGAGACAGTTAAGCAGTGAGAGAGTACCTATTAGGCAGTGAGTTTGGTTAGCGAATTATTGATATCGAGGCTATAAGTCAATGTGAAATTAGTTATTTGAGATAGAAAAAAGGTCTGAATAGATCTAAGTTGTAGGAGTTGTAAATCTACTGTTTGTTGACAAGTTATGATTGAGTCATTGTTCTGAAAGTTAAGAGTACTGAATATATGTGAGAAAATGTTTACAGAACATTTATGTCGGTCCATCTACACATATAAAATATATACACGCGTGCACAATTTAAAACAGTTCGAACCCAACATTCAGTTATGGACGTGAAGCGCCAAATAAATGTCAAGTAAATAATGGACACAAACGTGAGGTCGTCAATATAGTAAAAGGACTCATGTTAAAATTCGGAGATTTTAGAAATTTAATAGTTATTTGGATTCGTCTTTGAAAATAACTCAGTAAACAACATATTTAGTCAGAAATAATATTAAATAAGAAAAATCGATTTTTAAAAATTACTTGTAAAAATTATTAAATAAAAATCTAAACTATCACTTTAAATTCGTAATTAAACTTATACATGAATCTATAAATAGGCTAGTTAATCAGGAAATTAAATTTAGTCGAAAAAACTTAGTATATAAATACGTTGTGATCCTTTCCTTGGAACCTATGCCCTCAACCTTTCCTCAGGTGCTATAATAAATTTATATCAATTGTATCTCTTGCATTTGTTTATAGTAATGTATTATTGCACCTGGGGGAAAGGAGGGGGGCGTAGGTTTCAAGGAAAGGATCGCAACGTATTCATATGCTCAGTTTATTATTAAATTTAATTTCCTGAGTATGTAGTATCTTTACTTTAATTTAGAAATTTAAATACGAATTATAAGTGATATTTTATACTTTTTATTAACAAATTTGGGTTTAATAATTCTTAAAAATCGAATAAATAATTATTAATTACATATTGGTACTAAAATGTATGATTTAAGTGGTGATAGTATTAGATGTCAGCCATGAAACTGAATTCCATCGAAAGATAGACTTTATTATTCAAAGAAAATTTTAAAAAGAGGATCAAGAGTAGGGTAAGTCGGGGCGGAACGGGACACTTATTATTTAACCATTTTTTTTAACAATTATGGAATAGAAAAATGACTTCATAAAAGTACGAAATATTAGATAATTCTATTACTTACTTAATCTAATATCAATATATATAAAACAGCGGATTTAGATTTTTGATGAATTTTCAAAAAGAAAATTACAAATTTCCCGTTCTGCCCCGTTTTTTACCGAGCCTTAATACAAGTAGATAACTTAAATGCAGCTAAAGACACCTACTTTACGATATATATACCATTAAAGTGTTAAATGCGAGGAGTTATGTGAATTAACATCTGCTGAATTGCTGCAAAAATTATAAAGTCATAGATTTAAGACGCCAAAAAAAGAGTTCATTCCCAAGGTGGAGTCAAAACTTGGTTAAGTCGTTTGCCAGGACTTCTTCCTTGACCATTTGCAATGTTTCTTCCAATTCACTAACCTCCATAACTATCCAGGAAGGATATCCCGTTCCGCCCCGAGTTCCTCAACTAGAGAAGAAGTGGAAATTTATTACAAAATGAAGGTTAATGATATAAACTTCAAGAGAAATATTAGTTTTGAATGATCGTATGTTCTACCATGCACAGTGAACAAATGAAGCTCTCATATTTGTTCGCTGCGACTTTAATTTGTTATTGATCTCATGTGTCAGTTGGGATTTAGTATAGCCCTGAAAAACACAAATCATTATGACACATATAATCGGCCAATTGGAAGAAAAGTAACATGTCCTTTTTGCTCCATCAAAATAAATTTTCCTTTAGGTAGTAGACCGGAATGGAAGACCGAGACACCAACGCAATAAATTCTGTTAACGAGGAAAACCCAGATAATGATCGTCAGTCAGATCAGTTCCTGTCATACTATTGGAATTGTTACAAACCTGTTGGAAGCATGCGTTACATATTTAAGTAGAGATTTCCAATTTTTTTGTTCTAGAAATAGTAGTACCCATTTAATATGGATCGGACTTTACGTACTTAGTTTCGACTATTTTGTTTTTCGTTTCTTTTCCATTTTTACTAATAGCCGAAAGAATGGAATGCACAAAAGTATCATTGAGAAATATTAAACTAATTTTGCAACAGAGGTTTAAGTTCACCTTTAGGGTTTGCAAGCTAACTTGTGACCTACTTTTGTATTCCGCAACACTTGCTATTTATAGTGAAACTGTGAGAGCTCTGCGTCCAAATTCATTCATGGTCCGGGCTCCGTATTTCTTCCTGCAAGAGCGTAGTGGGCGTTGCACCAGCGTTCTCCCCCGCTAAAATATTGTAATCCCACTGCACAGAGAGAGAAAGAATTTCTCTCTGTGGCAACCGCATTCCTTTATTTTAGAAGGAGAGTATTACGTCTGCAGAAGACGCGTGTCAAAGAAAAATATGCAAATATCAGCTCACGTAACTGAAAATATTCGTGCAACTGCGAATTCATCACTTACCAAGTTTCTTAATTATTTAAGGTTCAAACAGTTGAACTGATGTTCACGTAAACTTTTCGTTTGAAAATTTTTCTTATAAATAATAATTAAATATTGATTTATATTTTGAAGATAATGGAAAATACGCAAGAGCATACAATTTATAATTTTTTTATTTACTCTTAAATAATTCAGATCTTTTAAACTTCCAAATAAAAAACGATACGTTCCATTTAATAAAATAATAACAGATTATAGCATTTTCTAAATACAGAGAAAACCTTAACAACTACAATATGTTTTGTGCTAATTGAAAAATTATAGTTAATATTTTGAATATGATAATTATATTATTTTAACTATAACCTGTTACAACCTCACTTCCATCAACATAGTTGGGTCAGAAATTGTCTTCTGTTTGTTGTTATATTCCTTCGTTATAAAGGATAGGATTTTTACATCAGTTTTTGTTTTTAAACATCGTGTAGGAGAAACCAGGGTGGAAAGGAACACTTTTTGTTTGAAAAATAGTGTTTGTAAAATTATGAGAAAAGAAAAATCACTTCACAAAGGTATAAAACATTTTCTTATTCCATTATTTACTTAATTTAATATAAATCTAACTTAAAACAACGAATTTAAATTTTTGATGAATTTTAAAAATAAACTTACAAACTCACCGTTTTACCGCATCCTTGTGGTAGAATAAGATAGGATTATTTGTAATTACTATTAATACAATAAAATTATATTTAATTTAATAACAATCTTAGAACGTTTTGTATTTTCTTTCTTATATTTATTTTGCGTACAGTTGATAGCTTTATCAATTATTATTTTTCCAAATAGATTTTTTTCCAACTGCACCGTCTTTGATACGAGTTTCCTCTTTTCCCCGTTCCTTTTCTTTCTTTACCTATTCTTTTTGGGTACAGAATTCTTAAACTCTTTCTCATAAGATGAGCGTCATTTTTTCCTTTTTATTTACATTTGGCCTTATGTAGTAATATCCCGTTCCGCCTCGTACGCGTGTTTTAGTTTAATATATTTCACCGAGTCTTAATAAAGCAGATTTAAACTTAGTACGAAACTTATATGCAGCTGAATACAGTATATCCACTTTACGAATACATACCATTTAATAGTTAAAAAGGGAGCAGTTTTGTAGCTTTCCTTCTGTCTAAATTCTGCAACAAATTATAAATTCCCAGTAATAAAATTCCTAAATAAGAGTTAATTAACAAAGCTCAGTCAGATCTTGGTCAAGTCGGCTGTCGGGACTTCTTCCGTGACCAGTTACAGTGCTCTACCTTTATTTACTAAACTCTACCACTATCCAGTAAAAATATAATTGGGTATCCGATATATATATATATATATATATATATATATATATACAGTTATCCAGCTCCGTCCCGACTTCTCTAACATTCCAACAGCAGGTATTTAAAACATAATAATAGAGAATATTTTGTGAAGAAGTTCATTAGTTCCAAATAATTATTCTTCTACAGAATAGCTTTCTTTTAATATTTCCTGTCTGTATTCTGTAACATGAAATACTTTATAAGAATAAAATGTTACTGTTTTAGGAGACTTTGTGAAAATTAGCATAATCAGAATACAGAACAAAAACTAATAATCCAATTAAGTATTATACTTATTTCTCTCTAATACTTATTCAATTGCATCTTGTGGTAGAATTCACAAATGAAGTTTTGTATGGTTTATGAAATTGTGGCCTCTGTAGAAGCTTTTCTTTTGCCTTTATATTGATCTGTAATAAGAAAATTGTTTTTAATAAAAAATATTATTTAAATATCAATATGTATTAAAATCTATAAGAATGCTTACGTAAATATTGTATGGATTAATAAGAAAATAAACAGGATATTCATGGGGCGTATAGCAGAGGAGCTTTTATTAAATGATTTGGATCGACGTACGCAGCTCAATGTCATCACACCTACACTTGAGGTTTTCACTCTTGTGACAGGATGAACAGATGTCACGGGCATGGAGCGTAGGTGAGCTTCGGAATTTCCGCTCTTCCGTCCGGCACTCTTTACATCAACTCTCTCTCGCTCTATATTCATTCAAACTGTATTTTCCACCAAAAATGTCCATCTCCACCAGACTGACAAAAACATGTTTCAAAACTAAATTAAACTGTCCATAACTCTTTAAAATAATAATTTATAAATTCTCGACCACTGTTACCATCAAAAAAATGTCCTCCTACGTCCTCTGCATCACTTTTCAAGCCCGTTTCATGACATGTCTACAAATTTTTATTTTTCTCCAACCACAATTTCCGTTTTTTTTAAAAAAAGGTAAATATCTTTTTCCCAACATGCTCAATTAATCATTGTCAACTTTTTCAGTTGTCTGTTTCCATATGACGTAGAGTCTGGAATGTCGTTGACTGTATCCAAACTTGGAAATTACTCTCATCATCCCTCTGACACGAATTGTTTACATTGCCAAAAAAATTAATTTAAACGAAAAAAAGAAAATATTTTTAACGTATAAAAATACGGAAACGTAGCTACTTAATATTTTAGCCGTTAATAAGTTCAAAACTACTGTAATTTTAAACATGTCCGGATCGTTATGAAAAACAGACCGTTAATGACGCACAGAAACAAAATTTTTACTCTTCTCTCACGTTTCAAAATCGCGGTTTTACTTGGAATAAAATAATTTAGTAAATCTATAGTTGAATAATGTTTACATACTTTTTAATGTATATATTGAACAAGTTTGCATAAACCAACAAAATCAACAAACTGTACAAATAAAACTTTTTTTACCCTTATTGAAAATGATTGTTATTTAATATTCCAAACAAAAGTATTTCCATCAAGCTCGGTCATTTGAGACCAGTCTCTCTCCATATATTTTGTCTCAAATCAGGTAAAATTAGTTACAATATCCGCCACCTGACAAATATGTTTATTTTTTTTACATCGCAGCCACATTATACAGATTCAGATTTTCCCTCCCTTTATTTATAAATGTCGCATTGACTACCTGACCATAGTTTTGTATTTACATTGTATGATTTTGGTACAATTGTACTGTACAGTTTATGTTCATTAACTAGGTTAGATTTTTAACATTAGGGTTAGGTCACAACATCCGTTACGCTTAAAATTTATCAAATAGCTTACTCTCTTAAGAAACTTTAATAATGAGAATCCATGATTGATTTGAAGTTTTATACCCTGTAGGTAGGCTTAGTTTGTTCGTTACAATGATAACAAAATTATTAGAAATTCCTCCCGAAAAATCATAATCTTCAGTAATACTTTACGAAGCTACACATGAACGCAGTATATTATCAAAATATTTACGAAATTATTTAAGTCTAATTCTCCAAAAATATTTATTCTTATAGTAGTATAATCCTTCTTTTAGCCATGGAAAACTTATTATGAATTATTTAATCTGTCAGGGTTGATTTAAATACTTATTAACATAATTAGATTTTTCGTCATCTACGGTTAACTTATTCTCATGAATGTGTAGATCAATTGCCCCAATTTTATTCCATTTAGAAATTTTATTTTACAAAAATTTTCTGAATACATACTCCAACCTTGTCCGGGTAAACATTTTTAATTACCCATCACGCAATTTTAAATAACTGCTGCGGAGACTTAATTATCATTATTAGCCCGAGCTATTTTATTTAGTCCCCTGGCAGACTTGAGATAATAGCTGTTAATGTGGGTGTTAATTGGAGAGTGATCTCCTGTAAAATTTGATTCGAAAAATCTTATTTGTCAGAAGTCCCAACACTTTATATCCGTTTGGATGGCTTTAATTATGTATCTCACCATCTAGAAACGAAGGAAAGCGGCAAATTGCAGCGGATAACGGGCAATTTCCTTCCGGAGGAGAGAATGAATATTTCATCCTCATTGAGTCTCCTTATTGGAATTTTCTTAAAGCCCGATTTAGTTTGCCACTTCCTTGAGGAGAACAGGGTCGACGCCCACGCGTACAGCGGCGTAATTACAGAACATGGACCTGCCTTTGCATCCCTAAGCTAAGGGAACTAAGGAAATTGTGTTCCAATAGTGCTCGAAAACATACTTTAGAGGGATAAATGGAAATCTTTCAGGCTATTACCGTACTCAAAATCATCGTGTGATAATTTCATCCAGCCGATGCAATTATGTTGTTTCTTCTACAAAGATCGACACTTGAATCGGTCGTTCGTACAAAAATTTATTCAGCTTCAACCATTAAACTGCAGGTGGTTTTAAACACAGAATATCCCTCAGCGTTTTGGAAACAGTTTCGTAAATATCAACCATTATCCAAGTATAGATCCAAAGCCAAATATTATTTTGAAGATTTATAATTTATGAAATCGTATGTTTAGTAAATTACAGTCACTCGAAATTTACTGGCAATTAACCATCAATGTGTTTAAACAAGTAAAAATTTATTTTTCATTACATCAAATATTTCTGAGACGTGATTTACAGATCGGTGAAGATTTGGAATGCAGTGTAAAATTGGAAACACGTTTTTGGAGCAAGTATTCTACATGAATCAGAGGGAAACAAATGTTTAAGCTTACAAAAGTTAAATAAATCAACAGTTCATTTTAATTCAATGGAATGCAAACAATGTTTTGATATTAATATTCAAATTTTTAACTTATAAAATAAATTATTTGCATAAAAACAAATGTTTCCCTAATTCCATCAGAAAATTTTTATTGAAACGCTACGTTGGTAAGCATAAAAATATTAACCAATATCTTTATCATTATTACTTTCATCATTGATTTGAAGACATGGATATGTTTTTAACCTTACCTATGACCCACGTGTAGACAGTTACTGAAGAATTTCACATTCCTTCAGCCAGAGATCTCGTCTACGTTGTAAAGTCCATACTTTTCCACAGATGTTTAGTCGACATCGTAACATTTTCTGGTGATTGATTGATTTTTGCCGGGAAATCGCCAGGCTAAAATAAAATGTCCGCTAGTTACTCTTGTATGATAAACAGTCAATATTTTGGACAAAACTACAGAATTAAAAAAAGTTACCGGTAAATAAATTAATGGCGGCTATTTTAGAAAAATTTAATATAATATTAGCGTAAATTGACGCAATTTTAATTAATAACTTTGATCATGGGCGGGGAACATGCATTAATGTATTGAATTGTTTTCAATGTTCTGATAAAGTAGCTAAGAAAGTTAATTTGAATGTTGTCATTTATATCTTAAACCAATTAATGAAGAAATAAGTGATAAAAATTATAACGATTTCATGCATATTTTCATATAACGGTTGAAGCATAATATTATTAAAATGAATGGACCATTACAATTTAAGGAAAAATAATAGTCGAACATGAGTTACAAGCTATGCGAAAATGTTCAAGTAGATGTGAGAAATACAGCGTAATTAGCTATGAGTCTAAAATTTAACGCCTAACGATGAAATCCCTTAGACTAATAAGCAACTAAATCAATCCTCCTGTCAGATCAAATGTATAAATATCTGGCATCTAATCAGAAACAAAGCTATGGTTTCAAATCGTTTTCATTAACAGAAATCACATCTCACGGTTGCCTGCCTGCGGCTCTATATTCTAGAGTATAACATCACAATTAAATGAAGAGATTGTGTTTTTATTTTCCCGCAAAAGACTGTTTGCAATTACCACGTCACTGAATAAATTTAGAATCAATATGGTTCAAAAGGTATTTTGAAAAACAGTCATAATAGACCATTCTTATATTTCATAAATATTCTCAGTGCGTTTCTAGAAAGTAAATTTTCAATTAGACATAACTAAACAACCGGATATTGAACCACTTTATGGTTTCCTCTGAAAATAATAATTAATTACAAGACCTTAATTTTCAGGGTAATTTGAATACGAGAAAAATTGTACACAAAACCGAAAAGTTACGTTGAAACGTCCAAATATATTTAATATATTTTTGTGTAATTGTTTTTCTTGTATTGTAATTGATTATTAATAAAATCAGGCGTTGAATCTATGTTTGCATTATTTAAAATATTATGCCAGTTAACTGTAACTTGTTGTCACAGTTAATGCTTTGAAAGAAGTTCTTTCTATCCTAAAACAATTAACTTCTTTTTTCTTAAGTTATGCAGTATATATACACTGATTCTCTTTGTCTGCCTCCTCTTTTCTCTCGGAATTGTTTCTTAGTACAGTTTTTCTACCATTGTGTCCTTCAGGTTATCCACTTTTAACAAAATTATATACTTAGAATGTCTTTACACCTTTGTGGCATGTTAACTTATAAAAATACCTTGGCAAGTTAAAATATTGAATTATAAAGTTTTGAAAATATAAAATATATTTGACTTATCTTTTATATTTTTTATTTCTTGAAATATAACATTTTAAACATGTCTGTGTGCGTTTACAAATGGACTGTTTACCCATTGAGAGATACATGGTATTATATTACAATATAACATAATTATTATAGGGAAAATTACCGTGTGAAAAATATTACAAATGTAGAGAAACTGTAGAGAATCAGTAACTAGCACATTTAATTTTGCATTTAAAAATATCAGGACGTGCATATTAACATTTAAACAAATAATTTTCAGCTACGTTTTGTAAATATATGGAAATAATTTATATTCTTTTTTAAATCATGATATTATTTATATAAATATTTATATGAACCTGCTGAAGTTTGCAAGTTGCAACGATACATCATGCTATTTTTCAAACTGTTATAATTTTCTTAATTAAAATTTATTTCTGACCATTTGGCTAAGCTTTTTTTATAAAGAGTATAGAAATAAAAGTTCAAATTTTCAAGTGCGTCATTATAAAAAATTAAGAAAGAGAATTGCTCAGACTTGAAATGGAAAACAATTGGGTGATAACTGAAACTAAGGAGACCAATTCACTTCAGGTTGAATCTGATTGATTTTACTATATAAAATGGTAAAACGCGAAAATGAATAAAAATGCGGTCAAATAAGTTAGTCGAGTAAATAGCCAGTGACTCCAAATTACCCATATTGTAATTATTTCATTCATTAAAAAATTTACCTGAATAAATCACAAATTTGTATGAAACGTTGTATTTATATTAATTAAAAACTAATTAAATTTAATTTCTGACTTATTTGGCCATTTAGCGTTATTAAACTTCATGTCTGAAAAATTTTGTTTGGTCTTATGATTGAGCAATGTTACCGAATTTCTGCAATTCTGCCACCAAATCAGAGAAGTTTTTAGCTAGAACTGCATCAATCTTGTATGAGGATTATTTATGTTAAGAAACTACATATGTGTACATCTACTAACTTTGTGCGCCAGAGCACTATTCTCGTTCCGCAGTTTGCTGTAATCTGAGTTCCTGGAAATAACTGCTCCCAGCTTCGTTTTTTTGTAGCTACTGGAAAGAGGAGACCTTAAAACTAAAAGCAGGCTTACTAATGAATAGAACAAACGTGAAAATTTGTAATGTACGTAGTTTCGGAAAACGGACCCCGTACTCACAGCAGAAATTTTTCGACGTACTTTTCTTTATGCTGGTGGCTAGCACTCTGATTGGCTCTTCTTTTTCCTATATTGACTAATGAAAATACCCGGACGACACAACTGCTTTCTTCTCTAGTAGAAATCTATTTATGACGACAGTAAATAAACATTATATTACAAATAATTATCACGTGTTTGTAAAAATCAGTCCTGATGCAATATTCATAGTTTAATTTTCCTATATTTTAATCAAATAAATCTATTTATAGGGGCAAAGTGAGTAACAGACCAATTTTCGTAAATATTAATAATTAACAAATTTGAATGTTTTAATAATAATTATATGTAATTATTACTTCTTATTGTTTTAGTAAGCATAACTTATGTTATCAATACGAAAAAGTAGTTAAGCAAACATTTAATTTTTATAGAATCACTTTATCAGATATATTTAATTAAAATCATATATTAAATAACTAACAGCCTCTTTGCTGTTTGAATTTCCATCTGAAACTATCGGAAAATTCTGAAAGATGATTTAAGCTAGAATGTTTGCCAGTATTAGTGAAATCTGTTTAGTTACGTCATTTCAATTTGTATCAGTTACATTAGCGTATAGCAGCAGATTCAATTTCCTTCGCTAAGGTTACTTAAGTTTGTTTACAAACAGACGAAGCGGAATACAGCCAATCTGTCAACAACCTAGACTTAGCAGAAGCCACTTCTGTGCTCTGTACGTCCATCTCATACCGCACTACTGCCGAATTATATTTAAAAATATGCATTTACTGGAACGCAAAACAATATATTGATATTTATAAATGTAGTTTGGCCAATTCAAGACAATATGAAGGATATAAGTAAAAAATGTGACGTTTCCTCCACCAACTGGAAAACTTTATCGAGTTCAGTCCAAATGAACTTGGAAGAACGGAAAGAGGCCATTATATAGACTTTGGCCATTAGGAATAATACTAGCAGAAGTACCCGGCGTTTCTCAGGTCCACATAAATAATAAAGCTGGAATGTAATTAAAGATAAGTTTATTACATTCAGAGGAATCACGTTTAGCTAGAGGGATGTGCAAACACTCGTTTATATGATTCCAACAGCCTAAATCTATTTCTTTTGTCTTTTGCGTCAATGGTCAAAAATCGTCGAATTGGTAGGTGTTTTTACATATGTGATTTTACCCATTTCTGGTGGTCTGAGAAGAAAAGGTTATATGACCGAAATAGTGTAAAACCGCATTTGCAATCCACTCAGAATTTTTCAAAAATCATCGGTACAGCTTGAGGAAGGGGGGGGGGTGTTTTACTAATAGGTCTCGATGTTACAAAGAGAATAAGCCCTTGTTTCTGTAAGTTGAGAACGGACTTTGTCAGAAGCGGAAAAACACCGAAGAAACACGGAGGTGTTTTGATATTTTCACGTATATACAGTATTGTTGTTATTAAAATTTGTTTAATTTAATACTTTTACCTGTGACGTATGTCACTATAAAATGCATAATATTTTATTTATTTTTACAAATAAGCAATTACTAAATATTAAAATTTTACCTGACGCGAAAAAAATAACTAATATACGTATACATCTTATCGACGATCCAAAGAAGTTTATTATTTCTATGTTGATAACGACGCAATATATTTATAGTTAAAAATATATAGTATTAAAGATTAAGAATATATGCAACCCTCAATCATTTAAAATCTCGAAACGTGTATGAGACACGAAAACTTTTCGTCAAATGTTTCTCAATTTTCACACAGAAACACACGTTATATATAACGTCAGTGTACTTAAAAAATTAATGATCATGAGCAGCTTCGGGCCCTGAGGAACACGTGTGCCAAATTTGAGCCAGTAGTTTGGACGCCTATAGCTAAATGTTAAACTCTTCGACTCCGATTCCGAGGCTGAAAATATGGAGAAAATATCATAATGTAGCGAAAAATAGATAAATATTGAGGATGAATCAGTGAAAGAATGCCTGGCTGAAACTGAAATATGTAGAACTAAATATCAAACTAAGAGCAATAAGAAATTAATTAGGATCAATATTTGTATATTATTAAGAACGGTACATTCCAGACTTAAAAGCTACTTATAACTCACTTATTGGGCATGGATGAATAATAATACCACATCAGGGAAACAATTATATATAAATATAGACTCGAGAAGCTAGAAGTTCTTCTTTACTCAGTATGTGTATATTTCAACGGCTCCGTGCTTCAGACTATAGAACACACGAAGAAGGTCAAATAATTTCTATTCCGATTCATTCACTCACTGTCAGGTTGTTGGTTTACTCATTTTGCGGAGCATTCATATTTGATTATATTTGTATATCTGTTTGCTATCATTAGTGAACTTTCATGACGCATCGTCTACAACTGCCACAATTTATATGACTTATTCCTTCATTAAAAATTAATCAAATTAAGTAACTGGTAAATGATAACCGTTATGGAACACTATTTTGAGTTATGGCATTTTTGAATTTGTAGATCCTCTCGTAAGTCTAATGAATTAAATCATGACTTAAATATGTGATTATTCGACTTAATTCTCTTGTGAATACCCATGCTAACATAGAATTTTATAAATCCCCAAAAAGCTCAGAAAAGAAAGTATATTGTGTATGAACAGACATTTTTATTCGTGGTTTCTTCGAAAGCTCTGTTAATCAATAAAAACATATACAATCAATATTTGGCATAATAAATGAATACAAGGTAATTATTAAGTCCATTAAATATTTAAAACAAAATGAAGGCTAATGGCTACGATAACGTAGCTGGAAAAATTGAGAGACTCAAAAATACTCATTTTATTTTCGTCTTATAATTCGTTTTTTCTGTTTTATTGCATGACGTATCCTATTTTCTCAAGCGAGAAATATTGGAAATAACAATAAATCTAAGTGTGTAGTACGTACCTTTTTTAAAAAAAAAACACGCTACACCCGTGTTGACGACCGCGGTGAATTCTTTTGAGTGAGTGTTGCGCGGAGGTTGAAGGGAAGAGGAAGCAGAGAAAGTAGGACAGAAGAAGAAATGAACAATTAATAAGTCAGTATTGATCGATAATTGAAAAAGAGCGAGCAGTGAAGGCCAGAACTTTGGACTTGCTTATAAGCTGAAAGGAAGTTGATGTAACTGGGTCTTGGAGTGAAGAAGGAGGAAAATTAAGTTTATAAGTTCCAGAACCTTATTCCGTCAACAGAGCGAAAATCCAAAATCCGCCCTGGAAGTGTGATAGCGGAAGAAGGAAAACTACTACGCAGAACGTCCGGAATTGCAGAGAAGATGAAATAGTTTCGTCGCGTACATGAAATCTCTGTTGCCCGTTGTTATCCCAATAATTAACCCCGAGAACCCCTTTAAAATTTAAACAATTATCCCCTTTAACAAGTATATATAAATACGCAGTACCCACTAAAAAAATTTTTTTATGTAAATAAAATTATTATTTTTTAAAAAAGCACAAATAATTGTTAAATAATTTAAAAATAATTAACCTTTCACCATTATCATTATATTGACATGGGCTTGGGAGTTTGTGTGTGTCTTTGTGTTCCCAATCCGAGTAACTCTTTCAAGAAAGATACGATCCCCTACATGGTAAAAGTAGTTGCACATGACCTTAGCGATTTAAAATAACAATAACAATAAAGTACATGATTCACTGATAGACTAGTAAACGTGACTTCTATCTAATTTCAACGTTCTCGTAAGTCTCCATCTCTTTTAGGAGGTGTATGTACTGCGACCTTGGGCATACGGTAAGATTTGTCCACTGTTCCCATTGGATCAGTCGCTCAACTTCCTTCTGAAACACGTAGAGGCACGAAGATGGGAATTCTGCAACTCCACAGCAAACCCCATTCCAGTCATTTGGGAGAGCGTGAGAATTATACTCAAAACGCCAACCTACTTGATGCAGGCTTCCTATGGTTTTCCCTGAATCTTATTTATGAGAATCAACGAGTAGTATCCTTAAACAATAGCCTGGGGGTTCTAGTCGACTCTTGGCCATCTTACTCTACTTTCCACATTCCCCCTCTTCAATTACCTTCCTAAGCTATTTAAGGGAAGTTGCTTGTTTCAGGATCACCCTCATGTAGCCCGTTACCCAAACATACAAAAAGTAAACGTGTCATTGTAATGCTGGCTTCTGCGGGAATAATACAAAGAAAAGACAATGAAAAAAATAAGAGAAAGAATGAACCATATGTGAGATGATTGTAGAACAGACAACTGTTGTTAAAAATGTACAAAACTCATTAGTCTTCCTCTTCAAACGTTAGAGAGAGAAACTCGTTCGCCCCATTAAGGAAATCAGTTTCACAATATGACGAAACAGAACGTGCGTGGAAATCGGGCAACGACAACAATGCTGTAGGTAGTGAGGACGCTGCATCGACCGGAGCCAGGCCCAAGCGTGGGCGGACATCGATCCACAGCTCCACCTGTTGCAATGCGGCGGCGGTAATGCGAGCCGCCCACGCCTGTCAGCTCTCAAATGATGACAGTCTTTAAATAACTGCCACCAGCCACTGGCCGTGCAAGATTACTAAATGGAATTGTCCGGATAAAATCCGCGATAGTGAGACTCCTTCCTGCCCATCCGTCGGAATTTATTTTTCCTCTTTTCTTCTTCTTTTGCGTTTCAGATACCAAACTAATACAATCACGATCTATTTTGTCATTGTACGCATATGATTAATACATGCCGAATACTGAGAGGTCACTATTACATTTATTATAGAAAGTTCAGTGGTAAGAAGAGAATAAATATCCTTTAAGAGAACCATATTTATTCATACGGTAGTGACTTAACTTCGGGAAAATTGTGTTGCCTTATAGGAAACAATTCTGATCGGTGGTTTGCGATCCAGTAATACCTAGCCTTCGTAATGTATGTAAATTTCAACACTATACCACATTTCATAAATTCGATTCGAGCATTAAAAGACAACCACTGAATAGAGAACATTAATGCAAATATTTAGATGGACCAGACGCTTTGATCGAGCTTTACACTTTTCTCTATTGGCCATAATTTGAGAATAATAGAGATAAAACAGTAAATGACCTAAAATCTTATAAATAATACATCGTTTATAACTTAGTAATAGTATCAGTATTATTCTTAACATTCACAGTCACGTTGACTTTTAATATGTATCATTTCAGAATTTAATATTTCACAGAATTGTGGTTCCCTGTCTAAAATAGAAGTGTTGTCAAAATGAAAAAAATGAGATAGGATTGTGTTTGCAAGTAGAAAGTTGAAAATTAGACGTATGGTAAGACTTCGTTTGACCTACATAAGAGAAATTTTGTTTAATTAATTTTCAAGTCAAAATCTTTTTGTTATATGACACAAAGATATAACTAATAAATTTTTACCATTATTTTGTTAAAACTCTGATTACTGTTATATGAACCAAAAGAAGAGAACTTTGAATATAGCAATGAAAGATCTAAAATATCCATAATATGATTACCAAGAAATGCAGTCATCTTTATCATTGTTTCGATTCTGGCAACACTTCTGTTTTACACATCTAAACACATATTTAGTCAAAGATAAATTTCTGAAATATTAGATACTAAAAAACACGTGAAACTGTGAATTTTAAGCATAACATTAATAATTGTAATAAGTTTATTTTAAGCTATTTGGTCCTTATCTCTATTCTTCTTATGTTAAAATCATAGTCATTTGGTTCCGTTAGAGGAAGATAATCTTTTCAGTAATGTTATCTATTCAGTGTTTGCCTGTTAATGGTCATATTTATTCTTATTATTTGTACAGACGATAATATATATGTTTGATTCGATATGAGGTTTTTTAAATAAATATGTACAGTCTGCTATTGGTATTATTTGAAATCCAAATATTGAAAGATGAATTGACACTGGGCTAAAGCTAATCCAGTGATATCACGATGAAATTAAGATGCAATGAATATCGGAAAAGGCGACCGAGAATTCAAGACCGTAGAATATTGGATTATAAAAAGTTTCTTTCCTCTTCCGCGAAAAATGAGACTGAAACAAACTCTCAGGAACCTGGTTTTTAATGTTAAATAGGAACGTAGCAACAAATATTGCCTAATTTAAATTATCCATTCTTTTACTTTATTAGCAAGCATAGGTACAACAGAAGTTGAAAGAATATTAGTATTATCTTTGCCCCTTGCCAATTGTTTTAATTGTGACTTTTGTTTCAACGGCCTAATAAAAATAACTTTGTTTACGGGAATTAAAGAACATAAATATAATTGTAAGCCCCCAACCTAGAAACACAGCAAAGTATTCATTTTTGATGTTACATCACAACTATTTTAGAAAGGTAACCTTATTATTGTAAGAGATTGATTTCTGAAACGTACTTTAAAAATAAACTCATATTGTGAATATTAAGCATGAAACCGACAATATTAACAAGTAATATGATATTTTAATCTAATTTTTAAAATTATTTTCTGTATTCAACTTATGATTTAGATCTTCGATTTAATATCAAGTCGATATATGATTGCAGTTATATAGAGACGCAATTCCGCAGTACAGCATTTTCAAACTTTCTTTGTAATTGTTTTTCATTAATCTTTGTTTGTTAAGATGGTCAAATTTCTTTATTAATAAATTATAAATTTCTAGAAACAATTATACAGAAAATATTTAAATACAGCTGGACGATTTGACGCTTCTTTGCCTCTTTCTTCAACAGAGTTTGAATATTAAATTATATATAAAGTACAGTAGTATACATAAATAACAAATAATTTTGAAGTACGGTAATTAATTTGTTGAGAGATTTTCGGTGTCACGTTTATTATTAAGACTGGACGATTTTTAAGAAAGAAATATTCTGAAATTATTTTTTGAAATTGTTGCATTTTTAAAATAAAAAATTGTCATTAATTTTATATCAATTTTTAGTAATCGGCTTCTGTTTCCAGATCGGAAGTTTAAAATTAGGCTCATGTTCTTTTATCGTCGTAATAAATGCCAACGTGGTTTAACCTATATTTAAACACTTAATTTTAAAAAACATTAGTTGCGTTGAAAAGTTTGGTAGAATATTTATGTCCTTTAATGAAACCAGAAAATTAATGTTTACAATTAGAAAATAACACAAATATGAAACTTTTTAAATATATATAAGATTAGAAGGCAAAAGATAATATGGTAACGATAAGAAATAATTATCTACTGGTGGTCTTTTACCTTCAATAATACAGGACACTATTCTTCTCAATTGTCGTCTGCCGTTACTTTGTTGCTCTGGTCCGTTTTTTCGTCCATCAACAGCTCGAGGCTCTTGACGGACACTTAACAACTAAGGCATTAATAAAACGGTCTCAGGATTTCGCACTCTCACTTCTGTATCTTTTACCGCACACAGGCTGCGAATAGTGGCTCTTAAAAAGTTATAAGCTACAATATACTAATATATTTTTGTTAAAACAAATTTATATTTATCAACATAATTCATCAAGTTAGTAAACATGTACGTTATCGTATTGTAATTTGAATACTACAGTAATTAATAGTGTTAATAAATTAGTAGGATTTACGGTTAATTAAATCATTGCAATATGCAACACCAGTATATCTGGGAATGAAATATAATACCTGAAATAGAGAGCTTAATTGGATTAATATTAGATTAATTACAGTATACTGACCGAAAATCAGAAATTTATGACAATTTTAAATTATCATTAAACAAAATGTTTCATTCCTAATTATAGTGACCACTTGAGCTGTATGTAATTAAAATATGTGAACGGAATTACATAAAATCTTTCAACAGAAAAATATAGACTGCTTAAGCAACAGACAAGAGGCAAATAATCATTTGTAAGAAGAGACACAGAGCATAACAATGATTAAAACCCTGTTTACACATTTTATATAGCAATGGAAATTAATACCAAAATATTTGTATATTATGGTCCAAGCAAAACTCGATCATCGTGTATTAAGAGTGAAACTCTTCACCGAGATCTGATCATCCGTCGTTCTCAAGGAAACGAACGTAGAAAACTAGATGGAAATGTATTTAGAGAATTCAAATTGAAATTCAAATGATTAAAATATGAATCAATTTGCATGATACGCCGTAGAGGCGTAGAGGCCCAAGTCATAAAAACTTTTTTGCATGTTCGTGTCGCACTGAAACTCGAACAAGCATAGGATAACAATACGTCATTACATGTTTTTGTTTATCAGTGTCGTGGAACGAAGCAGTTTGCGTGTCAGTGTGACCGAAACGTGGCCGATACGTGAGTGGTATTTTAATAACACCCTCCTCCCCCCCTCTTCCTTTCCACTCCCCTTTCCATTGAGCTTTAATAAGACTTGCGAAAGATTAATGACCGCTTAACTGATGTTTCATCAAGAAACCGTCCTTCAAATATATATATTTGCTACAAAAAAATTTTGAGTTCTAAATTCCTATAAATTCAGCTTATTAATATTATATCTATTTTCAATTTAAATAAGTGTATAAGAATTGATATATTTTATTCATTATATTTTTAACTATTATTGTATTTTTTCCACTAGTAGTTTGCAATCCCTACACATGACATCATGAATTACCAACGATGGAATATTCTAATGAATCCCTTTAAAACAATTAAAATTAATTATATTAATTTATTAGTACATATTCTATATATATATCAATACAAATGAATACTAAATGTAATTTAGTAATACAATGTAGGAAAATTAATAATATTCATATTGGATCATTAGAAGTAGTACGAAATATTTTCTCACACGATGAAATTTTAAATGGATTAATAATAATTACAATATTATTGTAATTTTTTGAATTAATGTTTGGATGGTTAACACATTATGAGCCATACAAAATTAATTAAACAAAGCCAATATTTTAATTAAATTCACAAATCTTACTAAAGAAGTAAGGACACTAGTATAGGAACAAAAGAGAAATATGTAACGCATTTGTTCGTATAGGTACAAAAGAGAAATATGTAACGTATTTATATGAGTAAAATGAATGCTTTATGACGGAAATTCATATTTTTTGAAAAATCCGTAATTATAAAATATTCATTCGCATTTTTTATTAAAAAGCTATTTTACTACTAAACCCCTAATCGCTTTATTTCAGAGCATCTTTGATTTAATCATAATCTAATGATGATGCTAAATTTATGAGTATATGTGTTTCTTATTCAACCAAGATTCCACAGTCACGTGAGAAATAAATGTCAAATATTTAGAAAACTTCGGGGTAAGAAGACTAAAATGTAAAATTATATGATTATTTTTGTGTAATATATTCAACTAATAATGATTTTGATTTTTGTTTCTCCAGCTGTGATTGATTCCGGCATATTTTTATTTCTATGAAGAACTGATGTGCACATATTGTGCGCAATTCACAACTTTCTCATATAATAATACAACTTTAAGATAGAATTCAAATCATTTTTGCAATAGTAAAGGTGGGTATTGCTTTAATTACATAAGTATGTTTCGTTGTATTTCTTTTTACATGAAGAACGTTTTATAAATGAGTGAGTACGATTGTAAATAAAAACAATCGTTTTAGCAATTTAGAATATCACCTTGTCCTTAAGTAAAATAAAACTATAATTTGTTCTCCTTGGAAATCAAAGAACTTAGAATAAGTTATCATATAATTTTTCAAGATACTTTCTGCCAATTTTATTCTTGTCCGTTTTTGATTTTAATTAACAATATTTCTGAAATATTCTTTTACATGTATGTTTAATATTCCGGCCGTTGCAACATGGAAATTGTTATTAAATTTATGGCAATATTTAGTAACTAGATTGTGTCTTCGCCCAAGTCCCCAAAAAAGATATTTAGCCTTTGATTGTCGTCTGAAATTTTAGTATTTTATGTTGCATATTAATACTAGTATTAATATTAATAGTATTTGTATTAATCTTATTTTCTATGGACCGTGTGTGCATTATCCAAAGACAATGTACGAAAATAAATACAAATGATATTGTTAAATAGAGTGTTATTAATCGAAAAACAATTCTATTACCAGTAAAGTATCATTCAAATATTATTAGACTTTCTTATATACGTCTTATTCTGGCTAGTAATTGTACCAACAATTTAACACATAACTTGAGACAGTAGAAAAGTAAAATTGGAAATACATTAGTTTTTTAGCTTTAACTATTTGCTAAATTCACGTTAGCGTTATATTTCCGTATAATGTAAAAATTGCAAAACATTGTAATTCATATATAATGAATAAATAAAGGCAACAAACTAATTACCAGATTTTCTAACCAAATGATAGCAGTAAGTTGGATTAACTCTGGTCAGTGAATGAAAACAGTACTACTATGATTAAAATTTAATTAATTTAATTTTTATGATGCAACTTGTCCGTAGCGAATGATTCCAATCTGTGTTAAATTTAATGTTAATCTCACTTCTAATGACCTTTACCAGTAAGAAGGTCGTCTCATTCGGTGGAAAATTTAATCCAGGAAATAATAAATTTAGTAATGGAAAACGTAAAGGAAATAGAGTCAAAATTATACTCTCTAACGAATGATATAAAAAACAAAATTTGAAATTATTTACAATACTCAGAAATCTTCTATAAGAACTATAGATATGCCAAAATATGACTATTACAAGATATCAGTGAGACAAACAAATTTATAAAGGGTAAACTAAATTTAATGTTCACCGAAGCCGATAAAGGAAATGTAACTATTTAAGTGAATACATTGAAAGATGTCCACAAATTAAACAGCATACTAACATAAGACACTATAAATTGATCACTTTAGAGACCCGCTTAAAAGAATTATGGAAAGTTATAAAGACTTATGATGACGTTGAATATAACTTCAGCCAATTCGTATCCAGCAAAAATAATTATCCTTATAGACTTATTGTGTAATCTATTGACAGTCCGTTACACCATTCTTTTATGTATATTTTATACGTTCTAAATGAGATAAATATTGTGAAAAATTTACGTATTTTTTTATTTTGTTTAATAGTATATTGTTACTAAGACATTTTGTAAAATGTTTTAATGTTTATGAATATTTCTTCACGGGATAAAAACCTGAAGAAGGTACAAGTACATACCAGAACGTTATTTTTTAATTTTTTTTATTAAAATCAAAGTATGAAATAGGCCAAAAGTTCTCTTTAATTATATATAAAAGTTTATATTAATCTGTTTTTGCGATTGTGCTGGTCAAATGGGCAGAAAATTAGCAATTAATGTAGATAAATACACTATAATACTTCAACAATTATTTTGAAACTTTTTAATAAATTCAATGTGCACGAATAATTGTTAATTCTACACTTTTTATTTGTTCTTCAAGGAATTATGAGTTACCTGGCTCTGATTTCTCCGTATTTTCCCTAACTGAGAGCACAATTTAACCGTTTATAGAGCCTCCGCGACGTGCTGTGGATTTTTGGGAAACAATATCCAGTTTTTTACAGCCACCCAATTTCAAAAGCGGGGAACTGGGGCAATAAACAACGGACATTAAATTTTATTTCACGGTGCTAAATGCTATGTGTGGCTATCCTTTCATACCGTCGCCTCGTGTGTGACGCATGAGCGCAAACAAAATCGTGGATTACGCTGGGATGGCTTCAAATGTTGTTTAGCTTTGAGTTGTAATTCACAAGAGGCTTTGATTTGGGAGACGGCCATTGCTGACCTGAACAAATTCTCCCACATATCAACTGACATGATAGATTAATAACTAACTGTATTTATTGTAATTTATGTGAAATGCATACATGCATGTATGCTGAACATGACTTTTTTGATCCGTATTTGAATCATGAGTGAGTTTTTAGCCTTATAAAGGTGTATGTAAATTATGAAAGTGTTTATAGCCACCGTTTTTTAAGTTTATTAATTATTATATCAACCGTACGCCTTATTTCTAGTACAAGAGCGTAACATTTTCACTTGACGTGCCAGGTTTTTCGGATTTTTTGGCAATGTACAAAATCTGATTAAGAGTGTTTGTGATTTATTTTCCTATTTTATTTCATAACCTGGATAAACGCGTAAAAATGTAATGGCTTATTATGAGGGTAATTGTTCGAATATTTAATTGAAAAACCGTCTAATAATCATACATACTCTGACTTTAGACAAGGAATATGAAATATATGTTATGTTTTGAAGTAATAAATATTTTACATTAAATTTTTAAAGTTACGGGGAAAACATATGTAATTTAAAACAACATTTGAAATATAGACGGTTTTACTATTTATTACTCGTCTGTACACAATATTAACTCCCTTATTAAATAACTGTTATGTATGTTCCGCTAAACTGGGCAAAGTTACTATACGGTTGTGCCTATTTCATTGTAATTGGACTGAAAGGAATCAACTCTCCCTGAAATAAAATTATGTTAAGTTTATATTTTCAAAATAAATCAGTAAAAATGAAGTTCCCTTTCAAAAATAAAGAAATATATTCAACCAAGCTCAAAATAAACAAAAGTACACAGTAATAATATAATACTAAATACTAATTTATTGAAGCACATATTGAGAAGAAAATACTTTCTGTATTGTATTGTTTTATTGCTGTAGAAAACACGATTTTGAAAAGTCAGAATATTTGTATAAAAATTTTTTTGACACCCATATATGCTGTCGCTCCAATTCATTTACACAGAAAAATAATACAAAAATTAAAAAAACATATTTACATTATATAAATTAAACAAATCTACACTGTATGAATATATCAGCTGAGTAAAAGCAGTGAACTTGTACATAAGCTCGCAGAACAGTTTTAAATCTAGTTTGGTCATCAATGACATTTATATCCCTAGGGAACTTCCTTAATTGGTAGTATTTATGGAATTTAAAAAATAAAAAAAATTTCATATATGATAATTGTGTACATCTGAACATTTCTTTAAATGATATAATTTACAATTTTTAATAACGTTCATAAACGAAGACACATGGGAGTAGAAGAATTGCCATGTCCTAAAAAAAGGCACTATATGAAACACTGCAACTTACTGTTGCCAATATTTTCACCGTTCTTTTTTTGTAACCTAAAATCAGATAAGGATACTGAATTTCCACAAAAAATAATACAATATCTTATGCATGAATGATTCAATACTAGATGGTTGGTAGTCAGATCTATAAATGTGCGATAAGAATGGTACATTCACTAAAAAAGTAAATAAACATAAGTTAAAATAAAACTTTGCATACATTCAATGTATTTGCTACATAATACTAAAAAATATAATAGGGGAAGTCAGGGCGGAACGGGACACTTAATGTTTAACTTTTTTTATAAACGTATGGATAAAAAAATCAATTCATAAGAGTATAAAACATTAGTTTATTATGTTACTTACTTAATCTATTATCAATATAACTTACAACAACGTATTTATATTTTTGATGAATTTTTAAAGAAAAACTTACAAATTTCCAGTTCTGCCTTGCGGGGTGGGGCACGATATAATGTTTTGTATTTACAATTACTGCAATAAAATTCAGTTTAATTTAAGAAAAAACATGAACATATTTTGTTTTCTTTCTTATATTTACTTAGCGTACGTTTGATCGCTTTATTATTATTTCTTTCGCAAAGAGATTTTTTTTGGAACTGTTTACATTTTTTCCGTTCATTTTCTTTCTTACTCTATTCTTTTTGTAACTCATTATCATAAGGTGATTCTGTCTGTTTTTCCTTTATTTTTCTTATACAATAGTATCCCGTTCTGCCCCGCACACAGTCTACCGAGCCTTATTACAAGCAAAATTAAATCTCTTACGTAGCTTATATACAGATAAAGGCATCTACCTTACGAATATATACTATTATAGAGTTAAAAGCGAGGATTTTTGTAGATAATCTTCTGTTGAAATGTTGCAAAAATGATCAATTCACGTATGTAAGGCGCCAAAACAACAGTTCATTCACAAGGCTCAGCCAGATCTTGGTCTAGTCGGCTGCCAGAACTTATTTCTAGATCAGTTCCAATGTTACACCCCTATATAACAACCACCCAGTAAAAACAATAGGGTATCCCGTTCTACTCAGATGTTCCGTTCCGCCCCGACTTCCGCTATATTGAAGAAAATAAATAAATGAAGTAAGCAATGATTAAGTTAAAATATTTTAATTTAATGAAAAATATACATATCATACATCAATATTTTATGTATCAATTCTAAGGTATATCTACTCTTAAAAAGATTATGTTACACCTTCGTGGACCCTGGTGGATGTGTTTCAAATAAAAAAGAGCTCCATCACAAAAAATTCAAATTGGCGTGGTCGGTGAACCATGGATGTACTAACACGCCTAGAGCATAGAATATTTCAAATAAATTTAAATTTAATATCGGTATTTATATTGCTTGTATTTTCCTGGCGTTATTATAAAATATATGTAAATGTCAGACTGTTGTTTTTACAATAATTTAGTATCTGAGTCATCTGATACAGTTAATAATGTCAGAAGCATATTATTATAAATAATGAAATTTTTGTAATTGTAAATATTCACTACTTTCTGCTTTTTCGACGACGCACTTCTTCATGAATTTAAATTCACAAGTATCTATTAGTGATAATTTTTTAGACGCATCTAATAATAAGTTCAGTAACAAATTTTACTTGTTGATTTATGGCACGGCATTTTAGTCCAACCTAAATTCCCTCGACGGTAATTAAGCTTGATTAATCGACTTTGAGTTGTCAATACTTAGTCGGCGCTTGATAATTTCGCTCTTACCGCCCTCAGAAACACATTATTTTAATATTCATGGATGAGACATCGTCCTGATATGCTATTTTACAGTCGGTTAAAGGTAATGATTTTACCGGGCGTTACTTAATGGCACTAAAGGGTGTTCTCAGGGCGCCAGCGTCAATTTGATTGACATGCTGCATCCTCCAGTCAGAGCAAAGAGGGAAACTTGAGTGCGTCATCGATCCACAGCTTCTACATTAAATACTTCCAAACCGACGGAAAGTCAACAGACAAGCTGGGCTCGCAAAAGTTCTTTCTTTCTAAGCTGTATTCTAAACTTTTATCAGTAAATTAAAATTTACTTTACATGATGTAACAACCTTACTTAATTTCACCACTTCTATATTTTTCACATGTGGTAAAGACGACTAGATAATACTGAACACACATATCAGAGCCGAATCTGTAATTTTTTAATAAAATTATTAAATTAAAATTCTATTTTTAATTTTTTTTATTAGTGTGTCAATGTGTGTCGATGGTGGGGATTTGCAACCCCTAACGGAACGATTTTGAATATATTTGTGGATCGTTATTCACATACTTCATTAGTGATAATAATGAAAAACCCTTGGTTTTAAACATTCCCATATTTAATAAAACCAAAATTATATTTTAAATTTGTTTGTAAATTTTATTCAATTTTAAGAGGAGCTATCGGTACATACCATACTCATCTCAAATAACGATTTAATTTTCGACATGGTTAAATTTAATTTTTGGAATAATTTTCAATGTAATTTTTCGACGAATCGATGTTTTTTTGCCGATTGTGTTTGGTTAGCACAGGAGCGGTAAAATTGGTTGAACGTCAGTACTCCGAAGTTCGACAAATGCCCTGCATAGATAAACACATTCTAGAGTAATACATTTCACGGAAAATTAAAAATTATATATTACTAAATATATACCAGGCGTTACTTAATCACACTAAATTAATTAAAAAAGGTTTAGTTAGACAATTGAAGATGACTTGAATATGCCGAGATATCATCTAAAAGTTTAATAAATTTTACATTTAAAATTAAAATATAATTTTGGTTTTATTAAATGTGTGACTGATTTACAATCAAGGATGTTTCATCGTTGTTATCACAATTAAAATTAGTCATTTAATAAAAAAATATTAGTTGTTAATATATCAAGCGCTCAGGAATAGTTTGTGAATGTAAAGATAGTTGTAACTTCAATAAACCATAGTAGAAGGTGTTACATATCCTTTAAATTTAAGATTCAATGACATAGTACTTTATAAAACCAGATTGGTTTGCCAACTACACCAATTAAATCATGTACATTGCTGTAAACAAAAGTTACATATGTATATAACTTATCCATCAGCTGTGTTTTAGAAAAAAAATGTTCTCTCTATTCATAAACAGTTACATTGGTTGAGTTATTTAAATGACACAAAAATGATTATATAGTTTTAATTAATATATACATATATACTGAAACGTATGTACTGAAACGTATCCTGCACAAAATTGAAGTAAGAAAATATAACATAAAGCTAGGGAACCCTGAAATTTAACCCGTCTTTTTTGAACATCAAAAAAAAGGTAATTGCTTTTGGATTTCGTACACTATATATATAAAATTTATTTTCATTAATAATGAATAATAAAACAGGATTTTTATTGTGTCATTTTTAACATTACATGCATTTTACTGTATCTGATGTGTAACATTTCTCATCGTAGTCTCAAAATATTTTTCCTTCACCCAATATTTTAATAATAATCGAATAAAAATTGTGTTTATTAAGACAAAGTAATACACTTCAACTGAATTATTGAAATTAGTTAAGTTTTCTCTAACCCGAGTTCTTAAAGCTAACTTGGTCTGTCCTATACAGCATTACGATTATAATTTTTTCTGAGTTTTCTCACCATTAATATTTATACGACAATCAGATAACTTTCAATTCATTTTAAATTTTAAAGCCTTAGGAAAGGGGATGGACAGATGAAATAGCCCAAACATTTTTACCGCTCCAGAAACAAATAGTTGTCGTTTTTCTTGAAATTCTCATTATACATTGTCGTACTCATTGGTCAAGATCATTAAAGGATCTTCGTACGACTGAATCAATTAATGTCAAATTTAATCAAATATAGAAACACGCTATTTGAAATTACTGACTGAAAAGATGCAGCTGTAAAACAAGAAAAACACGCTTATTATTCTTATCTATTCAATATTTAATAAGTTATTATCATTGTGTGTTCATACTGTGAAGAATGAAATTATCATGTACCGCTGAATGCGACATACCATCACGTCCTTTTCACATATCTGAGCACATCCCGAACACCCAGACACACGTCCATAAACGGACCGTAACAAAAATATTCTGACAGAAAAAATTTCGACATTGGTTTTCTGAATGAAATGAAGTAAATAGACAAGAAAAATATTTCTAATATTCTAAGCGCCATTTTTCGATAAATGTTGTTTTGTAAATTATTTTACTTACAATAAAACTCAAAGAACTCTTTATTACGCTTTAGTACATTAGAGAAGAAAGCAGGAATCGAGAAAGCAGTAAGCAAGGATGCAGTCTGTCGTCCATGCGTAGCTTATGGAAAAGTGAAATAACAAAGGATGTTATTGGATGTTTTGAAGGAAGTAAAGGAATTCTGCTACTTGGGCAGCATAATAACTAGGGATGGTAGTTTAGTAGACGCAAGGAGTAGGATAGCACAGGCAAGGAAGGCTTTTGAAAAAGGAGGAATTTCCTTACGGGTAATATAAGTATGAACATTAGAAAATCATTTTTAAAAATAACGGTATGGAGTGTGGCGTTATATGGTGGCGAAACGTGGACAATAGTAGTTACAGAAAGGAAAAGAATAGAAGGCTATGAAATGTGGTGCTATAGGAGAATTCTGAAAATCAGATATGTGGGTAGAATCACAACAAGGAAATTCTAAGCCGAATAGAGGAAGACCAAACAATATGAAGGAGGTTGACCAAGAGTAGGCTTAGATTAATAGACCACGTTTTGAGACATAAGGGTCTTGTAAAATTAGCATTCGAGGAAAGTGTGTGGTGTAAGAACAGATGTAGGAGGATAGGAGGGAATTCACTTAGCAGATTAGGGAGGACGTGGGATGCGTAAATTAAAATACTTGCACAAGATAGGTTAGCATGGAGGGTTGCATCAAACCAGTCCTAGGAGTGAATACCACAACAACTTATTCGAGTTCCTATGCCAGTATAATCATTAATTTGGTCAAATTAAGCTATACGGGTCCTATCTACCTTGAAATAAGTCTTTCTGTATATATAAAATTATACAGTTGATAATGAAGTATATTGAAAACAAATGTTAATAATTTACTCAATTCGAGACTTCTCGTCAGAAAACGCGGAATTATTGGGTCTAGATTTTAAATTTAATCTGAGGCTGATTGGAGGTCAGGCACAAAGAAAACATGAATTGGATACGTTGGAAAAATAGGCTATAAAATCACTGATAAATAGGGAAAAGCAAATATGGTGAGCAGACTTACCCATTGATAAAAGCATTTAACTGCCATCTTCACGGTGAGTCTCTGTCAGGCTCCAGGTTTCACTATGTAACATTAGACAGAGAAATGTTTATTAACGCTTAAGGAATAAAGCTCACCCATAAAGTCTTTCTTCCAATAGTTTAAATAAAACAATAATTATAATGGTTATAGAAACATGGTCCTGCAGACCAATCAAACGTACATTTCAGATAGTCATGTCTTGAATGATCAGCGTAAATATTATACCCAAATAATGAGGTTGAAGATTTATTAAGGTATTAAGTGGTTCTTCTATTTTTCAGTTAATACTTGAAAATGATTTAGTAGAAGAAACAAAGCCTCAGGTTTGTAAAACCAAGTGACGTTTTATTTCTGATTACATCTCTACCCAAGTTTATAAATAAAATGGTTTCTCTGCCAAAAGGTTAAATGCATAAAAATAAAATGGCATTATGATGTTTTCTTTATGGAGAGATAAAAACTCCGATGGTGTGTACATCCGTTACGACTATACGGTGAACTCCTGACCTTTGACGCCTCTACACAATCTGGGCCGGAAGTCCAGAGAGAGGGATGTTCCTTGTCTTCTGGGACACATGGAGTTCATTTCACGGCCACGCCCTGGAAAATGTATCTTGGTCCTGATTATCCTCCATTCGATACCATTCGTTTCAAGCGTTTATCAGAAACACCCAAAATTTCTATTAATCGTTAATTTACATCAGATGGTGAATGAGCCGAAAAGCTGTTACACACACACATGTATATATATAAATTGTTCTAGGATTGGTCCTTACTTGGAGATATTCCTACCGGCAAAAACTATTTCACACTACATTTTCAGTGCTATTTCAAACAGATGAATGTACAAACAAATAATTGTTTTTGAAGTTCCACACTAAAACCATAGAATTCTACCGTCATTTTGATTCCAGCACATGTATTTAGAGAAAATTTCCCGCTTCTCTAAGTCAGTACACACACATGATTAGCTTAAATTACCCGTTCAAAACGCATTTATTTATTACTGTACTAGCTACTGACTCGTAATCGTATCGTAATCGTAATCGTATCTTTAGATTTAACATGAGCATTTCCCTTACAGCTTAGTGTTTTATAATCAAGTTTAATTTTGTATAATGAATACTTTCTCTTATTTTTTGAATTAATTGCAGTATGACTACCAAAAAAAAACACTTTTGCTAAAGGTGACGAAGAGGTGTTTCGTCTCTGGAGATCAAGTGGTGAATATCGTAACGAATTTGACCTGATTGGAGACAAACATATATGGAAAGAGACGAATCTTAAACGGCAGAGATAGATGGATATACTTTGGTTGGGAAGCCTATACCAGTGACTATTAAATAATAATCATTTCCACTAATTGTAAAAACGTTTTCTTCTTTTGTCCTTCAATTCTAATTACTGCTGACTGCCTTCTGTAGAGGTTATGTATAAACCTTCATTCTCGCTATTTCATTCCTGTCCCCTTCAAAAGCCTTAATAGTGTGTTCCAGTTCACATTATTAAAAGCTTTTTTTTACAAATGGCATGAAAATAAGCCTGCTTTTCCTTATCTTGTCTTCTGTAATTAGACGCACAGTTAATATTTCTTCTCTTGTCCCTAAATTCTTCCTAAATCCAGACTGATCTTCCCCTAAATCTAATTCTATTTGTCGTTCCATCCTCCTATATACTATTTTCGGATGCATGAGATACTAAACTAATTGTCCTATACTGTTCGCATCTATCAGCCCTCGGTATGGGCATAATTATATTTTTATTAAAATCGTCTGGTATTCTTCCTGTTTCGTAGATTTCGCAAACTATCGTGAACAGCCATGATGTTACTTCTTTTCCCGACGTTCTTATCAACTCCGCTGGAATGTTATCAGTTGCTGGTGAAGAAGTTAATAAATTTTTAATCTAGTTTGTGGTTTCTGGGTTATTTTACTGTAACTTTCTGCTATCTCTGTACTGTAAGAGTGAACACTTTTGACCACGAAGTTTAATCGCCCTTAACAGAATGTAACACTGGAAACTCCTTTGGTTTTTATTCGACTCTTATTGGGTATGGAAGGAAATAGCTCATTCGAACACAGACGTGTCTGGCACATAAAGTACTTCCTCTCTTGTTTTTATTTATTGTATATAGCTATAAATACCGGGACGATGCTTTATCATAATATAACAGCGTTTCGCTATACAAATACAGCTATAAAATAATTTATATTGTTACTATTTATTTTTTAAACACATTTTATTGCCTACCTTTCGAATTTCTTTATGGATTTAGAGCAAGCCTCCTTTCTGTCGTCAAAGGTCTGAGAAGTGTTTAAGTTGCCAAGTTACTGGATGCGGTTGTTAATATAAAGATTTTTGTATTTCCATATGGAACATTTTACAACTTAGTTTTCTAAAAAATCTTCGTTAAGTTATTGCT
Source organism: Eucriotettix oculatus (assembly GCA_034510155.1). NCBI lineage: Eukaryota > Metazoa > Arthropoda > Insecta > Orthoptera > Tetrigidae > Eucriotettix > Eucriotettix oculatus. Next base: position 57,476,962 of record CM067378.1, on the reverse strand, counting down.
ATAATTTAATTTGAGCCGTGTATATAAAGTTGCTTCGAAATCAGTGGTCTTTAAATATTTTTATCTGTCCATAATTTATCTCATAGAAAACTTTTTAAGACGGACACATAAAGAGTTTTGCTGATACAGTTCATTAATCCAATGATGGAGCATAGACGCAAAAAATATAATATAGTTGGAAATGCCCTTCGATGTTTCACCCGGATGTCAAAAATAATAATAAAGTTATTATGTGGTTTATTTGGAGATCTTAAAATCAAATTTGCGTTTACTACAGGCTACATTTGTCAGCTGAAAGAAAATGGAATTGCACTCATTGTGTGAAGAAGTTGCAAATGCTCTATTAGCAGCGAATGGTTGAAACACCGCAATGACCGCAACACCGCAGCTATAATCGATGTGTCCAATAACCCCAGCGCTTTGTGTCTCATTAGTTAACAATAAATTAAACCGTTGAAAGCTACGAGTTTTCCCACGTCCTATTGTCTTCTAGTGACTTGATATATACGTCTGCCTTAATATTTATTTTGTAATTTCTTACCGAATTTTAGTTATATCACAAAAGATCGGCTAATTAATAAAGTACAACGAATATAATTTACGAGATTATATTTCCATAAATTAGTTGCGATTCCCTTGAAATAATTTGTTTAATTGTCGAATTCCGCGCGATCAACCAGAACTTTTTTAACTTCTGAATATCATGGTATGTTCACCCACTAAATATCACAAAATATTTTTCCTCTCGGCACATAAACCGCCCTGCAACAACTTTTGAATTACTTCAGGGTGGAGACATTTCATACTTTAACATGGCTTATAAATACTATTAATGCTAATTATAATTATCACTGTCACCATATTAATCACCAAAAATATAACACATCACAACTGAAGCTATAAAACAAAAGAATATAACTGACACTGTAATGATGATTAACGGTATGGAATTCATGTTTTTGAATAATTGAACAGTAATTAAGATTTCGGGTAATGAATGGCCAAAGATAGAAATAAAAAATTTTAATTAAAAAAAAGTTTCATCCCCAAACTTTAGGGACCTCTTCAGTTCATTCCACTGAATAAAAACATAGTTAAGTGTTTCTTCAATGTTAACGTGAATATGGATCATAGAATAATTTTTTAAAAGTACTACAGATGGTTATGACATAAATGTCGAAAGCCATTGTTATTTTATTGGTGACTTTGAAATAAATAAATTGTGGACTAAGTTCGTTCTAATTGAACATTTTTTATTGAAAATTATATTTTTTATTCCTATCCTCCCAGTTTCATGAATAAACATATAAGAAATAGATTGAATTCTTTTATTAATAAAAATAATTCACCCATAACCAATAACAGTAAACAGTCTATGAGTTTAATTGTTTTCCATTTAAAAAGAATTATTTTCAGGCAACAGGAGGTTTAATAGCAAGGTTGTAGCTACCAATAAAACGAACACAAAAGTTTGTAATTTCAGATGATGAGCATTGTAAAAAATTTTCCTACATCGACAAAATGTAGGAACGAAATATCAAGTTCCCGTTCTTGAGAGCAGTTCACTCACTTGTGACATTTTAAGAAAATTTTCTCGAGTCTCGGTGCAGAAACAAATAGTATTATAGTTTAAATAAAGAGGTTTCATGCGGTTATCTGATATTACCCTTGATAACTACAGCTACAGGTAAGTTTAATTATTTTAAAGTTTGTAGTAGATCATTTGTAAACATGGTTATGAAAATTAATTATTTAATAAATAAATGAAACTACGGCCAATAAGTCAGCAAATAATTTAGTTACTATTTAATTAATACAAATACAGCGCTTCATCCAACTTGTGGAGCATTTCATGTAACCAAAATAATTATAAAATCAAAAAACGTATTTGTATTAAGTAAATAACAATTAAATTATTTTCTGAGTTATTGGCCGTCTTTTCTTTTATAATTTTAAACTTAAAGTCAGAAAATTGCATTTAAAAAATAATTTTGGTTACCTAAGATAACTGTGCAGCATTGGATTGAATGCTTCTCACACTTCTTCTCGTGTATAAAATTTATCTACATGTTCCTGACATGATACACTGCCCAAGTATGGGTATAAAAGAGTCATTCAAGTTTCAATGTTAGGTTTGTTATTGCTTTAGTTTCATTTCAAGTTGCCATGCCTACAATCAATGCTCAATCGAAAAAGCGACAGAAGCATTGAGACAGGGAATGCGTTATCGGATGGCGGTAAAGAAATTTGGTGTTATCAAGTCTCTGATCTAAAGGGAAGTAAAAAGCGATAAAGGATAAAGAACATTCTATTTTAGACTGTCCAAACCTAGAAGCGGAATGGACAATTATCTCACACGTCATTTGATCTCAGATATTATCGTAAAGTTAAATCTAAAGTAAAATTGACTTCTAGAACCTACATTATATAAAAAATGTGGCTGTTGAATGAAGAAACTGGAACATCAGTTGACTTGTCTAATTCGTTTAAGGGATACATCCGAACAATGACAGAAAAATGAATGTTAGCACATACGAAAAAGAAGAAAATTAACATAACGTCTGATAAAAGTGTGAGGGAAAAAATCAGGAAGGTTGATAATGAATATCTTTAGAATAATAAGAAGAAAATTTTAAGAGTGAAGAATGTTGAAAGTGCAAGGAAAACTAAAAGTAAGAAAAACAAAAAACTTTTCAGGTAAAAGAATTTAGGAGAAGGAAATATCTTTGTTTGTTGTTGTGGTATCAGTCCTAAAACTGGTCAGTTGCAACTGTAGAAGCTTATCTATCTTGCGCAAGCCTTTTCATTTCTGTATAGCTGCAACACTCATCATCCTCCCTAATCTGCTTAGTTTCGGTTCTTTCCCCTCTAATGCTAATTTTACAAGACCCTCATGTCTCAAAACATGGTCTATTAATCTACCCCTTCTCTTAGTTAACGTCCTCCATATTCTTCGCTCTTCTATTCTGTTTAGAACTTCCTCGTTAGTTATTATATCCAGCCTTCTCCTATAGCACCACCACCTTTCAAATATTCTTTACCTTTCTGTAATTCAGACCATCCATATTTTGCACCCATATAACGCCACACTCCATACGAACATTTTAAAAAATGATTTTATAATATTCACACTTGTATTACCCGTAAGTAAATTCCTCTTTTTTACGAAAGCCTTCCTTACTTGTGCTGTCCTATTCTTTATGTCTACTATACTTCCTTAGTTATTATGCTGATCAAGTAGAAAAATTCCTTAACCTCCTTAAAAATATCCCTTTCCAATCTAACACCATACTACACTCTATTACCTTGATTTTCCTTATATTCATCCTCATATTTAACTCTTTCTGCAGTATTATTCCTTTTCCAAATTTCGTTTTAACTTTCTTCATCACCTATTCTATATATAAGTTACACAACATGGACTCCTAAGAAAAAAAATATCAACAAAGGAAGAAATTGAACCCAGGACTTCCCGCTTACCGGGTGGTAGCTGTAAGTATTCAGCCAGTCCGAGACGACACTAGGATTCGATGCGACATCCCACACTCTTGTATCTCAGATTCGCCTACAATTTAGTATATTGTTACAATAAGAATACAAATTTCTTGACATGAAAAGAAAGGTTTGGTTTCGTGGGACTCAGAAACCATAGCCCGGGGGCCCTAGTTAACCCTTGGCTACCTTGCTCTACCTTCCGCATCCCCCCCTTTTCAATTCCCTTCCTATGCTATTAAAGGGGAGTTGCCTGTTTCAGGATCACCCTCATGTAGCCTGTTACCCCCCAAAAAAAAATGTTAAGAAAAGTGCGGGATTCTTTAATTTCCGTCAAGCTAATTCGGAAAAGCAAAACGTTAAAAAAATCCTTGCAGTTCTGCTGAAACGTAAATCAGTATTGATTTCTTGAAAAAGAGTACAGTAAGGAGCAGTGAAATATCTGGGGATAAGGCACGGATATGAAAACGCAAACGCTTTAGGGAAGGAATAGATTGCGGGAAGCTGAGCCGCGCGCGCTAAATTTTAGTCGTGGGTACAGGTTTAGGAATGGTGAGATGACAATTATTTGAAAACCCTTCTGGATATAAAAGAAACAGATAAAACCAAAGTAGTTGAACATATTTTGTCGGTAAAGCAACTGTATTAAATTGATTTACCACTAGAATAATTGTAGACTTACTTTAAAAAATCCTGTATTTCTTTTTTGCATTAATTTTTAAACACCTAATAAATTAATAAGACTTTAAATGCTGACCGTTTCTTTAAAAATTATATTTTCTAAATTATTTCCTCAAAATGAATGAGCGTTGCTTAGTGTCTAATGTTTAGTTTTAAATTATTTGATTACACAACAAACTGAATTTTAAATATGCTGATTAATTATTGAGGCAAAAAAATCTTTTACTTCCAAATATTAGAAAACATGTTTTGCCATGAATAAACTGTTACAGAATCATGCGGGAAAGTTAATGCGTATTATTATAATTTTATTGATTCTGATATCTCTTATTTTAATTAGCTATAATCTTAAAATATCAATAAAGTTAATAGATTTTCATACACCTTTTATAGTTTATTTGCATGTTTACTAATTTTTTACGTTTAATATCAGTAAATAATACAGAAATTCAATTACTCTTAAAATCCCATTTAAATTAAACGGTTTGGTACTGATTATACATTTAACTAAAAAAATGTGAATAGTTTTAAAACGAATCATTCAGAATCAGACACTCTGCACAATGAACTCCCAATTATTATTTTACCTTTTACCAGTCACAACGATTCTTCAATTTAGCACGTGACGTGTTATACACGCTGAAGTTTAATCACCAAGTTTAATTATCACAAGTAAAATAGGAGTTAAATGGTTAGTCAGTAACGTTCCTTTTTTGAATACATATTTGTTATTTAAATAATTGCTAATTTACTTTTATCGTCCTGTGCCACATGAACGGAATTTTCGGTCGCTGTTTAATATGTCCTGGACAATAAATCCTCACATCATAGTAATTACAAATCAAAAAGTTCGTTATATTTTTTAAAAAATGAGTGGCATGAAAAAATAAATAAAAAATTTCTTTGCATTATATATACACTAAAAAGGGACGGCCATAAATTCTATGGATAAAGGTCATTAAATTTAATTGGAAGGTAATGAATTCCATATTATAATATTGTTTTTCATTCAGAAGGCTCTACGATTTAACTAGTTTATACGTTTAAAAAACTTCATACTTATATCAGCAAAAGATTTTTTTCATCAAATTTGTATATCACTTCAAAGGCTCCAACGAGATGCTCTACAGTTGCATCCGTAATTAAATTTTCGTTTACACAAAACATCATTCTGAATTTCTTCTTCTGCATTCATTTCAGCTATTTAGCACGGAATTCATTTAACTGATAAATATGTAGTTACTTTCAAGAGTAACTGTTGAAAAGTAGCCTACTATAAAAAGGTATTTTATAATTTATAATAGTATTATCCATTAATACTACCATATTAGACAAATTTTTTAAAATTAATTCTCTAGTAATTTGTCACGTTGATTTACAAATAATGAAATTTATTGAGTAAGATTTTGGAAGTCAATAATACTTGAATTCAGGAAACAAAAGTTTATATTTATGTGCATATTGGAAATAATTCAGTTTTTATAGATTCATTTTTGTAGAGATAATTTATTTATTTAAATACTAACAACATTCTGCTTGAGTTTTTAAAATTTTATATTTATTTTTTATTAAAACACTGCACTATCTTTCATTATCCACAAATGTAGGATTTAACTGGACTTATTTATTTAATTAGTAACGGTCTAGCTCAGTGTCAATTACTATGAGGAAAGAACGCGTAGCAGAAATTTCGTTCATTTGGAACAAATCTGATCTAATCTTATTTCGGCTCCTGTCGTGAAGATAAAAGGCTATTGTTACCTTCCAGGAAATTCCTCGGGAATAAAAGCAGGCAGCAGACTGTGACGATCCCTTCCTCCCAGAGGGTGCTATAAGGCTGTTGAAACAGATTTCGCACCGTTGGTGTCGAGGAAAACCTGTCTTCCGTCTCGGCAGGGTCGTGAACGTCTCAGCAGAGTTTTGGCTGGGAAATCGAAAGATTTTATGTAGCTACTAACTATTGTAAGCGACTTATTTCTCTTCTTAATTTACTCCTTCTTACAACTTTCTACCGTGCAATGATTGTATTTTTTTTTCAATTGCAAACATACAGCTTGTTTCACCGCATTGTCACCTCCGAGTCAATCTCTCCTTTCCTCTTCTCTATGGAAAAACGCTACCCCACGTGGCGTGACTCCGCCATTTATTATTCGCCAAGCGCTGGATTTTGTACTTACTTGTTGTTTGCTCAGGAACGGTTCCTTCGTGTCAGTACGGCGCCTTTTTAACCCTGTATTTTCCACATCTTGTCTGCCTGTATCCAAATATTTTCACTGAATTTAATTCGTTCTAAAATGTGAATTAAATTTGTGAGAGGCCCTACTGCGCTACATTAAGGAACATGTGTACAAAAGTCATTTGAAAATGCTCCATGCGCTCAGATTTGTATGCGGAACATGAGTACAGTTTTGAGGGTTTTTACTCAGTGAGTCTCATTTATATGAAGATGCTAGTCGAATAATCTCTTCGGTTTGCTTAGCGTGAAATAATTTGTAAATTTAAGGAACATTTTATAAAATATTCTGTTATTTATAAGTATGTATAATGTTTTTAAAATCAAAAAGTTTTTCATACTAGGACCGAGGCCGCTTATAGCCAATTTTATTGTATAGGTAGATTTAATTTTGCATAAGTTAATTTAAGAGATATTTTTCCTAATGCAATAAAAATACGATCATAGAGCTTTGTTATTTTATCTGTTCACAAGTAAAAGTTTATTTTACTCCAATGCAGTTAAATACGATTTTTTGAGTTTCTGGGAGGGAAATATAATTATTTTGGTACTTTGACCACAGACAAAAATAGCGATAGTAACATCGTTATAAACGAGAAACAGGCGTGGCTATGGACGATGAAAGAATAATTATGGCGATAAAAGTAATTGGCACGGGCAGAGAAAATCGACGAATGGGCGTCTTCCTATCTTTAATAGCAAGACTTGAAAGCGCTGAATTCTATTTATAGAGCTGAAACAGAATTTATGACGTCAAACGAAAGAAAATTCATGGATTACCTTCATTTTCGTGAGTAGAGTTCTAAAAATTAGATAGTTGCGTGTGACAGGCATTAAAAGCCACCAAGTACTGCATGAAATTTATTTTTGTGCCTCATCTCGTATCTTCAATGGTTGGTATTATGAAAGCACGAAACATGGGACATTATTTAAACAATATTAATAAACATTAATTATCATCTAAATATTCATTAGAGATAGAGTACTTCAATTAACCTCAATAGTTTTCATGACAGTAGCTCGACTTCATTTTGGGGTGCCGACAGATTTTATGAATCTGTATTACAATAGAGAGCGGTGTGCGTTTGGTATAATGTCTTCACAATTGTGATGATACAATGAACTGAATTATAATCTGTGTGTGATCAAATTGTATTGTGAAACACAGTTGATTCCACGAACATATTTACAGACAGATTGATAATTATTTGTTAAACATCATACCAAATGTTATGTTAAATTTTTATCGCCTACGAATATGTTTTAGTAATTATTCATTTATAATATAATTATATGCAATTATGGTATAAAGAATTCAAATCAAATAGAATATCACGCATTTGTTATTCATGGCATCAAAATATATAATAGGGTTTACACTCTTCCACATTCCACACATTTAAAGTTTATATTAAATTTTCATCAAGCTAATATATATATAAAATTAATAGGGAAAGGATAGAGAGACAGAAAGTAGGTGACTTACCTGAGGTTCATAGAAGGTAGACACATTGTGAGGTTTAGACTACTTGAATTTTCGGAGGCTCCACCCCCTTCATTAAAAAGTTATGAAGACATTTCCAGTGATCGGCTAGCCGACAACATATATATATATATATATATATGTTTATTATTTATCTTAGATTTCACGCTTTACTAAAGAGAGAACGTTCGAGGAGTGGTGTGTATTTGAAAAAATAATGATGACAGTGAGCTCATGAGTCTTTACCTAGGAATAAAAGTAACGCTGTCACTTTGAAAATCTTATCAATTTCAATTAAAAATAAATTCCTTCGACAATTCTTCTCTTAATGATAGGAATAGTATTTTCCAATAAATTTAGTAAAATATATATTAATTAAACAATGATATTGAAGGGAAAATTTACTTTACAGTCTTGAAAATGTAAAATAAATTTTTAATAGTTTTGAAAATTTTAACTTGAACATCTTTTGGAATTTTTAAGATTTCGGCGAATATGACCAATGAAACAAGTAACTAGTTAGTTTAATGTTCTGTAATTCTGCGAGTATAACATAAACAACGCACAAAAATTTTAACAAGTACTTATTTAAATTTAAGTAATTCGAGAATCTTTCGCTTTAAGCATAACCATTTTGACAAATTTCTGGTTTTTAAAGAATGAGGAAATATATGCTTAGCATTACTGTATGTCAAGTTGTACAATAATTATTCTGATTTAAATTACTTAGAAATTTAATTCAAGTTTAAACTTCACATGGTAAATTATATTATTATAATTACCTACATGTTGCTATCATTTTGATTCATGAGTAAAAGGGACCAAATAAGAATGAATACTTGCGTAAAGTAAGTAAAAAGTGTTTCATTTTTTACTGACAGGCCAGTAGTGAAAATACTAATTTCAATAAAAATAATCATGTAAATAATTCATAAATCAATAACCTAATTAGTTGAATAACGGCAAATGAATCTCTTCGTGCATTGTACATCACAATTGAAAAAAATTATTGATCAAAAATGCCCAAGAGAGAAGCTATTTTCCTGTATTGATTAATAATGTCCGTTAAATTACTTTACGAGCTTTAATTAGAATTTATATGGAACATATAACCCCGTTCCATTAATTTAGCAGTAATATCGTTTCGTTTCACATGCTATATAAATAATTTAATTAAAAATTAGTTTTATTTTCTGTCAAATACTGAATCATACAATAATTTTAGTTGTCGGAACCATAAACAACAAATAAAAGTATTTCGTTTGACATTGGCCTAACAAAAAATTCATTTTTTAAAAATATTTTCAACATATATCTCGCACGAGCTCCACTTAACTTTGTCATTATTATTGACCAAAACGATTTTAATTGAACAAGGGAATTGCATGTGAAACGAAACGATATTACTGCTAAATTAATGGAACGGGGTTATATGTTCCATATAAATTCTAATTAAAGCTCGTAAAGTAATTTAACGGACATTATTAATCAATACAGGAAAATAGCTTCTCTTTTAGGCATTTTTGATCAATAATTTTTTCAATTGTGATGTACAATGCAAAGAATTTGAGTATTAATAATATAAAGTACGTGTTGATTAAGAGGACTTGACATATTCTAATTGATAATAAATTTAGTTCCCGTTAATTATGTGTTTTAAAATAAGAAAATATTCGATATTTCAGAAATTAATGTAACAATTATTAGTCTGATAAGTTAAAAGAAAGTAATAATGAATTTCATCTGATTTTGGCAAGTTTCGAGTTGGAGTACTTACAATTAAAAATTTATTTTTGATATGTATGAATGTTGAATGAGTTTAGCACCGGTTTCATTTGAATATTAACTGGGTGTTTGACAGCATAACAAGAATATACAGTTAATTATAATTTATTTTCTAGGTATTCTAATTATTATTACGCACACACATCTGAATGTAATGGAAAAAATGTTCTAACAAAAATATAAATGTTCTTGGGTTGATCTGATTATAAATAAATAAAAATAAGTATATATTTAATATTCCTGTCGACTCTGGATATAAGAATGACCATGCTGATGTATTTAAATAATAACCACGTCCTAGATTGCGTTCGATGAATAGTATTTGATTGTTCTATTTTCAGATTCTAGATCATCAGTGAAACGACAAAATAATTTTGTAATTATATTAAAGTTGTTCAACCAAATTATTATACAGGAATATACAGTCATAAAGACGGATAAATTGCTGTAACTTTAAAAATAAATAAAAGGCCATCAATTATTTATATTCTACTAGATTGTTGTCCAGGGTTGCCTGATATTAGTCCGCAGTTGCATTTAATTTAACATGAATATCACGTGATTAAACCATCAAATAGATCGTCACTTTTTTAAAATTTACCTTTTTACGTTACCTTTTCAAAATTGAACCCTGAAAATAAAATGTTTTATTTATGAGGTTAGATGGAATGCCTCCGAATTAATATGTATAAAAATCGTAATTCAAACAATTCTCCTTATAAATCAGAACTCAGAAACCCAAAATCACAATGTCAAGACAAATGCCAAGCTACAACGCCATGTAACTGTGCATGTATTAATGTGCAAGTCAAATGCTACAGATTATTAAAACGGTCAATCTGAAAATGTGGGATTATATATTTCTTTATATGATAAACCTAAAATAAAGTGTTAAAGGAAACGTTTGGCGGAAAATTATAAAATTTCTGGATTTCGACAACAGCGCAACATACGGGGTCCAACTATAGCGAAGATCCGTCCAGATCACCATATAAATACAGCAACAAAAATTTAATCTAAATCAGAGAATAATTACGAATCAAATGCAAAGATTAATTTTATAAAATTGGATCAATTTACAGATGCTTTTACTTGGGCTGAATATTGTTAACTGGGTTTTCACAGTTTAACGTTTAGAAGTTTAGAGTGAAGTTATCATGAAATATAGAAATAAGGCGCAAAACAATGTTGAAAAATTAGAAATAATACTTTAAGGTCATAAAATTAACCAGGTTGGTCATGTAGTTATGATGAACCAGCTTGGAAGAAAGGTCAATTCATTTATTATGACCTCAGTGTTACTTTAAAGGTTAAAATAGAAATGAAAAATTATTTCTCCTCTTTTATATTTAATTCAAAACAACATTTCGAATATAAGTAACTAAATCTGTAATTTTAACTTTTATAAACCGAATTGTATTTAATTTTCATTTTCATTTACTTTCATTCATTCATTTCACTCTTTCAGTGTTCTGAAATGAAGAATGAGTTGACTACACACAGACGGAAGTCTTGGGCGTTATTTGTGCTGACGTGGAGAGTGCCCCTTTGACGACGGAGCACTTTTAATTGAGGCAGCGCCCTCTTTCTGTGATTGGGAAGGCGAAGTGAACTGATGAAGCGGCGAAGATAAGCGACGCTGCGGGGAGCGTGGGCGACCCAACCGTCGATATGTGCTTCGCAGCGCCACTCATATTGCACGACCTGATTCCTTAATACGCCACAGCTGCTACCCGCTAAAGGTCACGCGTAGCTACGCCCATATGCACAAAATTAATTATTATGGTCATTTCGTTCGAAGCGTGATAAGGGTCGCTACAAAATTTCGCAATCGTACTTCTTCCATTTCACTAGGAAGTAAGGACAATAATTCAGTTTTTCCGATATATATTTGATAAAGAGGTATAAACCAAAGGAATACAAATATTGTTTCCCAACAATGCTAACCTACTTAAAATAGTAAATGAACATATTTAAATTCAATTTATTGCGTTCAAGCTGAGCTAATATGGAGAGAAAATCCATATAATTCATATATAGGCCAAAATAGTGAATCTAAAAAAAGTTTCCTTATCACAAAGTCTACAGATACACTTTAAGCGTTTTTTTGGTTGGGGGGGGGTAACTGAGACAACTCCCCTTTTATAGCTTAGGAAATGAATTGAAAAGGAAGGATATGAAAGGTAGAGCAAGATACTCGAGGGTTTAAGGGCCTCCGGGCTATAGTTAAAGGATTCTACCCGGTGGTTCACCGAAGAGTGATGCAGAGAAAACCGTATTATACCTGCATCAGATAGGATTAACCATTCTCATGGCCTTCCTAATGACGGGAGAGGAGTTTTCTGTGGTCGCAGTATTCCTTTGGTCGTGTCACCGTCAGTTTTAGGAGACAGCTGGCAAATGGGATCATCGGACAACTCTTACTGTATGCCCAAGGTCTTTGGCCGAGGTACATACACCTCCTAAAAGAGATGAAGGTTCTTCTGAACATCAGAAATGAGAGAGAACGAGGCAGTCCCGAAAGTAAGCCCAAATATCACTCATGGAGAAATACCTGCGAGAGAAAGCTTTCACTGTTATCCACTCGTTTCCGGGCTATAAAAAAAATATTTTTTGGGTACGAGGCTTCATGAAACAAAGTAGTTCACTAGGGCTTCCGGGGCTATAGTTTAAGGATCCTACCTTGTGCTTAACCTAATATACCTGCATCTTATAGTTCGGACTATTGAGTACTTGTCTCACGCCCTTCCGAATGACGTGAGCGGAGTTAACTGTGGTCACAGAATTCCCTTCTCAGTGTTTCCACCCTTGATTTTTCTGAAATATAACTAAGCATAAAATGTTAAAACGGAGTGAAAACAGCGACCTGAAATCTCTCTCAAAAAATTACGCTCTGTAATAAAGTTTGTGAATTTTTATAAACTGAAATAGTTTTCTTCAATTTTACGACAATATTATTGGATTATAATAATATAATTTGATACAAAGTGAAATGTTATAAATATATTTATGCTTCATTTAGTAGAGTACCGTTTTGTGGATAATTTGGATTAACTTATAGACACATACCTTTCACACTTAAGCTCCTATTTTATCTCTCTTGTGATAGGACATACTCCAGTAGTAGAATGGCCGGGGCGGTTCTTCAAAATTAGGCTTATATTAACATCGAAGTCTTCGGATTCTCTTCCCGACATCTACACGTCAAGTTCTTTCCCTGCAAAAAACTATCACCACTTAAAATTCTATCTCAACGATTACTTCACTCCATAAAAATTGCATTTTACTCAAAAACTACAAGTCTGCATAAGAACTCTTCAAATATTGTCTAAAACACATTTGGTTTTGCAGGCACTTTTAATACTTCGGCTGTTTTACGCAACTGTTCTAAGTTCTCGTTTCTACTTCTATCCTCCTCCAATCACTATTTTGCTTCAGGCCGAAGTCTGCATGCACTTTTCATCCTCCTCCCAAATGAACTATCGTTGTCACCAATTTACCAGCTAATTGTTACTATTGAATTGTTGCTCTAAAACTAAGATATTTTCTTTGATAATTCTCGTGACGTGAAAAAGTGTTGACGTAACGTAATTGATAATAGCTCTGTATTTTTATTGTGTGAAGAAGAAATACATATTTTAAAAGCTACATACTGCCTTCATATGTGATCTCTGTTATAAATTCAGATGAATGAGATTCCTTCTAAAAGAAATTTCAACATCCTTTCCCAAGTGAGCAAAAGTTTCTACTGTTTTTCTCTTTTGTTCATTTTTAAAGAAACTGTACAATGGGCTCCTTCACACTCCATTTGAATAAAGAAGCCCACTGCTGCTTTGTCATTCTCGTGGATCAAGTTTCTTGTCCTATTCTTTTGAAGGAGGTAAGATTGGTTTATTTATAGTGACTTTGTATTGAATTAAAATGTGATATTATTCAGGAGAGTAACGTAAGGCAAAAAATACTCTGTTCTTTGTTCAAGCAAAATGTGGATGGATACTTTTAGCTGTATGTTACTTGAGAAACTGTACGAATTCTCTATTGTATTTTGTACCCCATGCTGTTGAAGTTTCTGAGAGCATTGTATTATAACGTCAGGTTTGACTTCTGTTACATGCAGAGTATAATAAAATTAAGATATTTTTATCTTTTACAATATTTACAGGAAGTCTCTTCCAACTTCTAAAGAACTGATATTATCGTAGTGAGTATTGCCATTAAATAGCCTTTTTTGAGGGTAACTAGCTACACTGTGTAAAATATTCGAATATAAAGTGATGGATGTGTAAGAGATAAATTATTCACAAATTCTATCAATTATTTTGAATAAAATAGCGAGTGCGTCCTTCCATGAATAATGGATACATGCAGATATGTTTCCCTCATTTGTGCTTCGGGGCAGTAACAGCCTCATGTTTAAAGATGCTGTCTGTCGAAGAATAAGATACACAAATTTAAAGGCTTCAACGGTAACATTTAACCTTAAAGTACTCCAGTCATACATTTTTAAATACAAGCCATTCACCAAAGCATTCGTTTATAAAAATTTTAATCTGACAGTTTTTGAGTAACGATTGAAAATATTTTAATGAGTGCTTCGAGGATATTTCAGACAATTAACTTATTGATATTTATTTTCTTGTTAAATTTCAGTGACTCAAACGGTACATCATTGACTAAGTTACAGTTCTGTCATAAATACTTATGAAATTTATAATTTGTCATCATTTTCCATATATTTAAACATTCTATCAACAGTTATCATTTGAGAAGATATGTAACATCAAATGCATTCATACGTATATTAAACAAGTTTTACACAAAAAATTACTGCTTAATAGATACATATACCGCTATATTGTAATGGAAATTAAGTAAAACTCAATTTCAGAAATTACATAAGAAATAACTACACTGGTTTACAAACGCTGAAAAAATAATGTGATGACAAGAACTGAAGATCAACAGACATGCTGATCAAATTATAATATACGACAAAAAATTATTTGATAATTTCAAACGAAAAGTATTAATTTATCTGTTATTTAAACCCCAATTTTCACGGGGGTTAAAATATTTATAGTGGAATAAAATTATAAACGTTCGATATTTTATAAGCTTAGATTATGATTCGAGCTGAATGTATAGCATTTACCCATAAATTCAATTTTTTTGTTATTAATAAATAATATAATAATAAAATATTCTTGAAAGTTAATTTACAATATTATTTTTATTAAAATATTAAATTTTTGTACAATTGATATAATAAAAGCTAACAAACTGAGGAATAAATACAGGGTGTATCTTTACTGAATAGGAAAAACTATTTAATTAATTTATTTCGCTGAAAAATTAATTTTGAATATAAAACTTTAAAGATCATCTGGCATAACAAAATATGTCAATACCTGAACGATAGTCTGCCCCGTCGCTGGATTGACCATGTTGGGTCAAACTGATATGTCATTTCTTTGTTCGCCACCGAAATCCCCATTACTAATAACCTTGTAATTCTTACACGTTTTTTTTCAAGAAAAAATGTTCGTGTATCCATTTCCCCAGGACTTACAGCAACTGAAGCAGAGGATAATTGAAGTGCTCGAAACATTAACAATGGATATTCTATCAGGCGTGTGTCAGGGACTGGAGTACCGCATAAATATTTGCCGTATCACCGGAGGGGCATGAATAGAACATCTATGGAAAATGCGAAATCTACCACTAGTTGAGTGTTACAAAAAAGTCGTTTTAGATGAAATAGTTATAAGAATGAGTTTTTCTCGAAATTACTGTGTCAATTTTACTTATGGAAGTCACGGTTTATCAGGAAAATCACAAGTTATTATTGCAATTCGGTATGTTGAAGTTTCTACATAAATAACTAATATTGTAAGTAAAAAGTTTAATAAATATTTATTTAATCTACTTAAGACTTTTCGTCAATCTTTATGAACTCCATTAGATAAATTGTGGATAATTTTGTGTCGTGGTCAGCGTCCAGTGACGGTTACAACCGAATGTCAGACAACTATCTTCAAAGAATCTAAGTAAGAAATACAGGGTGTTTCAGACTGAACTGGAAAAAAGTACTGGCATTGTACAAATTATTTAATTGATTTATTTAACTTAAACAAAATAATTCTGAAACTTTCATTCTACGAGTTTATATGAAAACACATTGGTATAAGCCTAAACAATAGTCTAACTCCTTGCTGGATTAGTCGAGTTGGGACAAACGATTTGATATTGCTTTGTAGGCCTTCGAAATATGTTTAAGAGAATGTTTCGTCTAGAAGGCAACCGCGTCAGACACTTGTGATTGATGGGTTGCATAGGGGGTAAGGATACCTTCTTGTGAAGAAATTACAAAGTATTCGGTCCCATGGTAGATTTTCAAAATTAATTTTTTTTCTCAAACCGTGAATTTATTATTTGTGATTACAGTGGGTCAGTCGTTTAATGAAAACTCCACTGAATAGTGTCCCATGGGTTTGGTTAATAACAATACTAGTCATGTTACATAGATTCTTTGAAAAAGCCACGTGTAATGAGGCAGAATGTCCATTATTTCTTATTTTAGTTTTTTATGCATAAATTTCCATGAATTTTATTTTCGAGCAAATAATATGGCATAAGACAAAGATAATTAGTTTTTCAGTCAAGTAGTACCAGTAGTGTCTATTGGAACAAACCCTTGTGATAATTAATAGCCCATGCTGATAATATACATTGTTCACAATTTTTAGATATCAGTTTCTTCTATCAATTCTTTTAATGAATAGAAGGAGCGGCTAAGGATAAATAAAGTTAGCTCAGTTTTAGTGACTTAAGTTGTTTGTTTTATTTGTTTTGACAGTTGTTAAAAATATAAATGCCTGAATATCGTATTCCGTACTGTGTAATAGATAATTATTTACACATTTAGTAAAGATCGTATTTGTTTTTTGTGGCTAAGTCGTGAATATCAGTGCATATTTGTAATCACGAACAACATTAAGGAATTAATGTTCTTACATGCCACAGGAAAATAAAAAAATTCATAAATACTTTGTTCGTACAAAGCGTTTCTGAGAATCAGAAACCTTGTGTTTGTTGAATTGACAGAATATTCCTGTAATTTTATATCATAAACCATAAAACAGAACAGGCGATAAATACAGTTAAAATGGAATATGGAAAAGGAATTATACTGCAAGAAGAAGAAATAAAAACCTTACGCTATGCCAATGATATTAAAGTATTAGAAGAGTGAGAAGAAGACTTGTAAATCATAATAAATGGCATGAACGAGTTCCTTATGAAGATTAATGGAGGGAAAACCAAGGTAATGAAGTGTAGAATGGGAAACAGCGGAGTAAAATACGGTGTCAGATTGGGATATTTTGACGGAAGTTAAGGAATTCTACTACTTAAGAAGCGTATCAACTAGGGATGGTATAAGTATAGTAGTCGTAAAGAGTATGATAGCACAGGCAATAAGGCTTTCACGAAATAAGTAATTTACTTGCGGGTAATGTAAGTATGAATATAAGAAAATCGTTGCTGAAAAGTTCGTGTCGAGTGTGGTGTTATATGTCCACAAAACTTGGACGGTAGGAGTTGTAGAAAGGAAAATAATGGAAACCTTTGAAATGTGGTGCTATAGAAGAATGCTGAAAATCCGGTGGGTGGATAGAATCACTAACGAGAAAGTTCTAAATACAATAGGGAAAGAGCGAACGATATAGAGGACGTTGACTAAGAGAAGAATAGATTAATAGACCACGCTTTGAGACATGAGGGTCTTGTAAAATTAGTATTAGACGGAAGTTTGTGAGGTAAGAACAGAAGAGGGAGAACAAGGATGGAATACGCTAATCAGATTAAGGAGGGTGTTGGATGTACTAATTGTGCGGAAATGAAAAGACGCGCAAGATAGTTAAGCATAGTGTGTTGCATCAGTACAGTCTTAGGACCAAATACCACAACAGCAAATCAGAATGAAATTATGTAAAGTAATTTTGTTTTCTCGTTATTAAATGATTGAAGTTGGACTTTATTCTTACTGCATGTCTGCTTAATCTGAGTGTCTTTAGTAATTAATTAATATCATGAGTCCAGTTTAAGTTATTAGTCAGACATAAGAATTCAGTGCATGAAGTTTAATTTATATTATTGCGATTGTCTCTTAACGTTGTGTGTATAGTGCATTAAATAAGATATGTGAAAGTTAATTGTCAAGCCATTTACTAGCTTTTCTGATTTTTGTATGTTGCTTTTTACAAGAATAATAATGACATCTGTAAAAAGGTTTCGGAAGACAAGTCTACAGTATTTGGGACACCATTTATATATGAATAAGGAACTCCAGTCTTAAAAATTCCCCTTTTTGATTAAAATATTTTACCTGAGAAGGATTTCTATAATGCCTCCCGCTAAATTCTTTTTTCTGGGTAATATTTAAACTATGAAAAGAATGTGCTAGTTTTCCATACTATCTATCTTTTCCAACAGATTGCCTTACTTAAATCACAAAATACGGCTACAGCATAGTTTTTTTAAATTTTATTTTTCTAGGATTTCATTTAAAAGAGTATAGAATCCTTTATCTGTTGAAAATTATTTTCTAAATCTAAACTGTGACTCAACTTTATTTTGGTGTGATTATGACCGTAACATATACTACACTTATCAAGAACTGGCAACAAATATATTGGATTATAATTTGTAGTGCCTTTATTTTCTAAAAAATGGTGCGTCAATAGCATACTTTCACTTGTATATAAAGACTCCAGTTACAGCAAATATATGGACACTTTGACCTTGTACTGTATGATAGCTTGTTTGTCCCACATCAGAATTGAAATTTTGAGTCTGTACACCTGGAACTGTGACGCATATTTAGATTTGACTATTGATGAACGATACACAACAAATGAGGAGGAACTGATGAGAACATGAATCTTCAGACTTCCATTGGAAGACAATCAGCACGACGTTATCAACTTATGTTTTTTCTATATACATGTAGATTTAGAGGATGCGATAATAGCGATGCTCTTCGGTAAGGTCGCGTTGTACCCCAGACTGCTGAACTGCGAACTTTTGACCTTTACGGGTGACATTTGTGCAATACACGGAGGCTACTCAGGTGCCTCCAGCAGCTGAGCTCAATTCTGGAAAATCAACCTCAGGACTGCCGTTGCCGCACTCGTAATAAGCAAGACAATAATGAAACTGTGACAGTCTAGTCTGTTATACCAAAACATCTAGAGATCCATGAGTTATAGAGAACTAGAATGATCTGAGGACTGAGGAAGCTGTTCGCGAGAAATACCAGTAGACATTAAAAGCAGCAGAATTGTGCAAAATTAGAGGAGAAATACTGGTAGATAACTTTATTTATATGACGATAAATTAAATTCCCTATTCAAAAGAAAAGATACCTGTAATTGTTTTCTATTTTGAGAGGTGTATGTGTTGGGGTCGAAGACCTTGGGCATACAGTAAGAGTTGACCGCTGGTACAGTTTTCCAACTGCCTCCTAAAACTGGTTTAGACACGGAGAATGGAATACTGCGAAACTCCTCTCCCGTCATCCGCAAGGGCGTGAGAACAGTACCCAAGGGCCTGACTTCCCATATGAATGTTTTCTAACATTTTCCCTGCATCCCTTTTAGAGATGTAGGATCCTTAAACTACAGTCTAGGGGACCTACTCCTGTGAAACCTTGCTCTACCTTCCACAACCCCCTTTTTAATTCCCTTCCTGTGCCTCTTTCAGGACCACCTTAATTTAGTCTGTTACTTATAAAAAAAATTCCCTATTACGGAGCAAACCGAAGACATGCATCTCTCGCAGGTACTTCTTTCCACATTGATAGCGGGGCTCAGCTTTGAGAATGCCTCGTACTCTCTCTGGTTTTTCAGGGCTCTCATATACCGAGGAACCTTCATCTGTTTTAGAAGGAGTACGTACTGGTGTCCAAGACTTTGGGAATACGGTAAGAGTTGTCCGTTAATACCATTGGATCAGTCTGTCAACTGCCTCCTAAAACTGGCGAAACACGAAAAAGGAAATGCTGCGACCCTACACAAAACTCTTCTCCCGTCAGGGAGAATAGTACCCAAATGCCGGACCTACCTGATTCAGGTTTTTTAGGGTTTTACCTGCATGTTTTTAGGTGTAATAATCGGGTAGTATCCTTTAACTATAGCCTGGGGTACCTAGTAAGCCCTTGGCTACCTTGCTTTACCTTCCGCATTCACCATTTTTTATTCCTTCCCATGTTATTAAAGGGGAGTTGCAATTTATTGGATCACCCTCACGTAGCCTGTCAAAATAAAATAATTATTAGTGGTATACAATTAAATTTATTTTATATCTGTTAATCCGTAACAAGTTCACTTAGATGTATTAAAATATATCAAAGAATAAAATACTTAAAAATAGTTAATACAAGAAAAACATTTATTGGCTTTGATAATAATGACCAACCAAAATAAATAGATTTTTAAAGCCAAATTTGTTATTATTACAATAGTAATGTTTTAATCAACTCTTAAATACGCTTTCTTTCAGTTAGAAATAAATAATGACCTATTTAAATTGTTGAAATTTACTAAATTTATTAAAATGTTAAATAATTTAGATATTATTACAAAGCTTGAAGCAAAGCCGTAACAGGTCCGTTTACTTGTTGTAACAGTGCTACAATGTTAAATTATAATTATATTCTCAATCATCATTGTTTCAATGAAGAACAATAATTATTAGTATATGAATTATGTAACATCGTAAAATATATTTTATTGCCATTTGTAAGTTGTCACACTTTTATAATTGTAATATAATGTATACACTATCGTATAAATAATCTTTCTGGGATACAAATATATGCAACATGTAATAATGGATTAAAAGTTGTGAAATAAATGCATTTTTGTGTCACCTTTGACAATTTCCACTCATTAATGGTACTACGGAAAGATCTTTGATCACATCTGATACAAATCAAATGAACCGTATTTCTTTCCTGTTGGTGAGACTTTGTCTATAATCTATTTATCAACGGGCGTTGAACCTTCCAGCCGATGACAGCGATATGAAATTTGAGAAGCAGAATCATTGAGTCTGTAATATCTGATTTGATTTTAGAAATGTGGATCTGAAATTTAGGGACACGTTTGATATGTGAAGTTATTTTAGTTCAGTTAAGGCAGATAAATTTGGACATATTAGGATAGTTATGTGCATATTTGGTATAAGAAGATTTGTTGTAAAAGAAGATTTGTTGTAATGAATAATTACCAATATTCAAAACGACGATTGTACACGGCGGGCTACTTAACGCAACAAAATAGCTCCTTATATTGATTTCCTTTTTGAAACGAATCGAAAGAAGACTTCGAGACTCCCAGAAATTTAAAGAAACAAGTTACTATTACGAAATCAAGGACAGCTTCGTAAAGCATCCCAAATAATTAGACTGAAAATAATGAACATTGACTTTGAACACATCATTTCCTAATAAGAAGGTGTATAATGATTATAACCACACAGATGAATTAAATTTATTTGCTGTTATTTATTACTTACGTTTTATTAAATTAAATTTATAAATGTTAAATTATTTCCTTTGATTCATTAAAAATTTTATTTGCGACCTTTTGTGCAATTATAATGTTATGGCTAGACATATTCAGGCTTAATGGAATAAATCATATTACAATTATCAGTAGAGTTCATTTGTTTACTTATGTTGTTTATTCACACATAGTAACATTATAATATAATGGATAGTCTCCGTTAATTGTTTAGAATTATGCTTTAAAAAATATATATTATTATAATGTTTTACTAATTTTCATTTATAGAGTAACGTAATTAAATTTTCGCTATAATATATATTAACAGTCAGATGTATTTAATTTAGGGAAATGATTCAGTTTTGTTTGGATAGCAGTGGGCGATAGTAAAGGGAATGAATATTTACTCTGTCGATGGTTGTGCCAGTTTTTATTTGTGTGGTTTTAATTAATAATCCCTACCAGTTTGGAGCTAATAATCATTAATTACATATCATTTACGGAATTTTAATAGGAAATAAAGGCGAAGTACAAGTCTTATTAGATAGTTTTAGATATATTTAAATATTACTGGGAATAAAATAGTATGATAGAATTAGTTATTTTTTGGTCCTGCATGCAACTTAAACAGTAGTTAAGTGGAATACAAGCAATTGCACGTAGAAATTGTTAAGATATTATTTCTTTTGCTTTTTTTCCATCATTTGCGTATCATGTATGAGCGAAATGTGGCCATACATCCACGTGTGAACTACCAGTTAAGAACTTTGACAGGATGATCCATCAAATGCGTGATGTAACCAACAGCTACAGGACTCGTTGTTTACTGTATGGAAAGTATCAAAATCACTGTTCCAACTAAGTTTATAACGCATTTAAAGACGTTTCCAGTACTTTTAAATAACAGGTGCTATTACAATATCGACAACGAAGTTAATGAGGGAGTTTTAATGGTTATAAACGAAGTTTAATTGTATAAATTGACCAAAGTCAGAATAATCATTTATAAATATTTAACTTTACATATAATACATTAGTTAATCTCCTACGTAACGCTTCTTCCCTTGTTTAGGGACCTCCTCAGACGATGTATTATTAAAGGAAAAATATAGAAGATCAAGATCGAAAATTATCGACGACAGAGGGACTTGAACCAGGGGCGGGTGATCAATCACCTAAATCAATCCTAGTCGACTTCTGAGTCTTCCGAGCTCCTCCGTTCCCAGAATAGATCTGAGGATCAGGCGTACCTTCAATTTACTTAATCCCGGGTTCGAATCCCGGTCCAGTTCAAGACTTTCACCCTGTTCTTCTAAATCCATTTTCACGACAAGTATTCTGTCTTTGATTTCGAAACAATTTGTTGAAATTTGAATAAACAAGGTTTAAAGGAACAAAATGACACATATAGCAACTTTCCTGGTCTAAAAGAAAGTAAACAGTGATAACAGATATACTACTCCGACAGTTTATTGTTATAACTGAAGCAACATGAGCTTTCTAAATGTGGTGCCATAGATGGGTGGATAGACTAAGTAACCAAGAAGTTCTAAGTAGAATAGGGTGAGAGAGAGAACAATTTGGAAGACTTTGGCCAAGAGAAGGGAGGAGAGAGAGAAGTCGGAGATATGTTGAGAAGTTTGGTTTTCAGCCATGGGATTCTAAAAGCTACCTCTCCAAGGATTCCAAAGGTTGCAGCCAAACTACCTACGAGTTGCAGTGTTGGTAACATATCCCTCAAGGCCGTCTACTGAAAGCTTCAGAAGCCATCTTCACCGTCAATTAGTAAATAAAAATGTATATAAGTACACCATGCCGTGGGAAACAGAACCATATGCTTTGTATTTCAATTTATAAAGTCAATTCATTTTCTAAATATATAATTCCTTTAAAAGTAATAGGCCTCGTTTTGAGACATGAGTGTCTTGTAAAATTAGCATTAGAGGGAAGTGTGTGTGGATAAGAACAGAAAAGAGAGGCCCAGGATAGAATACGCTAAACAGATCAGGGAGGATGTGGGTTGTGCTAGTGATAAAGAAATTAAAAGGCTTGCGCAAGATAGGTTAACATGGAGGGTTTTAGGACTTTTTACCACAAAAACAATGCACAAGAGTTAAACATTCAAAACTACAATAATACATCCTTTTAAATCATAATAATTCTGATTCATATATGGAATTTAAATTTTGTGCAACTTTATACAATAGCTGAATTTCAGTTTAATCACGAAACTTGGATAATAATTACTCTCTACATCTAAGATCTTAACATTCTATTTTATGTGTGTTTAATTTAACATATTTGGTCATTTTTGTTTTTTTAAAATTAGTAAAACATTCTTTAATTCTAGTATGAAGTTTTAATATAGTCGGACTCATATAATATGCGTTACAAAAAATCATTGTATGCTGCATTGTTTTCCTAAAATATTTTATAATTCTTTAAAAATTTTAACATTTTGTTAATACAGCCTCGTCATGTTTATGTAAGAGGGGGTAATTTTAATATTATACCTGAAAAGGTAATTTTATGGAATCAAAATATATAAAATTGTTGTCATGACAAAATATTGAAAATTCATGAAAGCTTATAAAGTGATTATGTACTAACGAAGAACAGAATTTTATATTATGCTGACAGTTAATAAATTTATTCAACTTCTATTTGGATATTAAGGAAATTTTATTATGAAATCATTTGATTCATACATTTTAAATACTTAAAAGTCACTGTGATTTTATCACATTTACTTATCGTGCAATTTTTTTCTACAATTTAGTTCAATTATTCTATAATTGATAACGGTAAATTTGTAATATTGTTTCGAGTAGTTTTTTTACAAATAAGTTAACCCGAGGAACGAGTAAAGTTCTCACCAAAAAATAGTAAATTTATACATTTTCAGGAACAATATCGTTTTCTAAAGGATAACCATAACGCGAAGAAAAGCTGGATAAAGCTAATTTACGAGAAACATTCAACCCGTCTATATAAATGTAATCCATGCAACTGATCAAGCTCGTTTTTTGCATGAGTAGACATGGTAAAAAATTCAATCTGGCATCTGACAAGTACCAGAGAGACATAATAAGATTAAAAGTCGTTAAATTTAAGTCTATTATATGTATTACCCTACACTTAAAATGAAACAAGGATTAAATTGATCCTTTTACTATTATGTTAATGCATAGTAACTAATTTTGTCAGTATAACTAAATAACTGATACAATTGTATGACTAGATTCAGAAAGAGTTTTTACACTAATATGTAATACATTAATATTGCGGTTGCAGTCGATGAAACGCTTATAAATGTATTTATTTTTCTTCTCTCTAATTCCCATTTACGAATAAGTGTCTGAAAAATTCTCGGTCTATAATTGGTGAAACTACGTGTATCAACATTGCAAAGAGCGTAAACGTTAAACGTTGATAAGCAGAATACATATACTTGAACCAAGCACATTAAACGTCATTGTCGAGATTAGGCAACCATTATTTACACAGAATCGGGACATCATAAGTCACGTACCCGTATGTTCATATACACGACTGCTACTAAGTTCACATTTTGCAGGAAGTCCGCTGGCTAAGCAAACAGAATTTTACTTATATTTTATGTTTTTGTGAGGACAGAACGTAATTGAACTGGTCGAAAGGATTGTGTCATGTAACGATCAACAATGTTCGGTTCCAAGCCTGTAAATGCTTTACTTTTAACACCGTTTGTTGTTACTGGTTAACAAAGATTTAAAATATCTAACCAGAGAAGTTTAATGTCGATGCAGCATTTGAAATATAAAAGGCACAATTTATTTATGATTTTTTAATATTAAGTAAATTCACAAAATTATGTAAAATACTTACGTTAAACTGAAATAAATTGAGATCATATTTTCCTTAAAGTTTCACTTTATGACTTCTTTTAATATTTATACATATCCATAAGTTGTAGGGTAACGTTTGTCACTAATAATGTTGAATTTCAAAATTATTAATATGAAAAAACGGTGCATCATGTTACACGTAAATATTAAAATAGAAATTACAGTGGAATTAATACTTTATTTTTATATATTCAACTTTAATTATTTGCTACCAAAATAATAAAAAATCCATGCCAATAAATAAAATTGAAGTGTTTGTATGAATGTCTGAATGCCTGTTCGTAAGTTTATATTTGTTTAGAATAGGCTCCGAAACGGCTCAACGGTTTTCAATGAAAATATCAGGATTTGAAACAGGAATTTTAACTTAAATTTCATTTCGATATCTTGCAGAGTTCAGAAGATATTAAAGTAAATATTTATAAACCAGAAAGGTGGCGTGAAAACGAAATTCGTGTTAAAAGAAGTTCTATTTGGCTTTCCGATACCATTCATGATTTATTATTATGGCAGCATGAGAGAGAGAGAGAGAGAGAGAGAGAGAGAGAGAGGGAGCGAGGGCGATAATTATCTCTCCGCTTATTGTTGCAGGAGTGTGAAAACAGGACGTGCTCAAAACCAACTGCGAGTTATAAGGTTTGCCGTGAAGCGATCATAAATAAATGATACCGTACTTTCGTTTTAGGGCAAAATAAAGAGGGCTATTTCCGCGCGAACGAAGTCGCGGGCATAGCTTATTGTAAATATGTTTTTAATTATTTATGGATTATTTTTTTACTGTTGTGAGTGAAAAAATAAACAGTTTAACGGTAAGATTAGTATGTCATCATTAATTAGTGGAAAGATAATAGTGAATCGTAGAGTGATTCTTGTTGCGAATATAATCGCTGACAGTCAAGATTCGATAAGGACAGAGGGATAAAAGTGGCGTAGGTACGTCAAAAATAATTATAGTTTCATTTTACTTGAAGATCAACCAAACTTATTTTTATAAAACTGTGATTATTGAAAATTAGTATTCGCAGTTTACACCAATTTACTGGTTCCTCGTAAGAGTAACTGAAAGGTTGCTACTTCGGTTGCCGTGAAGACGTAGACAATAATTTGTTCCAGGAACAATTTGGAGTCCAGAGACCCCAAAGCGGTCGTTTTCCGATTTGAGAACGTAGTCAGGCTCCGGAAATTGTGAAGTATTCACTTAGCGGACAAAAGAAACATTGTAGTTCCACGATGGAACATTAATACTTATTACTTTCCAAGTTTAGCAGGAACTAAAACCCTTTTTGGATAAGCCAACAGTAATCCTAATATCAATATTTATAAAGAAAATAAAACTTAAATTAAACCGCAGTTAAAATAATTATCTAACATTTTAATTTTACAATACATAAATTTGCGCGAAGTCAGAAAAAAATTAAAAATATAATTTCAGAACATTCCGTCCTGAATTTAAGACTTCATCAGGTGTGCATTGGAGTTGGGGTATTATAAATAATTTGTTAAGGTTATTAAATAAATTTCACCAAAAATATATATTAATAAAGTTTAATAAAATGTTTTGGCACATACCAATTGTGACAGTTATTAATTTAAGAATCTGGTAATGTAAACAAATTATTTTATCACTTTAACTCCTATGTAAACCTATTGAAGTCATAATATAACGCTTTGTAAATATATTTTTATCATTTCATTTTTTAAATTTTCTCTAACTTATAACAAATTGATTTATTTAAAAAGTAATTATATATATCAATGTTTTACTAAAGAAAGTAAATAATAAAAAATTATTGGAAATACTAAAATCTTAAATTAAAGCAAAAAAAATTAATAACAATTTCCATTTTTTTATTTTTATATTGTTTCATTCACGAATTACTTTTGCTGAACATATTAATCCATATATTATTAAAACTATATACATCTAGAAGAAAATGTAAACTATTCCATTTCACAGAAACAATTTCAATTTTGCAAGTATCGTTGGTGAAACCAATATTAGGTTTAGATACCTTATGGATTGAATTTGCCAGACCCACTTAAAAATAAAAATGATAAGAATTTAGCTACAGCATTGCAGAATATTTCTGTATTATCTTGAAGTTTCTTTAAAGATTTAAAATTTATTTTTAATTACCTGATAATACAATTTATTGGGTAAATTTAATTGGTTGATTGAATTTTAGTTTCGTCTACAGCCTCTAGTTTGAAAAAAGGTTTGTTGTAAATCATTCAATACTGAATTATTGTTTAAACAATTACATAATTATAATGTCACATTTGGTTAATGCTCTTTTAGATTTATATTCTTAAATTTTCTGAAAAGTTATCATTTACCTCTACAGAAGGCAGTCAGCAGTAATTAGAATTGAAGGGCAAGAAAAGAAAGTAGAAGTCAAGGTAAGAGTAAGACAAGGATGCAGACTGTCGTCCGTGCTCGTTAACTTATATATGACGAAGAAGGTTAAAAATGAATATGAAAAAGGGATTCAAAATGCCAGGACAAGAAATAAAACGCTAAGATTTGCTGATGTTGCATGTCTTAGCACTGAATACTATAACAAAAATTTTCTGAATTATTATCGTTGCTTAAAGACATTTTTAATTAAATAAATTAATTATTGTCGCCCATCCTATTGTTGTGTAATAATGGCAGACAGTTTTATTTCTAAATATGTATTTGTAGTTCGCATCAATGATTTCTAAATGAAGACTTTCAGATGATTTAGAAAGTTCCTAATACATTTTAATGTATGAGAAAGACATTATTATTACATCAAAGACGTGGATTTTTAAAAAAATTTAATGAAAACAAAGGTGGTTCTTCGTTTATTTGATAATCTGTTGCCAATTTTGCAGTTCTTCAGTTACAAATCCACTATTAATGGAAGAAGAAATATCTAAAATTGGATCATTATGAGATTGGACTTAATACTTTATTTATTTCATGAAAATACTTTCAGCGTTGGAGAGAAATCTTGGTAACTTTTAATAAGAGCGCGTCAAAAAGTAGCCTGAGCCAAAAGCCATTTACAGGTTAAAGCTTCGGAAAATCGTTGACCTGAATATTTGCCTCGTAGTAAAGCTGCCAATACAAGCACCGATAGAAAGTGTGATGCTGGTAAGTTAATCATGACTTCATTGTGTAGCTAAATAAGTTGGCAGGCTGTTACACGAGCTTTGATGCAGCATTGGCTTAACCTCTGACCTCTGTGTCATGGTAAACGATGTGGCCGGAAGCAAAAACCTACAATGAAAAGCAAGAGAACTCCCTCAAACATGTACAACATTCACTCTTTTTTTAATGTCTGATATTTGAGTCGTCAATACATATTTAATATTTGATGAGTCTTGTTTTTGTGAATTTATTTAATTTATTACCAGTCTATACGCATTTATCTGCTCGTTCCAAAATCTATATATTTTCTATTCCACTTTATTTAAATACTAGCTATGCCCGCGACTTAATTCTTTTTATTTTGTCCTAAAAACGAAAGTCCGGTTTCATTTAATTATGATCATTTCATGGATAACCTTATAACTCGCAGTTGGTTTTGGACAGGTCCTTTCTTCACACGTTTGCAACTATATGGAGTGATAATGCTCTGTCTCATGCTGCCACAATTACGCTTATAATAACACTGTAAGTGAGATGAATGGTATACAAACGCACAATAAGACTTTTAACTCGCAGTTGGTTTTTACGAAACCTTTCGCGCGGCAGTTCAACGGATTTATAAATGTTTACATGTATATCTTCTGAACTGTACAAGATATCTAATTGAAATATACACGAACATTTAGCTTCAATTCCTGTTTTAATCGCTGAAATCCGTTGAGCCGTTTCGGAGTATAAACAGATTAAGAGTATAGGCAACCCTCATTTGCTTTTTGGAGATTCAAACCCACGTACGCCAAGAAACTTTCTGGTAGAATTAATATTTATATTATATTAATATCATTTTCGAAATGAAATATGAACTAATATTTAAGTTTAATTAAATTTTTATACCTCAAATTTTTATTGAAATCCATTGAGCCGTTTCGGAGCCCATTCGAAACAAACAGACGGACAGAAATTCAGACACTTAGACAGACATTCAATTTTATTTATTGGTATAGATTTGCATCCATTCTAGGAGGAAGAAAATGGGGAGTTGAAGAATAATTTACTTTTTTTGCATTTAACAAATTCCCCAAATGGTATAAATATTTAAAAATTATTCAATTAATAATTTATTGTTTAACGTATTGAAATAATTGTACAACATACAGTAACGTTCCTTTTAATAGCAATTTTGTCCTTTAAATAATAGCTCGAAACCCTAGTTAACACTTGGTTAACTTGCTCTTCCTTCTGCTATTTCAAATCATTTCCAACGTACTTCAAGAGGCCTGCAACTCAAAAAACATTAACACGGATACTTTGTAATGTCGTTGGATGGTCTAATCTAATTTAGTCAAAAATCTCAAATATTAATTTATGTAGTGGCGGTTGTGGCATTCCTGTCCCAGGAAGGAGTTCCTTTCAAACGTAATTACCGTGTTTTAATCCTTCATTTTGTGAACCATGCTCACTGAGTGGTGAAACATTATAAAGTGAAAATTAATCTC
The DNA here is from genome assembly GCA_034510155.1 of Eucriotettix oculatus. NCBI lineage: Eukaryota > Metazoa > Arthropoda > Insecta > Orthoptera > Tetrigidae > Eucriotettix > Eucriotettix oculatus. The sequence goes on along the minus strand of CM067378.1, from coordinate 57,447,220 downwards.
AACACGCAGAATATTGTAATGGTATTCTTTGAAAGCGAAAAGCTCTTCGACTGATATCGACCGCAGCTATTTAAGAATAACTGTGGTGCAAATGGTCATTAAGATTTCTTTCAGACTGACAGCAGTAAACATTAATTGTGGTTCAGTTAAAGTGTTAAATAAAAAATTCTTGGAAGCGATTGAAATCTGTACGCATGTTAGGAGAAATTGTTTTAATACTTTGTCACAAAGAGACTTATTTATTTTGAAATTTAAAATTCTATTGAATTGTTAAGAAATTAAAGTTCATTAACAGATGTATCGTTATCCTTTATTTCGCTAAGGTACGTAAAATTTCCTTTAAACGGTTGCTAGTGAAACAATAATATTTATTCGTAAGTACTCTCATTTTTATATCAAGTTATCCAAGGCAATAAAATATAAAAAGAAATGTGCGTCCGTCGACTAAACCGTGCATTTACGGTAAAAACGCCGTAAATTCACGTTAAATTGTTTTTATTATTTAGAATATAGCTGATTTTATATAATAACTTTAATATAACAATAAAGCAGACATTACAGTTTATTAAAACTTTTACACTAAAAGCCTAGTGTTTACATAACCACAATATTCTCCTGATTGATGACAAATAATATGTATAGCTGAAAAATGATTAAATAATATAATTAATTTATTGTCCTAATTTTAAATATTTTATTTAGTTATTGCATGTTAATTCACGTTAATTTCTGATGAATTTATTCTAATGCTTGTAAAAAGTAATTCTATTATTCAAAGTTATTAATTGTATTATTAAAAATTAATTTTCTTTACGTCAGTATTTCATAGTTATATATATATCTGCATGCTGTGGTAAATAATTTCTAATTCAATGTGAATTATCAATGTTTTACCTTCTAAGGTTAATGGTTTGAAAAATGTAAAAAGTTACTTGGGCTTGAATTTAATACAATAAATAAAAAGTCAGCATTAAATATATCACTATTTATTCACAAAAGCGATGTTTCATCTCCCTTCTGAGACTTCCTCAGGCTTAAAATTTAGCAATACATCCTATTTACTCCTTGTCTCCCTCAGCCGAAACGATTATTGAATTTACATGCGAAGAATTCGGTGTCCATCACCAGCGAACCATTTAATGCTGAATTTTTGACCGTCCTTTTATTTATTGTAAATTTTAAAGTCAGAAAACTATGTTGAAATTAACACTAATGCAATTCAGGAATTCCGAATGAGTCTATTATTTATTCATGAGCAGTATCATACCAACTAATAATATTTTTTAATAATAAGGTTCATGCAAAACGATTAAAAGTTTAAAGTATGCAATAATCGGGTCAATAATTGACACTAATAAATAAATTAATTTGATGATTATCAAGCAGGAATATATTTTAGGGTGACAGACTACGAAGGGAATGGATATGAAAGAGGGGTTGCGGAAAAAGGGAGAGATAACAAGTCAGCTAAGGTTAACCAGAGTCCAAGGACTTCAGTAAACCGCATGCAGTGCATACTATAGAAGAACTTATAAAGGAGGTAGTATTTGACCATGCCCTTCCCATAACCGGAGTCTCGATCAATTTTAGGATGCAACTGGCTTACTGTTCCAATGGCAACAGCGGAAAACAATGTTTTCATATCGTTTTTTGAATCTTTCAGTAATCAAATATTTAGGTAGAGTTAAATAGGGAAACAACACCTAAAAAAACTAAAATATAGTCATTGAGTGCATTAATATTATATTACGTTCTCCACTCATTGTAATGGGATTTAACAGAATTTCAAAATTTAATATTTTTTTATTCAAAAAAGTTGAAATTTTGTGGAGGAAGCTGTATAAATATATGCGTACACTAGTCCAAAAATTAATTTATTATTTAATGTTTCGTTATTAGTAATAAAATATTTTAGGCAATTTTATGAGCGTATTTTACTGCAATTAAGGGACCATTTCAAAGCGGGGATTTCGTTGCATAGATTACGGTCAGCCGTTATGTGATGAGGGATAACATGTTGAAAATGCTTTCATGGTAATTCAGAGTTTCACGCATTTGCTAGTCCGCGCGCAAGCGATGACAGGTGTCTCTCTGTACAATGTGTTCCCCGAAACTTCGTTAAGACCATTGACAAATCTAATTTACGCTGAAAATCTCGATATCGGGCTAGTTACAGAACATAGAGCACATTGACGCGTTGTGTATTTGTGTCAACTCGTTAAATTCGTTTAGAAATCAGGTTTAATTCTGCCACAGTATGCAACGAACTGCTATTGTGCAATTCATTCAAAGTTCAAAACCATCTGGTTGGTGGAAAAAAAGTTATGATAAATTTTAAAGAGGCCAAATTTGTGATAAATGATTTACAATTTAAATTTACACTTGACTCAATACAATTATTATTTAGATTTTGAGATTTATAATTCTCTAAATCAGTTGCCAACCTGATAAAACCCTAGGTATAGGAGAAACGTCGATTTCATGTAATTAAATTATATCTGCATATTTGACTGTTTAAATTAAATTATAATCTTAACAAAGTGTTCTAGGTTTACTGATTTATTAATATAACAATATAAAATTTTTATTTTACATCATTTCGTCATTCGTAGTGATAGTAATTTTCGGTCTCTTCGTCAAATATTCATCTGTTTATAATTATTTTGATCATTAGTCATTAAAGTATTTTTTTAAAAAAAAATTCAAGGGATTACTTACACCTTGTGTATTAATAAAATATTTTATAACTAGCGGCTTCAATCAAGCGGTAATAGCTCTTTTTATTTTGTCCTAAAATCGAAAGAATAGATACAGAATTTTGATAAAGGAGAATTTATTGAATATATAAAAAGTACAGTAAGTTATCATTTATTTATGATGACTTCAGAGCAAATCCTTTAACTCTCACTTGGTCCCGCTTTCGGAGCCAATTCGATAAAACTTCCAGTCAGAAACTTCAATCATATTTATTGAGATAAATTATATTTATTTTATTCCTTTGAAAATGAGCAGTTACTAAATATTACAATTTACCTGACGTGGCAAATAAAACCAATTTACGTACACTTCGTTTCGACGACCCAAACAAGTTTATTATTTTTTTTCCAACAATTGGTTAGTTACAGCGCGAATCGTGCAGCAATAGTAGATGAGTGAGAATGCTCGCTCTCAATCTCTCTCGCTTATAATAACACAGTAAGAGGGATGAATGGTATAGAAACGTTTAATTGGTAGGTTTTCATGCCGCCTTTTGGTCGGTAATTCAATGAATTTATAAATATTTACATTAATATCTTCTGAACCTTCAAAATGAAACATACTCTAAAATTTAAGTTAAAATTCAAGTTTCAATCCCTGAAATTTTTATTGAAATCCGTTAATCCTTTTTGTAGCATAGATCAAGAGTATATGCAACCTTCGTTTATTTTGGAGACTCTTATATGCGTATCACAAGAAACGTTAAGATTTATATTATATTAATATCTTCTGCAATATATTGAAATGAAATATGCACGAACATTTAAGTTAAATCTCATGTTTTTAAACCCTCAAATTTTCATTGAAATCCGGTGATCCGTTTCGGAGTCTATTCGAGGAAAACATGCAGATAGATATTAAGGCAGACAGTCTCTTCAATTTTATTTATTGGTACAGATGTAAGTTAAATTTTGAGTATTGATTCCAAACAAAATTTAAGCGTTAATTCAGATAAAATAATTTCATTAATCTGAGTTAATATTATAAATAAGATAGAGAGAATGACCAATAGTCAGAAACAGAAGAATTTCATTTAAATTACGTGGTTTCGTCCCCAACTTTCGAGACCTCTTCAGTTCGTTAAGCAAATTCTTAATGGAATTACGTATTACTAATAAAACCCCTGGATGATGGCATTTTTAAATTATATTAAAATAAGTTATGGTAAATTTACTCAAAGTAAATTAAAAACATGGTTGAAAATATCAAATAATTTAGGATTTCGGCCCTGGATGTTGCAGTAGTGACACAAAATTCCAATTAGATATTATGTAATGAACAGAAGAGTTTCCAAAAGTTGGGGCGATACGTCTTAATTTAAATTAAAATCCTTCCATTTCTGGCTTTTTGTCATTCATTGTATTTTATTATTTCAGATATGTTGTAGTAATGAATACATAATTCAAAGCAGGAGGCACTTCAATCTCTTTTAGGTGTATCGCCGGGTAAGATCCTTAATAGAAACAACAATAAATCTAAATCTTAAACTATAGCCCTGGGGCTCTAGTAAACCCTTAGCTACCTTGCTCTGCCTTCTACATCCACCTCTTCAAATCTAGTCCTATGCTATTACAGGGGAGTTTCCTGTTTCAGGATCACCATAATGTATCCTGTTACTCAAAACATGGCGGAAATGAGAGGCGAGGGGATTCAGTCAAGTCATAAAAAGGGCATGGCATCCTTTACACTAGATTCAGAAAAGTAATAAGCTGTTCACAAATTTCATTGAGAGATAAATATACTAAGACTGTCGGTAACAAATCGTGATTGCGTGATTTCAAAATAGCTATCATTTAAAAATTTTATTTATATCTAGCAGAATATCTACTATTAATTAAATTTTTTTAAATATGTTTTGATACCAGTTTTCTGAATAATTAGGCTACGTATGTATATATTTCTGGATTATGAAAATTATAATTAAAATACAAATAATAGCCAAAAGTCAAAAATAGATTAATTTAATGTTTACAACAATACCTACGTAAACTTTATGAGGTGTTTCCTTGCCATTGCTGTCACCCTTTCGGCCACGGACGTTGCAGCAATAACATAAAATTTTGTAATTCTTCAATTGCAAGTACCTACAACATACCAAAGTTTTTATATAATTATAATTATTCTGTAAAATGAACAGAGGAGGTTCCAAAAGAAGGGGGACTGAACGTATTCAAATTAAATTATTTTACTTCTAGCTTTTGGCAATCATTTGCATTTTAATGTAATATCGTCATATTGATTTAATTGCTTTATTTATAAAATCTATATTTGAAAGTTTAAATTTAACATCTAATATAAATAAAAAACAATTAATGACCTTTTACAGCTCACCTTCCTTGGTATAATCTGCTGTAAATATTTCCTCTACCTGAAGCAGGTATAAAAAAATCTGTCGAAACGTCGTTACTAATTAAATTTAAAGAATAAAGTCTGTAGGTCATTAATTGTTTTATTATAAAAACTATAGTTATCTTTCAGAAGATTCTAATTTTATTGGTATCTTCTAATATGTTTGATAGTGAATATACTCACAAGATCACGACGAAATTAGCTACTTTTTATTTTATGTATCCATTTCATGGCTAGTTTGGTGAGAATAATTAGTTTTTTCTATGACGTCGATTCAGAGTTTTTTCTTCTTGGCAAAATTTATTTCCGAACATATCTAAACCGCTGACATTTTTCACAATTTCTTATTGGTCTTTCAAATAATATTATCTGAGGTGTTGATTTGATCGCGGTCATGATAATTATGGTAATTCAGAGTAATTTCAAGAGCGAGTATAAATATTCCTTCTCGCCAATTCCTTATTAAAAATAGCAAATACTTAGATAATTAATAACAAGATATCTGTTTCGTGTTTAATTACTAATTAGCAAGGATCCTATAACTCAAATTCATATAAAAAAGAACATTCTTCAAGATTGCCGTTGTGGATATTATACAGAAGTAGAAGGTGACACCCAGCTGCTGTAGAATGTGAAGAAAGTGCTTTAGACGTTATTCCAGGAAGATGCCCTTCCTGAAACCCTACCTGCAGCCTGGCGCTGTTGCTAAAGTCAAGCGCCGGCACACTGTAGGGATCACGGGACGGGCTCTTCACTGTTTCTGACAACAAGAATTAAAGCGTCTGTAGCAAACTCCATCGTATGATTCTTCCACCTGTGAAACGTTTTGTCGTCCTTCTGTTGTCTAGTGGCTGGCGTCGCTGCCGCACAACACAGAGGTCCCGGGCTCGAATCCCGGCATAGGCTAGGATGTTTATGCCGTCGTGATCACGGAGATTGGGATTAAGGCTGCTGGAGAAACCATACGCTGACCACGTACCAATATATATACTGAATGTGTTATATAAGATGACAGTCATGGGTTCTCTGTAAAACAGTTCATACTAGGAACCTTGCAGGATTTTAATACAATTCAATTCTCGCCCTGCTATCTCGAAAACAAAACGCTTTAGCAAAAAGATTATAGAAATGACTTAACAATGGATTTATTCTTGTAATTAGATATATCATAACTAAATTTGTTAATTTTTTGTTCCTGATAACAAAAAAAATTTAGTGCTGGTAATATTTGAAGCGGTTTTGAAATTTCATGGACACGTTTGTAGTGAATACGTTATTACATAAGAATTATTACTTTTAGCGAAAGATTACATTCAACTTTATTTAGTTAATTTCATTAATAAAAAATACAAAGAGAAGGCTTGCCAAAAATTTTCAGAGCACCATCACGATCTTCAACGCCTGCGCAAGCACTTCAGCAGTAAGTTACAAGATCTCAACTATTTATAATGATACGTCACTTTCTTCTCTTGAATACTGATAATTTTCATTATTGAGTTTATAAGGCAGTTACTTCTCCCGCAGCAGACACTTCATTTGAAGATGTCGATGGTGATTGACAACGAAACGTCAAGTATGTTAAACGCCAACCGGTTGGAAACTCGAGAACTTTTTCAACTAATGAGTATAGAAGTTTTAAATAATTAAAAATATTTTCAGATTTTTTTCGAGAAATTTGGAATTATTCTGTTAATGAGAAATAAGTTTGCAAAAAATAGGAGCGCTACAGTGACAGGAAAAAATTGTTCAGGAAACAAATGTCTATAATATGTTATTTTTCATTTAAATTTTTTGTGTTTTAAAATAAGAATATTCTTCACTGTCTCACACCACAGATTTTTCCGGCGTTAGATTCCTGGCAAGGGCCTGGATATTTGTGTATGTATTGAGTTACGAAACTGAATAAACCTGACAAAAGGATATAGGTTCCTAATTCGAACTTGTTGTTTGTGATACGCAAAGAGAAGTAAAAAAGAAACATAAGAGCAATAAAGACAAACTATCATTCTCAGTGTTATAATTTTGCTTTTAATATTCATCTTATCCGTATTAGTCGCACTTCGGTATACTGTTCCGTAAAATAAATCAAAGTGAAAAAGATTTATTTACTACGATTGATTAACAATGAGAAAAAGTAAAATATTCTTCTACCCATTTATAAGAAAATCTTAAGAAATTCAATACAGTTATTACTGTTTTTTGGTGTTCTCCTTTCTCATTATAAAATGAGACTATCGTGTTGATTTAAACGATAAAGTTATTTTGTTTGTCAATAAGTACTAACGAGATTTTGAAAGAATGTTTAATTCATTCCTTCTTTTAAGGTCTATATGATTATATTTCTCTGTAAATCCTTATTATTGAATTGAAATTCTGTAAACATAATAGTCCATATAAAAACTTGTAAAATTCATTGAAATTTATTCTAATTGAACAGGACGTCAAGTATTACCATCCATTTTTACACGTTACTCGAATTCAGTTTGCTCACTTTTGCATCTTTATATTTATTTCACAGTTCGGGTTCATTATTATGTGCTTATCCCAATATTGATCAGTCACATAATAATATTTCTTGTTAAATTTGTCTGACTGGGCGAAAGGAGTTAACCGTAAATACGACCTTTGGCAGCACACAAGACGGAGAGGCATTTCCCGGAAAGGAGACTTGTGATGAGAAAATGAGATTTCCGGTACTGCCAAATGGCTTTGCGAGTATCTTTTCTGGAAACGGAGGGAGACTTTCATTGATGAAAGGGAAGTGTCACACACAAATTGAGGCAGAAATATGTACCCGATGCAGTTTTATGTTTCTTAAATGTATTTTACAACTCCTAAAAACAAAAAAAAATTAAGAAATCAAAACCACGAGAAAACCGTTCACAAATGTTTTTGCTACGTTTCATTCACCGAGAGTGTATCCCATAACACAATAATGATAAGAAATCTGTTTATAGGTCGAAATATTACCATAATAAATCGGTTTTGCTTTTAATGATTTCAATAGATAGCCATAATAAAAAATTAAAAGCAAAAAGATTTAGAATTTACTTCTTCCACAAACAAAGGTTTCATTGAAATCTGGTTTTTGGTAGTTTACACATTTACTATATCAATTTAATCTTAACAATAATGTATTAATAATAATTTAATTTCAATAACACTGTTTTCTAACGACATTTTTAATAATAAGGTTATTTAATGATCATTAACAGACAAATTTTACAATAATAAAAATTAATCATAAAATTTTAGTTTACTATAACGACTTTTTGTATTTATTTTTACCCTATTTCGTTTTTGGTATGACTCAAATGCTTGCCTTAATAATATAAACGTTTCCTCAGTCTAACTATAAATTTCAGAAAGAATCATACGGTTTAATGATTTCAGACACATATCATGGCCGTGATCCCATATATACACATATATTATTTTTTTAAACCAATGAAAAATGTCTTTAATGGTCATTAAATATATCTTATTTTATAATGTCGCTGAAATTATTATTATTATTATTTTTAAGTTTTTACTCTGATAACAGATACTCTGTAATTTTAGACTTCGTGTATAAACTAATTCTCTTAATACGTTTCAAAATACTCGGCAGGTAATATTACAGTGGTATACAGTAGAGCGACAGAATTAAAAGGAACTAGTTTTACTACACACACTCGAGCTCTAATTCAATTTTGGCTCAGTCGTGTTCCTACAGGCTGTGATGTTTCATTAGCATATTCAGTTATATAAAAAGGAAAGTACTGTAACATTTATTTATGATCGCTTCATGGCAACCTTATAACTCGCAGTTGGTTTTGAATAGGTCCCGGTTTCACACGTTTACAACAATAGATGGAGTGAGAATGCTCTCCTTCCCTCTCCCTCTTTCTTTCTCTCTCTCTCGTGTGCTGTCAGAATTATACTTAACAGAAAGTGGCATGAATGGTATAGGAACGCCTAATAGGACTTTTAACTCGCATTTGGTTTCTACGCCACCTTTCGCGTGGCAATTCAGTGGATTTATAAATATTTACATTAATATCTTCTGAACTCTGCAAGATATCGAAATGAAACTTTGCTTAAATTCCTGTTTTAATCGCTGAAATTTTCATTGAAATCCATTGAGCCGTTTTGGAGCATAACAGGTTTAGAGTATAGGCAACCCTCATTTGCTTTTTGGAGACTCCATTTCGAGTTTCCCAAGAAACGTTCTCGTAGAAATTACATTTATATTATATAATTTATCATTATCGAAATGAAATATGAGCGAATATTAAAGTTAAATATCCTATTTTTAAATCCTCAAATTTTCATTGAATTCCGTTGTGTCGTTTCGGAGCCTATTAAGGTTTATTGTTTCTTCCATTAGTTCTCGATTGAGGAAATAGGATACGTCAAACATTAAAAGTAACACATATTTCTGAGATCAAAATAAGGTACATAATTAATTACAAATAATCTTAAAATAAATAAACAAAATAAAAAGTATATAGACTTGAGTCATTAAAAACACAACACGCATACAAGAAATCACAAAATCACGCAACGAAGTTTTCACTACTTTGAGCTGCGCGACCAGGAAACTGGCCTTCCGTAGTAGCTCCAGGAGACAAACATACGGTCAGACAGTCACTTCAATTTAATTTATACTTATAGATATCTGAAGAGAAAAAATTTGAAGGGTTAAAATTAATCATTTTAATTTAAAGCGGTAACTAAAAAATACTACAGGCGTAAGATAAATACAAAAAATAGTGTTAAAATTAATTAACTTAATTAAAGACGGTATATAATTTTTTCAGTATAGAAATTAAACCATGGTAGTGAATAATGTATGAAAATATTGTGAACATACCACTGGTAGGTACAATAATTGTGTAATTGTAAATGTGTAACGACGTGTAAATGAAACTGTGCTAGAGCTTTTCCCCAAATTTTCAAAACTTTTAGTTTCAAACATCGAATTTAATTTTGTATAATATTGTGATGTTCTTCATGTTCCTGAGACGTTCATGAAGACAAGCAGAAAATAAATTCCAAATGTACCGGATATATAGTCCAGCTTTTGTTGCAAGTCTCTGAAGGAATTTATTTCTGGTGTAAACCTCATAGGTATATTTTCCTCAGAGAATAATTTCTAGCTGTGTAATAACAAAATCTATTTATCAGAACGACAACTTCCGCTTCCTTGGTATCCAATTAGCGACGAGATAAATGTTATTTTGTGGACTTCCGCGATGAAGCTTTTTATTTCTAATCTTTCGTTCTATGTAAACCCCCCGATAACATTATTTAGTTTTTCCCTGCAGCTTATATAGCCTGAATTTTTATTTCTGATTTCAAAACATAATTTGTAATGTAAGCACATTAAAACATGATTGCTCAGTAACAAGACAATGAAAATCTCACATCCGACTAAAGTTTGAATATACATTGTCCAACTCAGATCGTGTTGCGCTTCGTTGAAACTCAGATATACTCTAAAAGACTTCATCGCTCACGATATCTTCCTTGGCTCTGCAGCCCATTCAGGGCCTTGGTTTACCGGGTCGACTGCGGACTGTCATTTTATATGACACCTTCCGAATTTAGAGTGATACGAGGTCGACGAATCGATTCTCCAACAGTCTTAATCCCAGTCCCCGTGACCGAACCGGAACAAACATCCAAGCCCATGCCTGGATTCGCACCCGGGTCTTCTGAGTTGTGAGCCAGTGACGTTGATCTACTAGACCATTGGAGGTTGGCATTGGTCACGAAATATCCATTATTAATAGAGATTAATTGACTTCTAATCTCCGTAAATGTTTACTCAGCCTTCGTATGCCGTCAAAGCTCCTCAGAATCAATAAATTCGGAATGCAATTAATGCCAAATTAGGAAAACTGTCATTAATAAAAACCAAATTCTCACACATGATCATTGGCATAACAAACCAAATCAATCACAAATATAATTAATTGAATGTCAGGTTATTCTATTTAATCCATTGATATTTTCTTAATAGTAAAGTAAGTAAGTGGAAACATATTTTTATCTCCATGGTTAAAGATGAATAAGCATTCACATCTCTTCTTACTTAGTGAAATATTTATTCGTATTTTCTAGAATTTTCGATGAAGAGCTGAGTGGTGCGTTAGCAGCAAATGCGGATTTTGCTCCACGAACAATGGTCGCTACTAAGAGAGAGAGAGAGAGCTTCGTGGAATTGAAAAGGAAAACGTCACCTTCATTTTACGTTCCATTTACTACCATAGGTAAGAGTTGTAATCATCGTCGACCATGCAGCAACATTGGAGCTATAATAAGAGTAATACCGAACTAATTATCCATAAATTTGGTTTCGTTCTTTCCCTCCCAACGTACGAGTTAGCCTTAATCTCATGTCAGAGTTTGGCATCTCCGTTATGAGTTATTAGGCTTCAGTTAATGTAGACTTACCGACGGGTGGAAACATAATCCGACGGCAACCAAGCAACAACGTTACCTTTTAAACATGCACAATCCCGACTGCAAATGTAAATAGAGTTAGCAAAGAAATTACACACCTTACTTTGACTCGAGTTTAAAATGTGCCGAAATTAAGGGGAATACATTCAAAACTTGATAAAGTAAATATTTTTTGATCAAATCTGGGGGCACGTTCTGTTATAAAATATTTTCAATGAAACAGTATTGATATCGGTTCTGCAAAAAATATGTTTATAGAAAGCAAGTTTCATTTGGATGGACTTCATTTGATCAGCCCCCTTAAATTTAACAAAATTTGTGTTATTGAATAAAGTTATGCATACTTTTTTGTGAAATAATCAAAATATACGCCATTTCCTTTTATATATAAATTAAATTATATTTTTCCGATTAAAATCCAGATCAGATTTACTTATAGTTCTGAACAAAATAAAAAGATCTTTTTTGGCAATGTTGTTTTAGAACTTTTGATGTCTCAGAAATAATAAAGATTTCTTTTAATTGGTCCTTAGCATTTAAATTTAGAGGCCAGGGGTCAGTTCTTATTTTTCTCGATTGTAACTCTTTATCTTTATAAACGCGACGCTATAAAGAGCCTCTTCAAATTAAATAAAATTTAGCCCATCTGTTCGTCTATAGTCCACTTTACTCATAAAATCAATAAATTTTGATTAATAATGTTATTTAAAAATTAGACAAGTAAAACGTTTGCTATTAAAAATTTAGTGAAGTTGAAAAGAAAATAATATTATTTATGAATATTTCTTTTTATCATCCTTTTTTAAAATTAGTCACATTGTAAATGACACATTTATCAACAAAACTATAAAATTCGAGAGCCTTCGTCCTTACGGATCTATTCATTCCTTCGCGTAATAAGTCTTTTTAGCTTCATTAAATCATAATTTAAAAAGGGAACGGGTTTAAAATTTAGTTTAATCTTTAAGACATTGTAGTTAAGTGACGTGCAGTGAGAAGTACACAGAACTTTTGAACGCCATTTATATTATTAATACAGGTTAAGCTTCATTAGGAATAATTAAGCGATTTATCTAATTTTTTATTTATTGTATACAGTTTGTGTCTCGTCATTGTATGTATTTCATACAATGGCACCGATATTAGGTAGTAAAATGCGATTCAATACATTTATTTATTATTAAAAACATATTACTTCAAAAGCGTATCAAATAAATGAAGTTTATGTATACATTGCATTATTTTCTTATGCGGGACAGTTAAATACGAAATGTAATAAGCATACCAAAGTCGGAGATCATCTACCTTCGGGAGAGTTTGGTGGTGCCGTGAACTCGGTTCTTAATTAATTACTTAAATTATGTAAACAATTCACGTGCGTTAAACGTTTAGTATAAATAATTACACCTAAGGGGCATTAGAAATTATGTTGTGGTATGATTAAAAATTTTTCTTAGAGATGAATGAATTACACTTCATCTAACTCATTTTATATTATATGCTTACCTTGAATTATATCAAAAAAATTAATTATGCATGACAATACAATTACATTATAAATGCGCCTTAATCGAATAAATATAAATAATCAACATCCATAAATACTTATTCGATACTGGAAAATTGTATTTAAATTTTCCAATACGTGCAAAAGTTTATTTCAAACACTCGTGGAATGCAGCTAAGTTTGGTACATATGTAATACTGAGATAAGTAATTTTTGCACCAGTTGTAATAAAGATTTTCTGGTTCTGATATTTGCCGACTAATTTACTCATTATGAATTCCGAACATGCGCTGCAAATTCAACTCTCCTACATAAACCAAATATGAAATAAATGAGGATCAATAACATTAAATTAAATATTAATTTACTTATTTCGCCTTTTATAAACAACTTAAATATTTAACAGCCTGTAGTTAAATAGCAGTCTGTTAAATTAATGTTTTAATATGATGATACATATATATTCACTTATTGATGGTTTTAAATTATTAATTTCTTAACGATTCTTTAAACGTCCGTGATGCCCAGCTGCAATTAAATGTTTGTTCATTACAAATAAGTTTCGTAATAAACTCTCGATTTCTTATTGCACATTACTTATAAATAATAACTACTTCGCGGTTTTTCTACGTTGTTTCCCATAAATCAGTCTTAACCTATTTATGTCGCATATAGAAAAGTGTTATTATATTATTATTCATCTGTATTATATTATTGAAGTCCACGGAAAAATAATTTTTATGAGTAAAAAGTGTTATTTAAGATATAAGACAGAAGGATACCACAGAATGTATATGATAAAGAAGTTAAATTAAAATACTGAAAATAGAAACACACTTGTAATTTGGATATTTCACATACAACAAAATAAATCACTATCGAGAAGCGAATTGATCTAATATAGTGTTATGGATCAAAAACATGCTTAAAACAGCACTAATTTAAGGAATAGAAATTAACGATCCTAGAGAAGTAGATTTTGAGAATTTTTGAGGGTCTCGTGACGTACTTAATTGAGTATGATTTTCAAAATACTCGCATAATGTAAATTACACGAGCTTAATTAATATATTTATATTAATAATTACAAAAAATAGAGGTCAATTCTTTATTCAGGTTAGTAGAAAATATTAAAAAGTTAAAATATCCAGGAAAGATTAAAAGTTACAATTAATTATTAAATGATTTGTGTGCGCAAGAGGCACTTCTGGTTTATTTCTCGTATCCAAGTACTTCAATTCTCAAATTGGAAACAAAAGTCTTGAATATTCCGTAATTTTTATTATAGTAATTTTACTATCTCTCTACAATTATTTAATATACGAGCATAAACGTTTATAAAATTTACAAAAAATATACTGCTGTGAGCTTTTCGGGATAAAACTTCTTCGTCTCATCTTCCAAACCACGCCCTTGTAGGATGTACTTTTCAACACACACACATATACATACACACATATATATATTATATTTTATATTATTTATGAATTTTTGCGTATATCTTTCTTAAATGATTTAACTTTTCAGTAAATTTACAAAGTTTTTCTGAATGTAAAAAGTGGAAAAAATTTATTATTTATATTTTGATCCCAGATACATGGGAAAATACCATAAATGTATATATAAACGTGGAAAAAAACTATTATAAATTTATATTGGAAAAACAACATATATATGGTATTAAACTATGAATAATAAATTATTTGCACCTTCTACACTTAGAAAAAAACGAAAATTTACTGAAAAGTTAAATCAACTTAAGAGACATGTACGTCAAAAATCTAAAAAAAATCATAGATAATATAAAACTTTATCGATTCAACATATGATATGTAAAATAAACGCGAAAGAAAAAAAGCAACATTATTTACTCTTTGAAATACATCTAACCAGAGATTGATGGCAGCCCAATATTTCTATCGCTCAGTTTCACACAAACATGTAATTTTAAGTGATATATCGTCCAACAGCACTTTATGAACCGTTTTCTTTTTTATAATATTAATAAATCCCTTAATTTAATTACACGTTTAAAATAATTTCTTCTCAGAGGCCAAATATAAATTAGAACTTTTCTCTGTCATTATTTATAAGAATGGATCAATTTTCTTTAAGTAGAAAGAATTTCTTACTATGAATATCTTAATTGTTGAACAATAATGCAAACTTAATATACTAAATACACATAGAAAGCCAGAAAAATCGGAATCAATAAGTCGTTTATAATTTTTAATTATCAATATTTGGTCCTTTAATATAGACCATAGGAGGAGTAAAAATTTTAATAATCTTCTGTCAACAGTCACTAAACAGTCTATGATGTATACTATTACGAGTAACAAATCTAGCATGGCAAATAATAAACATTATGGTATAATCCATGATAAAAAGAACAAAAAATTCGAATAGTGGAAAATTCTAAAAAATAACACTTATTCCCTGAGAAATATGTTTTTTAAAAATGGAAAGAGGCCTACACTTGAAATGTGAAACTAATATATGATGAATGACAATAATAGGGTTGAAAACACACATGCAGTCAAATTTTAGCGACTCACGCCTGTTAGTTCTGAGCAAAATTTTAGTCAAAACAGTTGTTATTGGATGCACTTACTGTATGGAAATGGATGAAGGGGGAAATAGTTTGGAAATAAGGAGCGAACAGGGACACAGAATAGTATGAGGTTGGTAGATGAATATACATCAGGCTATTTATCATTAGTCATGCAAGACATACTATCAAAAAATAGGTACTATCTAGTCTAGAAGAACAAATAGACAAAAAACTATGCGCCAAAGCTTAATGAAATAGTAAAGCGAAAAAGCTTAAAAATAGAATTGGAGTATGAATGAGTGGCGCTGGTGTCCTGACCGGACTGCAACCATTGGTTGGAGGCTGACATGCGCTGCTCACCTGGCGGCCATCTTGCGGCGATGCAGGTTTGGGAGTGACTGTTGGCGAGTTGCGAGCTGCGGCCCAGCAGCTTCCACCCACGCAGCAGCCAGCCGCCTCCGCAATCCCGCCCGCCCGGGAACACTAGCCCTCGCCCCCATCAATAGCAGCACACTGGCAAAAATACTAATCATCAGACCCAACGGCGTGTGCCTGCATCTTATCTTTCTCCTACCACGCCTCAAACCGCACAGCATGGGCAACGACCTTTGTTTACAAATAATTATCTCATTCTTATGTCAAAAATAGCTATACACCTGGCTCATCATTACCCAAACAGACGCCCAAACAGAAATAATACATCAAATATTTAGTTCATACTCCCGACATATTTAGAAAAAAAATTTCAATTAATATAAATTATTGGTGGAGACACTGAAGAACCACTTCGATATAAACGTTCCGAGCAGCAAGAGCTATGTTCTGAGAGACGACATAACAGTTAAAGCACTCCCTGGCGTATAGACCTACACTATACAGTCAGTCTCATCAAAGAGAACTAGTCTTTTCCTAAGTACACTGAGAAGAATATTTTCGCAAATGAAGTCTTCAAAAACGGATACATCAAAATATCCAATCAACTTGTTGAAATCCTACAAATTTGAGCTGTAAGAAATGTTTAATATACGGAAACTTCATTTACAAACAAAGTTTAAAAGGGGCATTTCATGAATTCTGAAAAAAAATATGGTACACACTAATCAGAGGTAAAATAGAATAACGTATTCGGTTACACTGCCAACTTTACAACACATTCCTGCCTCAACTCACACCATAAATTATAAATCAAAATCCTACGCTTCCGCACTTAAATTCCAAAACTGAGTTATCAAACCCTCTGGCAGAATCTATGATACAGTCTGAATATCTGTTAGCTTCAGAAATTATTCAAATAATTACTTTATTTTATTTTATTATTCCTAAATTGGATATTTCTTATATGTATCACAAAAAAATTATACTGCACATCTGATACACACACACAAAACATTCATTACACTAAGGAGTGTCTGTCAGTAATAAATAAAAAAGATAGCGTTGATGGTATTGGAAGAAATTTGTTCGTAAATAATTGTGTCTCAAAGAAATATCCACAAAACGGCTGCCTGGCCTGGCCAAATGTCTTAGTGGCTAGCTTCGATGTCGATAAATATTTGTTGATTATATATGGAAAAGAAATTTCAATTCAGAGACAATACAACTGCTGGTTTTTACATGCGACCCTGCAAAGTTCACGTTTTTCTTTTCACTATGTTTAGGAAAAAAAATAACAAATAATTACGTTCAGAAATAAAAATTAAACATATGAAAATAAACGATTTCCAATCCTTTTGTAGCTGTTACTAACTAAACGTCGTATGCGCCTTCAGCGAGAGACCTTTCAGTTTCATGAACTCGCAGTTTTCCCCATGTTTATATATTAGTAGGACAGTCAGCACCAAAGGCTAGCAAAACAAGTATTCTGCGTTCGAAATTAGGATAAAGATAATTGCTTTTCTTTTGTCTGCCTAATTATCAGAACCAATTGCAAAGTCAAGCAGCGAAATGGTTCATACAATAAAGACAAAGTAAGGCAACGAGATAGCACCGTCTTAATTATTTCCCTAGAAAATCAAATATGCCGCAGTATTCCGGAAAGCATACAGAAACACCTAAAAGCATGAGAACTGAATAAACAGCTAAATAAATGACTGATGGGATGGATAATTGATAGGTTCCATTAACGGGAAGAACGCTTTTATTTCATTCATATTATTAATTTATAACTTTCTCTGAGTAAATACACATCCAGGATTTCCTCGATTAATCCAAACAGTGGTTGGTTTCTAACTTAACGTAAAGTAGAAAAGTAATAGGTCCTTTTCACAACTCAAATAAAAATTGATAGTAGTATGAATAATTTCAAAACTAAATTTTGAGTTTCAACAGCAGATTACAAATATTTCTTGATAGTATGATTCTATTTGTCTTAGCTACCGCGCATGAAAAACAAAACGACCATCGACCATCGCATATCAAAAAAGTCTTACAAAAATATAAAACTCCCGATCATAAAATGGAATCATAACAGTTGTTAACGTATGGTTGCTCAATATAAAAGGATCTTATTATATCCAGGGTTGTGACAGCTTGTTTAAATTCTATTTAAAAAAATCTGCAAGGTCAACTTTCAATAAATTTAATAAATGATAAACTATTTTTTTTTAATTTTGGTTCAGTTAATATAAAAATAATACCGTTCCACTTTTGTCGTGTCCCAAAATGGCTTTGTTGTGAATATATGTCGAGAAATATACCTTCTGAGCCAACGGGTCGGTATCAAAATGCCGCCAGTTTCTCATATAAACACTTGGAACACTCCCAGTATGTAAAGGTTGAAAAGGGAAGGAGGGGACACAGAAATAATGCAAAAACAACCTAGATTAGCATCGGTTCCAGTGTGTTGGGAGTTGCTGACATTCCGGAACTGTGAAGTTGATGTTCAGCCCCTAGTGGTGGTGACTGAAAAGGGAGGCACAAAATTACTAATACACACCTTAAACCTGTGAAATTCATAAAAAATAGATATCAATAAATGGTTTTCCGAGATCGCTGTTTAATACTCTTAAGCCCCTTTAATTAGATGCTTGCAAAGGGATTTGTGTCAATGAATTTTCACCTTCCTATAGAAAGTGGGTGTATTTTTCACTCTCTTAATGTGACCAGCTGAGATTTATCAGTTTGCGTCATCGCCTGGCATCACACACACACACACACACACTACAGAGAGAGAGAGAGAGAGAGAGAGAGAGAGAGAGAGAGAGAGAGCAGGAGAGAGAGAGAATCCCGCCATGGACATGGATTTTTGGGCTCGTATTAGGCACGAAAACTACGCTAACGAAGTTCCAGTCAAAAATTCTAGAATGTGTCATGAAAGATTATAGTCTGGTAGCCCTCCCGACTCGCTAAGACCCTAAATAGGTCCATTGTGATTTCATTGCCTCCAGTTACTAACATGAAGTATTATTAACTTTATTAATGTGCCGGAAATATTCGTAAGTTATTGAAAATGTTTTTAAGCATTCATAGTGTATCGGAAATCATTTTAATTCTTTGTATATTTTAGATTCTCTTACCGAGCAGCGATACTTATGATATTAGATTTAACTGGCATGCGGAGAATAAAGAAGCACATGCCGCTAGTCAGAAATTCTCCCGTTGGCTTCAGAAAGGAAGAAATATTTCAAGTTCCTTAAGAGCTTCAAGAAATGTGTTTAAAATGAATATACAGTAATTCCTTGTTCATGTGTGTTTTATAATTATCCAATTCACATCAGTAGCTCATTTCGAAGGGGTTGAAATATTATAATTCCCAGCGACCCCAAAACCATCCCTAATATTACAAATAGATTATATTTTTATAAAAATTTATTTTATCTTATTTCTTTACACATTCAGTTACATAACTGTAAATAAGAAATTTCGAAGGGGTTGAAATATTCAAATTCATAAAAAAAAAGATATTAGCAATAAATGGATTTCCGAGATCGTATAAACACGTCATTCACCTTCTTTTATAATACTTTTGTGTTCAGCAGATTTTAGATAACAGTAATTTGGGTTTAAACGTATATATAGTAAAATAAATTTTCATAGAAAGTTATTAAATTAACGATGTTTTAAATCCAAAGCGCCATGATGTTAAATTCATGACACTAAATAATAAAGAAATTTTAATGTGGTAAAACTTCGTTAACATAAAAGATCAGGGATTCCCGATTCATTAGTGTCAAGTAAAGTCCAAATAACGAGCTCCATGCCGTTAGTGTGGATTGCGTAACAGTGCTAAATGAATGTACCTTTAGTCATTGTTATTTTCACACTTAAAAATATATAATTCCATTGAAAGTCTGTTATATACATACAAACATCGTCAAAAAGAAATGAATATTTCTAAACAGAAGAAATGCATTTAAACAAGGTTCATTGTTTGAAGACCATGAAACTGAATTAAACGATTAGTATAGAAAACTCTCGACCGGCCCGCGTATTGAATACAGAACCTTCACTTGGTACGCTGAAGCTCTACCATCTGAGTTAACAGAGTCGACTCGCAGTCAAGTACGAAATTCATCTAATGACTGCATAATCTTGACCTCAGGCTTACCATCATATCAGCTGTCGAATCAGTCCTGATCCTTTAATTCAGTTTCAATGTCTCTTTGGCTGAGATTTGTTGAAAGCGTTTCCTCTGTCCTGAATTAAAATCATTGCACATACGATCAATTTATACATATTATCCATTTTCATTAGAAGCCATAAAACTAGACTGTGATTCAGAAACAAATCTTAGGTGAGCTTCAATTAAGGGCTTTACAATAAACAGAAAAATCTAGTACCTGACAATGGTGATTTTTAGTTTTCAATTCAATTAGATTGAAAAATAATCACTAAAGTCTAAAATATTTACACGTGCGAAAACAAAAGTGACTGAAAATTAATTACTTTCAAACGAAATGAAAGATAATAATTAATTGAATAATTTATTAATGTTAGTAGGTTAATGCACTATTAATAATTTAGTTAAAAAATTCACTGAGTAGTTTTTTGACAAAACAAAACGTAAATAGATTAAATGCATTTGAGTGGAAAGTTTTAAGAAGGATATTATTTGAATCAATTCATGATAATGGAGTGTGGAGGAGAAAATTCAATTTTGAGATCTATGACCTGTATGGACTTACTGGTTCGGATAAACCAAACAACCCAGTAAAATTTTATTCACAGAAAATCCAATAGGAAGAAGGAAAGTGGTACGACCAACGACCAGATGGTTGGATTGTGAGGAAAGTGATGTGAAAATTATCGGGATCAGGACTTGGAAGAATAAAGCAAACGATAGGAACCAATGGCATGACAGTCTCAGGCTGGCCAAGACTCGACCATTGTTGTAGCGCTAATGATGGATGAATGAATAAATTTTTTTATTGTGAAACTAAAGTAAGATAATCGTGGAAAATACTTTCTATGACTTCTTCTGTAGTCTCGTTACTTTAGATATATTTCCGTGTCTCTTTCCTTGTTACCCGTGATCTGAACATCAAACTCAGAATAAAGTTTTTCGCTAAAAGCTGTTATAAATAGATATGGGTGAACTAATATTACATTTTCTAGTTTTATTCACAATTTTAAAACTGAACAAGGAAGTGAATCTGCTATTTATAACTCCTGCAGCTATTAGGATATTTTTAAAGTCAGTAGTGTTTTATTATTTTTCCACTGTAGCGTTGAGCATGCGAGATGACGTCCTTCATTCATTAGGAAGCAAGACGCAGTGGTGAAGCAGTTGTTAGAGCTAATATAAACAATTGAACGCCCTGCCAATTGATTCCTATTTTGAATGTTTCGCAAAAAAAACAATAATCTGTAATTGTTGGAGGTGTATGGGGAATCAATAATGACTAACGATAAAGTGAGGAAGTGGATTAGACTGTTGAACGAATGTTGTGAAAGTGTGTACGATAGACCACGGTGCGGTCGACCATTTGGGATTCCGGAAAAATTGGAGCAAGTTGTGGGAGAAAACATTTGCCTGAAGATATGACTCCCCATGTCGTGAAACTTAAGAGAATTCCGACGTGTAATGCAGAACAAAAGGCGTGGAAATCTTTCACGTGGAATAACGTTTATTAATGACAACTTTCGGCCACACAGCGCAAACCCAAGTCTGATCGCAGTATTTGTTTGGGAACAATTCGACAGCCATCAATACAGTCCAGTCGTAAAGCGATTATCGTCTGTTTATTCATCTGAAGAAATTCCCTGGTGAAAAACATTTCAATGACAATGATGACGTAAAACATCACCATTGGCATCTTTCTTTGAAGGGGATTATGCAAACATCGGTTTCCGATAACGACAAGTGCCTGAATAAAAACGGTTACTGTGGAGAAGTTGTGTGAGGTGTTACGTACATTTAAACAAATATCTGTTCTTATTTAATAAAACAATTGTAATTTTTTTCGTTTCCAAGATACCTAAAATCGTTATAGATCACAAATTCTCACTCAACAAAACAACTCCAACTCATTCCAATTTTTGCAAAAATGATTTCGAATTTGCTAGGTTATTTTGGAGTAGTTATACGTTATTTTGAGTGAGACTTTGCTTGTAGTATCACTATCGACTAGTTCCCAGTTATTAGAACCTGGCCTTCATGCTTAAGTCAAGTGCAACTTCATCCGAGTACGCCTAAATTCGTTCCAGCTTCTGGCAGCTATGTGGTACCCTTTAACAAACGCTGGACAACAGCGACGAAGAATCGCTCATTCCGCAATTGTCTTAATTGTGCGGCTGGGTCGGTGTCTTGACGTCGTAGAAGGAAGTCCAAACCGCTGAACAGTTTAACCCTCATCAAATTAAGTTTCCCTAAGACCAAACGAAGAATAGTAAACAATGGATCTGTGCTGAAAACCTGCAGACAATATTCAATATTTCAGACAAGATCCTTGACGAACTTATTAAATTTGTGCTTGCACAGATAAGCCGAAACTTTGCCCCAAATAAGCATTCTCAACCCATGAATTTATTTATTTCGCAAAAGCAAACAGAGAGAATTCGACGAAAGGTTTGACACACCGTTATAAAATTCAGTCCCACTAAATTAAATACCATCTGACAGTGGGCGTAGGTTTTCACAGCGAATCTGGTGAAATAGATTTCTTGGGTTTTTACCAGGGTTACTTTTTCTGTGGAACATAAATTTTGAACGCTTTGTTATGTCATCGCTTTCTGATGCCTGATGCTAACCTGAGGTTTCTATAATCACAGCCTGAAATAAACCTATAATACTAGAAGAAAATTGGGGATGTTTTATCTTATTATTACCCACATGTTAATAAAACATAATTTTTATCGATATAAAAAAGTAACTGGACCGCCTATGATATGTATAGATATTACCACAAGTTCATAAGGAATGTGATCCTCACCGTCCGATCGACAACATACAATATAGTTAAGTATTTGATCAGTAAACTAAGTCGGGTAATAAAACCCTCACGTCAATAACTTGTCAGATTTGACTATTGGTCAATAGGACGTCTGCAATTGTCAGAATATTTCCGTCTAGGTGAATGGGTACAACCAAGAGAATGAGTCCCTATTCCAACGATGCCAACGTTAACAGTTTTCATTTATTTTTTGTGCCACAAAACCGAGAATACATAAGATAAATCCAAAATCAAACAAATCCTCAGCTCATTTAAGGTGAAGGTGAACGGTTGGATGAAAAGCGTCATGTGAGAGAGAGTCGTATGGGATATATAGGCTAGAGCATCAAATAACGATACCTGTATTACTAGTAAGGAAAACGTTTAAAATAACGAAAGGAATCAGAAGACACAATGCTAAGGTCTAAAAGTGATGTTCGTAGGAACAATAGTTAAATTTATAAGAACACAGTATTTTAGCTAAAGTCAATGATGGCAAAATTATTGGAACGGTTACTACTCCATCATATCACATCTCTACAAGATATAATCCCAGACCATCAATTAGGCTTTCAACCTAAACATTCTAATACCCAATAATGTCATCGTATAGCTAATGCAATTTAAGTATGTCTTGATGACAAAAAGTAATGTTCAGCAGAATTCCTTGATGTTATTCAGGCATTTGACAGGAATGGAATGCAGGTCTCCTAAATGACATCTAACAATTATTACCAGAGAATTATCATTAGCTACTAAAATCGTAAATTCAGAACTAGAGTAAACGACGAAAAGTTCACCTTTCATCCAAGAAAAGCAGGTGTCCCACAAGGCAGTGTCCTTGTACCCATCTAATATTTAATATATATTTACGATATTCTTTCAAACACTAGTACAGGGTCATTCGCGAACGACATGGTTATTATGTTCAATTTGCGAAAACTTTTCCAACTAGTAATCACAAACTGAAAACATCTCCCGGTAGCAACACATGCCAAATATCTGGGAATCCATCTAGACTCAAAATTAACCTGGAAAGTGCATATATATAAAAAAGAAAACAAATGGATTTGCTTCTTCGAGAGCTATACTGGCTATTCGGTAGGAGATCAAAACTCCCGTTAGAGAACAAAATCAACATACATTAAGGAATTATCAACACAGCCATAATACAGAGGGAAAAATCAAATATCCTCAGAGCAATTGTTGACACTCCTGATATGTGAGCAATCAAACTACACCAGAAGCTAGGCATACCTTTCATCAAGGTTGTTAGCCAAGAGAGAACTAATAAACACTACAAGAAACTGAAAATCCAAACCAGTCCTTTTATACAACCACTGCTGCAATACAGAATCCACAGAAGAGAGTAAAACGATGCTGGCCAATTGACCTCAAAGTGGAGGTAAAAGGGGTCAGATGACTGGAGAGGATCCCTTCAGGAAACTAAGAAGGCATAGAACCTGTTATTCTGATTGCTATTTCAATAAATAAATTTAAGAAACATATATAAGTGAAGTCTCATTTGGATCCTGCATTAACCTGGCAACAACGCAAGTCACAGCTCAGCTACAAAATTTGCAATACTATTGGCGAAGTATTTGAACGATCACTAAATTCACCGCTAAATAGTTTA
The DNA here is from genome assembly GCA_034510155.1 of Eucriotettix oculatus. NCBI lineage: Eukaryota > Metazoa > Arthropoda > Insecta > Orthoptera > Tetrigidae > Eucriotettix > Eucriotettix oculatus. The sequence goes on along the minus strand of CM067378.1, from coordinate 57,422,597 downwards.
CCTATTGAATAGGATGGCGATGGTCACGGAAACGTTGTGTCATAATAAATCTTTTATCAAGTTGTAAAACCGCTCGGATTTTGTTTATAAAATAACGTTTTACTTGGAGCACGAGTGCTCGAATCTTACCATACACTAAAATATGATTTTTTCCTTCTACGGAGCAGCATGAGTGCTTTGGCGTACCATGACGGCTGGAAACATTTCGTATTTGGAATGTTATGTGAACAGCGTATCAATTCTCATTCGGTCCTAACCCCTGTTTTCGTGACCATAATGAACACAAACATTTTTACCTAATCCGGGATTTAAAATCGGGACATTAGTGACGCGGTGACACTGACGGCTACACTATATTATTCTCTCATTGCACCAAACCTGTTGAAAATTTTAGTTATTTGTGAACGTTGAATCGCCTCGTTCAAATCTTTACAGGAATTTCATGTACAATTCATTCCTGCTTTCCCTTAAGCTTCTGATAAGTCTGTTTCTCATACCCATGCCTAAATTTTTCGGTTCATTTGCGAATACTTTCGTAACTGCGGCTTTAATTCATTAATTATATGACTTGTTACAACTCGAAACAGTAATCTTAAATAAAACATTTGTATTCGACTCCTCTAGACCACCCCTAATAAATATATTCCATAAATCGATTCCAAAACCATTAAATTTTCATTCCGCAAACTAAGCTTTTAGAAACATACAGTGAAAAACTTTTCCCACTGCATTCATTTCAGCACTTTCCCGAAGTCATTACTGACCGCAATTTCCTCATTACCTCAGCTTATCTCCGATTTCGCTGCGCTATGGTCGCTAATTCCTGGAACTACATTGGATTTTAAAAATAGTTCTACCAGGAATACGTGCTATAAAGAAACGAATGCATTAACTTATGGACTACATAAAAAATAAATTAATTGCGTCGTATTAAAGTCAATTGCGTTAAGTACTTAATTAAAAAAATTGCTTTGGAGCCGTAATAACTTATAATTGCATGTTTTTATATCACTCTGTATTTACGTAATATTCAAACAATAAACTTCAACTATATTCCACAACAGCAAAATATTCATGTCATATTGTTGCGATTTGCTAAGTGAAATCCATTGAACTCTATTCCTTATAAATTTAAGTATGTAATTCATTCTCATCATGTATCATTCTCTACATTTTAAACAATAGTTTAAATGCTGAATGGTTTTTTATGAGCGTGAATTATTATTGTAATTATATATTCAATAATATTAAATTTTATTAATTATGTTATTTTTATTAATTTCTCTCTTCCACTTTATATAGCTTTGGAGAAAGTAAATTATAGTTAGATAATAGGAAACTATGAACATAATTGAGAGAGGACAGCGAGAAAAGAATACAGATTGCTTAGTGGGGTATAATAACAGAAACGCTGCTCAATAATAGAGCCAGAGAATTGAGAAACAGGAACACTATACTCTGTTTACGACGGCAGAAAATATAAACGTCTCTGGAACGTTTTAAGGTAAAAATGTTGTTCATTTAAACCTGATGGAACATATTTCTGCAGTTAACTACTGTTTCTTGGACTACGTTTCTGGAACATTACACTGATATACATTTTCTGTAATACATTCTGTCATGATTTTAGAATCACAAGAAAATTTACGTTATCATTGTTGACTAACAGTCCCGCTGGTTTTCTATTAATCACGTACGTTACGTACACTGACGGTCTATGTAATTAATATAAAGATGCATTACCTAACTAAATGCTGCAATTTAATCACGCAGTCATCTATAGACTAATCAAATCTCTTGTTGACTCATTGACCCTAATAATACGCAACTTTATTTCCCCAATTTATATTATATACACGTATTATTTTAATACTATGAATTGTAAATTCAACTATTTAAGACCCACGGCTCTCAGGGTCATTCCGGAATCGTCTCAAACATCCTTGTCAAGGCGCTACTACTCTAACTTCATTATTATTTTTAAAACTCTCTATCTCTCATCTACTAAAATTAAACACTAAAACGCGAAGACGCAAGTGACTGTTACTCGTCGAGCCGTTACATATGAACTTAATCTCATATAATATAATATGATAATGTCATTGCTACATATTTTAGTTTTACGAAATATCAGTATCTTAATTAAATTTATTATACAGATACATCCATTATACTTACACATGACCAGCTAACTTGAATTAATTGACAATTTATATTCTTAATAAATTATTGCAGATCTTCTCAGTGTCATAACTGAACAACTAATTTTCGGCCTTCTAACCGACTATAACTAACAAAGACATTTAGATGGCTTTCTGTGTCATCAACTCTTCGCCAGAAGTTGATGACAAAGATATTCATCGAAATGGCTATGTTCATCTAATTGGTTTGAAGTCCAATAATTATTAGTCCAATTTATGTATTCATTCATCTGGAAACTATTTCTGTACTCTATTTCTATAGACCATTTCATTTGTTTCACAAACTTTCATTAAAATTTATATTTAAAATGATATAAATCTATTGAACGTTTGTTGGCATTAAAAGTTTAAAAAAAGCTTTAATTTAAGGTATGATAATAAATTTACATTTGGATTCATAAAGTTAAGCTTATGTGGTGTAGCGGTGGGCGTCACTGACTCACATCACAGAGGTTCAGGGTTCAAATCCAGGCACTAGCATGGTTGTTCGTGTTTGTCATGGTCATGAAAACTGGGTTGAAGACTGATGTTAATTCTGTGCACATCTTTGTTAGTAGTGTATAAATTTTTATTGTTAATCACAAAGAACATAAATGAGAGAATGTACTGAATTTCTAGGGAAAGCAAGCCTAATGTGTTTTGTAAAGTCTTCGACAAGATGTTCTTGAATTTACTTGATATATTATTCTAATGACTCTTTTTTGGATTATAAAAAATTTTTCTTTTGCTGAGGACTTGTTTAAAAATAAAATAGCGTAAGACAATACATAATGAAAAGATGAATTATATACTAATTTTCGTGTTTGTATGTCCATATAATTAGATATAACTCTTACAGCATAAGAAGCTGTGGAAAGTTTCTCTAATAGTTGATTAACATGCTATTTCCAATTCAGTTTATTGTCAACAGAAAGTCTTGAAAAATTAGTATACATAGTTTCATGTATTTCCTTATTATTACTTAACAGGTTTATAGATTGAAAGGATGCGTTGGTTGTTTGGAACCGCATAAAATTAATTTTACTAAAATTAAGTGATAGGCCATTCACAGAAAACCGTCAAAGCACTTGATTCAATACATTATTAGCTGCTACATTTAGAGCGTCCTTGTTGCTTATTAAAATACTTGTATCAACTGTAAACGGTAAAGGTTTTGAAAAAATATCCAATATTATGTATATTAGAAATAATAGAGGACCCAACACTGAACCCTATGGAACTCCCACCCTTATTTCTGCTCATTCAGAATGAAACTTTTCACCTGTTAATTGATCTTTCAATACTTCTCTTTGTTTCCTATTTGCTAAATACGATTTAAACCAAGAAAAAGACATTTCTGTAATTCCATAGCATTTAATTTCTTCTAATAGAATATCATGGTCTACCCAATTAAAAGTATTAGACAAATCTCGGAATGATATCGCTTTTTATTTAATTCTTCTAGAATTTCATCAGTTATAGTGTAGATATCTCGGTAAGTTTTGTTTTGTTGATGAAAGTGTACAATCTGTTATAAACATCTCTATCAAATATTTTAGAGATAACAGGTAAAAGTGAAATTGAACGATAGTTAGAAAAGTCATCTGTACAATCGAGTACTTGATACTTTCTGGGAACATACCACTTAGAAATGAATGATTACTAAGATAACTTAATCTAGGACTAATGGTATCAGCAATATGTACTTGAGATTTTTCGTCTTATCCTGTAATATAATAAATAATACATGATATTTAGGCTATAGTAGTAGTATTTCACTTCTTGTTACGACAAACATAAACATAATCAGCACATTTCAGTTCTTGTATCACCAAACTTTTCTGCGCATCATTGTCTGTGAATTAAATATAACGTTTTCATTTAACGAAATGTCTTTGTGAATTATCTAGAGTTTTAATTTGTACTATTGCACCGAATAGTTATTTGGGAAAAATTTCTAATAAATTTAGGAAATTTTAGTATCTATGACAGTCTAATTATTTCAAGGGAACTTTTACATTTATAGTAAATTATTGAAAATGTATAAAATCTGAAAGTTATTTTCATGTATCGTGGTGACGCTGCTGCTGACGCATGTCACCTCTCCGGCTCCCAACAACGTTGATTATTCCTCACAGCGCAGACATCACGTGCTCCAGCCACCATTGACGTCAAACATCGAGGCGACACGACGCGTCAATCCCATCAGTATGGAGAGCGTCTTGCACCTAGAGACGCCACCCTTAAAAAGCAAACCTGCAGGATTCCCTATAAATTAACGCCTGTTGCATGACACTCTCAATTCGTATTCTTCTGCCCTCACGGTGAAAAAATATTTTTCTATCCAGACGTCATCCTGTGCTCTACTTAATAATTTAACCATGAAACCAATTCTTTCTTATGGTGGGTAATAAAATGCATTGTCTCTATGAGAATTAAATATGAAAAGTCCCTTGTGCAGATTAAATAGAAAGCAACCACTGTGGTTTTATTGAATTGTAAACATATTGTAAGTAAAGATCAATACTGTATTCGCGCTCCTAAACAGAAATCCAGACCCTCAACGAATTCCAATATTATATAATATCACCCAACGTATAAATGCTCACCTATTTAACGATATATTAATATAACTATCCCAATCTGGTGACATCAGTCCAGTTGTCTACGCCGTAGAAGTGTCCTGGACCTTACAACGCATAATTTCAGTTCTAATTCTGTTCGCTATTTGTGATTATTTATTTGACACTTAACATCGCTTACCTTTGATTATTTTGTATGATCATATATAAATATTTCATTAACAAAAAATGAGATATTTCAGACATATTTAAGAAATACTGTTCTAAAAGTTTTATCCACATTCTCCAATGACTTTTATAAAACGAAAACGTTATTTACTCATAAGAAGCCAAAAATCATACAACCAGACTAACGTAACAGAGTAAAGGTTTAAATTTCATCCGCTTGTAATCCATGTGGAGACTAACTGAAGGACCAGCAAATATTTATAGTCTGAATGAAGGCCAGTTTGATTATGAATGAAGTTGTTGAACCTGTAATTGAGTTAAAAACTCGGTGGTAATTAAAAAGAATAAACTTAAAATAAATATGAAAACAACAATAATAATCATACAAACAAACATAGTAAATTACATTCTTAAAAATAAAATTAAAGTACCTATTGTTTAGTTTTTAATTCGTTGAACATCGCTTTACTACACTTGCACTGCACTATCATTTAAAGATACTTATTTTTCCATGTTAAACTTTACTGTTTCGAGGAAATGTTTCAAAACCTTCTGCAGGTAAATTCCTCCAGTCCCTTATAGTCCGGTTTTAAAACGAATATTTCCCAACATCAGTTTTTAGCTTCTCTGCCGCTCCTTTGCTGTAACAACTTGCTTCTAAAAACTTGGATTCTTCGCTTTAAAAAGAGTCTTGAGACGTAAATTTTGCCGTCGTTTTTCTAACATCTCCTAGCATAATTAATTAATCTTCTCATTTCCGAGACCAGGACACTACTTAACAAGCTGTAGTTCCAAGGTGGCGTATTGCACTTATGAGGGTTGGGAATTATGCGGAAAATGTGAGTTTGTTTCTAGGAGATGAATATACATACTTTAAAGATAAAAAATCTGTAGTATAAAAATATAATTTTCAAATAAATAATATGCAGTACCTCTGCAGTGACGTGCCTATACATTCCTGACAATATATTCATCATTTACCAAGATGATAAATATAATTTTTTGAGACTTAGTTTCTCTTAATATTACTAAGTTAATAAAATTAATAGTACACTTAAGTTACTTCTTTAATATAAATCATTCATTATATAATGGAAATAATATTGAATTAAAAATATCTCATTTAGATCATCACGTACGTAAAATACTTTTTGATTTCTATTCACTTTTATAGCGTCAATAAAAGAAAATACAATCACACATTGAAAACCTATTTACAAATCGTGTTTATTAATCTGTAGAGAAAATAAGTTCTGCTTATTAATTACGAATTACCAAATATTCACAAATTACATGTGAATATCATTTTTTAATTTCTATTATTTTTTAACCGATCTTTTTCTATATTTAATTGAATAGCTAATCTTTTTAAGAAATTAGTTACGAAGTAAATTACTTATAATAATTAAAATTCCTCTTATTTAATTTATTTTTTGACTAATTAGGCTGTTGTACTCATTTATTTTCTATAAAGTCTGATTAATATAACTATTAATGACTAAAACTTAACTGAAGAAAAACGACGGGTCATTTCAAGCACTTATACCTAGAAAAAAAATTATATATGTGTTTCAAAACTTTGAATTAGGAAATCCATTTGCTTCAAATTACGTTATTATTTTGCGTAAATTTAATTGAGATATATTGAATATACCGTAATGGTTTTCTTTAAATAATTTATAAACAGAATGTAATGTAGTGAAGTATTAACCTGAGATGAAAATTATTTAATGTTGTAGTAATTTAACCCCAATAATTTTATTATTTAGTTGCATTCATGATCGATCCGTTCTAGATTTTTGTTTTAATGTTAACGCCGTTTGATTGCAACCTATTAAACTAGATAGATATTATTAAATTTCAATAATAAATGTGGATAGTAATGAAATAGAACCCGCAAGACTTTAAGGGTTATCGGGGTGGAACGAGATAGCGGGGTAGAACGGGATACCCTTCTTTACACGGTTGTGCTGGAGGTTAGTAAATAGGGGTGGAATATTGTAACTAGTCAAGGGAGAAGTCTTGGCAGCCACCTTGACCAAGTTTTGACTTCACCTTGTGAATGAACTCTTGTTTTGGCATCTTACATCTGTGACTTCATCATTTTTGTAGTATTTCCACAAGCGGTAATTCACGAAATAACTCGCTTTTAACTATTTTATGGTATATATTAGTAGACTAGGTGTGTTAAGCGACATATAATTTACGTATAAGGTTTAAATGTACTTGTATTAAGGCTCGGTAAAAAACCTTATACTGAGACTGCGTAAAGGGTGGAGTTGAACGGGATACTAATATATACGGCATAATGATATGTGGTCCTCGAGGAAAAAAGGAAAGACTCACGGACTCAATTTATGAGAAAGAGTTATAGGATTTTGTACCAAAAAAGAATATATAAAGAAAGAAACGGAATAGGAAAAGTTCCCAAAGACTGTGCAGTAGCAAAACAAATCGTTTTGCGATAGGAAAAATTGGTTACGTGATCAACGGTACGCTAAATAAGTATGAGATAAAATACAAAATGTGTTAAGATTTTTCTTAATTTTAATTTTATTGCACTAATCTTATATTCAAAACATCCTATTCGGTTCTGCCGCGGGGAGTGAAGCAGAAGTTTGTTTTTAAAAATCTAAAATCGTTGTTTGAAGTTATATTAATATTAGATTAGGTAACCCATGTATTTTTGCTTTAATAAAGTTGTTTTTCTTTTTCCACAATTTTACTGAAATGTTACACACTAAGTGTACCGTTCCACCCCGACTTTCCCCTACATAAATTATACTCTACAAATTCTCGTATGTTTATCTTTCTAGGAGAAACTTTGTTGTGATAGACATTTGAATCATGATGGGTATAATCTCCTGAATTTCATAGAGCTTTTTTGCATTATTTAATATTGTATCCCGCAGTGGATTCAAACGCCCCAGTAACTGCTGTCCGGGAAGTCTGCTTGCCGGTCGTCTGCAGGAAGTTCCGTAGGAGCCCGAACCGGAATCGTAATTTGGAGAACGTGCTCGGCATAGCTCTTCCCGACAAGCCCTTAATAACGCGCTGACAAAGCCGAGAGCGCGCGTGGGTGGGCGAATGTGAATGGGAGGTTCCCGCGTCAGACCCCGGCGAGGCTTCCCCTCCGCTCCCCTGTTCGTAGTAAACCTGCTGCTGCAATCAATACAAGCGCTGGGGGCGGAAAGAGGCGCCAGCCAATCCCCGACGTCGCGGCGCCCCCGCCCCCGCTAGCAGTTTCATTGAGAACGAGTGGGTGGCCACGCGGTGGCGCCTATATAAAGCGGCCACGTAACGCGCCCGACCGTTGTGCTCTCATCCTCGAGGTCGCCATCTCAGCCAGCTCTCTCCATCGCATCGAATCAGAGTGTTTTCATTTGCGTTCAATTGCCTAGGGTAATTATCATAAATTGAACACTTATTGGACTTGTTTGCTCGCGACATACTGTGAAACCCTTGCTGACTTCGCTTTTTGGTCGCAGGCGTCTGCAGAGTCCAGTGCTGTTTCGACGGCAGCAGTAATTGCTGACCATCAGAATCGCCCAGAATCTCTGTAACGTAGCCGTGAGTATACAGCCCAGATAAACCTTCCCTCAACTTTCCCCTACTTTTTAAGTGCTTTAGTATGTAAGTTACCGAGCCAGAAAAATGTATATGTGTTTGAATGTGTTTAATTTTTGTTTCACTCTGCAGCTCTCTCGGCTCTGAATGGAGCCCGACAATGAATGAATGAAAACAGAGCGTGCCGCGTGTCGTAGATCTCAATCTCTGTCGCGAATTGCGGCCCGTTCGTTATTTCCATTGCGGGAAACATTCAATTTACGGACTTGTAGACCAAACGAAGTGCTTAAATAAATTTATTTGTACCTATTTACATAAATACGTCATAAAATTTTCATGAAACATTTACGTGAGAATAGGATTACAAGTATTTTTTATAATTACAAAATTTTGAATAACTGAAGCACGCAATATTTTTATTGGTTAGCTTGTTTTGATTTTTCATACTTTACGCGAATTGCGGCCCGTTGTTATTGGCATTGTAATTTATATAAGTATATACCGAAAGGAGATTTTAAGTAAATTGATTTATTTTTCTATAAGTACGTAACAAATATTTCTTGAACCGTTAATATGAAAATAGTATATACGTGCCAAATATTCTGTACGTTTGATAAATTTAGATTCACTGTATCACAAAGCGTGATAAATAAATGTTGCTTACAGTATGATATTTTTGCTCCTTGAGTAAGTTTAAAATAAATTACTTATTCATTCAAGTGTGAGAAATTTTAATAATTTAAATATGGTTTGCATACGTTTTCAAAAATTTACGGTTGTTTTAATGCCATTTTATATTTATTTATATTCGGAACGAGCGAATATCGTTTAAAAATTCGAGAGTGGTCAATGCAATTAGGGGTAGACGCCCCAGGCGTCAAATCTTGGCCCGCATGGCTTGTGCACCCCCGGCACCTTCCAAAACCTTAGCACTCAATGTATTCCAATCAAGTCCTTAATAGCTTAACCCACTACAATGACTGTTACGTACTACTTAATTTTTATAAATGTATGTACACATTTTTTGTAACTTACGGTTCAAAGTCCAATAAAGAGAAAATACTCTCCATTACCAAATTACACAAAATACATTACCTCGGGAATCATATAAATAAACATTTTACATACAACAAAGATAAATTCATTTGCCATAAAAATGGAAAAATAGTATTATCAATAATAATAAATCAAGTATACATTTAGAGCATTTAAACCTTTTCAGATTTATGAAGCACAAATGAATGTAAAGTTACCGATTTAAAACAAAATGTGAAAGAATATGAGTATTCATTTGGATTGCTAGTTATTATACAGTAAGGAATCTATCAAATAACTGAAATTAAATTGGGAATACTTGGATATTCAGTTCTTGAGTTTCCACCCCGGTTAAATTAAGCTTAAGCCACGACGTTTCGATGGCGTACTCTGCCATATTTCTCCAATGAAAGAGTAATATAGCGGAGTACGCCATAGAAACGTCGTGGCTTAAACTTAACTTAACACGGGAGAAACTCAAGAACTGTTTACCCAGAATATACACAGGGAAAATTTAGATATTAGTGGAAATACTTGATATAATTCGCATGAACGTCATATTGTAATCATTGGACTATATATATATATATTCCTGGAACAGTTGGGAATTCAGGTCACGAGCCAGGAGGTGCTTCAGCTGGGTTGATTGTCGAAGCAACTCTGCCACAGGTGGTTTTCATCATCGACCACCTCCAACCTCTGTTATTTGGAAGGAGGGTGTTTGAAATTTATAGTCCCTGAATCGATATTTTAACTATAGAGCTGACTCTAGAGCGTAATGTTTATTTTAAACCTCACATTTGTCCTATAAATATCCATATTTTCTAGATTCAAAAACTTTTTATACTTCCAAAATTTAGACGACCCATATCTACATTTCAGCATTGTTGTTAATCCTTTTATATTGATACCCGCATGGTTTTAAAATAAATTATAATAAAGTATAGTCGAAGTAAAAGTTTAATTAGATTAATGTTCATACATATAAAAATTTACACCTGCTTCATGTTCATTGCGAATTATATTTTAATTACAAAGTACTCCATTATTTTTTCAATTGTACTCAGACTAGTGTGCAGATGTGCGTATTTTTATTCATGATTTTGAGTTTATTTCCATTACCTTGCGCATAAATTTCTAGGCATGTAACAGGACGTAAACCAAGCAAGCGTATCGTCATGTCACACAGGTCCTTGAGTTGGATGTTGCCAAGTTGGCACCGCGCCCTACGCATTGTGAAATCAATTTACTGTCAAATATAAAGGGAATAAATCTGAAAAGGTATAAGAAGTGCTTTGAAGTTAGGAAGATGAAAGAATAGGCCCCACTCACCTCACAAAGCACACAGCCAGCAGACCAGAAAGACGACGCCTGGCGCCCAGCTTTACTTGTGGCCAGCGGGATTGCATCAGCCCCTGCACGCTCCAAGAACAATCTGCTTTTATAGTATATATAAAATATTACTTATCTCCGTTAAATAGTTTTCAATCCAGTAAAAACCTGAACAAAAGACTCACTTCAAACCATACAACGCTTATACAGTAGAATATCGTATGTATGTACTGAAAGCTGACAACCAACGGTATTAATTTTAAATTATAACATTTTCAGACAGTATGCGGCAATATTTCATGACACTGGAACATAACTTTACAGACAGCAAAGTCCAACAACCCGTACTGCAATATTCATTAACAACCATTTTTCTGTTTTAACGTGTAAATTAAACTAATTTATTTGTACGAACGATGTCAAATGACATTACCATTTGGCACATTTCAGTTTCAAAGTCTGTTTGAAAACGACTAGCATCAATTAATGTGTTTTGAGGAAGTATTTAATTATTAAATACTCTCGCGTTTAACAAATTCCAAAAGTATCACATTAATATATAAAATGTCTCTTATTAAAACTGCATGATATCGAATGTTGGGCGTGCAGGGAAACCTTACGCACTAACGTGGTAACTGACGTGACACAAACAAAATTTTGACTTTGATGCTCCCGTCTGGTCAGACTTTGACAACTTTGCCAGCTGGGTAGAGCTCTGACACATGACTCTGCTGAAATCACCATCACAACAAACTCAATATTATTCACCATGGACAATACATGAGCAAACAAGGAAAAATTGGATATGACACAGAAAAACTAACAGCTCAAAGCAGCATAACATCAAAGTCACTATTATTCACTAAACAAATACATTAGCAAAACAGAAAAGACTGGAATTGACACAGAAGACAACTAGCAGCTGCCACTTACACAACAAAGTCACTATTATTCACCAAAATAATTGATAAGCAAAAAAGAATAAATTGGAAACGACAGCTAAAACCATCAACACAACAATGTCACTTTTATTCACCAAAATAAATAATAATTAAACAATAAAGAATGGAAATTACATTATTATTATTATTCACCAAAATAATTGATAATCAGACAAGAATAAATTGGAAACGCCAACTAAAACCATCAACACAACAATGTCACTTTTATTCACTGAAACAAATCATAATCAAACAAGAAAAGAATGGAAATTATATACGAGAAACTAAAAGCTAGAGACACCATCAGAAACGACAAACTCCACATGTACAAAACATAAGCAAATAATCCAAGATATGAATGTGATACCATATAATTGTAACTCATACCTTCCAAAGCTGACATCTAACAAGTACGACGCAGAAAAATAACAACACAAGGCAAACAATGATTTACATCACACCTTACATAAAATATTCATAAAACATGATAGTGTGACTAATTATTCATTAATGTTACTCAACAAAGAAGATAAACACGAAAACACTTTACCTTGCCCTAAGTTTAGGATGTAACCAACAATTCCAAAAAATAAATTTGAATAAGACGCGCAATATTAACCAGTTTTGGAAGAACAGCAGGAATGAAAACATCATTGTAATAAAGTAGTACTTAAATAAATTGTGACTAAAAGTTTCATAAGCATTGAATACACACAGTAGTCAATTCAAAACAACACGGTACAAAATTTCATAGAAAAGATTGGAAAATATGTTACTAACATGTATTTCAATACACAAACGTATCAAATGGGTACAAGAATATAAAAATTGTTTGTTACTAAAAATAATGTTGGAGAAATAAAATTTCCCATAAACATGAAAACTTTAAAATGTACATAATCATTGGAATGATACATAAATACGTTTAATACAATGAGGACACAAGAGAAGGAAATTGCACAAACCTTACAGGCATCAGAATGAAAGATAAATAACCTATTTAATATGGGCAAAATAAACAAATTAGGAACAAGAGGCATATAAATCAGACTGAAATCTGAATAATTAAGAAAAAAATTCATGTCGATCTGAGCAGAATGGTAAAAGAAGTTACGTTTCTTTTTCAGCGCTTCTGGGTAGGTTACTACGGTCGGGTGTTCAGCAGGATCATATGCGGTGTGCCCAAGTATCTGGTGACATAACTATAACGATAAATTTTTAACCACACCAACGCTTAGAGCCGTTGCCAGTCCTAAGTCTGGATGAAGTGGGAAGGGGAATTTTCGCCATACTTATGTTCGCCAGACACTGAAGACTAAAGACGTAACCTTTCTTTCAGTTCCTGATGCGCAATTCCACTCCTGTGTCCTTATGAATAACAATTGCATTTTCAACTCTTGCACGAATTTGATACATTTTTGCACTTTTTATCTAAACATTTCTCTTGTAGTTGTTAATTTACTTTATTAATGTTTAGTGCAATTTTATTAGCTTAAGTAATTAAGATATTACAGTTCTTTAACTTCTTAAATGACATACAACAATATCATTATAATAGTCAATGTTTTACGCAGTACATATATTTCTTATATAGCAATATTCGTTAAAAACTCTTGATTATTAATAATAACGGACTAATGACCTTATCTTGATTTCGCACGAAAATCAAATAACGAAAACTTTCCCGGTTTATCTGTTGAAGAAAACGTTCTCGAGATTCCACACGTGTTAAACAGCGCTTATTGATGAACAAATGCATTGTCGTCTTCAATACGCAATAATATGATGAATGCTTATGTTCATCGAAAAAGCGAGTAATAATCGCTGTTTGACCCGTGGGAAACTCGAGAACGCTTTCTTCATCGGAAATAATCATTACAAAAAGATTAAATTTTTAATTAATATTGAACCTATCAGTTTATACAACTCGAAAATTGTCGTAGCAGTGTCAAAAAATAATTAAATCAAAATATATGAATAGTGTGTTACAGAGAATATAAGAAGACGGCAGTTATATAACAGACGGATGCAATAGTTCTTTCATTATATTTAAAATGTATGTACTGCGCGATTTGATTTATATATTAGAAATGGTCCTATTAATTGAACAAATCTTAAAAATAGTTTACGATCATTTTTTGTTTATTTATACCTATTAAGTTCTAATAATTATGTTAAATCAAATATTGGTGATCATATTGAGTGTAAGAAAAACTTACAGGTTGCATAAAATGGGTCAATACAAACATATTTCCCATTTTGTCGGAGACGCTCCGTTACTGCGTAATTTTAGGAATAGCTCAGTCCTCATCGGACACATTTCTTCAGCAACAGGCGAGCAACGTCGACTTATAAACCTTGTTTTTGCTTTAAATGGCCACATTTTTATCCGAGAGGCTGTTCAAAGTCACAACCAGCACTTATGGGTTTAGGAAACAGACTTTTCTGTTAACGTATGCTATAAAATTCTCAGAAATTTTTTGAATGGTCCATTATTGTTTCCATTCATGAAATTGTATAATGGAAGCGGTGAAACGGCAGTCGGGTTTTTTGAATTACATTTATCAGTTTCTTTTTTTCGATTTTCACAGTAACCAAGCGTCTCAGCCAAAAATTCCAAAAGAGAAAAAAATTGTATTGAGGTATTTTATCCCTACTGTAAATTTGGTGCTATTATTTTTATTAGAGCCTAAATATGTAAATCAAATTTATCACGTTATAAATACATGATAAATTATAATCCATTTATATAGTCCATTGTTTCGAATTTTATAAACTATAGAAAACAACTTATATTCCAATTTTGGATGTTTTTTTTCTATCTGTTAACAGATGGTTGTGCTCCTGCTGGTAACGTGTGTCACCATGGCGATATCTGATGCGCTTCCCGTGTTTGGGACGAAGCGTTATGGTAGAACACCATCACCGTCGCACCTGTCATGGAGCCTCCTACCTATGCACCACTACGCTCCTAGAGCAGCCTACATGCCGTACCAACCGGGACCCTCACCTGCCGCTGCATACCATGACTTCCCAGACTACTACTACTCAACACCCTTCTACACAAGCGGGAAATACGTATACGCAGCACCACCACCACCTCCTCTGACGTCGTATTATTACCCAGACGCTATGGCCATGCCACAACACGGTTACGGTTACTACAGTTACGACGACGAAATGATCGGCAGCGATCCTGTTGATAATATACAGGATGAGATACAACAGGAAGAGGAACGAGAAGAAAGAGAAGAAGCTTTACCTATTGGTCAAGAAACGTGGTATGAAAATAGCGACAGTAGTAATGATAACATGGCTGACGTTAACGCGATATTCTTGCAGAATCTTATATTGAGCCAGATGTACAATGACCAGATTTCAAGATCTTCTGGAGAAAGTGACATCTTCCGAGATCAGCAGAGGCCGATCGGGCAGGATCGTTACGGATACTATCCAGTAGAAGAGGATGGTTCTTTCAACGATGATAGATGGATGTACGGAGATGAGGCAGTCAGCGATGACTACTCGCCCGTCATTTCTCAGGGTCCGTACGACGATCAGGACGTAAGGGACCTCAAGCTGTTGGCCAAGAAGATGCGTCGACCCTGGATATCTTCTGCCGACTCAACTGGCAAACGTAGTGGTGCTCCTTCTCTTGACAAGAAGGAACCGGAGTTCGTAGCCGAGCTTGGCCCCTGGTTTGAGGGTAGCTTGCGTTTCTCCGACAGGAAGACTCCGGCAATGACTACTGGCGCCGTTCCAGCGACTACTACAGCACCGACCATGACCACCACCATGACGACGACGACGATTAAGCCAGCTCTCGACGACAAGCGCCGTGGGATGAAAGAGGTGGCTGTACCCAGACCCGCTGCTCCTCCAAGGCGCCCGTATTCTACACGGAGTGACCATTCGGTATACGATACTATAAAGAAGCTCTTGAGTATGGAGGCCGGCCTTGACGATAAGGTAAGAAAAATGTTCCCGTTACTACTAAAAGGTATTTGATTTTCAGCTATTAATTCATCTTCTAATTATAAATTCACCACAAATGGGTCAGTATTTCAGTAGGCGAGTACAATTACACTTGCCAAATAATAATTTAGAAAAATTTCAAAGGCTGCGTCTAAACTAATTTTTTTATGATAAAATAACAATTTAAAACGTTAAGAACCATAACTGTTTGGCTACTAACCGCAGTTAATTATTTGAAAAATTGATTAAATGAGCTTACATTGACATATATGCGATTAATGTTTCTTAGAGTAAAAAAAATTAACTCCTTAAAGGATATGTACGGACGAAAGTTTCTGTTGGAGTCGCTATCCACCCTTGATACCTTTTGCTTCACGATTTGGTATAACAAAATCATCTCGTTTTTATAACAACGCAGAACAAGTTTAGCTTCGAAATTTCTGATGTTTAACATAAATCAATTTGAATTAAATTACTTTTTTTACAGTTACTGATATTTAATCTGCCATATAAGTGGAATATAAAATTTTTAAAGACATTCGACTGAAAATTAGTGTCACTTACAACGTAAATATCTCTCAAAATCATCAATTTCAATTTTATTGACGTTTATTAATAGATATAACTGACAAAAGTTATCACTACGAACTGAATTATTTACCCATAAAAGTTTTTGAACTATAAATGTGAATTACAGACCTACAGATGAAACTAAATTACTTTAGAGGAAAATAACATTAATCGGTAATAAATAAAGGTTGACCACATAATTTAAAGGACTGATAAAAACAATTGGTGGAACATGTTATCTATAGCTATTAATTTTGTATGTGAACAAGCCCAAGGGAAATCATTTCATAAATGCTGAGCAGTAGGAAGCTGATTAAATTTCATTTATGATGACCAAGATAGGGCAACTCATAATTTGTTTGTTGAAAGTTTCGGGTACTGTTGTCGAACCTTTAAATATGAAAGCTTTTTAATTGGCTTGACTAAAGTGTATTACATCTGAAATTTAACGTTAACAAACTACGACTTGTTATTCAAAATTAAACTCGTTATTCTTGATGCCCTAACAATCATTATATAATCAAATTTACAGATTATAATTTTAGTAATCCAAACTTAAAATGTTATTTTACAATTTTGGAGATACATAACTTCTGAAATAGGTTCTCAATTGGTGTACTAGGCTGGAGAATAGTGTAGTAAACAGCAAGAATTAAACGATATCAACTGTAATTTTGCTAACGGATGGTGTAGAGATTAAGTCAGATTTCAATTGATCTCGATTAGGCTAGACTGCGAAGCATAACCCCTGCTATCTATGCCGCATTGCGACACACGTTCCTAGACTCAGCTGACACCAGTATGCAAAACACAAATCCTCGGGTGGTACCGCGACTGCTAACAGGATCAATGAGCAGCCGCTCCCGGGCGAGCATCAATGGAGCCGGCCCAGGGTTGGAACCCTGCCATTCATAAGCCAACATGACGTCAATGCCCGGTTTGGGAGAGGGGATCCTGGCTCGCAGCCAGGAATCTCTTCCCGATTCCCACCCCATAGCGTGGGTTCATTCATGAAAGCCTCGCAGCTGACGCACTTGCAAAATGTTCAATAACACTCACGTGCCTGATTATTAAAGGCAATTAATTAAAATTCTGTTTGCCCCACGTATTACTAATGACTTCCCATATTGGATTTCTTGTTCCATGGAAACTAGTTTGAAATTATTTACTGAATTTGCCAAAATTGATAAATAAATTCATAGTGTTTCACAGATACTGATTTTACAATCTTACCCATATTAAACTTCGAAACTCATTCAATTGTTGACTAATTAAGGGCTTCATAATCCCTCATAACTAATAATTATCTAAATCAAGAAGGACCTTCAAATGAGCTTTTATTTTAAGGAATTTATTAGAACACTTTTCGATAAGGAACGCTACATATATGAATAAAAACAGTGATACTTATCTAATTGAAATAATAAAGTAAATTTATAGTTTGACAAAACGCTTAGAAGAAGATTATTAATTAACCATTTAATTAATGCGGATTACCTCTAGGTTTCGTCCTTAATTTAGGACGTCATCAAGTAATCAATAAAAAATAAGATGATTTCATGAAAGATTTTGAATACTCTGTTAAATTTAACTGTTTTCTCGTCTAAGGTTTCCAAGCAATTATTAAGTTCTATAATTTTTTTCTAATTTTTATATTCATTGTATTTCGGTTACAACAGTGTTGAAAGAAACAACATTCTTTTAGAAAAATTGAGTGCACCCGAATATAAAGAAGTTTTTATTACATTACAAATTTCAGAAACATGTTTGGCGAAATTTATAACAAGCCTAGGACATTTTAAGAACATTAATAATATTAGGATATTACTTACTCAATTTTAAATTTAAAAGCATACGCTGCAGAACTGTTGAGATTTTTGCAATTACACGCTTATAATAAGGATAAATTGAAATACTATCCTATATTTAGGATCAATATAGTAAATAATATTACTGTTTATTAATTTCAAACTATATTGAGACAATTTAGTGCTATAATCTATGTACAATGAACTCAAAGTTTAGACATAATAATTTCAAGGACTAGTTTATAACATAATATAAATTAAATTAAACGGGTAAGGGCAAAGTCATCGCAAATACGTAAAGACGTCAGAAAAATTAGATAAAACTATCCAATAATTGGATGAAAGTTGTTGCACAATCAGGCAATGCGAGAATATCTTCGCCTGTCGAGGACTTTCCGTAATGGAGGCAGTTGAGTGAAATCTGTTTTTGTGGTCCGATAAATCGAATTCTTTCGCCTCAGGGAACTCCCACCCATGTGGAAGCAGTTCCGCGCCCATAACTGATCGCAGCCGATAAATATTAAGAAACAGGGAAAGCTAATTAGCTCATCAGGCTTCCCGCAATCGCACTTAATTACAGTATCGGGTTCATCCGCCGCACAAGTGACGCTTCGTAACACCATTTCTATTTAAAATTAGCCCGTGATTTACCTGAATGTAAATGTGAAGTAGCCTATATCATATTTAACAATAATTAGAATGAAATATTTATTTATACGAAGAAATATTAATTTATGATAAAAATTACATTAGATTTTATTTAAATATTTCTCTTTATTACAATTATTCTAACAACTACATATCAAATGTTCAATCACATTACTTCGAATATTTAGATCTTCTCTATCATAACCATTTTATATTTTATGCATTAAATTATTATTTTAAATTACTTTGGAATCAAGTCTACCATTAAAACGTAACTTTTTCAATAACTCACGCGTGTATGAAATATTTACAAATAAACAGTTCTGCCAATATTTCAGAAAAAAAACTAAGTTCTTTTACGACGCAAAATATATTTACGAAGTCTTTACTATCTTCAAAATTTCATCCTAAACTGATTTTTTAATATATTGACGACATATTCAATATTCTTATAAAGACGAAAAAATATCTTTCCTTGATTATAAACTTAATTAGTACGAAAGTTACGTTTACAATGGAAATTCAAAACAATTATAGATTTAACTTTTTTGATATAACTGTCATTATAGAGAATAGTAAATTTTATGCCACTTGGTATACAAAACTGTACTAAATTACTTCTCCAAATAAAATTAGTTTCCGTATCGCAAGTAAAGGCAAAAATATCATTGTTTAAATGATCCGTTACCGTAGAGACCCAACATGTAATATTCATAGCCAGTCAATGTTATAACATTAAGACAAATGTCAGAGACAGTGCAAAGAATTTTGTGATTAATAACGTTTTAAATTATAAAAAGTGTCTAATAATGTTCGTTAAATTTTATTATTAGAAAAAGACGTTAAATAAAATATTAGTTTCTAATAAATGTTTCAGAAAGAGTATTTCGCAGTTGTAAAATGTAGTACCAGAATGATACGCGTTATAAAAAAATTAAAAACAAGACTCAAAGACTGATAAAATGTATTGTAGGTTTTCCAAATTTTAAAACACGTAATTAATTTTCATATTACAAAAAATAAACGTTTAAATATAAAATTTCCCGCTATGGACTATATCCATGGACAGATACAACCGCACGTGATTTAAATCTTGTAGAACGAAGGTAATTCCATAATTAAAAAAATTAATCTATGAAAATCAACGGGTTTTTGACAAAAGTAGTAATTTAATAGAATGAGACTTTTACTACTTTTCAACACAATCCTCACAAATATTAATGCAGCTTCTTCAACGGTGAATTAGTTTTTTAAAACTAAGTCAAAGAAGTCTTAGGGCTGTTATTCGAGTCACTTTCCCACATATTCTCTGACCTCAGCTTCTAACTGTTGGACCAAATTTCCATTACACGTTAAAGTATTGTTTATAAAAGGGTCATCTTTCCTTACATGATCTGCACACACTTTGAGCCTTATTTTGTTGCGTTAACTCTTCCGGGACCTACTTTGTTTTTCTTTACTTGATCTTGTAGCTGATAACTGTATGAATTGTGCCAACTCTTACTTCAAACTATTTGATATATCTTCAAAAATAATACTTCGGTATTCACTAATAACGTCGCCAATGCGGGGTTCAAACGATTCATCAGGTCGTCCAGGATGTTGCGCGTGTGAATCGACCATTTTTTAACTGTTATACCCGATACAAAAATTTCAACGTCGTGTGAAATCATTCGATAAGTGACTCATGCTTTTTATCTTCAGAAAGCAAAAATAGCTTCAATGAGCACCGTTTAAGGAACGTGGAAACTTTAAGCGGACACGTCATCCATAATTGCAGGTTACAGGTTATAAATACATTCGTCCTAAAGTCAGAATACTACTAAAGACGCTATTTTTTATAAGTCAATCGGTCCCTTTTATTACTGACTGCCCTTGTTATAACTGAATAAACTTTCTACTTTTTGTGTAAATTGGTTGTTTTATTTTATCACTACATAATTTTATGTAAAAAATGGCTGTTAATGGAAATAACAGTTGATATTCATTATTAATAATTATAAATCATCATTCTTTGGCATCATCTACCTCCGATATTAATCAAACTTAAAGTTTTTGATTATATTAAGAAAAAAGTATTTTTGTTAATAAATCGAGATTTGGTATTTGTGTAGTTGGCAATTTCGGCCTACAAATGTGTTTTAATGTTTTACGTGTGCTTTAAAGTTAAGTTCCAAAAACCGTAAATCATACCTGTATGTTTTCCAGGGTGTTCGGCGTCCACCTCAGAAGAGGTTCGTGTCCAGCGAAGACTCGTTGGTGGAACAGCTTGGCGGCCTCAAGAAGCTTGCCGCTTAAGTCTCAGGTGAGACGAATGCGGATGAACCGCACGGGAGAAAATTGTGATGCGTTACATCTGCCCCAAGCATTCGAATGTGAAATCCTCCATAGATAAAGTATTAGTAGTGCCACATTGCATTCATTAACATTTCTGCATTTTTGTTAGAGTTAAACAGCGGTATCATATATTCATGCGTACATGAAAATGTAAAATGATTCCGCAACCCAAGAGCGAAATAATTAGTTCAACTAAGATTCAATATCACTACTGTAAAAATTTTATTTAATCAATATAATAATTTTCTAATATAAAGCCACCGTAGCACTGATATTTGTGTGCTTTTTATAAACTAAATATTTCGCTGGCATAAAAGCTGAATTTTTGCAATAACAATTTATAGGAAGCTATATGTTCAGTGTATATATTGTAATTACACATTTCTTATTTAAAACCGGAGGGGAACAGATGTAACGTAAAACTTCGAAAATATTGTTCAGCGTTATCAATACTATACTATATTTTAACTGATATATTCCACTGCAAGACTTTTACATTCAATTGGCTGCTAGATAAGGCAGCGAATAACTTTGTATTTAAACTGTCCAATTATCAAAATTCAATATGATCACACTGCGTGTCACAGTGAAATCTCTGGACTTCCAGATTATTTAAGGATTATTTAGTCATAAAAGAATATTTGTGTACATCACGAGAGAAAACTCAAAATATAAAAAGACCAAATAGATCCCATAAATAGATAAATTTCCGATGTTTTTGTCAAAATTAAATTTTGTACTGTATTTTAATACATCACGTATGTTTTCTCGGACGTTACGGCACTTCTTAAAATAAATATATTCGTTTGCTGCCTAACAGTACTAGCAGTTAGTTTATTACGTAGTGCCAAATAAATTTTATTGTTTCTCGTCTACTGTACAAATGTAAA
This sequence comes from Eucriotettix oculatus, assembly GCA_034510155.1. NCBI lineage: Eukaryota > Metazoa > Arthropoda > Insecta > Orthoptera > Tetrigidae > Eucriotettix > Eucriotettix oculatus. The sequence continues at coordinate 57,400,564 of CM067378.1, read as the reverse complement.
ACATATTGTATATAGCACATGACGTATATATTTACTTAAAACAAGAATCTGTTTCTTCGCAAAAGTAAAAGTCTCTTTTGTGCTTACGAAATATTCAACCTGTAAACGTAGTCTTTACTTAAGTATTAACTTTAAACATATTATTTAATGTAACTAAGACTTATGAAAGACTGGTACATGCTCAGTATATAGCTATAGCCTCAAATTTCAGACTTCCATGAGTGTCTACAGGCGTTCGTCTTAGCCGGTAGTGTATATTTTAATAGATGCGTCTTAGTATTACGTTAGAAATGCCGTGGGTGTGTATATATTGGTATTATTCAGGTAACTGTATCAGGTTGAACAGGGTTAGGAATGCAAGAGGCTCGGACATAAAGTGCGGTAAATTGTACAGTTATAAAAAAATGTAACACTAATTCAGTTATGGGCTCGGTTGAAATTACTATCTGTAAATATTAAGAAAGTTGTTAGAAACATTTATCGATCCCTTTCTTTAAAACAATTCTGCTATCTTCTTTTCTTCTTAGTTTAGAAATCGTAAGATTGCAATTACTTTTTCACTAAATCTCTTATAACACGTTATATATCATTATTAATGAGTTACTTCCTATATTTCGATAAGTAATAAAGATAAATAAAAAATTCCGGTACATAACAAAGCGCTTAATATCAAGAGTTTAGTTTGGTATCATACTGTACAAAAGACAGGGTAAGAGATTGCAGCAATTTCAAGGAGTATTATCTACTCAACCACCATTTTTTGTGCCGTAGTTTGTGAATGAATGACAAAATATTTTTCGCGAGGTGTAATTAAATTCCATTTCTTCTACTATTGCGGCTTAAGGCACTAACGACAAGTAGTCAAAGCAACGAAACTTGACGACTAGTTCCGCATATTCCAAGAATTTGACTGATTTCAATATCTAAATACTTATAGTCTCTATTCTGACGATCCATATTGGTACTAATATTCCATTGTCAATTAAAGAACTGCATTATGAATGACTTGTTTTAGAATATATTTATTATTACAATATTCTATTTTGAACTGTAATGAACTGATTTAAAGCAATGCAAGTATATTACTTAATTTTTATAGTTATTGTTGGTCATCACGATTCAACATGCACTGGTGAATTTGTAGCCTTAAGAAATTATAGAGACTAAACGCTGAGTATCTCTGAATGCATATTTTGGAATATTCATTTGCGTCTCAAGAACTATCATTCTTCGATTTCCATTATTTGTTGTAATTCAGCTAAATAAAAATTAATATTATGATTTAGTTGTTCCACGATAGTTTCATTTTTAATGATGTAGTATAATTAATTAATTTAAAAAAATTCTTTGTTCATGCAAAAGTAGCGCAAAGAATACTTAAAATTTCATAATCTTCTGATCGAAATAGATGCACGCATTTTTTTCTTTTTGTTTTCTGACCTATTCCTTTGAATGAGTTTTTTATTTTTAGGAATTCAAGTTCTTTTTTAATTTGCGTATGTAACTGCAAAAAATTAACGCGTGTTAAGATTTAAAAGAGGAAAACTATTCTAAATTTCAACACTTCGCCGTGTTGTAAAGAGAAAATAGGGACTGTTCAGTAGCAGATCTAGTACCTCGTGACATTTTCTATAGTTGTTTGCGCTTTATAGTTTTTATCTGGCGGTGCTCTCAATTTAGTATCAGTCTGTTGAAAGTAGAATAGAATTTCTCAAATCAATTTCAATTAAACACGCTTTTCATATTTTGAAACCTACCGGTTTGTTAGTAATCTATTTATGTGCGTATCCAACGCTATGAAAAGTTCCGCAAATTCGGCTTTCATTCTGGCCTCCAGATTGTATCAACACAACGTTTCGGTGTCTTGCCCTTTCGAATCTGTATGAAACAAAAAACAGGCCCACGTTGCTTATTTTCTGAATCAAAAATGAATGGTCGTTGTCGAAACCTACTTTTACAATCTCTCAGACCCGTGTGAAAAACCCGAGAGTTCTGCCCGAGGTGTACGAACAGCTAAAATCCTGCTGTCTTTGATCTTTTCCAAAGTGGAACACTGCAGCCAATTTAATGCTTCTCGATGTTTTTTTACATATCGCGTGCATTGAAGCGTCGGAGAATTGGGTCGCAAACTCCGTGAATAAATGCGCACCAACTGAACCTTCTAAAAATAGCTGCACCAACCTGTGTTCCCCTTTCCTGGTAGAAATACTGCACTCCGTTTTAGAACCGTTTAATTTGAGAGTAGTGCGGAACTGAATGTCGCTCAGGTCATATTCAGGCCGCAACCTATTGTAAATAATATGAAATTATTCAAAAACTATAGACGGAAATAGTGATTAATAACTCATAGCGTTTAATATAGATACCATTAGCAAAAAGAAGTAAGAATTCCTAGCTAATGGTAAATATGATTTATCTGATTATAACTGTCCTCATTTTTAATTTGATCTCATACGACGCCCTGTCCACAAACAGAATTAGAGTCAGCAAATTCATATAACAATCAACTGAATAGGGAAAGGCAAAGGGACTGAGAAAGTATTCTGTTCGAAAGTATAGTGAAATTATTAGTATGATTATTAAGGTCGACCCTCGTGAGAATTACGGTCACCGGACAACGACACCCTTCACTCTACACGAGATATAAAGACGTTCATGAAGGCCAACGCGCAAATAATTGCATATATATTTTGAGAGAAAGAAAAGTTGGGTCGACCAAGGGCATTATAATTCTGATTGCATGTTAATATGGCCAGTTCCTTGCATCTGTTCGTCATTGGTTGTCAGGATTGTCCTCCAGAAAGTTGCTGCGCGTTGACTTAGAGTACCTGCTTAAGACTGCCACGAGGTCTCATCTTAAGGAAGGTTTAAACTTTCTGTTGCGGCTGCTATTTTCGTGCATAGATTCTCATCTAGCCTAGAAGTAACTTCCTGATTGTTACATTACGAATATTTTGATTAGGAACCAAACGAAAACAAAAAATAACTATCTGTACATATCCCCGCTTGATGAAATATTTTGTAACAACATTGTAAATACTATATTTTCATACGTTAAAATGGTTAATACATCAATATTATATGTTACTGTAATTAATAATAATTATTATAAATATTGTAAAATATATTGTACGATGTGCTGTGCATGTAAATCGTGTGATTTATGATAATAAAACTTATATACACAAAACTAATATTTATTAAAAAACCTTTCACAAATCCAATCTTCACCATTATAATCGTCTTTTATTCAAATAACGAGATTCCACTTTTATATTTAAATAAGGTTCAAATCAATTCAATTTAGCATAAACTTGTACCATTTTATTAATATTCATATATCAACAAAATATTTAGGCATCAGTAACATTAAGAACTCAGTTACATTACCCGTAAATTCAAGTCATTATTCAGTTCAAAGTATATCATCATGCAAAATAAGAAACCCAGTACATTTTATTTATAATTTGGAACTTTACATAATATTGGTTACCAAAATGTTATCTAATGTAGTAAATATGTTTCGTATAAAAATAATTTCATTTATTTTAACTATTAATTCCAATATTCCATATTTACATCTGTGAAAAATATATTTTATGTAACAATTTTATTGTATTAGGTGCGAATTTTCTAATTAATATATTTAGCACCATATTTATATTGACAATATATTATAATATTCGATATAAAAGATACTGTAACGATGTTTTCTAGACAGTTGGCACCGAATAGGTGGAAATATACAGTTTCGGGTCGCAAACACGATCGTAAAAGTTGGACCATATGCCGAAAGGTGGCGTCACCAAAGGAAGGACGGTCCTAAGTGGTCACGGTCCAATGGCAGGTCTTGAAATTATTGACAGATGGCCGGTCTCATGACTTTTGTGTCGAGATTCTCGCTCTGTTACTGGATTCAGATGCTTTGGGTTTATTTGACAGCGTCTCAGAAGAGAATCAGTTTTACTATTCGATTGCCTCACAGGATGGAGATAGATTCGCATGCCGTCTACTGCTGCCGCCACTGAGGTCGCTTCAAGTGTTCCAGACTTTGCAGTAGCTACTGGTAAGCCTCATATGCCTAAGCCCGGGTTCCGCGCAGAGTTGCACCCGTAAGCCATCGCAGATAATCTTGGGAGACGGAGCTCCCATTTCCCTCAGTAGATTGGCAGATGCAATTTTCAACTGTGGGTGAAAACCAATAAGTAAGTCCATTTCATTATTTCCTAAGTATAACATTTTTTTAAGAAATATTGTAAGTCGTTATTTACTGCAATCTTCCTTTTATGGTAACCCCTAAATCAGGAATATCTGCAAATTAATAAGTGTGTATCTATTATATGAAAAATAAATCTCCCACAGGTATTCCCTGACATTTTTTAGGTTAATAGGCTACATGAGGCTGATCCTGAAAAGTCAGCTCCCCTTTAATAGTATAGGAAGGGAATTGAAAAGGGGGTGTGTGGAAGGTAGAACAAGGTAGCCAAGGGTTGACTAGGGCCTCCAGGCTATAGTTTAAGGACCCAACCGAGTGTTTCGCCTAAAGAGATGCAGGGAAAACCCTAGAGCCTGCATCAGGTAGGTAGGGAATTGGATACTATTCTCACGCTCTTCCAAATGACGGGAGACGAGTTTTCTGTTGGGTCGCAGCATTCCCTTCGCCGTGTCCCCATCAGTTTTAGGAGGCAGCTGGCTGACTGATCCAATGGGATCAGCGGACAACTCTTACCTTATGCCCCTGGTCTTCTACCCAGTACATAAACCTCCCAAAATAGGTGAAGGTGTCTCGGCATGTGAGAACTTTGAAAAAACTCAGAGAGAGTACGAGACATTCCCGACATAATCAGGCGAGCCCCGCAGTCACTCTGAGGCGAAATACCTGCAAGAGAAAATTCCCACAGGTGGGGTACCTGGGGGATGTGGATAATTTTTTGGGGTTAACAGGCTACATAAGGGTGATCCTGAAACAGGGAAACAGCTATTTAAAATGATAGAAATCGGGGCCAAGGCTTCGTGGCTGGAAAGGATAACCAGTAAACCTGCCAGTACGATAGAGGGAAGGAGACTTAGTTTCGCAATCGTAAATTGAAAAATATAACTTGACTGATGGCAAACTTTAATTATTGAAATGATATGTACTGTTACCGGTAGTTACATTCAAATTTGTTGTTTATAAAGAGAATAGAGGTCTGAAATTTTCATGGTTAACTCTTCTCGTATTCGGAATTTCGCTACTTAGTATAATTGAACTGTTCACCCACTACTACTGAGCTCATCAATCAAGCTAAGAATAAAGATAAAGGCTGGATTCATTATCCGTGAAACAGGACAAAAGCTATAGCATTAGTCCCTTATTTCTTTTCGAATGACTGATATTTTTATGAGTTTCTGTTTGACGTCAGTTAATTTCAAGACAATTTATACAAAATAATCTGTACTGTTCTTTACTGTCACTTAGAGAAAACACACCGTCTCTAAATATAATTAAAATTTTTAATAAGGTTTCTAGGTTTTTTATGTTTAACCAATCAAAAATAATTCCATTGCAATGCTATAATTTACTTAAAGATAATAATTTTTGAGAAACTGTTAAAATATATATTCTATTACATAACTCTGAATTATTATAATACAAATCAGCGAAGCAAGTAAACAGCAGGAACCCCATTTCATTTTCTGATGTGTCACTACAATGAACGAAGTAGTGAGCAGGTTTCCGAACAAGAAGGCGTCAGCCCCCAATATTATTGATAGGAAAGTTTGAATGAAAAAGTTTTAATTTCTTCGCCGGGCTTTAATCTGAAGACTTCTCAGATTTGCTGGCTGTTGCGACTTCCCATCGATCGCATAAACCGTCTCAGCAGCCTGGATTCCACCCACACTTTACAAAAATAAACCAAGAATATACATGGTTTCTCTAACTTGGCTTCTCAAGTATTTGTATATTAATGAGGGTGAGCAGTCTCTATTAAATATAATAATAGGTTTAGCTCTGTATCACTCGGTTTAATAGTCATCAATCGAAAAGTAAAGTTTGTGAGCTGATATAACATAAGAAACAATCAATCCTTACAACTTTCAGAATGGTTCCTTTCAAGATATTATTTTGAAATCAAATTTAAATCTTTATTGTATTACCGATTAATGTACATCGGGTAATAAAAGTGCACAAACATAAAAAAGATGATAAAAGGGGTCAATACAAATATATTTCCCACAATGAAGTTTTGACAAAGACGCTTCATACTGCGCAATTTGAGAAAACAAACCAGAATTGGAATGATAAATTTGCGACTCTTGCCACATAAGAAGGTATATACAGACATTCTTTTTGTATACGGGACATCTTCGGGAATTGGACAGGAAGCAAAGTAGTTATCCAGATACGATATTTCCCAAGGTAACAAAATTTGCTGCAGTTTGATCATTTTATTCAGGTTGCTTCGTAACGTACACATCGAGTTGTATAATTCTTACATTTATTAATTTTTTTTTAATACTGGGACTATTCTTCCTAATAAATAACATTAAAATAATACAATTCAACTTACACGAATAGGGAAAGTCGGGGCAGAACGGGACACTTATTGTTTAATATTATTTTGTAAAATTATGTAAATATAAAAATGACTTCATAAAAGAATAAAAATTTATTTTATTTAATTACCTACTTAATCTAATATCAATGTAACTTAAAATAACTAATTTGGAAATTTAAAAATAAACAAATTTCCCGTTCTACTCCAACCCTGGGAATGTTACCTTAATTACAGTTAATACAACAGAATTCAATGAAAGAAAATCATAACTCCTTTATTTTTTGATTTTGCGTGTGTTTAATCGCTTTATCAATTTTTCCTTTCGCAAAGAAACAGTCGTTGCTAAGATTTTTCCGTTTTCCCGTACCTTTTCTTTCTTAATCTATTCTTTCTATGTAGATCATCCTGTAAATCATTCTTGTAACTTGAGTCTGCCCCTTTTCCTATTTTCCTTGACGAACATGTAACATTTTGCCTTATATAGTAGTATCCCATACCACTTCGCACACTAGTCTCAATTTAAGTTTCTTTTTACCTAGCCTTAATACAAGCAGATTTAAATTTTATATTTATTTTACGAATTTAAAAGCGGAATTTTTTGTGGATTACCTTTTGTTAAAATGCTGCAAAAATTATAAAGTCACAGATGTCAGACGCCAAAACTTAAGTTCATTCCCAAAGGTGGAGTCAAAGCTTCGTCAAGACGGCTGGCAGGACTTACTCCTTGACCACCGTGACCACCCTATTTTATAACCTACATCACTATCCAATAAAAAATAGGGTATCCCGCTCCCATCCCATATATTCATATAAAAGATAACTGTTTTATTATAAAACGCTTTCTAGTTGATTGTCTACCACTAAATACTAGTTATTTAAGTCTTAATTTTGTTACAAAATGAGGGAAGCGTATATATAATATGGCTTTTTAAATATTTATCTATTCAAATATTAATTTGTACGACCATATAAAAGCATATTATTACAAAATCAACGCAATATATATGATCTTACTAAGATTTATATTTGTAATTCCTCATCACATTGCACACAAACACAAGAAGTAATAAACTATAAAAGTTTACGTTTCTATTTTAAGGGTATACATAATAATGAGGTGTATATTAAACAATATATATACAAAACACTGAAAATGAAGTTATTCTTTTTTAATAAATATGTTTATCCTAAACAAAGTGCATACATAATAAATTGTTGGATGAATGTGACCAGAGTTTCTGCTTAAATGTATTTTTTTAAATAATCCTTTGGAAAATATACTTCGTCTTATACACTTCACAAAATAACACTATTCGGTTTTTATTATTAACAATTAAATTTGATTACTGGAGCCATTTAAAAGGTGAAAATTATTTTATTTTAGCATTTATTTTATAGCTAATGTTGTTATTGTGGTCGTATTCAGTCCTAAGACTGGTCTTATGCAACCCTCCATGCTAACCTATCCTGCGCAAGCCTTTTCATCTCCTCATAACTAGCACATCCTCCCTACTCTTCTTACAGTATTCCATCCTTGACCTCTCTCTTCTATTCTTACCCCACACACTTCTCTCTGGTGCTAATTTTACAAGACCCTCATTCGTAAAACGTGGCCCATTAATCTATGCCTTCTCTTGGTCTAGGTCCTCCATATTGTTCCCTCTTCCCCTATTCTGTTTAGAACTTCTTCGTTTGAGATTCTATCCGCCCTCTGATTTTCAGCATTAGCCTATAGCACCACATTTAAAACACTTCTAATCTTTTCCTTTCCGCAACTCATATCTTCAACGTTTCGCACCCATAATACGTTACACGCCATACGAATATTTTTGCAACGATTTCCTTGTATTCACACTTATATTACCCGTAAGTAAATTCCTCTTTCTCGTGAAAGCCTCCCTGGCCTGTGGTATCCTACTCTTTATGTCTACTATACTTCTACCATCCCTAGTTATTACCATTCCCAAGTTGCAGAATTCCTTAACTTCAGTCAAAATATCCCCTCTAAAATAGAAATGAGAAAATAATAATTTTTAAAAATATATTAACATTTTTTTTTGAGTTGGCAGGTGGAAAATCTTCAGAAAGACGCCATGAAGCCCGTACTTCACGGTGTGTGGGATTTTTACCCACTAAAAACCACCTCCGTAACTAAAACTGGTCTGTAGAGACCAACCATTAGTTTTATTTTGTTAATTCTTATATCTAGTTCCTTATTTGCTAAATTACTCCAATGACATCCTTTAGTTTTCATTGTTGTCCTACGACTGTATTTCACGCTCCACGCAGCGTGCTTTATTTTGTAATTTGTCATACTAATTCAAATGGTTTCCTTCGCTTGAGTCTTCTGAACAGGTATTTATTGTCCGAGAGCTGAAGAACTTCTGTATTTTCATGCCGGCGAAGCCTTTCTTCGTGCTTGCCCGCAAATCTTTTAATTTCTTCTTTGACAGTTGGAATGGCAAGGTCTTTATGGATATCAGCGTTTCTAATGTACCATGGGGCATTCACCATGGAACGTAAAACTTTATTTTGGAACGTCTGTATTTAATTGATATTATTTTCTTTTGCACATTGTATTTTCTGCTTCTAGGTTTGATAGAAATTGTCTGATTGAGTCCTCTTTGAACTTTCGAATTTCACGCTTCAGTTTTTGTGTTTTGTTATTAAGGATATTCTTATCGATATATTAACATAAAATACATTTATTATTCTGAATATGACGTAGAAGCTGATGAAATCTTGTCTAGTATGGCCACCCTCAGAGAGTTTGAGAACTGCAGAGAATTACATACTTCTTGCTTTTCTTTATCCGCCAGACACGCCCAATTTCCGGTTGCCTGAAGAAATAGGATATGTCTGGAGGCTGGTTCCAGGAAATTCCTTGGTGATCAGCTGCTGTTCTCAGTGACCCCAGACTGGCTCTCATTTCCTGCTTCCTTCCTTCTTACTTGGGTCAGGATTGTGTTACATTTGAAAGATGCTTGGGAATGTATGCAGTTATTATTAAAAACCCAGGAAAAATGGATTTTTGACATTATTAAGGATGTATAGAAACGTTTCTCGGATTTCCAACTGGGAAAGCCTTCGTTCTTTAATTAAGGATGTAGGTTGAACATTTAAACAGATTATGATTGGCGGTTAAGTTTTCTTTGAGTGTAGTTGAAGACTAAGTTTTAAGAGAGAGCAAAGCGAAATTCGAGATTGCCCTGGAACATTTAAATAACGGAACGAAGGTGTGATACAGTCCGGAGTTCCAAAGTTCTCTTCATTGTTCAACGTGGAAGTTTGCTTGGGTCCAGTAACAGTTCCAGGCAAGCTGAGAAGATAAGGTAATTGCCACTGTTTGTAACCTTTTGCCGATTTCCTGGTATAGCCAATTCCAAGTAGGATTTGAGTTAGTGATTCTGCTGTATGGGAAGGCCCGTTCAGACGACCCTAAGTTAGAACTCATGTAATTAGTTGTAATAAATTTAATTTGTATAAATTGTGTAAATAAATATATATATATAGTGTTTTTGATAATACGAAACCGGCTATACCAATTAGGATTCATCCAATTAGCGTACATAAGTAAAAATTCAATATTGTTCACATATTACCCCCCCCCCCCATTTATTACAAACTGAGTCATGGCCTTTTAAATCTTCAAACAATGGAAAATTCGTTTAATTTCTAAGAATTCTGTAACAATATTTTTAAAGTTCACAAATGTATGTTAACGTTGAATTACGCATCACAAATTAAATTAGTTGCAAATAAAAGGGTGTCTCAATATTATTCATCATGACATTACCACATAAAATATAACAAACGTAACCGTTAAATGGTCGCATTTGGTCTACGGGGTCCCCATTGTACTTATAGGTAATATTTATTATTTAACTAACGGTAACCGTATTCCAGGTTTACTTATAGCCAAGGAGAATGTACGAGTGAAAGGTGCATAGATTCCAAAAAGCAAGTGGCTAATATATTTCCGTTTAGTAAGGTTTAAATATACACCGTACATCCTGTAGAAATCACGCAACCACTAAAAGGTTGATTCCTTTTGTACTATTTTCGGTAATGAAACCGGTCCAATTGTATTTTTCTCTTTTGCGAGGCATGAGTTTGTTAACCCTAGTAGCTCCCACAAGGGACTGCACCTCAGTGTTGTGTGAGATGTTTACCCCATAAAACAACAGACCCTTTCTGCTAGGCCTTTAGTTCCACCCAGGGGTCGCGTTCGCATGACTTCGCGGTGATGGCGTCACTTACAACATTTGACGCTTTTTTGCTTCATCCTGAATTATGCAAAGTCTGTAAAGTATTTCTTCATATTACTTACATTCATCTATTTTCTGACGAAAAATTTATCCTTCACGTCAATTTTATGTACACAGTCGGTTTTCTTAATGTTACTGCCCAAGTAAATAGCTATCATGTTGTCCTTTAGAAAATAAGACGGAAATAAAATACTCAAATTATGTCCAATTTATTATGAATTTCATTCTCTACTTGTTTCAGTTTTCTTTACTGCTAAATTTAGTTTCTAAATTCGATAATTACACTAGACTACAATTATAAAAGTTAAGAACTGAAACGTAATTATTGGTAATTGCATGAAGATATTAATTAAACATTTCAATTTGACATTGAACAGACTAAAAGGAGACCATATATATATTTTTTTGTTATTTGAATATTATCATAACAATAATGCATATGAATTTTATTTTAAGATGTTGAAGAGCTCCTCTTGGCATATACTGGTTTTGTAACTCTCCATTGATACAGCCCATCTGTCTTTATTACTATTCACTTTGACGTCCCACGTAGAAATAAACACACAATGGAAACTGAGTAAATATCGTTTTCTCTTACATAATTCACCTTGGTAGACTGCCCAGGTTCTTTTCTTTTTTGATTTTTAGATTCAATTCCGCAATCATTTATTACTGACAAAGATTAACTGTGATAATACTGTACTATCCAAATAGATCAGAGAAAATTCGTAGTAGTCCTATAAATTATGATTAATATCATTCATACTTCATTACTATTTCTTTACAGTAAAAATATTTTATTAACTAAAGAAAGACACAAACCATTATATATAATATTGTTAGGAATAGACTAATTTCAATTAATTCATATCAATTAATCGTAATTTTGTATAACGTTTACATTCACGCAAATCAGGCCTACTTACTGTTATGTAGTGGCTAGCGTCACTTGTCTCAGGTTACGGATCGATCCCCGGCAAGGGCATGAATTTTGGCGAGTCTAATGCATTTTGACAATTACCAAGTCTATTGCAGATTTCCTGCTTCCACGTTCGTACAGTAGAGTACTGCGTGGGTTCTTCATCAACCAACGGAAGGCAACAGGAAATCACCACTGTGTATAATTACCCTTGGAACAGGAAAATGATCTCTGCAGTGAACTTCCCTCACTTTCCGTTAGACAGAGCAGTATTAATCAATACGTAAATCATAGTTTAAATGTGGAAATTATCGATTATATTTAGAGAATGACATATAATTTAAATTTAGTATTTATTAATGTTCAATTAATAGAATATTCTAATTGATAATTTGATAAAATTATAATATAATTTTATAAATCCTTGTAGGTATAGAATGAACTATGTTTTAAAATAGCGTATATTAATTTATAAATCATATATCTATTTTTTAGGAAGCTAATTAGAAAATAATTTACTAATTGTGAATTCGTAAATTATCTAATATGATTGAACAAATTAACACTCAATAGTTCTGTTGTTGTTGTATTCAATCCTAAGGCTGGTCTGATGCAACCCTCCATGCTAACATATCCTGCGCAGGCCTTTTCATTTCCACATAGCTAACACATCCCACTTTCAAATTGTTCTCTCATACATAACATTATTACGCATAGTTAGTTTTTATATGGAACGATACAACTTTTAAATTGAGAAAAGAAAATTTCCATTAGGATGTCAACTTTAATTATTGAGGTCGTGTTTAATCCCCCAGTGACTTATTTTGTACAGTTAAGTTTGAAAATAAATCTCATGTACCGTTAACAGATATTTTTTAATGGATCGTGAGACTTGAAAACTTCTGTAAATAAGCAGAATATTACGGTATTATTTCGTTTCAAGTAATAAAACTCTACTACTAATTGCAACGTGTTAATTGTATTGAATTGTTTACAATATAAATAAACCAAAAGTGTAGTAACTGTTATTAGCCACATCAATTAATTTTAATTTATCCTATAATTAAAATAAATATTTTTATTTTCCTTGAAATAAGCTTATTTTTGTAGAACATATTCATTATTATAATTAATTATAGTACAATTTAAGGGCTGTTGTTCTTCATGAAGTGCATAATGGATTATACAGAAAGTAGCTTAATTAATAAAACAGTTAAAAGCCAAATAAGTGTCTGTCCCTACAACATGAATAAAACACGGTTTAATCCAAAAAGTAACGAAATGTGCGAGAAGTTGAAAAGTCATTCGAACTTGGTCGTACCTTTTATCATTAATTTTTATTTTCAGTTCGTTCAAATTAATATTAAATGCCTTAAATTAATTCTGTACTATTATACATAAATAGTCACTGAATAGTAATTTATTCTGCCGAAACGATAGGAACCGTGTTCCAATCAAACTTTTTAAAAGAATATTTCTTATAATATTGACTACTGTCAGGTTCTTTTAAGATATCGATAAATTTGCTTCAAGCATTTAATAATTAACAAATTCGCCGCTGAAAAATGATACATCAATACAATTAATTCAGTAATCCTTTTTACTGTTATACATATATATTTGAACTTTTTCCACTTACAAATGTGTTTTTTGACATATTTAATGAACTAGCATTGCCAGGGTGTTTATTTATATTATCCCGGTATATTATTTAATTCTTGGTTACTACATAACTAATTCGACATCGAAAACGTCACAATATGAACCTCAAATAATATTTCTAGAGAATCCAAATTAACCCCGGTACAATAGCGGGAATAAATATATTTTCAGTATTCTAACAGAATAATATTTATTCCCCACTTAATGGTTAAATATTTATTTAAATCGCATATTAAAGGTCGTAATGTAACACAGTGAGCCGCATTACACCGGTTTTCACACCAAACTCGATAGTTTGCTTAGCAATTACTAAATTTTAAAATTTATCTGACACGAGAAATAAAAGCAATTCATCAATTTATGTATATATCATATCGACGATCCAAAGAAGTTAATTTATTCTCAGCCTGCTGCAACAATAAATAGTGGAATTAGGAACGCGCAATAGGACTTATAACTCGCAGTTGGTTTACCTGCCGGCTTTCGAGCAGCAATTCCAAGAAATCTTCTCGTAGAATTAATAGTTTTATTTATATTCATGTCATATCAACATCGTCTAGTGTATCGAAATGAAATATGCACGAATATTTAAATTAAATCTCCTTCTTTAAAACCGTCAAATTTTCATTGAAATCCGTTTAGCAGTTTCGGGACATATTGCAGACAAACATACGGACAGACAGTTAGACAGACAAACACTTCAATTTTATTTATTGGTATTTCTTTTGACGCCATTAACTACGCACTAAAAAGCTTAATTTAAATGACGCGAAGGTACTTATAACACGAACAGAACACCATTTTCTTCATTTTGAATTAGTCACTACATACTAACCTTGCAATAAGGCCAATCCGTGCCAAGCGGAACAGCAGTGATTTCTTGACCATCTCAGAACAAAATCATATTTATTTGGTGCTTTCCCTTATGTAAAGTTTTTAAATTTTTATTTTGTCCGGTGTGCATGCGTTTTCTTTTGCGTTTGGCGATATCTATCATTTTTGTAATTGCTCAGAGCTGGACTGCCCAATTATTTCAAAGAAACTCCATTGTGTTCGGTACGTTCTCACCTACAAATCTAATCTCTACTTAACTACCCAATATTATGTTTATTTATTATGCGTACAACAAAGTTATCGGCAGCAAATGAAGAAATCTCATGGCCTATGGCTGAACATCAATTTGAAGGATTCCTTTTGTCTTTGATTTAAATTCAGCTTAGATTTGCGCAATGTCAATTTTTCACCCGGACCTAGTAATGAGACTGTTAACAGAGAGCATGTACACAGTAACATAAATGGCCGCCACTTTTTAACCGTACACAATGAAAATTTAATAAAATTAGATTTCAATTATGGAAACAATGTAATTCACCAATCAAATATGATTTTTTCTGAAATGGTCAAACAACAAATGATATTTTTAAATACTACTTTGTGTGAGTTGACAAACGGAGGAACGTATAGCTTCCGTGTAATAGTTTTAAAACATCCTATATGGATAATATTATAAGGAAAAGTATGTCATATTCATGTAAAAAAGAGTAAGATTATGTTAATGAAGCACCTTCAACAGGAACGCATAATAAGAAAAACGTCAGGGTTTGTGCCACCATTCTGTATTTCTATGAGCGAAATTTGAGTTGAGGCAAAAAATTGAAAATATCTGAAATTTGATCTTTCGATCCTTGTCGGCGATATTGATTCACTGTCTGTGAGGAAGCGAATGTCATGCCAACGGCGACTGAGCGCATAATTTGTGTAATGCTTGCATGACCTGTGTGTCCAGAAGCCTGAGTCAACATGTCGTTGGTTCATTAGCCATTTCGATTCATGCGTGCTGCGGCCATTTACCGAACTTGCTTCTGCCAAGCTCGGCTCTCACAAATAAAGTTTAAAAATCACATCCGTGATATTTAAATTTATACAACTTTTTTTTCTTTTCTCTTTTTGGTAAATTGATCACCATCTTAGAGAACCTAGTGTTGAAAGTCATTTTGTCATTCGGAGCTGCGGGTTACAATAGCCTTTTTTAAGCATTTCATTATCGTAGCACAATGATGAGTAACAAAACATCAGATAAAATATTTTTATAACCATATTCTCGTGCATATTGAAGTATTTGGTTCTAAGTAATAATGCAACTCAAACCGTAAAATGTGTACTTAATTTCATTTATAAATTTTTATAGCTTTCGATATACCATGTCATTTCAAAACTCTATATTCCTTTTGATTTTAAAGTAGTTTTTTCTAATATTTGTTTTTAATGGCCGACCTTCCCTATGTTCTTGGGATATTCTTGATTTATTTTCATGGCTACTTAACGACCATGAAACTAAATAAATAAAATGTCTTATTTAGCATTTCCAGTGCCAGGAAAAATCAAAAAGGTCATATTTTAGAAATTAAGAAATAATAATCCAAAAAAATAAAATCCCTATATTTTTTTATATTATTGACGATTGTAGTTTGTGTGCACTTGAAGCTTGGTTACTTCAGTTGGGCTTTATTATTAGAATAACATTAATAAATACGACATTTATTTTTCTTTATTTTGATTATTTTCCCATCAAAAAACAATATTTATTTTTCAGTGACTCTGTGTAAACAGAATTATTTATCTGGATCCGAAATGGACTACCCATGAGTCTTGTAGCCGGCGCTCCCTGGTGACGGCAACGTGGACTCTGCTCAGCTCTTGTTAAAGGTCAGACTTTCCCCCTATAAACCGTAAATTCACTTATTTCACACAACGCTGTCAAGGCATCTAACTGTCTTCTTCTCTCGCATTTTATACATAAACTTAGATTTACCAAAATGTGGTATAAAAGTTCAAAGATACCAAAAAATTATGCATGTACCAGTGATTCATTATACCCAGAATTGTATTACCACGTCTTGAATACATTATTATACAAAAAGTATATATTACCGAACATATAGTTAATTTTTTTCATTCATCCAATGTTTTTCATGGAATCACATATTGAAAAAAATCTTTTCAAAAGAATATTCGTAGCAGAAATTTAGGGTTCAAAATAAATGACAATAGAAAACATCGGGGAATGTAATAAAACGTAGTTAGTTTTTAAGGTAAGATGAATTTAAGAGTCCGACCATTATGGACATGCTGCGGTTAATATGATTGATGTTCCGTCTTTCTCCATAAATATTATCGTCCATCAACATTGTTGGCGCAATCTGTCGGGAAGTTTTTTCGAATAGTCACCGAGACAGCTCGACGGATTTCAATGCACGCTTGAGACCTTGAAACAGGAATTTTAACTTAATTTTTCGTGTTTTTCTTATCATACAGGGTTCAGAGTATATTAATTTAATTATTTGAATATCCATTGAATTGCGGCGGGAATGCCGGACTGTACAAAATCAACTGCGAGTTATAAGGCTTATTAGGTGTTCCAATACCATTCATCTGATTGCCCTGAAATTTTTGT
The DNA here is from genome assembly GCA_034510155.1 of Eucriotettix oculatus. Taxonomy (NCBI): domain Eukaryota; kingdom Metazoa; phylum Arthropoda; class Insecta; order Orthoptera; family Tetrigidae; genus Eucriotettix; species Eucriotettix oculatus. Next base: position 57,383,722 of record CM067378.1, on the reverse strand, counting down.
GTTTATCTTTGATCATCCCAGAGAAGTTTTCTATTATTCATTTGAACATTTATGTTCCTTCCTTTACCCCTTTCAGGAAAAAACGTACTACGCTAAAGGCATATGGAACAAGCAACATTATAGGTTATGCGATCGCATGTCAAGCCTGTTAAACGAGATAATTAAATTCCTGTAGGCGTGATATAACGTTTAAGTTAACTTACACTAATAATGCAAAAATTACAATAAAGTTATTTATTATTTATTGTAAATTTTGAAGTCAGAAAAGTTTGTTGTAATAATGCAACATGTTTTTAAGTCACAATCCAGATTGATTATATAAGGACTCCGGCCGCATACATTCAATTTTATTTTCTGCCGATCCGGGGACAGCTTTACTGCGGATGCGGGGGTGAATCTCTGTTATCATAAGCGTAATTGTGGCAGTATGTGAGAGAGGGCGAGCATTCAATATTGTTGCTGCAGAAGCTTTGTTGTAGGTCACGGCATTGTTGTTGAGACAGCATTGTTTTTTCATATACAGGACTGTCAACATGTTTTCGCTTTTAGTTTAAGCTCCATGCAAATTTGTAAAATCACTAATCAGAAAAAATTAATGGTTTTATAATAGATTGTTACACGTAACCTAAATATTCGTCCTAATCGGGCCAAGGCTGTTTTCCGGGGACAAAGCCGAGAACACGCCCCGCAGTCGGGGACAGATGCTTGAAACCGGCGCTGTTCCCGGAAAAAGGGGGTAGATTGTCACCCTAATATAATTGAATTCCCAATTATCGTCGGGCACCCAGTTAACCTATAATAATAGTGTATTATGTCTCCACCATTAGTTATAAACACAGATGCGTCTTAACTTTCCAGAGTTTTCTTCTTCTACTGCTTGTAGGCGCTCCTAAATCTGGAAAATGGACAAAGCGACCAATCTTATTCCTCACACTAAAACATCAGGCTACAGTAAAACCTAAAAACATTTACAAATTTGCCCGTCATTGAGTTGACCAATTTTAAAGCAAAATAACCAAAACAACTAAACAAAACATCGCGTATGAGGCATATTTCAACTAAACTTCATTACCACATTTTCTGAGCTTGGTTGAAAACATTTCTCTTGTTCTTTAATTTTTCATACAATTAAATTAAACTATTAAATTATTCAGCTTTTTTGTCCTAAGCTAAATATGAAATGCTTTTTTCGTGAAAATTAATGCTAATCAAGTTTACAGCGAATAGGTTAGACTTTTATTATTAAATTTTTATAACTAATTATGTAATTATATTATTAACATAATATTATCAATGTGTTTCAGATACTGAAGTAAATATATTGATGATTGTTTCTATACATAGAATTTAACTAATACATGCAATTCACATATGTGACTACGAACATAACACGCGAAAATGTGAAACATCTCAAATTCTATATACGTACAAATAAATAATTTAAAAAATTAATTTTAAATACATTTTAAGTAATTGGAACAAGCAACGTGTACTGGAACCATTAAAAAATTAATATTTCAGCCGCTGGACGAATATTAATGTCGGCGGAAAGATTATAAACATCTTTGGCTTATGTAAAAAAGTGGTAGATTAATTTTGTTTGTGATAAATTCGTAAAATTTCGAAGCAACGGATTTTAATTCCGATTCAGTTCGGTTTAAAGAAATGTGCCTCATTGCTTGAGTTTGACTCAGTTGGTTAAGTTCCAGGTCCAGTAGAAGTTTTTCAATCTTGTTCAACGACGGCTCTTATAATCATATTTGTTTCACTTTATTTTAGATTACGAGTAGATTAGATTTTTATTCATTTACTGTAAGCCCTGACGTGAGGAAAATAAATTTTCACGTTTAGTTAGAAAGTATTTGTATGTTATAATTTCCTTAAAATACGTTTTGCTAACACATCATAAAAAACGTTTTTCAATTTCATCAGAGTTTACTTATGTAATAACAATTTAAATATTTTATAAAACACACTCATTGCCAAAATCAAACTAAAACTTACCTCGCTTAGCTAACGAATCAAACATTTCTATAACCATGAAGAGAAGGGTTGATAAATGAATCTGAAATTTCAGCTCAATCGTAGTAAACTATGAGGAGTTATGTGATACTAATGAACGGTAATGAGATAACTTTCAGTATCTATTTAACAGGTTTTGGGCTGCTATGGCGTAGTCAAGCTAGAAATTTTATACTGGTTCTCTGAAACCCTAAAAATTTTCTCATAGAATGATTCAGATTCTTCACATCATCTCTCTGTCCCTCCCTCGTTTTCTGGTTTACGCTCTCTCTTCCTGTCACGGCTGAAATAATTGAATTATTATTTTTTGCATTTAAAGAAATTTCGAGAACATCAAGATAAATTCGCCACACGTTGTCAGAGACAACTACCATTCATTCAATCCACGACCTTCATTAATTCAGGTCGAATATGATTTTTGGATGGTTGCGGTCTCGCACGCCTTCATGGATCACGATTTAATTCATATCTTCAGAAATAAGCATATACAAAACTGTTAACCAGCCGTTCTTGTTGATAGTAACCAGATCGACAGTCAAAATCTAAATTTGTATATTTAATATACATTACTGTGTATAAAAGTACTTCTATTGTATTATAATAATTTCTTCAAGGAATATATTTAAATTTCGTTAAAAGACTTATTTTTACCAAGTATAATAACAATTTTTCCCAAAGTTTGTCAGTCACATTAATAACCAAACATATACTTTAATTTTTATTTAATTTGCCAGTCATCTACGAAATTCAAATGCAAATTTTTTAAAAACATATCAATTTTTTACTGTAATTTGTTTAAAATTATAACCATATGAAAACAATTTTAGTTCACGATGATTTAATATTAAAAATATGGTACATACCCTCGTATGATTTAGTATATATATAATTTCTAAATTTCTTCATGGATTGCATATGATTCCAAACTGTGCAAGCCTACACAAAGCATTTATCGAACTCCAGAGTTCCAGCAGTTCAATAATTTTTTTTTCATGTGGTAACTAAGCAAAATCGGCAACTAAGAACCACGAGTTGTCGAAAATTTACATTGAAAATATTTTTCCTGTGAGTCTTGATCTTGTAAATTTAGCCACGTCGTAAGTTTAAAACTTCAAAAGTGTCGATATTAATCGTAATATTCAAATTTACTTATTGAATCTTGTAGAACGAGATTTTATAAGTGTAAGTCCAAATCAACAAATTTTTAATTCTAACACTAGAGCTTTGATTTACTCCAATTCTTTGGCGAATGTTTATATATATCTTCACTTTCCTTTCTGGAATTCATACCATTATCGTTTTTTAAAAAATATATATAGATTCTCAAATCTTTCTTTTAATTATATTATTTTGTTTATGTTTAATTTTAACGTTATCAAAATATATATTGAATTTTTAGTTTAAATGGTGTAGTGACAAGTCTGTATTTGTTTTAGTATTGCTCTTAGAATTATTTTTATGATAATATATTCTAGTATTTAGATTAGTTCCTATATGCCAGATACATTGTTACAGGCATTATAATTAATTTGATATATTACATTATTTGGTCTTTTATAGGAATTATATCATTTAGTTTAGTTAAATAATTTTTTATCTTGCTTTCTGGTTTTAATCCAAATTTTATTTCATTGATACTATTACTTTTAAATACTTTTAATATCTTGATGTGAAGATTTCAATGTATGTTAAAAAGCAATATCTGTACTATTGCTTGTAATACTTTTTGTAATGTTTTAAAAAAAAATTATTTGAATTTTGTAATTAGTATTGCAATACCGAAAGCTCTTGCTAAAAGTTTTGAAATCAAAATTAAGGTATAATTTTAGTTATTAATGTGACTGATAAACATAGGGAAATATTTTCAAATTTTATCAAAATTCTACGCAATAAATTAGTGGAACTAATCATTAACAAAATATTTTATTTTCCGTCACTCAAAATATAGGTTTGCATTAGGTAACGGCCAGGTCTTTTATCATTGAATGAGCAAATTTTCTGGTGATTATTGAACACCGTTGAATTAAATGCCGATTCATATTTTTCTTATAAACTAATCTGACACTAGACTCAAATTCACTGCAAGAATCAGATAAGTAACCGGAGTCATCCTGGGTTTATAAGAAATTATTTTCGATTTTATTCCTAGTTTTTATGCATTGTGAATTATTAAATTTATATATACATTAATTAAGAAGCATATTACATTTTTTTCTGTTTAGTTTTCAATAGATAATTAAAATATATAGAATTTAATTTCGACTTCCCGTTTCTTATTTTTTTATATGCTTAATGCTATTGATAATTAAAGAAATAAAGAATTAGAACACACACACGTATATATATAATCGACAAGTGTCATAGTATTTGCTTTCCAAGTTCTATTTCTGCTATCGCATTTATGCGCCCAGCAACCAGTATGAACCGTAAACATAAGGCAAGGGAAATGGCCTTTTTGAGGACGCGCGATAACGGAACAATCGATAGCTGCTATTTCTGGCAAAAGCTGTACGGCTTTGTTCCGAGGAATCTGATTGCATTGCCCAAACAAATGCTTTCCTCGCAATTAACTCTGAAATTTAACTTTGGTTCTACAGAATTTTTGGACCCATTTTAAACGCTAAATAACATATTCTATTTTCATGGTCGATTAAAATCCGTGAGACAATAATTTTTCAGGGAACTAGAACTTCATACAATAATACGGAGACTTCGTGAGATAAAATCTGCAATTATTTGTATCTAAATAAGTTTGTAAATTAAATGATATTAGTTTTGCTTATAATACGTTCGTAAAAACAAATTTCAGTCACATCCCTTTTGGGCCTACCTATAATTAAATATAAATGTAAATAAATTACATTAAGGAAAAAATTAAAATAAATAAATACCCAAGAAAAAAATTGTGTATATAACTCTTCTCTTAAAACGTAACAATTTTTTGTAACAAACCCTAAATTAATATAAGTACTCCTTACAAACGCTAGTATTTACAATGTGTCTCTATTTCATTTATTGCATCTGAATATGATGGGGTTATAAATATAAAGTCATTTGAAGGTATTCAATAGAAATAATCTGCTATCATTGGAAAGTTGAGTGATATAGGTAAAAACGCAGAATTCACAGAAACGGACACCCTTAAAAAAGAAATGACAAAGTTTTAATCGTAAATTTGCAACACCCATAATTTTATTTGGGTATTATACATTGATATTATATTTATCTTCACAAAAATTAAGTGATACAGACGCTTTTGTAATATTCACCATATCTCTATCACAACTGTATCTGACTAAAGCAAGTTTTTTTTCGACCAATAAGGGGTTTACCTAAACAAAAATATTCAAAATACCATGGATGTTTCAGTTCATTATTGTATCTCCAACAGGTTGTCATTTTTTCTTGCTTTCTTCTTTTAACAGACGTTAAAAAAATTGTAACTCTTTTAATATTTAGTAAAGAATTTCGAGAAACATTTAAGATTTTATGGACAGTCCTGTTATTTTATTTTAGATGTATTTATAAAATAAATTACAATTGACAGTTTTTTGACTCATAGTTAAGCACTTTTTTATTGTATACAAAGTAAATATTTATAATAGTTATTAACTGTAAGTTTAAATTAATATTTAAATAAGTCCAAAACCAGACAAAATAATACTAAACCATAACCAACTATAATTTCAAAACAACTACATGTTTCGAGCTTAATTTGGACCATCTTCAGGTTGAACTAAATAACAATACACAAAATTATTACATTACAAAGATATTAAAGTTGAGCCAAAAAATAAAATAGTTAAAGAATCACAGAACAGAAAAATTTAAGGAGGCAAATATAATCAGTATGCATTTGATACATTATATTTCATGAATAAAGACTATATATATATACTCCTGAACAATGTATATATGGACACTGATTTGATCAGAGTTTTTAAATGTCTTAATAAATGAAATAAAATGTATCATATGTATACTGATTATCTTTGCTTCTTTACATTTTATGTACTTTGGTTTTTTAATTATTGTATTCTTTGGCTCTACTTTAATATTTTCACAGTGTAAACACGGACATGGATTTTCTCGACAGTTTATATAATGTTTTAATAAATTTAAAGAAGCAAAGTAATTAGTATACATTTCATACATTATATTTCATGAATTAAGACTGTTTATATACTACTGAGTAATGTAAAGACGGACACGGATTTCCTCAACAGTTTATATAATGCCTTAAATGAAACATAATTTATCAAATGCATACTGATTAACGTCGCTTCTTTAAATTTTTATGTTCTTTGGTTTTTTAGTTATTGTATTCTTTGGGTCTACTTTAATGTATTTGTCATGTAATAATTTTGAGTATTGTTAGTTAGTTCAACCCGATGAGGGTCTAGATCAGATGTCTTTAAATTATAATTGGTTGTGTTGTACTAATTTCTTGTTTTTTGGCCTCATTTCAACATTAAATATTTATAATCCGCTCGCTCCGTTCCACAAATATGTTGATTGAAAACATTATACATTTTAATGAAGTATTTTCCTATTATTTGATGCACGTATCTATCTTATGATATTTATATTAAATTTACTTTAATATCTTTATTTGATGTAATAATATCTGTAGACGCAACATATTCAAATAGAAAAATATAATAGAGAGACAGTATAACATAAACGTATTGAGAAAGATTACTTAAAGTTAGATTGCGTTTAAAAGAAGCTAATTAAGGTAAACTAATGTATTGAAACGTCATTAGTATTTTTAAAAGTTTTCTTAAAATTTAACTGTCTGTTACTGGCAGAAAAATACTAGTTTTCACATAGTTTATAAAACAGACGTTAACAAATATGGCTGAAATAATTTAGGAAATATACATCTAGAATGTGATATTATCTTAGACTGAGAGGAAACGTTGACAAGAAGAATAATATACATTATTTATTGGAATACACAATAAAATCTCATTATATACCATGCAAAACCTTCATAACACTTTTATTGATACATACTTGCAGTATTAATACTCTACATTCTTTTCGATACATATATATTGACTTCGACATTAGTCGATGAAGAATTTACGATAAAATGCTCGCTCCATATCTATACTCGATACTTCATCCGAATGTTGTTGTTGTTGTGGTATTCAGCCTTCAGGCTGGCCTGATGCAACCCTCCATGCTAACCTATCCTGCACCAGCCTTTTCATATTTACATAACTACCACATCCCTAATCTGTTTAGCCTGTTCCATACTTGACCTCCCTCTTCTGTTCTTACCCCACACACGTCCCTCTAATGCTAATTTTACAAGATCCTCATGTCTTAAAACGTGGCCTTTAATCTACCCATTCTCTTCGTCAACGTCCTCCGTATTGTTCTCTCTTCCCCTATTCTGTTTAGTACTTTCTCGTTAGTGATTCTATCCACTCATTAGATTTTCTACATCGTCCTATAGCACCACATTTCAAAGGTTTCTATTATTTTCCTTTCCGCTCTCCCTATCGTCCACGTTTCGCACCTATATAACGCCACGCTCCATACCAAAATTTTTAGCAACGATTTCATAATAATCACACGTATATTACCCGTAAGTAAATTACCGTTTTTCGCCAAAGTCTTCCTTGCCTGTGCTATCCTATTCTTTATGTCTACTATACTTCTACTATCCGTAGTTGTTACGCTGCCCAAGTAGCAGAATTCCTTAACTTCCTTCAGATTATCCCTTCCCAATCTAATACCCTTTGTTATTCCACTGTTTCCCATACTATACTCCGTCACCTTGGTTTTTTCCTCTATTAATCCTCATGTTATACTCTTTCTGCAGTACCAAGTTTACACTGTTTATTATGGTTTCCAAGTCTTTTTGCGACTGCCCTAATACTACAATATCATCGACAAAGCGAAGGGTTTTTATTTCTTCTCCTCGCAGTATGATTTATTTTCTATATTCCGTTTTAACTTTCATCATCACCTGTTCTGCATATAAGTTAAACAGCATGGGCGACAGACTGCATCCTTGTCTTAAACCTTTCTTGATTTCTGATTTCTTTCCTTGACCTTCAACACCATTTTAAGCCAGCAAGACCCATTAGACTTTTCGGTTACGTTTTAATCCGTTCAAGTCGTTGTTTTATAATGCGATTTTAACAGGTTTTCAACTGTAATCTGGATATTTTTCTGGTCACATCGGTGGGGGATCATTAATTAGAAGATCCAAAAGTGTCATTATTGTATTTCTAGTTTTTATTCTCAATAAGTTTATTTGGTCTCTTCTATAGAATTTTGGGTTATGTTTTAATGCGTTCAAGTCGGTTGTTTTATAATGGGTCTTGCTGGATTTATATGACTTCCATTTTGTGTTCCATGACAGTGATAGCTTTTCATGGAATTTTATCCATAATTCTTTAAAAGCAGTGGTGATCTCTGTGGGCTTGTTTTCGGGACGAATTTACGACGGACGGTCACTGCAGTTTTGCAGTGCTTTAATATCTAGCAGTGCATAGTCCATTTGGTGACAAATTTTTCTGAATCCTGTAGAGAATGAAACGCATCTGGATGAACTTTTAATCAGGTTTGGTATTTGGGAAGGATACCATTTCTGTATAATGGGTTGGGGAGAATAATGTTTTCAATGCATATTTAACACATAGGGCATCTCTTCTCTGTTCAAGGGCGGGCTCTAAATCTTCCATGAGGATGCTACCTATAGGGCTCGTATGGAAGCTGCCTGCACTGTATTATGTACGGTATCTACTTTTTTTAAAGTATTTTTTGCTGTTGGGTAGAGTCTAGTTTTGACCTAATTTTATTTCTATAGATGAGAAGTAAAATCTGTCTGCTCCCCAATTTTTACCAGCAAGTACATTTTTTTACATTATTTGATGACTGAGGTGACATGATTTCCATAAGTGATTTTGGGGTCAAAGGTGATTCTCAATTGTTTTATGTATTATCTTGAATGTTGTACATTATTATTATGTAACAACTCTCAACGAGTTCAACTATACCACACCTAATGGGATATGAATTGCACACAAAAAAAACATCCGCAAGAAACTATAAAATTATTCAACGCAAATGAAGACCATTTATGAATATTTTAAAACTTCATCTACACTTAACCTTGTAATTGTTTCAAATGTATTATGTATTTTGTCTCCCCACGTTGAGCACCAAAAGAGATTGTTGTATCTTTGTTTATGTAAGAGAAGTATTTGAAGAACGAATATATAGTATTTTGATATTTTGTTTCTCAACAGACAGAATTCCTGTCCAACGAACCCAAGTTATAAGAATATTAAAAATCTCGTAAAAATGAAATGTCTAAAAATATACCATTTCTGATAATAAGCGTTATATACACAGCCTCGCGGCAGTTACCTGTTGCTCGGAATTTATTTTTACAGCCTCCGTAAGGACGGTGGCCTACTTTCCGCCAACGCCAGGGGACGGAGCTGGGAAGGAAAACACCTGGAGGCGAGCCGATCTTAATGACGCTGGGAGAAATCCTCGCGGGGTGAACGGCCCTACACGTGGAGCCGATATCGATCCAGAAGGGCGCACGTGGGCGGCCGATGTGGGTTACGGCTGCCTCGACCCTGCTGACCCTGGTCGCAGCTCCCAGAAACCTTCTGCTCCACAGTTTACAAACACACACTCCGGCGAGCTTCAAGTGAAAGAGGGTGAACGTCTCATGTAATTCTTTCCTTTACTGTCATTCAAATTCTATGCACTTACCACATATTATATAAAGTCATCTAATTAAAAAAGCACTATTCACACAGTATTTAAAAATCATTATATTTAGTTTAACCATATGCTTATATTCATTAAACAACTAAATTATACAGTCGTACGTATACAATTATTTATTAAACAACATTCAATATTTAGAAATTTGTATTTAATGTTTTTTTAATTATATATGTGAGAATGACATTTTCTCTTCAAACCAATCTGTCTCTTATTCACATTTCTATAGATTACATTATTAAAAACTAATAGAGGTGATTTTAGGTTTATTCCAAAACCATTTCATTCTAAGTAAACTTTAAGTTTTTATTTATATTTAAATTACATATCTCCAAATAAGAGAAACGATACATTTCATGAATTATCTGCAGGATGAAGACTGCATTAACCACATACGAATTACTTAGTAAAATTCATATTATATTGATTAAAAATATGTTCCATACTTTCCAGATTGTTGACAGGTTTTGGAGTAATTTCGTAATCCAGTTTGCTATTTTGCTATAGTGACTTAATTGATGATACATATTTTGGCCAATTCACAACAGTATTGACGTTACAAGGAGAATCGTGATTATCGGTTATTGAAGTAAAGTAGTAATGTAATCGTAAATCAGCGTCATTTGCGTTGTAGTATCTACGTAAAATTTTGTCGCATTTTTGTTTTTATAGGACTTCTTCTAAATTATTTCGTTGTCACTAAGTAAATTTAGGTTTAGTTAATGGTCTATTCAGTATTGATGTGTTCAGCAGTATATTTTTTCAAATATATACTACCGCATTGTAATAATATTTTTATATATAATTGTATCTTCTCAATTAAGAACTTATGAATATTACAAATATTTTTTGCAACATAAAAGAGCGTGAAAAACTATCTCGTTGAAAGAAAGATAAAGTAAATAGGAACCTTCATCCTCTGGTATAAAACCGAAAATTATTTTTCTCAGTCTTTTACGTAAACACGAAATGTATAAATAGTATATTTTGTTTGAAATAGAATTAAATTAATAATTCTTATCTTTCATGTTGGGTGCATTGCTATATAAATTTCATAATTCCATATAAACAAGTATTAACATTTATATTTGCATATATTACTACTTACAACTTAGCAACGTTAACATTATTAAATAAATGGACGCATTTTGAAAAAACTATTTTTTTCGTGTTTCTCTCAACGTTTCCCAATTAATTTAATTGAATAACGTGAAGAAAATTAGTATAGTGAAGAATTTTAATAGTAAAAGAATTATTTCTTATTGCATTGTATGGTTCAAAATATATTTTTACTTCCATTGTTAGTAATAATACTAAGTGACTATGACGAATATTTGCGGAATTACTTAAATATTCTGCAATAGATACTTTTCTAAATAAGTGAATTGAAATTAGAAGTTCTAAAAAATTCAGATCTATGCAAAGACATTCTAGCTTTTTTTCTATATTTTTTTCTAAAACAGAGTTGAATGTGTTAATTAACTTACGTGGTTTTCTTTTTTGAAGTGAACTTTCCGATTGGACACCCCGTAAGTCATAAAGATAGTGTGTAGAGAATGTGATCTATTAAGGAGTCAGTATTCATGTCTATGCAATGGATGGAGAAATACCGTACCTGACTCAGATACCTGAGCTGAATAAGAGAATCTCAACCCAGAGTGAAGGGAACTCGACGTTTGATTTCCAGTAAGGTCATATGTTACTTTAAAACCGAATATAAATTAATGAATTAATAATTTAATACCATAAAACATCGTGGGGAAAGTACTAAAATGTACTAAAACGTCGATATACTGAATATAATATTTTAAAATACCTTTAAACTAGTCTTTTATTTTATTTTTATATTTCTTGAATGTCTTTATAATACAAATTTATATTTCAGGTTTAAATTTGAATTTATAAGTCCTTCATTGAGGAAACGGAATAAGTAAAAAATACACATATAAGTATAAAAGAAGAACGAATGGGAACTACAAAAATTTATAAAAATCATAAAATTGTCACGTCAAACTATATTTTCCAGAACAAATAAGCAATGTCTAATATTCAAAATATTTAAACTTAAGTACGTCTAATATGTTCTTTATCCAATTAATGAGGTCAACAATGGCCACTAATAGACTTTAAATTTAATTCAAAACATGTTTAAGCCCTAATGTGGAAAATAAATAGGTTTATAATAAACACTTTAAATTGTAGATACAAATGTACAACGATTTTAATTAATGGTTAAAGATTATAAAAAGGAGGTGATCTGGCATTATAATATGTAATCGTCCAACGATTATATTATTCTCATTTATGTTATCTACTTTTATAATATCTAGCTATTAGGTATCATTTCATACATTTTACATGTGCCTAATAAATTAATAGGGTGTTACTTTATATTATTTGTATTTAAAAATTTTGTGAAACTAAATTTTCTTAGCTCCGGAACTTATCGGGGCAGTGCCCTTTACGTATCTAATCAGACCATGATAAAACAAAACCCCATTCACCGGCGTTATGTGATGGGATTAACATTCCGCCGCTAAAAAAGCCCAGAGGTTATAAATTCTCAAGGGGGAAAATTTCGAAGGCCACAATATTGGCACGTACGTGTTTATAACACAGGAAGTGGGAATATTTCTGAACGTGATATTTATTGTTTCTGGGAGAAGACATATACTCCGTATTAAATGCTATAGGGTAATTAATGGTTTGTCTTTGGCTAATAAATTTTACGAGAGAAAGTCATACCGAGGTATCAAGATACATAATATTTTCTTTTGCTCTTAATTAAATTATAGAATTTTAAGAGACTTATTATTTAATTCTATCCTACCTCACTATATTGAAGTAAATTCAAATAAACCCCAAATTAAAAATGGATAAGTACTTACATTATAATCGAACTATGGTGTTAAATTAAATAAATAATTTTAATTGTCTGTGTCGGTCTCAGGCGAAAATCATAATTATTCTTTTATACTCTTGTCTAATGTGGAAAAGTTACACAATTCAATTCAAACAAAGTATTCATAGACGAGTTAAATGTATTTTTAAAATAAATAAATCTCTTATTTTAATAAATATTAATATTTCCTATGTATGTTCTGACCCTTTCCCCGTTACATAATTCTGTGAATTAGGGATACACAAAATGTATCGGCAGCAGTTCAGGACAGAATTTTAGGGAAAACAATTTCTTAGATGTTTACAGCCGGATAAGTAGTGTAAAATCCGTTAAAAATTATTTGGAGGCACACAATATAAGCGAGTAGAAACTATGTCGGCTAGATGTAAATAATCACAGAACGTATGTCGCAGGTGCTGTCTTAAAATATGCTTGGGTCTCAATGCCAATTCAGTCGACTTTATCGCAGATATTTCTTCCGCCCTTTAATATTCGACGCTGCAGTAGCTAATATTTCCAATCTCAGTTCAAGCGTCACTAGACTCAAACTTCGGATTACATATTTGTTCCGTTGCTTTGGTAAAATATCGTCACTATTTAACAACCGAACGAAAACAAATGTTTACGTATAGTTGCGACCGAATGTCTTCGTAAATATAGTTTGTTTGTAGTCAAAAAAACTGGAATTAATTTCGTACCATACTATATGACACACTTCGTGCCGATTTAACTCTGAAGAACTGTCATAATATGACTCTGGTTGACTTCTGTATCATTATTACCTCATATGTCACAATAATTACCTAATGTTCTAACAAGAACACTAATGTTCCTTAAATATTTTTTTAAAAATTTTGACTACAGAATCCGCAAACACTTAACACACAATTCAGACTAATTTTATATAGACTCTATACAACCATAGTTTTTATTTTATTTTTTGCTAATGTAAAGTTATCAGGGGTTGGAAAGTCGGAGAGGGACTGTAATCCTCTTTAATCCCTTCGGGTCGCGTACAAATATGACCTGCGTTATTTCCGCAAATAGACGGCGTGGGAAAGAAAGACACCCACGAAAACAACAAAATTTGAAATACCACATGGTCGCCTCGGCCAATGGGGTTTCATGGTTAAAGACAAATCGATTGGAAAAGATCGATTTTGAGGTTTTTGGACACAGCAGTGAGACTGTGTAGGCATCATTTGGCTCTCAAAACTGGATGAAGATGGACGGGAACCGATACTTGGTCTTGGCTGTAAATAAAGGAAGTCAAAATTGAACGCTGAAGAAGACGGACGCCCTACTGAGAGGGTGCGCCACCCTGCAACGACGTACACTGTCGGGTTTCCAATCCTTGACGTTTAGAAGGGTATCGCCCACGGGTTTTTATCCTGAGACTATATTACATAATATTGCTTCGCCGAACGTCATTAATTTTTCCTCTAATTTTGTAAATATTCCATTATTATTGTTTTGTAAATAAATTTCCTATTATCTTTTAACTAATCATTTAAGAAGAAAGACAATAATGGAAAAAAATATCAACAGGACCAGGGAATCGAACCCAGAACATCGCGATATCCGCGTGCTTTACCAACTGAGCTCATCCGAGTCGACGTGATTAATTTTAGTATTGTTACTATCCGGTTAATATTATTTTCTTATATAAATATAGTACTCTGAAATAATGGAAATTAAAGTGTATAATAATATTCTTCAGCCTTTCGTTACGAGTCTAATTGGTAACAAAAATTATAAACAAAAAATTACTGTCACTTTCAAAGCCAAATTTTTACACGTGTGATGAAATAAAAACGTGGATAATCGTTATACTTACTGCACAAAAAGGGATATTTGAAAAGCAGTATGTGTCAGTCTGTGGAAGTTGAATAATTTTCTGATTCACGGAATACTGGTATCATCAATATGACAGGTGTAAGATAATTAAAAAGAAAGCTTTTGAGAACCTGAAAACGTTTCCTTATCACAATAGATGGTCCAAACGTCTACTTTATGTATAAAAATAATTAAAAATAATTGTATGTGTCTGTAACACGGATCGTTAATTCTTCATATACATTTTATTCACAGATGTTAGTTGTGTGTAAAAGATTTAAATTCCTCGTCTCATCAGCTTTTAAAAATAAAATAGATAATATAAGGAACTATGTATAATATTTAAATGATAGTTACAATATTTTATTCGCTTCCTGTTTTCCACTCAAAATGAAAATTGACTTCGAGAAGAAAATCTATATTTTTGCATCTGCGGAAACTCTGTTTCAAATTTCACTACTCTTATTTTCCAGAATATAACGACACTAAAGTACCATACTTTATAATTATTCTATATTTCGTAGACATCGGAATTATTACAACTGTGCTACTATCATATAAAAACCGGGTAGACAATTTAATACAAATTGATGAGAATTTTAATGAAAGATGATCTGAAGTCTTCATTGGAAAAGTAATAATTATTATATTAGTCTCGTTCCAAAGTTAAGATACTTCAATTTTTATGCAACACTCGTGAAAATATCTTTAAAATGAGTTTCGCTAAAAATTGCTTCTTAATGATAATTTTGCACATTAATGTCAGTTAATTGCCGTACACTATAGAATAGTCGTATATTTTGTAA
This sequence comes from Eucriotettix oculatus, assembly GCA_034510155.1. Classification (NCBI taxonomy): domain Eukaryota; kingdom Metazoa; phylum Arthropoda; class Insecta; order Orthoptera; family Tetrigidae; genus Eucriotettix; species Eucriotettix oculatus. Next base: position 57,368,392 of record CM067378.1, on the reverse strand, counting down.
TTAATTAGGGTTCCTATCAAATTGTAATGTATATAAAGACCTGTAAATACAAAAGAGACAAGGTGTTTCGAAATTGCAACATTACCATAGAAAAGCCGTTGAAGAATTTACGACTTCCCTTTTACAATCTTGACACTTATTGGATCCTTCGACATTTATTCAGGGTTTTAGAATAAGCTTATTCGTAAAGCACGCTATTCACTTGTTTCATTTCAGGACATATATTTGTATATCTATGCAAAAGTAAGCATTTGACGAATTACAATTTTTGAGGGAACGATAAACAATAAACATTTTATATCTCATTTTCAAATCATCAGTTATTTTTTACGCATATTAATAGATAAATGTCCAGTAAGAACAAAAGTGACAAGGTGTTTTGAAATTTCAATATTTTTATTCCACTACAAGCATCAATTAAACTGATGAAAAACAGAAAATTTATAAAACATAACATGAGGAATAATAATTACCGCTTGGACATAGTTCTCTCCCAATCAATCCACTTCGCAGAATGATGAAAGGGAGGACACATTCGTTGCGTAATTTATGAAAAGTAAGACCAGAAATAATGATTCTTAGCATAGTTCAATGTAAAAATAGCGCTAATTGAGGTATCAACAATGTAATAAATAATTTAATCAATCATTTATTAATTTCATATTATACATGTTTCTAAACACTATTACAGTAATACACGTTATTAGACATTAATGGAAAAGTCTAAATATAACGGTCTTTCTTAAAGAATCATCCAATTTGAGATGTATATATATATATATATTGTGATAAAAAAGGCGGATTTTGTGATGTTGTGGCGTTATGAGGCGCAGTTCGGCCAACAACAATGGCTAGTCGACTGAAAGATGGTGATTCCCCGCGGGAGTGTCCCGCCAAGCGTGTATAAAAAATGACGATGGTGAACCCCCGCGGGAAAACCCCACGAGTGTAAAAAATGAGGGCGGGGAACCCCGAAATTTTGTGAAATAGGGGAATTCCCGTTGGAAGATTTAAAAGGGAAGCCGATGGGTGGCTCGGCCCCAGAAGGCAGACGAGTGGAGGAGAGGACGGAGGTGGTCCAAGCAGGCAGAAGTGAAACGAGTGGAGTAGAGGACAGACTTGGTCCGAGCAGATATCCAGAAGTGAGACGAGTGGAGGAAAGGACAGACTTGGTCCGAGCAGCCAGAAGCCAGATGAGAGGACGGACGTGGTCCGAGCTGTGAGAAGTCAGACGAATTGAGGAGAGGACGGACGAGAGCAGACGTGTCCAGACGTGATCAAATCCTGCAAGATGCCAGAGAGACGCACAAACATTCGAGAGGTGGATGTTTGTTGGCCCAGTAATTGTGGGTAAGCTATAAAAAAAATTGTGAAACTTGCTCATTGCTCTGGATAAATAATATTTAATGATTTTTCTTTCTATTTTCAGCTACTGCATACTCCATCTCTTGAGAGACCCAAAATCCCCTGAGATTAAGCCCGTGTATTCACTTTAAATTAATAAATGAAAAATTTTAAAATTGATCATAATTTGTTCTGATAATTAATTAATGTTTTATACCCCAAAAAGTATATTACAATATATATATATATTATTAACAGGCAAATAATCTAAAAAATGAAAATACGAAGGGTATTTACATTATGCTTCTCAATATTCCTTCTTGAGATACTACGTGGTAGTAAAATTCGTTCGACACCCATGATAAACAGTATAAACAGTTTCCACGGTTGTTGCTATGCGATTCCGCAGACTGACCATCATTGTTGGAAGTGGAGGAACCTAAACCCTCACAAGAAAAAATACACATTCAGGAAGGTCTGGTGACCTTGATGGTCAGAGGTGTAAGGCTGAACCATTTTGTCCAGTACTGACATTCCATCGTCGAGGAAGACTATCATGTAAAAACTGTCGCACATACACTTCAGTGTAGTGGTGCCGCGTCCTGATAGTTAATGAAGTCACTTGAATCAGACTTCTTACTGAGTTTAAGTTGTGTTTTGAATCATATCGAGATGTGTTATTCCCGAAACTGTGTTCTCCGTGAGAACCACTTGAAACAAAAAATTTCCTCTTCTTAACAGAATTATTCAATCAAATCGAGTTATAATCTGATTAACTATGAATTTCTTTTTAATAAATAAAGACGGCCAATGAAACAGAATAAATATTTATTACTAACTAATTAACAGTGTTTCGTCTCCCTTTTGAGACTTCCTCGGGCATTAAATTTAGCAATTTATGACATTTACTTCTTGATTCTCTCACCCGAAAAGATTATTAAACGTATTCAAGTATTTACAATAAATATTTTCGGCTGTAACCGTTGCTGGGGATGGTCCGTGACACTAAAATTCTTCAAACACTTCCGCTACAAACACGTCACCACCGCAGATGAATTCAGTCATTTATTTGAAATAAGTAAAAATAATAAATAACCTGTCTTAATTAAAGACCCAAAACAACCCATTTTAAGACGATGTAATGTCTGACAAAATATTAACCAAATGTCTCAACCTCATTGCCTACAAACTTCAAATGTTGAACCTACCATAAAAACATAAAAAGAGTAAAATGTAGGTATTACATTTTTTATACGTCTCTAATTCTTCATAGATCCTTGAATGTTTGCGTCTTGTCAGAATAAACGGAAAATTAATGTGATCAGATTTTAATTTGTTCCAGCTCCTTCCGCAATTACAAACGTTGTCTTCTCTCTTTCCTATTGTAAACCATTTTTGAGATATTAAACTTTAGAGAGAAATTCCTTCTTTTGAGTTTCGTTGTTGTAATAAGTGGTGCGGTTCCCGCAACAGCCTCTCAAGGAGTTTATCCACCCACGCTATTTAGTTGAGGGTTGGGGGACAGCCTCTGTGGGAGCGTTAACCCACTTGCTACCAAGTGCTGTGTTTCTCAGTAATTAGTCTACGAGGAAATTCCACCGCTATCAAACCCTGTCATTACAATTAATCTTATTAGTATTCTCGGCTAAGGAAAATGATTCTCATAATTGGGTGAGAGAGCTAGAATTTCATTGTTATTACAGTAAAGATAGCAGAGAAACAAAATTGTTTATAATTAATACCTTATATCATAAAACTGTTGTATTGCTGTTTTTATTTTATCCCAAATGCTTTGTCTGTCATCATCTTAATAAGAAAACTGTTTAATAAATTAAAAAATATTAAATTTTGAAAATTGGGAACATTGTTAATAAAGTGATAATAAACATATTAATTAATTTTCTTACGGAAATAGCAACTGATGATAACATTGGAAGATAAAATACAACCAGCATCAATAAATCATATACATATAAAATTTAAACTTCTAGAAAAAATGATTATATATTAATAATTTATTGTTAATCCCTTACAATATTTAGAAATTTTTAATTTGAACATCTATTTTTTTCTCTTCTCACGTTGAAATTTTACATCGTTTTGTTAACTGATTCATTCAGATAATGAAACTCTTATTGTGTATAATAATAAGTACGTATATTAATAAATTTAATGCTTTTTTGCTATCGTTGTAACAATAAATATTCATAATCAGGATGAGAATACGTTTATAACAAAAAGAAAAATATTTAATTCCAACCACTGCCTGGAGAAGATACAATGAAGTACCGAAAAGGTCGTGAAGATAAATAAAAACTTTTATAAATTTTTATTATAAGAAGTGACTGTTAATAACAGATATTAATATAAATTATATTTAAAAACAAAAAAGATGACAATTTACATATTTTAATTAATTTAAGAATATTTCAGTCAGTTTTTTCGACTATTGATTTCGCAGTGGGTAAAAATTGCCCTGTATGTTTCATGTGCCATTTCTATGACGACTCATCTATTAATGAATTAATATTCCACGAACCTTGTTATGCGCATGTGCAATTACGGCATGCGGAGAATTATTTAATCATAGTGGGAAGTTAGAAACTGTATCACTGCCCAGGCAAATTATTCGTAAATACTGATGCTATTAATATCGGTGGATAAACTATGACTATGAGATTGGCTACATACCAAACTTAACCAATCAGGGTAGCACCGCTCATGAGAATGATTTCGGTTAGCATACTTTTAAGAGTAGTTCCCTTTGAAGTATGGATGGCTATTTCTTCGAGCCCCAAAGGGGGTCATATCAAGTTTTCCGGCCAAGGAACCAGTTTAATCGTGTGACGATACGTGAGTATCCAAGGATTATCTGATTCCGAATAGCTGGCAATTATTAAAATGGCAGTGGAGACAAATTACGGGGTTTTAAAGATGAAATATTTTTGTTTCTCATAATAAATTTCCTTCATATCTCATTTTTTATTGCTATACTAGACGTAATTAGCAGGTGGCACCCAAATCTGGTATAAGTCACGAAAAATAATTAATAACTTTCTTACAGTAACCAACACAGTCTACAATAAAGGAAATTATAATAAACTGGAAGTGAGGAAAAATAATACTTGTCGATAAGATATATTTACTGCTCATAAAATCCATAATAATTTCTTCTATAATAGACAAGGCAGTTATTTACAAAGTACTAAATCTAAGTTTAAAAATTACTGAGAAAAGAAAGGATAAAAATGGAAAATACTCAAACTGCAATAAGCCAACTAAATTGTAGACAAAGGAATGTTGTTTTAAATAATAGTTGGTAGGAATGAAAATTGAGAAACGTTCCTGGTATGGAAAACCAATAAATAATTTATCTATTACCGATTTATACCATAAAATGTAAACTTTTAGTATATATTCTTTTAGGTACATTCAAGGTTAGCACTGAAAATATAAATGTTAAGTAAAAATGTACAAAATTGTTAATTTAAAGTCCAAAAAAGTAACGGATATTGTAATTTCGTAAAAGTCGCTAGTGACTTTTTTGTTTATGCGGCTATAAATAAATTAATTTAAAAAAATTATTTATTGTTATATTTACGACATATTTTGTATTGCATCTAGAATTTTAGTTGACCAGCTAATTATAACTCAAAGCTCCAATTCACTCACGTAACAAAAAATACTCGTTTCCTTAATGTTATAGATGTTTTCGTTCTAGTATCGCGATTAATGACAATAAATCTATTTAAATATCATAATTTTATTGTGTTCGTCTGATTTTTTCTTAATTTAAAAATGTGAACAATATTAATCGATACCTACACTGGCTGTGTGCAAACCACAATTCATGAGATAATAAAGAAAGTATCTAAATGCCATGAAAAACATAGGTCTGTTTTTTATATATTTTTTTCTAAATGCGAGAACTGAAGACAAAAAAATTTTCCATTCTGTTTTTATCAGCAAACCTGTTGCACGTAACCGCCACTGTGGACGCACCTACACAGCTCTCAATGAAAGAGCAGTAGCGAGGATTTTTAATAGCATTCAGTCAGCATAGCACACATGCTGTATACATTAAAATAGAGATGTAAAGTACATTTTCATCCGAATAATTGTATTGTGTGGTATTAGTGGAAAGTGATAATTCATTAAGCATACATACTTAATTTGAGGACAATGCTGCAAAATATTTTCGGGAAATGCTTTCAACGTTAAATCGGATATCTGAACACTTCTTCGACGAAGTTGATTGAATTACATGGCACAACAAAAGTTGTAACGTTTAGTGGCCCAACGAAATCCGCATGGCTTATATGTATAGCCTTAAATATTTTAATTTACATAGAATACATTAACAAAATATTTATTCTTACGAAAATATCTGCCGTTTTTATACATTAAAATTTCCGTACACCCCTTCCAAGCCTGATCGTAGTAGTGTCTTACGCCTACAATCCTTATCTGCTTCCAGTCGCAAGGAATATATATTCATCGGTCGTGAAATATATATATATATATATATTCATATCTAGAAAAAAATGAGTTTGTTCGGCCTGAGTCTTTGTACTCTGCACTGAGACTTAACATTTTGCATATTTGTAAACTAATATAAAAAGTTTCATTAGTTATGTTTATACAGCCCAAGACAACATTTCATTTAAGTAATGATACTTTTCAATTGTTTTTCGCGAACGTCAGATAATCAACTTTTAGTTACAGAAAAATCCACCTCGGTCGCCAGAGTCGTATTCCACTATCATTGCCATTGCGACTCAATGTTTTTCATTACTTTAAAAAATTAATTAGTGTCATTACTTATATAAATTTCTAGTTAGCCTGTAATTTAATTTGTAAATTAAGTCTCACTTGTTTATTCTTTAATAACACAACAGGAGATTTCGATATAGTGTCATATTCGTCTAATTAAAAACGCAAAGCTTAGTTTACGTTAAATGTGTAGCGATAAATGTGACGCAATATAATACATATTTAGATATTTATTTACTTTTATACATTACATATGTTTTGTATTATTGTACATCTAATGGTTATTGTTTTCATTTTTTATGCTACACTAATTGTCTCCTTTTTGTTTTGATTTATTAGACGAATATGACTATGTCTAAAGTTCCTGTTGTGGAATTAAATAAGAAACAAGTGAGACTGATTTCTCAATTTACAAATTGGATAACTAACCTCAGTCTGTATTATATAATTATTATAATAAATTAAATTATCTCGTTTGAAAGGCTACATGAGGGGATAATCTGTTCATTTGAAAGTTCTGTACTTTAGGGTAGGACCTTTTATGGCTTGAAAGGGGAAAAATATAGCAACCTAAATTTTCTCACGTTCGACAGAAACCTTCTTTGAGGTGATCAGCTCTAAACACAAAATATCTCATGACATTTGGAGGAATAACTCGAAGTATGTTTTAACAGGCAGGATATATAAACTCAGGAGTGGGCTGCTTATGTTGCCTTTTATTTAAATAGCCTAGCAGGGGCCCGTCGATGCCCGGATATTTATTAATAATAGACAAATACAGTATTTAATTCAACAGTCATTTCTGTAATCTTTCCCAACTCGTGATTAAAATTCATTTTCAGGGATAATACTCGGTCAACTCCGAGAAATCAGCAGGTACCCAATGGTTTCTTAAGGATACAAAACTGTTAGGTGATACTAGAGTATACTGGCATTCAGGGATATTGCTATTCTCAAGGCTAGGCTGAGTGAAAGCTCGTACACTTGAGTAGCATTTTATGTACATACAGTCGTAAAACTAAATACAAGTCAATAAGGCCAGAAAAGTTTCCGTGGCGTGCAATGTCCTTGGACGTACTAGAAAATAATCTACTGAGATTTCTGTTTCTTTTTCCCTACGTCTTAGCTTATTTTCCGAGCCCTGGTATTACAGCTGTGTCTAATAAACTACGCTGGTCATGAAGAGTCCTGTTGGATATTGCTTCTCCGAAGTAAGTTTTGCGGTCCATGTGCCATATGGATGTCGGGGTGAGCAGTCTGAGGCGCACTTGTTGCGGCCACTGCTGTAACATCGATCCCACCGCCCACGCACTGCCGCCGTGTGACGTGGGGCGTTATCTGCAGAAGCCTCAGACAACTCCAATTAGGACAAGGCACTGAAACGAATAATCTGCAAATATATACATAAGACACATCTGTGCAATGGTTTTCTTTCTTACCATCCTTCAGAATGGAAACTTAGAATATTCGTTCAATGTTACGCGGGTTCATAATATAATCTAGAACATGACGAAAAGTTAATAATTTGACATTCATCCAGGATCCTACTTAATTGGACACCAATTATTAGTAAATAATCATATAATCTCCGGTACTGTATTCTACCAGAAATAATCATTTAGGGGGCACGGAGACTAATATTTCGACCAAAATATGAAAAAAAAGTGAATTTTCTAATTTTTCATATTAATATGCCTATATACTCAGTAAACTGAAAAAGAAAGCTGACAAACAAAAGAAGGAAGGTGTAACATATGCCGCAAGACAATGTTAATTAAGATGTTTGATTCTAATTTAATAAATTATTACTGTTTTACAAAAAAAAATTGTTTTTCTCAGCTTCATGATTTCTGGCACCATAAAACCTTCTACGCGTCACAAATATTACGATATTGTCTACATTATTTTTGTGCATAATCAACATGCTAATACCTTAAAATGCTGGTATTATTATTTTAATTGTTCAAGTAGTTTGGGTGAAAACAAATTTCAAAGTGCTGAAAAGTGCCAAATTTTAAGTAACCGTATGGACCTCTTAGTAAAAACATTATTTTCTGCACAAAGTTTTATTCAATTTTTAAAAAATACTGACAATTGATAATAATAGTACATAAAAATGTAAAAAAGCTCAAATATATTCAATTACGTAACCCAAGGGAGATTCTCAAAGCTGCCAAATTTTGAAAATAATTTTCAAATTATCTCAACAAAAAACAAGTTTACAAAAACAAAATTTTGAAAATTGCTACAGATGTGTGTTGTTAACAAACTGTTAGCATTTCAACTCAGTAGCAATTCATTTACAGGAATTTAAAATTTCAGTTTCCGTGTCTCTTAATATGTCTTATCAAATATGTCATAATACGCATCGATAAATATTAAACTTCTTCAGATTGTATAATTTAATTTTGATAAACTGGATAACCATCACGCAAGTTAATCCTGAAAGGAAATGTTGGGTGAAAATGTTCAGTTTAACAAATATAATCGCACAAGGACACATCATAGATAATGAGAAATTTTTATATCCACATTTTGGTGCTTAGCCGTTTCCGTCTCTAATTATGGTCATGTAACACAATTAACAACATCTTGAGACACTCGTTCCTGTGTGGTCTTACAGAACCCGAATTCAAAACTTTCAGACATTCTTACTTGACATTATGTAATTATTATTTATCAAATGAGTCAGAAAAAAAAGTTTATTATCAATAATGACAATTTTTAATTTCATATCAAAAACTTTAATTGTACAAAATACGTTTCAGCCTGAGTTTAAGCTCTTGTCAGGCATTAAAAATAATTGCGGTTGGAGTTAAACAGCAATTAGTGCAACGTGTAGAAGTCCAGCGAGAGTAGGCCGGAACTGACTTAAACACGAACTTTTATTACGGCAACATGTTTGTGTAAAAGCTATTCTGAAAACATTGGCGCAAGTCAATTTTGTTAGTAACAGGATATGTAGTACGTCAAAAAACTCATTCGTTAAAGTTAAGACCTTGGGGCAGTCTGTATAATCCGTTACTAGGATTACAACCAATACTTTTTAGTATGGTAGTAGCGATTCTCCAACGGCTGTTCCTATTAAGGGAAAATTCACATCCCACGCTATTTTTTGCAATCTATACTTCGGTGACCATAAAACTAAACATATAAATTGAATTATGAATACTTTTTGTTATGACGAAAAACATCTACTTAGATATTCAATATCAACAATTAGAATTTAATTCTGCTCCCATATTAAAAAACCAACTAATAAAAGAATTATTATTTAATTTTGTATATTTGATAGTGAGCATTCACCTCGATTTTGAAATTTTAATATTTCCCATTCTTAGGTTTCCAGAGTAGTTATTGTTTATAAAGTCGAAACGTAATGTTTCATTATTATTTAGTAAAATTATTTTTCTGTTTTACTTGGGAAATTATTGTAATATTGAATTGTATGGTGTACTGTAATTTTTTATAATTATAATAGAGTTTCCCCCTATATCTTTCATGATTTACACATTCATGACTTCATATTATCTGTTTTTAGAATCCAGTATTGAAATTTGTTGCCAATGGTTAGGTAACACTGTTTTAACTACGCACTTCCCTTTTACTTGTTGTTTTTATTTGCTGTTATCTACCCTTTATTATTCGTTAAATCTCTTCTTTCCTTGTTTCTTCCTTCTTTACGCTCAGACAATGGGATGCTCTAAAAATACTTATAACAACATATAGTATGTATTTTTGACTGAATAGATTTGAGTTTCATACTTTAAATTGCTAAATTGAAATGATGTGCTACCACATTAACGATCCTGAGAATCACCGTTCAAATGTGGGTAGTCAAAGAGTTTTAGCATCTTGGAATTTTTTTAAAAGAATCAATTACTATTTGCTTTCATTTTCAAGTACTTTATTTCCCTTTACGGGAAAATGAAGTATAAACTGACATGATGAACTGGAAACTTGTATCCGTTAAATTTTATGGAGAGATAAAGAAACATCATATCAAAGAATTTCAAAGGTTAATTAAGACATATACTTTAAAGCTTATCGTCATTCACTTAAAAACAATTTTTACTAAAAATGACGAAACACAGGTATGGTGTGGGTCGATCAGGAGAGAAAAAGGCACAATGCTGGATCAGAAGCCGTGCGTGCGTCAATATGGCGTAACGCGTGTGCGACGTGAAATGCCAGCAGTTTCACTAGAATCTCTGGCGAATATTGTGATAGCAAAGCTATTGGCCTTACTTTCCGATTCAAAAATCTTATTAAAAACGCCGTTATGCTCTAATATCTTTGCCGACTACTTTGTCAACATTTTCACGAAAACTGTTGTACTGCCACCGTTAAGTTCATTTATCCAATAATAAATTAAGTTGTTTACACATATTCATTCAACTCAGTTTGTATATTGTCCTCATTTCACATTTAAATGCAATACTTCTATTACTGAAGCACGAAACGTGTAACATTAATTACTCAGCGGCCAAAAAGAAACTAATTGCTTATGAACAAACAATAACTAAATTTCCAGAGATTTTTTATAAATTCACCAGACTTCAAAATTCCGTCCTTCATCAGTCTAAAGTTTTTTTGAACTTTGTAAGAAGAATTACATGACATCTGTTGTATAAGAAAAAAGCCCCCTACGATTCACTAATCACATTCTTCTCATCCTATTCTGGGAAATTCGTGAAGAATGGATATTGCGTAAATTGAACAAAGATGCATGGAATTCAAGTCAGAGGAAGAGGAAATGCTTCAATTGAAGCTGAAGTACGAGCCTGGATTATATTTACGGGAATGGAGGGATGTAGAATCGGTCCTTAGACGTCGACTCGGATTAGCTAAGTGGTAGGACGCCCGCCCGGAAAACAAGAGGTCCGGGATTCGAGTCCCTTCTCCGTTCGATATTTTTCCATTCTTGTCTTTGTTCTGAGGCAGTTATTCCACTTTAAGGTACATTTCTTGAACAAATAAATAATCGTCTATTGTATCGTAATATATGTAACCTCTTCAACGGTGACAGACAATACACTAAACATCCGATGCGGATAACAATGTACAGATACTTCTCAGACATGTTTACCTACACAACTATGAAAAAATTGCGTGTATCGGATTAATATAATCCCGCGGAATTTCGAAACTCCTGTTACGTTTTGAACGCAGCTCCTGTAAAGATTGTATGAAGTGACAATGCAAGGTTTCCTAAGGAGGGTAACTAGAAATTAAGATCATGGCCTATCACAGCGTGATAAAATGACCCAGGAAGTAGAAAAAATTGAGGATCTGGCGTGAATCTTCTTTTTCCAAGCCTGTTGTCAAATATGATTCTTAGTAAAAACAGATAAAAAAGTAACATAACGTTTATATATTATTATTGCACTTTCATTGAAATACGATTCAGGTAAGGATTGAATGCTTAATATTTGCCCTTTTTATTTCTGTTTTACCTGATAAAAACGAGTCGTAGCAAATTCACCCGTAACTTCATGTTTGCTTCTTTTTACCATTTTTCCAGAGAGCGGTTGTGTCACCTTTCAATAGCGGTTAATATTTCCACCACAGTTTTTAAAAAAACCTTTAAAAATAATATAGATATCAAATAAAAGAGAGCTGTGACATTTCCTTGCTACGTTTGATTAACTGCTCCTGTAAAACGGGATTTATTCTTTAAGATTTTTTAAATTTATTGAGACTGATTTTTCTTTTTTTCCGCGCTAATATCTTATTCTTAATAAAACTTTCCATACTTTTCAAAATTGTTTAATTAAAAATATTACCTGAAGCTTACGGCAATATTGCGATAATTATAAAAACATGCTATAGCATTAATTTACCCAATCAAGTATTCGATAAAAATTTCTGTAGTTAATGACCTATGTAACTTTATACACTCCTTGAATCGGTCCAAAACGTATATTTGTTCTTTTGAATTCTTAGTATATAAAATCCTTGTGTCCCTAATTCTTCTCCTCCTAAATGGCTTGGTCGATTTTGATGAAAATTTTGTATTATTTATTGGGTCACCTATAGTTGGACCCGGTGGGAAGCGCTTTTTTATATTATAGGATTTTTAAACTAATTTTCTCATATATTTATTTTATATATATAATTATTTATTTCTCAAATAAAGAAAGATATATATAATCCCCGATTTTCAGCCAGCCCGTTTGAATAATCTGCGGTATTTGACTCTCGCACCAATACATCCTCAAGTACATTTCCCCGTAGGTTTGACCTTATATTTAACATAGCCGAGTTCTGATGTATTTTGGCAATTGTAATTGCGTGCACACTTAGTGAATTATTTATAGATTTATTCGACATTATAAAAATGCAGTGTATTAGAATTAATATTTGGTACAAATGTGAAAGGCGCATTGTTTAAATTACGATTTATACAAATGTTCATCAGGCGGCATTCCATCTAACCTCCTAAATAAAGCATTTTATTTTCAGCAGTCAGTTGTGCAATTTCGATAATAGGGGACAGCTTTAAGAAAATTAAAAGAGTCTACAGACAGGGTAATAAAACCCAGACATTCTGAGAACAAAGTGGTTTTTCTGAAGCGCTGATATTCCGTTAGATCTTTGCTGTGCCTTATAATTTCCTAACTATTGGTGGTAGGTGGATACTTTTCACCACCCGGATGGATATAATATTCTGGACTGAACTATTTTTGGTTTTGGAAAAAGGACAATGATGGATTTTGGAGGTAATTGAAATATACGTTGTGATGAAGGAGAGACATTGGAGATTGTGATTCAACAGCGCGTAATAGAGAGACAGTGGAGGCTGAGATCTTTTGATTTGTTACGTTGTTCTGACTTGGATGATCCAGGGCGGAATGCTATTGATCTCGGTGACGTTTAAGAGGATTTAATGAGCAAGGTACTTCTTCCCTACCCGAAAGTCTAAAGCAGCCCTATGAGATTCTATCTAAGTGAGACCTTTTGACCAGCGACGATCTACAGACAACTTGGAAAATCAGTATTATCAGAAATTTCTCTGCTTGTCACTTTCTCCCAATCTCTTCTCATTCCCGACTTCTAAATTAAGCTCCATGGTCTTCGACTGTGTTTCTATTGCAGCAATTCTTCTCTACTTTAATGTAAAATTAATTTATTCACACCATCATATGATAAAATTTGATAAAAATTCTTCTTTTTAATTTTTTTTAATTTGACTTTCAAAATGCATTTCGCTAAATTTGTTATACTTTGGTACCTGAGGAGAATCGAAGATAAAGAAACGAAACGCGAAATTATTATTATTTATTCAATTGCATATGGCATGTTCGCAGATATTTATAATTACAACTAGTTTTTAAAGACAAACCATTATTTTTCATCTTTAACTCAAAACTTATCGACTAGAGTTTATTCAATTTGTATTCTTAAGTTTTCTGTATGGAAGAAAAATATATTTATTCAATAAAATTAATATATAAAATTATGTAGAACAATAACAGGCGATGAGGAACGTTGAAACGGAATATGGAAAAAGGAATCATACTGAAGAAATAAAACCCCTACACTTTGCCGACGATATTGTAGTATTAGGGGAGTCAGAAGATGACTTGGAAAACTTAATAAATAGCATGAACGTGATCCTGGAGAAAGAGTTTTTTTATGAGAATTAATATAGGGAAAACTAAGGTAATGAAGTGTATTATAGGAAACAGTGGAATAAGAAAGGCTGTTAGATTGGGACGGGATATTTAGGAGGAAACTAAGGAATTCTGCTACTTTGGAAACGTAATACCTAAATTGGTAGAACTGTAGTAGACACAAAGAGTAGGATAGCACAGGAAAGGAAGGCATCTGCGAAAAAGGCGAATATACTTACGAGTAATATAAGTGTGAATATTAGGAAAGCGTTGCTAAAAATTTTCGTATGGAGCTTGGCGAAACATGGACGGCAGGAAAAGAATAGAAGCCTTTGTAATGTGGTGCTATAGGAGAATGCTGAAAATAAGTTGGGTAGATAGAATCACTTACGTGGCAGTTCTAAACAGAATAGAGGAATAAAGAGCGAACAATATGGAGGACGTTGACGTAAACACAAGATAGTGTTTAGTGAATTAGTAGGTGAGCCTAGCTTACGTTTTCGGGAATGGAGAGATGTTGAATCGATCCTTGGACATCTACTCGGATTAGCTCCGTTGGTAGAGCACGAGGCTGGATATCGCGAGGTCCTGGGATCCATTCCCTGGCCCGGTTGACATTTTTCCATTCTTGTCTTTCTTATAAGAATAGTGTATTATCTGATGGTCATACAAACAAACAGGAACCGTTATATAAATTTAAAACATAATATCCACTTCTTTCAAGAGAAAAACAAACATTCTAGCGGAAATAATATCGTGTGGAGATATTTGATAGGTAAATAAACGAAAAAAAGTTAATTTAATATTCGATGAAAACAATTGTCTGACTAGTAGATGTGGATCGAACGGAGCTTTCCTAAAGTCTAGCTTTACAACGTGGCGCAGAGAATACGAAAAATCAACTAATTTATAAAACTACATGTAATTTAAGAAAGGGCGATTTCCTTACTGAATCCAAAAATAGGGCTCAATCATTTGTTTCAAGGAACGGCTGATCTAACAGAACTAGCAGCCAACCACGCTACCTCGCGTGTTCAAGTGTAATATGTGCCTGCTGTGCATGCCAAAACTTAAGAAAATTATATTCTCCTGCTTCAACTATAATGTAATTACAATTTATCAAATTAACTTAAAAACATACTAAAAATACTCATATCTGGAAACTGTAAAATGCATATATGCAATTTAATTTTCTTAATTTCCGTAATTACTCGCATCAAAGTTACGATTTTTAAACGTATTTTTGCCGTTTAAGAAATCAGATACGTTATAGTTCGAACAGACAATATTGGCGATTTTGGAAGAGTCGGGCGATAACGTACAGCTTCTAAAAACATTTGCGCAAGATCAATTTTCCTAAGTAACAATTATAACGAGGAATCATTTTGAATGATTTTCAAGATGGACGCTACACGGAAACGGAAGAAAGATCAGATGGGAGACTAACAGAGTAACATGGTCTATAGAACAGAGGCTAGCAGGAGATAAAATCCACGTAGACTTGAAACATTATCCACTGGACATCATTGTGTGAGTGTTGCTGAAGAGTTCTGTGTTCAAAGTGAATCTCATAAATCTCCATACAACTGATTGCAGATGATGCCCAGTGCTACAGTCAATTTCCAATCTGATAGAAATGATGAAATATGAAATAGAGAAAGCGAGGTTTGGAAACGCTTTTCCTAAATTATGGAGACTTGAGAATTATCCTGGTTCCAATGACGTGACCCTGGCTGATAAGTGGCAAAGGCGACATCACCGAGCACCTTTCTATGAGAACGACAAAGATCTAGGTTTCACGAAGAGGATTTCAAGCTACATAGAAATCCATTGCAATTCTCATGTAAAGCTCATATATTTCTTAAAACTACACAGCTATCAAACATTCTCATTTAGATTTTACTTATTCAAAAAAAACACCATTCTAAGCCCTGATGAGTTTTTCTTGCCCTCTGAATTAAAACAAATATATTTTATAGCGGTATTTCTTTATAAAATTGTAAATTTCTTTTTAATGTAACTTATTTCCTTTGTTTGTTGCTGTTTTAAAAATGTGTTGCAATTCATGCGTTTAATTTTAAATAAAATTTTTGTCAACCTTTGAAGCAATTAGTTCTAGTTTTCCCTAAAGATTTCGTGGTAGTCCTGTACACAGATAACAGCCAGATATAATCAAATGACGTCAACATGGATATTATATTCCCATATAATTGTTCTTGACATAATTTGGCTCCTCAGCTGTGTTGCATCTCACAGTTATAGCATGAATCATTCAGTAAGACAGATTCGTGTTATCCAAAAATATAAATACTACAAATTATAAACCATATATTTCCCAATATTTATTTCAGACACTGAACGCTTTGTGGAATATTAATGAGAGGTGTACATAGAATTTAAAATAAAGTTGGGCAATGGAACGTCATAAATTAAAAGTAATGGAAGTTTTTAACATCGATCAGCAACATTATAAATGAATATGCGTGTATCATTGCAAGAGTACGTAGCTCTCATAGAAGAGTAGCAAGCCTCCATTATTCATTGTAGTGGATTTCTCCTCAAACGATCACTTATCTACGACTAAATAAAATCATGAAATATTGCATGATAAATGGACGCGCACAAAAGTAGCCAACACGCCACATTACGTGTGAATTTGCTCTGAAATATATCTTAAAATAAAACGTAAGTTTCATTTAAGTAGTGCAGATAGTACTGCAATTATTACATAACACGTAAATTTTCTTCATGAATGAAATTACGTTACATTTATAATGAATTATTAGCTTCTATTATAACATTAATATCACAGTGTCTAAACGAATATAATTGTCATTATTCCTTGTAATAAAGTTGATGAAATTTTAACGGTTAATAGTAATAATCAATGCTTACAGTTAACTTTTGAGTGTGAACAAAATTATTGCATCAGTTTCTTAGAGGTTATTCTTTTCCGGATTAATCATAATTTCAAATTTAATTGGTTCCACAGTTCAATCTTTTCAGACCGTATTAAGAATCTTTTGTCCGATCATCATGTTACACAGAAGCGAGTTGTAGTTTACAATTTCGTCGTCAACACTGTCTTTCTTCATGCACATAAACGTTATAACCTATATCCTATTTATTTCTAAATATATAAAAATTATTTTAGCTAAGGTTAAGTTCATTCTTAACTATAACAGTCTTAAAAGACGTAATACAGATAATGAAGTCTTTGTATTAACCTATATTGGTACTTTGTTATTTAATCTAATAAAAATATTTAAAAGGCTACCTTTATTTGTGAATCCATCAAAGAACACAAAGTTCCTTCTAATGTAGGAACAACTAACGTCTGTGAATAACAAATACGTATGACGGGTCGTTAATTGTCCATATGTATTCCTACTAATATGTTTTCCACTACCAATGTTGTTTATCAAGTTATTTGTTCTAATTTTTGCTTTTGTTACAACTGCCAAAGAAAAAGGCTTTAAATGCAAGAATTAATGAACATGGATATAATCTTATGTTGTCAACCTGTAAAGACAGCCCTATGAATTTAACCACAGTTTCAATTTTGACACTAACACTATTTTAGACAGTGAACCAAATAATGGTGAAAGATTAATTTATTAAATGTAATTCATTAGAAAACAACCCAATAATGTTTATATTAATAACGACACTGAAAATGTTAACAAGTTATATAATCTTTTATTTTAAGTTCTTTGGTCTTTTTCAGCTTTTTAATTAATTTACTTTAATTTCCAGACCATGTGTATTCACCGTTAGGTACCGCAGCTAATCCGCGTGAAAACGTTGAGTATTTTAAAGTGCCTTTGTAAAGTATTCACATTAAAGATTATATACCTACGAAATCCTACTTTTTTATTTTTATTACTTTTAAGCTTTTTGTTGTGATGTAGTTTAGATTTGGACAATTCAAAGTTATATCATATAAAGTACATTAAAGGAAACGGAAACATAATGATACATTTACAAAAAAATTATAAAATACACTTAACAGAAATTACAGAAAAATACAGAGATACGATTTAAAATAAAAAAGTAATTTCTTGAATCTTTTTTTTTAATTTAAAATGACTGAATTTTAATTTAGCTGATGATGAATAACCCCAGGTTTTTATCGGTCACGCATTTAATGAACCAAAACTATATATTAATTTTGATTGCAAATTTTATTCAATTTTGATGGAGGTTTCGGCATACACCGTAGTATATATATATATATATATATATATAATTTTTAACTTTTTCGTGGATTCCAGATTGTGCTGGCCTACACAGGGCATTTATCGTACTTCGGAGTTCCGGAAGTTCAATAAACAATCGGCAACATACATCCACGAATCGTCGAAGGTTACAATTGAAAAACTTTCAATGAGTGCAGAATTTGAATTAAAATTTATCGAGTTTGAAATTTTGAGAAATTATTTATATACACACAAAATTATTGACAACTAAGGATGACTATGGCATATGCCGAAAGCTCCTTCAAAATTAAATAAAAATTTGTAATCAAAATTAATATATAGTTTGGGTTTATTAAAATGGCGTTACTGATTAAAATATACGTTGAAAAATATAAAATTAAAGAATTTAAATAAGTAAAAATGAGATTATATTGTTTGTAATACAAACAGAACATCACAAATATCACTTAAGTGCCGAAATATATTTATTAAAGTTATCTTACATTAAAGGCGTAATTATCAATTACAGTTTACTTTACTAACAGCTCTTACTCAACTGAGCTGTATCAAGTTTCCTCCACTGTGATTGTTGCTCTCTTCTCAAGTGTCTTATTCTATATAACCTGAAGCGACACTTAAATGCCTCGTCTCAGCAGTCTATATTTATGTATCCGAATAGAAAGGTCACAACATTCATGCCAGTTTGAGAAGGTGACTAAGAGCATCCTTCTTCTCAGAATTTTGCAGTTGAAACTAAATTGCAACTAATTTTTTATACGTTAAAAATAAAATTAGGCAGAAGGAATCAATTCCACGGAATTCAAAGATGAAATAAGTTCTCGCAAAAATGTTGTTTTATTTAAGTATTTATAAAACATAGATAAACATTATTCGAAGCCATTTAAATGAAAAATATAAATGTTCACATTAATTCAAAATACATTGCATGATGAAATGATCAACCGTGTTAACAAAAAAGGTTCACATCTGCTTACAGCTACGTGTCTGTAGAATACGGGTGAATCTGAAATAATAATTCAAATAACGTGTGTATTTATTTTAGAGATACTGTTGGAAAATATTTTATTATTTAAATTAAAATCGTAATCCACGTCGATCAGAGCATTCAATCAATCACTTTCACCTACGCGTGACCTTTCCCTGTATACCTGTGTAATCATATATCATGCATCCTAAATGTCACGCATTCACACATCAGTTATGAAATATTTGAGCAAGTTTCAATTATTAGAAATTTTGAAATTATAAAATTCAATTACTTTGAAATGATTAATGAAAATTGTCTAAGGCGATAAATACCAAAACAATTTTGTTGTCTTAATTATTTGCATCAATTTTTTTAGTAAACATGGGGTACATCCGCCGAGATGCAGGTACTAAGATACAGGACGGCCAACCTTCTGTGGTGTAGTAGTTAGCGTTGCTGCCTCGCATCACGGGGATTCCGAGTTCGAATCCAGGCAGGGACATGGATGTTGTGTGTGTGTTTTCGCAAAGTGAAAACTACAGATCACGAGTTCCCCTATTGTAGTCGCTAATAACCATAGTAGTGGATGCGACTTTAAAGAAAGACATTAAAAATAGGGAACGATATCATACGCATACAATGTCGCAGCTAACCAAAAATCTGATCTCAACAATTATTTTCAGTAACAACCATCTCAACAATTATAACGCCAAACAACAAAATATATTTTCCATAAGGATCCAAGAAACGTTTCTAAAACAATTGCATATCCCCGATGTCCTCCAATAGTCCTCGAATATACCAAATACTTTTCCACGAAAACGTTAGAATCTATAAAAATTTTCAGTAAGGGTAGAAGTAGAATGAAACAAGCTTTAGTTTTCTTTTACTTGAAATAAAAAATTATTTTATTAATAACGCACACAACACATAATTCTATTCCATTTTAACATTGTAAAAGAAAATGGGATAAATTATGTAAAAATATTTGTTTTTTAAAAAAATAATTTTATTTATATAAAAAAACAATTTCTTTAGTGGGTCTTGCGCACTATATACAATTATATATTTGTTAAACAGGATGATTGTTTAAAATACAAACATTGCGGTAACAACGTGCAGCAGAGGTTTCAAGTTCATGATTGACGAACCTGTTCCTTCTTCTAGGTTTTTCTGAAACTTATGTAGAATTTTCCTGCCTCACAGTCCGGCTTCCTTTGTTCGATTGTTGATTTTCCCTCGGTCGACGGAAAAGGCTCTGGTGATTGAGGAAAACCTTTTCCTCCTTCTTCACTCCGACACACAGTTACTACCACTTCCTTTCAACTTAAAGCAAGTCCTAAGTTCTGGCCTTCCTTGTTCGCTCGTCCTTCTAACTCAAAAGCAACAATGCTCTCTTCCTCTACTCCCCTCCCTTTCAACTCTCGATCAACACTGACTTATTAATTGTTCATTTCTATCTTCTCTCCTACTTCCTCTTCCACTTCCAAACATCACACTGCCTCCCTCCTTCCTCATCCTTTCAACGTCTTGATCAACTCTGCTCATTTATTGTGTTCTCACTTCCCAGCTAAACTATTACTTTCCCCTTTTTCAAGGATAGCGCCACCACACGTGTCGTGTTTTCACCAATCTTTATTCGTCCTCCATCAAGCGTGTTTTCGCTGACGAAGGAAGGGTGTCCTTGGGAAGTTTTGAAGGGTGAATGTCCCTTCAGAAAAACAAACGTAATCTTTTGTAGCTGCAGGTAGACACGTTATACACCCGAAATCATAGCACCGGGGAATTTCCACCTCTTGCTTGCCTGTCTCCGAGTTAGAATATTCTTACTGAATTTCTATCGTTTAAAACCAAAGACATGTGAATAAAATTAGGGGGAGGGGCCTACTGCGCTACAATATCGACTCTCTCTTACTGAAGAAACCTATATAATGACTGCATATATATTGTTACTTTGTAAGAAAATCAGCTTAGCTAAAAAGTAACCTATTTAATTTCGGCTATAACCATGGCTGGTCAGAGTCCACAACGCAAAATTATCCACTTTTGCATATATCTATACATTAAAAATTTACCTGACGAAGTCCACAAATATGGACGAAGTATATTAAATAAATATTAATTTTGGTGAAAAATTGGCAGATTATTGATACATTGCTCCAAACGAGAAGAAGAGATCGTGAAATTTCTGATGACTACGATAAATGCCTCAACTATCGTCGATTTGTAGACCCAATCATTAACTGTAATACAAATTATTGTATCAATGTAACTCTAAACATCGCACACCTTTGTAACCCATTTTATCATATTGTAAAAAAGTGTACCAGTACTTGTAAAGTGAACGTGTTTCCTAATAACAACGACTATTGATGTGGCAATAACCATAAAAAAACTGAACGAAAACCAACACTCATATCGGTTTACATATTTGTATTATAAACTTTTCGATGTCATACTTGTAGAAGTCATTTATAACAAATTCGTCATTTTATACTTGTGCACCTGAAGATGTTCCAAGCAACAGGACGCAATGTGCTATTATTTTTTATTTAATCATTTCTGTCATGTATATATATTAAGCTACGGCACTGTAAGATCAAGAGAAAAGGTGGAAAAAATGTTTGTAACCGTAAACTTCTTATTATTTCGTCTTTTACCAAAGAGTATTCAGAGACTCATGACTGGTATAAAACAAGAACAAATCAAAAGAAACACAGAGAGCACATTACCGTGAAGTGAAGGAGTCTGGCGAAAATAACGAACTCCAAGATATCTCGAGGCGTACGTGACAGACGTAAATAAAATAAAAGTAAAGTATAAATGCGTTTCAAAGAAAACAACAAGTAATAAATGAACGAAACATTTTCCGTCATATTTTCCACATGTTTACTCGTCAAACAAGTCGTCGCGAAAACATTAGACTTAATTTTAAATCCGCTGAAACTGCTGCTAATAGTATTACTAACTGTACGCGAGCGCAGAGAACGCTGAGAAGACGACCGGATTAACAGGATTAAAGCAGCACAGAGGCTATAGAAGTGAATCGTTGAAAATACTGTAAATTATTAATTAGTTTAGAACATACAACCGTTGAGAATAATTGAGAACACATCCCAGTTAATCGGAAATAAAATTTAATTTAACAAGAAAAATATAGGAAACCAAAACGTTCGTTTTATTGGAACCTCTTCCTGGTACAATGGTAATTTACTAAAAATAAATTCAAGATATATAAACTGATAAAATTTTGAATGTGATGAGTTTTGAATATGTTTATAATAAATTATTATTGCAATTTAAGAATCTCCAATGAAAGGTACTCAACTTCGTGATATACTAAAATTTTCTTTTTTTATATTTATTTTTAATACTGTTTCACTAGGATACAGTCAAATTAATATATTATTAATATTTTGCATAATTATAGAAATTTTCACTAAAAATCCTTCTTGTTCGTGCAATGATTAGAATAACAAATAATTAGGGGTTGGTTGATTTATCGTTTATTAACTTCCCCCACGTAACTTACAAAATAAAAGAATTCATTTTAAATAGAAAGTGGAAAAAATATATAAAAATTATTTTTTCTAAATACTGAGAAAAATTAATTTACAATAAGATATATTCAGCGACCTGGAAACAAACATTTTTTATTAATTCAGAAAACTATTATTGAATATTAGGAAATCATTACTAAAAATTTTCGTATGGTGTGTAGCGTTATAAGGGTGCGAAACTTGGACGATAGAAGGTTCAGAAAGGAAATTAATAAAAGCTTTCGAAATATATAAGAATGCTGAAAATTAGATTGGTGGATAGTTAGTAACCAGGAAGTTCTAAGCATAATAGGGGAAAAGAGAACAATTTTTAGGACTTTGACCAAGATTTATAGGCCACATTTTGAGACATGAGGCTCTTGTCAAATTAGCATTGGAGGGAAGTGTGTGGGGTAAGAGCAGAAGAGGGAGGATAAGGATGGAATTTGATAAGCAGATTAGGGAGGATGTGGGTTGTGGTGGTTATGTTTAAATTAAAAAGTCTTGCGCAGTATAGGTTATCATGGAGGGTTGCATAATACCAGTCTTAGGACTGAATACCACAACATTATGAAAAAAATAAATTTTTTTAGTATTTACAGTCAAATTTGGTAGTAAGGAGAAAATCTTAGTTTTTCAATTTAACTACCTAATTGTTAATGTGCATAAATTGTTCGGATATGAGTAGTGAAAGCCGGTTTTATACCGAGCTTAACTTCTTCGGCCGACTGCGACATGAACAATTCAGATGCTGATATACAATACCAGACCATATCTTTCGAGTTCAAAAGAACCTAAATCCAAAAGGATATAGAAAATTGACCGTTTAACATTCAAGGTACACGCGGAAAACATTTTTAGATTGTAAAATGCAAATAGTTTTTTCGGAGACTGACTGAGTTAGATGATAACATCAACCAGATAAACCTTTCGATCGAACCATAAGCTCAAGAGGGTGCAAATAAATAAAACGTAACACTGTCAAACAATAAGTAATATTATAAATATTATTTGTAAAATGTACATTTTAGAAAAGCTGTTCCGTTTAAGTGTGGGAATTCCCCCAATTTAGGGTTTCAGCGGCTTTTAATATATTTTCCAAATAGTCGTAGTCTGTGTTTATTCAAACAACGTCATTCATAATAAGTTTGGGTAATTGAATTTCATTCTCAATGCTACACGTTTCCATCTTTAATTTGATTAAATGATTAGCGGTCGTTTGTCACGTCATCTAAAAACAATCATTGCGTGTACGTGTCAACCAGGAATAGCCGTTAATGAGACTATATTTGGAACCAAGCAATAAATTGTAGCGGTAGTTCCACGACATTCTAGACCCTTAATGGCCAACATAACTAGTTGCCTGAGTAAGGAATAACGATACAAGTCAGCGTGAAATTAGGACAGAGCAAAATCGATTGATCGTGGCACTTGTAGATCACATATTGCATTTATAGTTACCTTGGAGACAAGGTTGTCTTGGCGACCCGCTCTGACGTCATGAGACGTGAGAAATAGCCTCGATGCGTTGGTGGGGCAGAGGTGATCCTTAAATGCTCGTGTCTGCTTACAGCTCAATGGAACACATCTGAGATGTCAATAGCGACCCATTGTTCAGCCAAAGACCTTAAACTAATGTAAACTAAGAAATACAAACGTAAAAAAATAAATAGTTGACGAAACACGGACTTGAACCATGAACCACTCGCACCAAACGTTCAGTCACAGGGACAGTCACGCAGATTATAGAGAAGACGTTATCCGTTGATTCTTCGTACTGATTCTCTTGGATTGGACCCACCACAGCGGATATGACGCCACGGCGTTTCCTGTCCGTTTGGACCCTAACTAACAGCGCCCTCCCTCGTCACTCTGTATATAAAAGTCACTTTTCTCCTAATTGTTTTCTGTACGGCTCTCTGCTCTCACAATTCGATAAATTCTACAATTGACGTCGTTTGCGGTAGACTTCAGCGTTATCACTTAAGTTCACTCTGCTCTTTCTCGAAGATAATTATTCTGCAGAAAACCGAAGTTCTACCATCAGTTTTCTGCAGTTTGAAGGATTACTGGAATCTGAAATCGTCACAAGAATTTCGGCGCAATAAAGCTGCGAAGGACACGAGAGAGCAGGACGTCGGACAACAACCACACCTGATGACAACATCCAACAATTCCGCGTTCTGATTCTGAATCACCGATGCGCGAAATGGCAAACCAAACCACATTGAAATTGCTCTGTTGTGTTCATCTATTTTTCTCATGTTTAGACAAATTTGTGAAATGAAGAATCTAATTGTATATGAAAATAAAATCCTTATAATATTTCCACTGTGAAGATTTCACATAGTCTGATTTTGTCGGTTACCATTTCACCGTCCCTAACAACGTTAATTTCATTTAAGTCTCAACAATACTAGAGGCAATGATATACTAAATTTTCCACCAAAAAAATGTAAGGGGAAACGAAGGTGTAAGATTTTGAGCCAAAAATTGTCATAATTTAAATTGTTTATTAATTAAATTACATCACAACGTTTCGTTCCATTATTTGTAACCTCCTCAGGTGCTTCTGTACAAATTTACAGATAAATCTTTGTGCCACCTTATATTATACAATTTTTGGATTATTTTTCTATCACCTGAGGAGGTTCCAAATAATGGAATGAAACGTAGTGATGTAATTTAATTAATAAAAAATTTTAATTCTGACAAATTTTGGCCGAAATTTTTCACCTTCATTAATCGAGGTACAGTCAAAATAATTATAGAATTTATAAGGGGAAACCTTATATTTCAATATTTCTGTAATTAACAAATTATCTTTCAGTTTGGTATTAACTAGATTTCCAAAACGAGTATTGTATAAACGACCTTTGATTAAAATTTATTATTAGATTAATGTGTTTCGAAGGAAAATCATGATCTGCCCTCAGAAGAAGAAAATTCAGCGAGGCAGACTCCCTGCTCGGCTCCATAGGTGGTATAGCATACAATAGCACTCTTGTTAGAGCCAAGGGATTTAGATATTAAGAGACGTGGAAAGTAAAAAGATTAATCTCATGTCAAAAAGACACTTAGATGGGGCAGTAGGAAGTCATTCATAGAGCTCCAATTGAAGAGAAAGTGCAAATTAATTATTCTTCAATGTCTGCTGGGCCTCTTCAAAGCATACTACTGATAAATAAAATATTATTTATATATATTGTAATGAAGTGATGAATTGTTTGTTGCAGTAGTGCGTTTTCATTATTCGACGTGGTGTTTGGGCACAAAAGAAACAGTGTGAAAGTGAATTTTTAATAGGAATGTAAATAGTGGATGTATTACATGTTTTCTGTTGTAATTAATACGTTTCAATCATTTTGGACTATTTGAAACTAAATTACAGCTTAAGTGGAACGTCTTTAATTGTTAATCTATCTACAAGAATCATGCCATTATTACCTGTATGGAATCATTTACTAATTCATTGACTGTGATTGGTTGAAAGGAAAATGTCCTCAGGAAGAGTCCAAAAGACAGGGAAGAAAAATTTCAATCAGACGCTGGATGTTGAAAGAGATAAACCTGTTAAAAACTCTGAGCTAGTTTATTTCACAGATTTTGGACTTCGAAAAAATATGAGATTGAAATAATAATGTGGACTAGAAGTTTTTAGTTTTACCGAGACGTTGCTAAGGTTACCCTTTCATCGATACACACACCGCAGGGAAGAGTTCGGATTTTCTTGTTTGTAGTGCGGCGCTGCTGACACTTCGCAGAACGACGGAATTTCTTCTGGATCTGTAATCCACACACAACTCAACGCCGAGGTCTGACGCAATCGTCGGAGAGTACAATTTCATCGCACTTAACTTCACGCAGTGGGGAGGGTGTATTCATCGATCATCGGACAACGTAGCTTTCGCCAATTCAAAATTTGTCCAGATGACTACGAGAAGGAGATCCAAAAGACATGG
The DNA here is from genome assembly GCA_034510155.1 of Eucriotettix oculatus. Lineage (NCBI taxonomy): Eukaryota > Metazoa > Arthropoda > Insecta > Orthoptera > Tetrigidae > Eucriotettix > Eucriotettix oculatus. The sequence continues at coordinate 57,341,971 of CM067378.1, read as the reverse complement.
CACATACCCTTCTCCTTTCGTAAATGTTTTCAAAAAAGTGCTTCGACTCAAACAAAGTGTAATTAAAAGTTTAAATTTTCACGATGATATTTTCCCCATTTCCAATACCTGTAGAAAGGAAGATCTCATCGTTGAGCTAAGCCTGCGAAAAAAATATTATTTCTTTTCTTCAATATAACTGTCAGTTTTGTGCAACTGACAGGCAAAGAGTATTTCAAGACTCTAATATAAATTTACTTCAGTTTGAATAAATTTGTTTAGTTTAAATACTTGTGTTTCAATTTTGGACATTTCCAGTCAAATATCATTTAATTTACTATCAATTTTTGAAATCATGCAATTTTCAGTACAATATTGTATAATTCAGTGTTAAATGTGTACTTTTAAGTACAATTATATAATTTGAAATTAATTGTCTTCATTGATGTTAATTGTTACAATAAATTTAATTCTTTTAATTATTGTTTTTACATTTTAAAAACAGTCGCATTATAGAATGTGCAGACAACGCTGGTGGAGTAGTGCGAGAACTTAAAGCTTAATCGGCGCCAAGGAAAGTGCAGTTCATTTTTGAGTGTTGAAAAACACGGGACAAGGAACAAACTACTGGTTGCTGGGTATCTGCGTCAAAATTAAAACTCATAGATTTTCTAATAGTTCATTACTAATGGCGTTCAATGTTAAAATCAATTTTCTATGAGAAATAGAAAATAGGAACTTGAAAACGCTTTTCTAACATTACGAAGGTTTGAGAATCAACCTAATTTCGAGTGCTCCGGGTGAACAGCTGAGAAAGGAACAGCAGGCCGAAAGCCTGCAAGGAAATCCATTACACGACTACCGTTCAAAGCATGAACGTTTATTAAAGTATACACAGTAATCAACATATCCGATCCTTATTTCACGTAGTCAAAATCCAAAATCCATCCAAACAAATCCTTATGGTTATTTCATTCTCTTTAGAGGAGAATAGTGCCTGTGGTAGTTTTGTCTCGCAGAGTGACTGCGGGGCTTACCTGATTATGTCGGGAATGCCTCGTACTCTCTCTCTCTGGGGTCTTCAAACTTCTCACATGTAGAAGCACATTCACATATTTTGGGAGGTTTATGTGATGGGATCGAAGACCTTCGACATAAAGCAAGAGTTGTTCGCTGGTCCCATTGGATCAATCAGCCAACTGCCTCCTAAAACTTGTAGAGACACGGAAAAGAGAATGCTGCGACCTCACAGAAAACTCGTCTCCCGTCATTCGGAAGGGCGTGAGAATAGTACCCAATGCCCGACCTACCTGATGCAGGTTTTCTAGGGTTTTCCCTGCATCTCTTTAGGTGAAACACCGGGTAGGATCCTTAAACTATAGCCCTGGGGCCCTAGTCAACCATTGGATACCTTGCTCTACCTTCCGCATCCCCCCTTTTCAATTTTTTCCTATGCTATTAAAAGGGAACTGCCTGTTTCAGTATCACCCTCGCGTAGCCTGATTACCCCCCCCCCCAAAAAAAAAATCATTCTCGTTACTGTTAAACTTGAGCAGAGTGAATGCAAAATACCTTCCGAGTATTCGTAGAAGATCTCTTTTACTTTATAACGGTCGTAATAAAACTTTTCTGTGTTTCAACTGATCTATTTAATTTTAAATAAATTTTTGTGCCAACCTTTAAAGTTAGAATTCCCCAAATTATCTGTTTTCCTACAAACATGTTCGACAAGCTTTGCATTCAAATAACGGCGATTTGTAAACATATGTTGTCAACAGTAATACTGAAAATTAGATATTATATTAAATATATTACCTTTACAGCAAATACGTCATTTTACTCATTATGGTCTTTTGTAAATATGACCTGCGACGAGCCTCAATAGAAGTTGCAAAGGCAATCATATTTGTTGTTACTAAACAAGTAATTTAATATAACAATATACGTTAGTTAACGTATAATAATTGTTTCAATAATGGGTAACGGTAATTATGTTGCAGTTTTAGCTTATTAGCAATTTTGTTCTGGATTGATTGACTTGTGCAAATATGTACATGCTTTGAAGATTCCATGTCAAGCTGCGTGTTTACTTGTTGAAATTGCAAAATATAAATGGTCAGAGGGTATAATAGATTCAAGATTCGTACAAAACTCTCTTATTTGTCTGTAGCCAAACTTCACTGCTTGAAATATAAAAATCCGGAAACAAAAAAAAGCGATTCAGATTGCAGGAAAATTGAGCAAATCGCTGCAAGTGCATTTATGTCCACATCTATTTTACTTTGACTACTAAAAGTATGATTATCAGAAATATTTTAATCGGTGCATATCTTATTTCTTTCGAGTATTTGTAATTGAATTACATAGCTCGCAATTCGCAAGGAAATTGTTTCAAAAACAGAAACGGTGTCTCAAAGAAGTTACGAGTTTTTCGTTCCATTATGGTCGTATGAATTAATTAGATACCTCCGGAAAGTGAAATGCTTTTCTGTTCATTATGGTTAGGTAACACTTTCCGACATGCAAAACTTACTTTTTTCGGAACATCCTAATTTAAGACCATTCTAAAACAAATCATTGGGATGTTTTATTGACTTAATAGCTGAAACGAGTCAGATCATGTAACGGCATGTATCGAGAATATTATACAGGTCACGGACAAGAGATTAGCTTATACTCTAGAATCCCATACACGGAAAGTATATGACAGCGTTCCTCTATCGAAATTATGGTCGGTGATGGAGAACCAGCTGATAAAAAGAACTTATCTTAACGTCATAAAAAATTTGTATACAGTAAATTTAAGGAGGGTCACAGTTGGAAACATAGTCATAAGAATTCCACGTAAATAAAAGATTGAGATATATTTTAATGATGCACTCAAAAATTGGAGAAAGAAATGCCACACCATGGGAATACCCATAAATGGTGACACCCTGTATGCTTTGAATTGATCAGGTTATATTCGCCGAGGATGAAGGTGACGCATACCACGTACTAAGAAAATTGAGTGAGGAACATGTGAAATGGGGGTTACAAATAACTTTTGATAAATCTGAGAATATTGTAGTCGGAGGCAAAGGAAGAGATTTATAAATAGAAGTAAAGTAAAGTGCTGCACCTCATATAAATACTTAGGGACAAATATTTCTAGTAAAGGAGGAAGCGAGGAGTAAATTAAGTAGAGAATATCGAAGGACAGAGTGACAACAATACAGTTACACTCAATTATATGGAATAACAATATATAAACACAATTGTGAAAAGAAAAATCTACAAAGCGATAGCAGAGAGTGTTGCACTGTATGGTTATGAGGTTTGGGAAATAACAAAGGAAAATGAAGAATCTTTTAATAACGATGGAGAAGGATTTTTGCAGACGCAGCTGTGGTGTGAAAAGAACAGAAAGGATAAGAAATGAAAACATTCAGAAACAAATAGGGGTTACATCAGTAAATATCTTATACATACAATAGAAAGCAGGAGGTTGTAGTGGTATGGACATTTGAGACTAATGTCAGAGAAACGGTGGCTATTAAGAATATTCCACTGGCAACCCACCAAAAAAATAAAAATAAAGAAAAAGAAGAAAGGAAGACATAATCTCACATGGAATGAAGGAGTGATGTAAGCAATGGAGGACAAATGTATGTGAGATGAAGATTGGCAAGGTAAAAGGAGGTGGAAGCTTGGATGGGAGAGACGCCGTATGGTGTAGTTCTTACTCGCATTTATATATATAACTGATATATATATATATATATATATATTTCTTGGTTATCACCTATTTTAGGAGGTATATGTACTGGGGTCAAAGACCTTGGGCATATGGCAAGAGTTGTCCGCTGATCCCATTGGATCAGTCGGCCAACTGCCTCCTGAAATTGGTGGAGACACGGAGAAGGGAATGCTGCGTCCCCACAGCAAACTCGTCTCCCGTCATTCGGAAGGGCGTGAGAATAGTACCCAATGCCCGACCTATCTGATGCAGGTTTTCTAGGGTTTTCCCTGCATCTCTTTAGGTGAAACACCGGGTAGGATCCTTAAACCATAGCCCTAGTTAACCCTTGGCTACCTTGCTCTACCTTCCGCATCCCTCCTTTTCAATTCCCTTCCTATGCTATTAAAGGGGAGTTGCCTGTTTCAGGATCACCCTCATGTAGCCTGTTAACCAAAAAAAAAAGTTGGACCCGGTAGGTGACCTTTTTGCCGATATCAAGAAATTGGTTTTTTAATTCTCCGACCAAAATCATTAAATGTCTTTTTACGGATTTCTCACATGAATATATATATATATATATATATATATATATATATATATATATATATATAATCCCGAATTTCAGCCTGACCACTTTAATATTCTGTTGCATTTGTTTTACGCATCAATACATGCGTAAGTTCGTTGTGTCGTAGCTTGGCATTGTTAGGATATTTCCATTTCGGATTTCGGATTTCTATTATGAACAAATATAGTGTATTTTAAATATTATTTTTTTGAAAATGTGAAAGGTGTATTGTTTGAATTACAGTTTATTCACGTGTTCATTTGGTGGCGTTCCATCTAATCTCCTAAATAAAACATTTTATTTTCAAAAATGGTAAAATTTAAAATAATGTCTCGATCTATCAGCTGGATTGGTCAGGTGTTGACAAAGAGAAAATTCCAAACACTGCTGCTTGTTTTGGCATTACTAAGTAACTGTTCACGAGAAATGATTCTGAATAAAGAAATTCATATAAATAATGGAGATGATTTGCTTGGTATTTGATACTTAACATTAAAATTAGCATATTTGCACACATTTACCTCACTTAGCTCACAATTTTGTAACCATTAAAATGCAATTTCTTTCACTCGTAAGATATTAGAATTACTTAACCAAAAACGTTGACCTATAGAGATTTTCATTTTACTGTATTATGCTGCAATAAAATTGAAGTACTACGGAATTTCTAAAACCTATAACCATTTAAGAGCATGGTTACGAATGAAAATTATTATTCAAATAAAATATTTTATGTAGACCATTAGGTTAAATCTGGGACTATTACTTAAGATATTTATTTAGAAACTTAGAACTCTGTTTTCTGAGACTATACTGTTTAAAGAGAATACTGTCGAGTTAAATACTACATCGGGCCAATTTAAATGAATTACTGGGCAATGCCGGACACCCAGCTAGTATATAGAGATATATAATTTCAGGCTTATCAGACCTAAGAGATTGTTCAATTATCTTATCCTTATTAATATAATTGACTGTTTCTGTTTATTTGTCTTTGTGTGTGTGCTTATTGAAGGTATCAGTAGATTTTTGATTCTATTAACATACTGAGTCATCGCGGTGATTATGATGAAATTCAGCTTTCATAAAGTAGGGGCCGTGAAAATTGAAATTTTCAAAAACGTGACGTACTCGCTGATGGTTTAACTACGTGTTAACAAAGAAATTACTTTCGAATTAATTATACTAATATATATATATATATATATATATATATGAATTTTCGGGCATCGCCGGGCAAACAGTATCGAAATTATAAACGTAATAAAATTGCGAATAATGATTGACTCTTCTTAAGAAATTCCACTTCCTAATTGCTTGTTTATCAGTTTTGCTCTTTAATAAAAGTGATTTGCTGCGAAGTCGTATAATTCACTGGGATTTTTTTCCCCATACATAAGTAAATTCTGCAGAGGTAAAATAAAAATTAACGATTTTTTTAAACATATTTCTTCCAAATTTCTTTTCAGAGCGTCTTTATGTTGCTAAATTCAACTGAGAGGAACGTATCTGTCACTGGAAACGGGCCAGGCAGCAAGTCTGCATAATTGAGGGAACTTTCCGCGTAATCAAGGTGCACTTCTGCTCCCCCATTACAAGAAATTACGCCCTCAATCGACTTCTGATGTCGATTGTAGAGGAGCCGCGATGCCGACGAACTTGAGAAAGTTTTCTTTCGCTTGATTAACTGCAAACCTCTAGCGGTTGTTTACCAAACAGTGACTGACTAAGAAAACAAGTCGAACAAAATACATCTAATCCTAGAAGAGACTGCTTCCTTAGTAAAATTTAGTCTCATTGTCTGATGTTCCTCATAATCAACATGAACTCAAAATACTATTCTTTAATTTCCGATTTATAAAGTTATTTTAATCCCAACTTCGTTTTAATGGATTTAGTAATTCATCGAATTTGATTGTAATTGTCAGTTTGATCGTACAATAGATAATATTGTCGTGGAACAGGCAAATCTATTCTTATTCTGCTGTGTTGTAAATGATTAGGAGGTATTATTTTAATTATTTAATGAAATCACTTTAAGGGGTATGATATAATAATTTTATTTATATAAAAAACAACCATTTTAAATGAGGTCCTGCGCGCTATTACAAATTAATGGGGACGATTTTTAAATCTCAGGGTTAATTATTCGTTGGGGTGACCAAGTGCAGCGAAGATTTCGTTCACTTGACGAACGTGTTTTGTTTTCATTCGTGTCGTGATGCAGGTTACTATGTGACCGGAAATTTCTTCTGTTGGATTTGTGGACCTTCCGTCTGCCAGCGGAAAGTGCGATGAACTCGTACTGCCGGTAATTGAGAAAAACTCAGTTTTTCCCCTTCTTCCCTCTACCCTTCCTTGTTCTTAAAACTTCTCGCTTTCAACTCTTGTTGCACATTTCAACTTATTCCTCCCTTTCAAAATCAGTTCGACTCCTTAGCTTTCTCCTCTATTCCACGTCTAGCACCCCACTCACTCTGCCTCCTCGCCTTCTCAACGTCTCACACTGTACTGAATATTTTTCGGCTCCTCGCCTTCGCAGCTCAACTTCGTATATCCCTCCTCAAAGGCAAAACGCAGTCCCACGTGGCGTTTTTCTTCCAATCCTCACGAGTCCTCCGTCCGTCGCGGTAAATTTTCCATGACACAGGGAACATAGCAGACAGGTATATCTCCCAGCCGGCAGTCTGGCGCCGGAAAACCCCTTCTTACCTGGCTGTCGCCAGTTAACATGTTATCGCTGAAATTGTGTATCATAAAAAATTCCATAAATTTCAATAAAAATTGGGGAGGTCCTACTGCGCTACAGTATCGAAAAATGTATATTTTACAATCCCTTTATCTATTTATTTTCAAGTGGTTCTAATCTGAACGTATTCGTTCGCATTTCGTTCGTGAAGAAATATTTTGATTTCTCTTTTGCATTCTACCTCATTGGCGCTACAACTCTGGTCGAGTCTTGGCCTGCCTGAGAATGTCATGCCATTGGTGACATTGATTTATTCTTCCAATACCTGACCCCGATACTTTTCACATCTCTTTCCACACAATGCAACCACCTGGTCCTTGGTCGTCCCATCCGTGAAGATACTGCAAATGATAAATGGGGGTTAATTATTTAAGTTATTTAACAAATTATTGGTGCTTCAAAAATAATAATTTTATTTACGTTAAAAATCCAATTTCTTTAATGGGCCCTGCACACTATTACAATTATACATATTATTTAAAGGGGACAATTGTTTTAATTTCAAAGAATTTCTCAGGGTTAAATACTGTGGTAACAATGAGAGCAGAGCTTTCACGTTCGTGACGAACCTATTTCATTTTCTCAGCGATTCCCGAAGTTCTGCGTATTAGTTTTCCTCCTTCTCTCTGTAGTATTCTTTGTCGGGTTGTTGATTTCCCATATATATATATATATATTTGTTTATAGTAATTAGCGACTTACACGATTAGTGGACCTTACAACTTACACATGTAGGGATATCAGAATAACATCCAAGCCCATGCCACTATTCGAACCACTGTGGTGCGAGGCAGCCATTAGACCACAGGATTATTTAAAATTACGAGAAAGTCCAAGTTGTCTTTTCTCACTCGCTCTTATTTATAACTCAAGAGCAACCAACAATGCTCACCTCCCTTTCAACTCTCGATCAATACTGGCTTATTAATTGTTCATTTCTATCTTCTCTCCTACTTCCTGTTCCCTTTCCACTTCCAAGCAACACTTATTCCACTGCTCTCTCGCCCTTTCAACGTCTTGTGCAACTCTGCTCGTTTTTCGTGTTCTCACATCCCAGCTACTCTCTTATTTCCACCTTCTCCAAGGGAAAGCGCTACCGCAGGTGACTTGTGTTCGCTAAGTTTATGCGTACTTCGTCCTGCGCGGGAAATTTTGTTGAAGAGAATAGTGTCCTTGGGAAATTTTGAAGGGAGAAGTTCCTTCAGCAAAACAAGTCTAATCTTTTGAATCTGTAGACAGGCATGTTCTCTACCAGGCACTCTGGCTCCGGGAAATTCCAACCTCTTGACCGGTTAGAATCTTCTCGCTAAATTTCGATCGTTTAAAATCAGAGACATATGATTAAAATTAGGGAGGGGTCTTACTGCACTACAATTCATTTTACTGAGTTATTTCAGTCCATCCTGTCCAGATGGCCTGCCCATCTCAACCTATTGATTTATATTTTTCACACCAAGTCAAAATCTTTGTACAGATAATAGATCCCAAAATTGAACCTTCTCCTTGTCACTCATAAATTAATCCAAATATCCTTAAAAAAATTTCCACTAAAATGCATTTAATCTACTATGTCTCGGATGCATGCAGTGAAACTGGTATTAATGTTTTGTAAATTTTAAATTTTGTTTTCTGCATTAACATTCTATAGTTAAAAATTCCTTGTAATCTATAATAAGCTCTATTTGTTAAAATGAGTCTTCCACTAATTTCCTTGCCCAATGTGATATTATCATGGATACAAGATACACAAATTCATCAAAAATTTCAAGTATAAATGTTTCCATTTGGATATTTCACCCAAATCTTTCTCTTCTGACTTTTGAGTTTGAGACTCATTAATTTGGTCTTCTTTTAACCCAAATGTAGCCAACATTTTCTCAAGACTCATGAATCCTCCATTCTTTCATAGGTCCTACTGACTTACTATAGCATTAGCATAGGACATCAGCTGGACAGATCATGCCAGATACATTGATTTCATTCTTCCTAATAACCATTTCTACGGCTATGTTAAATAATAGACAGGCCAACAAGTCATCCCACCTCGGACATTTCTTTATTTCAAGAGGGTTAGATATTTTAACCATACATTCTTTTCCATGGTTAATTTCAATAAGTTGATTAATTTATTTGGGATCGTAAGTTCTCTGAGCACTTTATACAATTCGCACCTCACAACTGTGTCATAGGCAGCCTCATAGTCGATGAATAGGAAGTAAAGGTCGATGCCACATTCCTGATACTTTACAAGGACTTGTATTATAGTAAATATTTGGTCAATAGTCCCCTTTCCACTGCGAAAGTTGCATTGATATTATCCAATTTCCAGGTTTATATAATTCTCTACTCTAGCAAACAACACATTGGATAGGATTTTGTATGTGACATTTTGAAGAGATATTACTCAGCAATTATATTAGGACCTACTAAATGTGGCTGAAATTTTTTTAAATACCTTCCTAGTGTTACAAAGGATGTATTTTTTCAACAACATTTTACCTCAATAATTTGGTCATAGGTACACAGTTTGCAAAATTAGTAGATTACAAATATAAAATTAAGTATCCAATAAAAAGGCAAAATAAGGCCTCTAAACACCACATAATGTTTCTGAAACCCATATTGCTTTTGTCTGGCATTAAAAATAGTTCAGATATTCTGAACAAAATGTGGTAAAATCCAGATGATATGCATGGTTTTCAGAAACATTCTGTGGTATTTATCCGCCTAGTTTTGGTTACTTCATTATCAATTTTCCTACTTTATACTATCACAGATATTTCAAATTTTTCAAGATAAGTTGATTAATAAGAATATACAAATAAGATATGTAACTACCAATTAAAATACTTATTAATTTTTCAGATCACCTCATTGCATTACGGTACCTATTAGTGTCCTCTTCAGAATGCAGTCTGACCGAAAACCATGTAGTGGGAAGGTATAAACGTCTCCTCAGTTTTTCTACGACAATTACTCGTTCAGTCTGATCACAGTGTGAAAAAGGTACAAATATGTGGCAAACATAGCTTCGTTAACCAAAAAATTGGTTAAAAGATTGCCAAATATATATATATAATATATATATATATATATATACAATTAATGGGGAAAGGACAGAGATAGAAAGAAGATGACTTACCTGAGGTTCATAGATGGTAGACACCTTGTGAGATTTAGAGAACTTGAATTTTGGGGGCACCGCCCCCTTCATCAGAAAGTTAGGAAGACATTTCCAGTGATCGGCTAAGTTTTAAGCAATAGTTCTGCATTTTAAGGTACAGATTCAGAAAAAAGAAAACATTTTTACAAAAATATTTTTATTTAACCATAAATAAATATTACCAGTCATGATAATTAATGACAATACAAAGTTTCTTCATAAAATGTGAAATAAATAAATTGGAAATGTTACCTACAGTATGAAAATAAATACACAAAAAAATGAATATTGTAATATACAAATGGAATTCCATGGAATCATGCCCTTTTTCCAAAGTTTTCATGCATAAACAGTAGAAAATTTGATTAAACACAGATTTCATCTCTTCTTGAAACTTTTTAAAATAGGGTATATATTGTCTAAAGATTCTTGGAGATCTTGTCTTGACTTTGCTCCTGAAAAATAAAAATGAATCTTTCTCAAGGAAAGGTGAACAACAGAAAAGTAATGTCAGAGTAACTGAGTAAAACACACAAATGCATGCACAAACAAGAGGTAGAAGGTAAAAAGAAAAGTATTATAGGAGAAAGACATTTGTCAGAGGATTTTAAGTCCAAATGGATGAATTAGTTCAACTTAAAGGAGGATCAATATGAAGCAGACTGACATTACCTAGTCTTATCATAAATACTGACAACTTTTATAGAGAATTATGACGACTTTTTAAAATTAATTTCCTTTTTATACATGTTCTTTACAAACATAACAAACACACAGCACCAATCGCTTTTCAAAATGGCCTTCTAGAATTATACACAGTCTCTACAGGGAAATCCACCATTGCCTTCATTAGGGATTGTTTCAGACTATCAATACTGGCATGCCTCTTCTTACAGACCATGCCATTAATCACTGACCACAACTTGTAGTCCAATGGGTTGAGATCAATTGGAACAATGAAGTTCTGGACATTTCTCCCAAGACAGTCCCAGATAGATTTTGTCCTGTGGGGTGGTGCAGAATTCTGTTGGTAGCTCATATGTTGGTTCCTGAACAATGTGTCACTCAAATATTGCACAACAGAGTTCAAAATTGTAGTTTCACTCTGGCTGACATTTTCACCCCTTTTTTTTACAAAAATGGAGCTTGGTGTCATGAGATGCCGCTCCCCGCAAAACCATGACCAAAGCAGATTGATGGCTCATCTGAATCTTCAGGGCTTCCTCCGAATCTCCTGGGATGTTGAAGCACATGACCTGTACTTTGCCAGAAAGCCAAGTCATTTCTTAACATACAAGACATTGACATTTTTTACAAAACACCGACTGCTTTTGTACAGCATCACTCCAAATATTGACCATGTCTGCTTGAATTAACTTAATCGTTCTGATGCTGCATGGCTGGCCTTGCTTTGCGCAATAGTCACTCACAAGTCTCCATGAATAGCTTGATGGTTCAATACACAACAAATTTGCCAATTTTCAACTTTTTAAGTGTTGTAAAACTCACTGGGACTGATATACCCATTTATGAAGAGCTATTACTGCCGCACAATTTTCATATTTTCTCTATCACGATGGGCCATTCCACCCTCTTGCACATGAGGGTTGACTGTGATCTTCAAAACCAGATGTACACAGTTGCAAAGATTGTCAGTATCTTATAGCCTTATTTTTATAAATAAAATTATTAGATAAAGAAATTAAAACATCCAATTTACAGACAAAAGAATTTTATTCAATTACCACTACATTGCATCAATGACTGTAACTGTCCACGGATACAGATCAGGATGAAAAAATTCATATTTGGACCTTTACTTGTTAAGATTAATGTTTAATTACATACTTCAAAATTTTAAATAACTATATAAATTTATTTATACCTGATCTCAAATGTACAGATAAAACATTGTAGTTGAATAAAACTCTAATTTTGTCTGGAAACTGGTCATTTTAATTAATATTTATAATAATTCATCAAAATTGTTGGTCTTGTGGCTTTAGGCATGAGCAGGTATTGGGAGTTGTTTTTTCAACAGTTTGACTATGCCATGGTAATTAACAAACTGAGGAACAGGTTGTTTCCTTTGGTCTCTATAGAAAGCTGTGCAGAGCATGCAATTAATCTGATAAATTAGGTCGGTGTAGAGGCACATGGATAGTTGAGAGAGAGAGAGACGGGAAAATGATAATCATGCAAGGTAGAATATGTTATTCAATTTTCAGATCTCATATTGTTACGTCAGACAAATTGCATAATCCTCTTAGCGAACTATACATCAACATAGAGAGCAGTCAAACTATTTCCTGAAGTAAAATAACATTTCTGAAATTTTGAACCACACATCCTGACCTATATGTGAGCCAATTTTAATTTTGAAGTCATTCAGCTCCCTTTTTCTTTCCTACCCATATAAATTATTATAATTATGTCCTTTATATATTATCAGAATCTTGGGTTACATAAAATCTCAATATTAAAATACTAGAAAATGTAGGTTTTCTCAGTTAATAGATTGAATATAAAGTTCTCGGGTTTCTACCCAGATTATATCAATTGATATAATCCCAGTAGAAACCTAATAACTTTATATTCAATATTCTTTGAACCATGTATAAAATTTTCACTTAACATTTCACAATCATTCCAGGCATCATTTAAGTGTTTTACTTACCTGTAAAAACAATTTTTCCATTCACAAAAATCAGTAGCACAACTCGAGGTCGTACCATCCGATATACAAGACCAGGAAACAATTCAGGTTCATAACTTAAAATAAATAAGAAAATCTTAATTACTTCATAAAATAATGGAAAGAAAACATGTCACCTATAGCTAATTACCTATTCTCCAAAAACATGAAACTCTAATAGTAGCTTGTAGAAGTAAAATGTAAAAATGCATTCATTTTCTACTATATATAAATCAAAATTAAGAATGAAACTAGATAATAAAGGAATAACAAAAGTTAAATCAAGCATTGAAAGTAATAGAAGCTGATCAGAAGCAATTTTATGTAGTAGTTAACAGAAGTTTAATTACCTGCTAAATTGCCCATGCATTTGATTCAAATTCTCCAGTCGTATGGGGAACCTCAGGTCACAAGTAGCAATAATGTTTTGCATTTTAAAATCACGAAACCTAATCTGTAAAAATTTTACATATTTAATAATTTAGTTAAAAAAGGACTTTCATATTATTATTTTAAAACAACACTGCAAAATCATTATTTTTGGCAAGCTTTTTCACAAGACTTAAAATCTTGTGACAAAGGAGTACATCCTAGCAATTTCCCAGCCTCTATCCCTTAGATTCTAGGTAATATACAACAGGTGATAGCAGATCTGTCTTACTTTCAAATCATTGCTTAAACCTGTTAAACTTTGGGAACAGACTGACTAAAAACTTGGGACAATATCATTCAAACTTTTTTCTACATATGTGTAAGGATGACATAGCATTGTCATCATAGCTTATATCAACAGAGAAGAGTGAGAATATATGGCTTACCTGAAATTGAAGGCTGGTTTCATAATGTCAGATACAAAACAATTCATTTTTTCAGTTTCAGATAAGCCATCACCTTTCTCTTTCCTAAAATAATAAATTGAATTGAATAGGAAAGAGACAAAAAACAGTCATTGACTATCCTAAAACTTAAAGTAGGCATAGATTGCCAAGCTCTTTATTAAGACATTCTGAAAATATGTATATGAAATTGATAGGGATAGAAGAAGGGCATTGCCTAAATCCCTTCATCAGAATGTTAGGAAGAAATTTCTAGTGATCGACCAGCCGATCACTGGAAATGTCTTCCTAACCTACTAATAAATGAGTGGCAAATTCAAATTATCAAAAAAATTCAAGTTGTAAGGGTTTGTTTATCGAATCCTATTAGAATCAATCAACTTTAAATGAAAATGGAGGACTTTGACCAAGAGAAGGGATAGATTAATAGATCATGTTTTGAGACCAAAGGGTCTTGTAAAATTAGCATTAGAGGGAAGTGTGTGTGGTAAGAACAGAAGAGGGAGGCCAAGGGTGGAATGCGCTAAGCATGTTAGAGAGGATGTGGTAGCTAAGTAGAAATGTAAAGGCTTGGACAGGATAGGTTAGCATGGAGGAATGCATCAAACCAGTCTTGGACCGATTACCACAACAACAACAACCAATATCTTTAATAGTTAAAACTTATTTTTCAAGATCAAACCACCTTACCCGTTATCTTAGTTTATATATTGATATTTTTGCTTTCTTCCAAAAAACTCCTACTCAGATATTTGACTACAAAATGAAACTATCACTAATCCACAGCATGGTTGATTCTGCATACCCCATTTCCATAATTGTGTTTAATTTTTAATGTCAAGTTATACGATTAAATTTTACCTGATCATTAAACGACCAAGTTATCCACATAATCATAAATGCTACAACTAATAGGTAACAAATAAAATAATGAATAACCCATAGTTAAATTAAAATATAGTTTCCTTACATCAAATCCCAATTTCTGGATAATACGAGCAAACTTCCGAGCAGCTAAGCTTGAATCATCCTCACAGCGAGCTCCAGTCACTACCATTTTTCCCGATTGGAAAACAAGTGCAGTTGTTTGAGGTTCACGGATACGCATTACTATACCAGAGAATCTTTGTGGATTATATTCTGAATTTCTTGTACAGAAATTTATTTTCATTAAATCCAAAGAACAACACAGGTTAACAGTTGAAACAATATTTCTGAAAAAAGAATGATACTTTGTTATACTTCTCCCAAACCTAGTAATATAAATAATAAATTAACAAATTTTTATTAATAAAGACAGGCATTTAAGAGAGTCAACTATCTTTCAATATAATGTTTGGACCAATAGTTCAACACAAAATTTGTTCACAGTGTTCTTGAGTTGCCAATTTTAACCACAAAATAGTTAACTTTAACACAAGCAAAAACCATTCATCTATAGATACCATATCACACATTCAAAAGGTTGTGTAATTAAAATATTGAACCCAGTTGGAAAAACGAGGATGTTTTTCCTGATCCAAACTTTACCCCCAGCAATATATTAATAAACACTTACTGCACAATTGGGACAATTCCTGGCTCTCCAGTTGCTGGCGTAATTGGACTCATTAACAAGTGTGGTGCTGTATTGCCAATTGATGTGGCTGGAGATCGACTACTTGAAGCCTAAAGAAGATCATAACATTAAATTTTATTCCACCGAAATTGAGGAATCTGTGTGTCCAACTCTTACCATAGACTGTGATGGGAACTTTTTTCTCTGAGGTGTCTGCTCTTTAGTAACATGTAATGTACTTGGACTGCCCAATGTTTTCCCTAATAAAAGATCTGGTGATCCAGATGCAAGATTATCGTCACTCATTATGATTGCTATTTCCACTCTATATATTTTATTGAAAATATGCAATACATGAAATTAGTTAAATAATTTCTATGCATAGTAAAATAGTACTATAGTTTTATGTTGTCAGTGTAACATCTTCCTTAAAAATTATCTTTCAATGCAATGTAAATAAATATGTGCAACACTTTTCACACTATATTCCAACTTTGCATTCGACATGAGGACCATGTGGTCCCGTGTGTCTGTAATCAGGTGGGCAAAGATATTGCATAGAGCTGTCAGTTTCGTGTTTAGATATATCTATGCATCTTGCCTAATAAATAAAAATTTACCCGTCGACAATTTTGGTCAATTTCTAACTACCTAGGGTACGAAATCTTTATGTATAGCCCTGTCCATTAATAGTTGAATTTAAAACTAATCAATAGAATTTATATACCAACCGACCCATATTTTATTTTATTACTGATGTTAAGTTACAACTATTCAGTTTTCACGGCTTACTTAATTCCCTCCTTTACATTTTAATAAGAAGTTCAATAATTGCAATTCAAATTAACAACAGTATACACATATTTTGGGCGCCGTGAATCTTTTTAAATAATGCTTCGTGGGAAATAATTATAGGCTCTCGTAATCCGTTTTTTATAATTAATTCATATATATGATTTGGTTTTAAATTCTTCCAGCTTCCTCTTCATTAGAACTTAATTTCGTAAGGAACTTGCCATCTTCGAGTTTGGTAGCTTTGAATCGTAAACATTAGCATAACCTCGTTTCGGAGTGAATCTATCATTTACTCTCAATAAGCAATTTAAATCCTAAATAAAAGTCTTTATAGAAGCTCTGATTCTGCATTATGAATTTTTTGAATCCTGTTATTCCCGTAAAACTTTAATTCGTTGCTGTTGTATGACGATGGAAGTAGAAAGTACGAGTGAAGGTACTGTAGATTTAGTTCAGAATAATGATTCAGGAATAAACGAAAAGCTTCGTGAAGAAATTTTAGACCATATTGCAAATAGTAATGTAGCCCATTTTAAAAGTCAACAATTAGACGAACCAGACCTTAACTTTCTACAAAAACGAGAGATTGCCAAAAATTTAATCAATCAGAAACCGGAACAGTTTTTAGCCCGATTTGGCCAATTCCTTAAAAGTAGTCACCTCCAATTCTTCAATGATATTAGTGAACGGTATTCAGAGGATTCATATGAAATACAGTTTCATATCAAACAACTTAAACGAAGACTGTGCTCAGAAAAAAACCAGGTTTGAACTTTACTTAATTTAATTAATGGAAATGTTACAGAAATGTATGTGTATTTACGATTTTGATAATGTAAGCTAACATTATTGTCTAACTAAATCAAAATTGTGGCTTAATATTAGTGCTGTCTCATGTCAGTGCTCTATATTTTTAGTACAGTGTATTTAAAGCATGCTAGACAACTACATATCAAAACATAAACTTTTTGTCATTTTTATAAAATGAATAATTTTGATTATTGCAGGTTGATGTTAGAAATAGGAGGTTCCAAGCTCTAAAGAAATTGGTGGATGAAGGAACATACTTCAGTGAAACAGAAATGATGTGTCGAAATCCATTACTGTATGAACAACTTATAGGTCAGTTTCTAACGAAGCAAGAAATTAAAAGGAGAGATCAGTCTGATGACGACAATAAAACGTATGCTAATGATTCATTTTAGACCATCCTTGTATTTAACATGTTTAATGTTTGTCCTTTTATTAATAGTACTTCAATTTTGAAGGTTCTTAGGTGTGTTAATGGATCGAATGGACAGAGAGGATGTAGAGCGATTGAAACAACAACAAAAGGATGATGAAGATGGTGCTAAAGAGGAAGTAGATTCAAGTGACGAAGAAGAAGAAGAGGAGGAGGAGGAAGAAGAAGAAGAAGAAGAAAATAATTCTGAAGAACAAGAAGAACTAAGTGACAGTGGAAACATGAGTGATAACTTAAATAATAGCAGTGACAGAGAAACAGAGGATCCTAGTGTTGAGAACCGTAAGGTTAAGGGAAAAAAACTTTCTCAGAAAGAAAGGGAACTCCTTCGGGAAGAATTTGTTAGCCATATGTATGAAAGCTTCATTGAGGGCAAGGATAAGGACTTTGATTACAGGTAATCTCTTAATAGCATTAAAATTTTCTTAATTAATAAGGTTGTTTTTCTTAATGTTGTATAAATAAGACTTTTTGAGGTATTCTTGTTTTATAAAACTAATAATTACGTTTCTATAAATTGATTAACTACAGGTTTCTGTGTGACATTAAATTGTAATATGTATTATATAGAATTCAATAGTAATAATAATAATGGTTGGGTTATTGTTTAATGGTATACATGACATAAACTGATCTGTGAAATACCTTCCCGGCATGGTCCTGCCTCAGTTCACTATATAAAAACAAAACAAATATATTTTTTACATTGTTAATTTTCTACAAATATCAGCTTTATCCAATATAATTTTACTTTTTGTAAATTGTAAAAGCATTGACCTTGATTACAGAGGTCTATAAATATTTTTTTATACTTAAAGTTGTTACTTTTATATCTGTCTGTAGATCTGAACACTGGCTCAGTTTGTCTTCAACCAGTGTTTTTAATGAAGTCTGTTTTTCTTATAATCAAATTATAGCTTTTTTAGCATCATATGCAAAGCATTTAGTATCATACTAAGAAGACACAGTATAAAAACCATATTTAAGTCACAAGTGAAGCTTAGGAATATGCTCATAACAATTAAAGATGACATTGGTTTAAGAACCAGCCATGCCATAGCATGCTCAAATACATTGGACAAACCATCCATGCCATAGAACAATGGTACTTGGAAGATTTGATGGAAAAACCCAACAAAATCCACCCTTGCAAAATACACTAATCACCGGGCGCGAAATTGATTTTGATGAAATTTAATTCTTGGACAGGACAGATCGTGGAATAGTACAATCACTGAAGCTATTGAAATAAGGACTTACAGTTAAATTACTGAACCATGGTATGTGCTGTTCACAGTTATAGAGCATCAAGATTTCCAACCACAATGCCCTGTAGGAAATAAGGAAACTGACTAATTGGAACTTGGCACAGCTCTCAGGGGAGGGGAGACGGGACTGGGTTTAAGTACAGATGCTGACGGAACAGATTATTCACTGGGAAAGCCATGAAATCTTTATTTTTGTCTGTTATCATGGTCAATGTGCATACAAATTTTCCTATATAATTATGTTTGATTATACATGTGTGCAGTACATTTAAAGAAAATTGAAATTGCCATGGTTTTTATAGTTAATTAAATTGATTCATTACAGGGATGGTAAGAAAACTTACTGGTCACAGAAAGAGTTCATTTGTGAGCCTTTCTGTTAGCAATTACAATAATTATAAACTTATTTTTTTAATGTTACATTATATGGAAATCATATGTAACCAATGTGAAGTTGCAGGAAAATTTGAAAATGATTTATAATATACATTTTAAACAATTTTTGTAAATTACTGAATCAAAGAAAACAAATTTCATTAACAAATTTGGAATAAGAATAGTAATTTCAATTAATACAAAAATATTAATATATAATACAAATTGATAAATACTCATCCTTTAACGTACATTTCCATTAAATAAATGCTAAATGAGTTCAATTAATTTTGTACATGCACTGTACATTTGTATTTTGTAGCAGCAAGGTTGACGGAAATCCTGAATACGAATGTTTAACTGTACGTACACAAGATGAAGAAGAGCGCTACTTTGATTCTGAAAGCCCAGAGAATGCATCTGATAACAACTGTTGTCAATCAAATATTGATGATGGAGATGGTGATGATGAACTAGATATATTTATGAAAAACTTGAAACCTGATCTAACACCAAGTGACCTTGCAGCTGAAGTGGCAAACCTATGATATAGGAAGCTTACAGAGTGTTTTAAGTATCTGTGTTAAAGAATTTGTTAATAAAACTTTTGTAAATACATTTTTTTAATCAATTCAGAAACATATTATCATTTTTGTACTTTCATATCACTATTCTATCCTCCATAATTTCTTACATCTTGCATCATAAGTTTTATCTTATGTAAATATCCAATTTTTGTATTTCTTTGTAGCTGTGCACACAGTTTCAAAAATTTTCCTTATGTATATCTTTTAAAATTACTCTTAAAATTCAATATTAATGAAATTATTAGAGTAATTAGTTAGTACACATAAATTTAAACCATTCTTATTTATTTATACTTGAAACTTATGTTTGTAGTAACATTTGAAAACCACAACACACTTCAACCGTTACATATTATCAGTCATACACAAAATATATATTACCATAAATAATGTAATATTTGGGAGATTTAGCTTTTCATATGTTGCGTGGGCAACTTTCCCAACTTTGTAGTAGTAGTAGTCATCCTGAGTTCCCTTTAACTCCCAGGTGGTTGTGTAAAAGCATTTTTGAAAACATTGGCACTAGGAATTATATTGTGTTTCATTTAGGGCATGTTGTATGTCATGAAACTTGTCTGTAAAAGCTAAGAGGTATGAAGTATAGGATGTGGTAAGGAGACGTTGCCACACTCTGTATATCCTGTTCCTAAAAATATAACGAATGCTTTTAACAATGATAGGAGCATTGTGCAGGCACCGTATGAATGGGAAGTTCCCCCTCAAAAGACAGTAATCCCTCCTTTCTCCACTACACAAGGGGCATGCCATGTTATAACTACCAATTTATACACAAAGACTCACAGTTAATATAAATAAACCTTCGACATACAGAGTACATGAGAAGACCATATACATTATTAATATATGAGAAGTCTTTACAATGTTAATAATACAACACTTAGGCAGATAAACATTGTTATCCCCCAGTGTTTAACTTGCTTGACTGAACAGAACATTCAGATACAGCATAACAATCTATTAATGTAAATGGTCCTGTCGCCCTTTATGACATCAGATAAAAATTCTATGAGGTTCAATGATTTGATTGGCCTGCGAGTTTCTTAATTTGCTCAATTTCTGTTCTGTACGAGTAATCTTGATATAGATCCTACAATAAATTTAGAGTATAGCAACAAACAATTTTGGGACCTCTTTGACAGTGAATACATATTCATTGAATAATCTCTCCCAATATAAAATTCCCTACCCATTTCTTATAAGAAAGTGGTGACAAAAATAAAACACAGGTCATTGGTATTTGGCATCGAATAATATTTTGAAATAAAAGGAATATTACATTACCTGGGTGGAAACCCGAGAAGCATTTGTTAAAAGTAATGGGTGTTTGAATTTGCTTTTTAAGATTTAACATCAATTGGTTTTTTATGGTTGTCTTAAAACACATTATTTTATAGTAATTCTTAAATTTCAATTTCTATATAACATTTGCTTAGTGCTAATTTAAGAAACCATTTTCTGGGGTCAAATTGGGTTCAATTATATGGTCCATATTTACTAGAATTTTTCATATTTTTTGTTTTATTCAAAGTTACTCTTGGCTGAAAACATAAATTTAGGCGATAGGTTATGGCAGATATTCTATGCAGCCTAGAAGATAGGGATAGCTTTGGCCAAAATATTCCACAGTATATCTCTTAAACTGCTCGGAATCGTTCTCCTGCTATAGTGTAATTGAAAGAAGGACGGATTCATACTACACTATACATATTCAAAAATAGACTTTTTATGCAGCTTACCGTAATTGTTCAGCAATTCTGCAAAACCTGCCCTTTATTTTAAGTCTTCTGATTGGCAGATTGTAGGTCACACCCATCACAGATAATAACAGCAAAGGGTCTTGATCATATTAACCAACCATGAACTGTTTCAACTTCATGATTTTCTTTGAGAGTGAATATGTTACTGAATTTTCCCAATTTAAAATTTCCTACCCATTAGCCATCTTTTTCCACATTTAATTCCCAATCAGAAAATTTCTCATATCAATTTTTATACCATAATATGTTTACAGACCAAATGCTGCTCAACTGATAGTACTTTTACACCATATTTTGTGATTTTCCCAGAATGCCATTCGCCACCCATAAACACTGCCCAGTCATTAATTGTAAGGGGGTGTTTCTTGTTCAAACGTGTCTCTTCAATGTGTATTATTTTTAGGATTGGGTTTGGATCTGCCCTTTTTCTTAACTTAACAACTCACTATTTCTGTAACAAGGTGTTTTATAATTCATTTTGTTTCTTCTTGTCAGAATCTATATGATTGTCATCTCATCTCTATTGACAATAAGATTCTGTTTTCTGACTAATAGCATTCAGAAATCAAAAAGGGGTAAGAAACGGATGTCATCTGTTGCTCATGCTGTTTAACTTTTATATGGAACAGGGGATGAAGAAAATTAAAACAGACTATGGAAAAGGAATCATTCTGTAAGGAAAAGGAACACCCTACACTTTGTTGCTGATGTTTTAGTATTAGGGAAGTCAGAAGAACACTTGGAAGCCATAATAAATGGCATGAATGTGGTCCTGGAGAAATAGTTCAATATGACGATTAATAGAGAAAAAACAAGGTAATGGAGTGTAGTATGGGGAACAGTGTGTTAGAATGGGAATGAATATTTTGAAGGAAGTTAAGGATATCTGCTACTTGGTGAGCATAATAATTAAGCATGATAGAAGTATAGTAGACATAAAGAGTAGGATTGCACAAGCAAGGAAGGCTTTCGTATTAGTAAATCATTGCAAAAAATGTTTGTGTGTTGTTATATGGGTGCAAAATGTGGATTATAGGAGCTGCAGAAAGGAAAAGAATAGAAGCCTTTGAAATGGAGCTTGGTGACAATGCACAAAGGGTATTCAGTGAAACTATTCCTCATTAAATATTTGTTGTAAACTATTTTTTTTTAAGGAGGGAAATCGGGAAATGCCTAACGCACATTGACAGAGGTCGCATTTGTCAGTAGTGTGGGGCTTACACCCACTAAACTGAAACCCTTTCTGGTCGACTTAAAATTCCTTCCCGGAACCGTGTAAGCATTACTTCAGGGCAGTGTTGATTCTAAGCCTGCTGGTCTCTTCTTCCAGATTACTTATTATTTAGAGCACCGTCTTTGTCCTCAGATTTTTTTTCTATATGTTCTGAAAATTTGCTCCGGTTTATTGGACTTTTCAACATATTTGCATCTATTTTTTGAGTTGTCCTACTGCTCTTTCTAAATTGTCTATCTTTCTGCCTCCCATCTTTCACACACAAAGAATGCATCATTGTCACTGTTACAATAAGTGCAAATTGGAGAGTTCAGTTTCCCCATTCTGGAGGTCTATAAACTAACATTCATATCCATGACTTCTATTGTGGAGCTTAAAGACTTTGTTTTCATAGGCAAGGAAGCATACCTTGGGAAATTATGTTAATTGTGAGGTATGTGGAAATTGTTTTGAGGATTAAGATTTAAGTGTGTATTGGAATCCAGCACAAATTATATGGATAGCAAAATTTATTAAATATTAGTTGGTCGTATCTATATATTTATTTCGCTATCATTTACTTGGAGTACAGAATGAGTTAGGATGGGAGAGGTAAATGTTCACAGTCTCAGATCATTCAGATTTTCTGAAGTAAATGAGATCTGAAGAAAGTCTTCACATCAAGAGCCACGCTCCACAAATTGAAATGCAAGTAGACACCAGGACACTGTCTCACAATATATCTGATTTTCTGAAGTAAATAAGATATGAACCCTGGTGAAAAATTTCTAACTGTTTTAGCATTTTGCTAAAGACTATGGAAAAGCAGAAATATGTTAATATTCAAATTCCTGAAAGATGAGAGTATTTCGGTCCTAAAACGATGCTACTAGTTATCAGAATGTTGTCATTCGTCATTCTTTAGATTAGAATTGCCAATATGACAATGTTTGACTGCACAAAAGAAATTTAACCGGATCGGTGATATCGAGACGTTGAATGATAAATCCAGATCGGGGCTAGACTGCGAGTCGGCGAACTTTGAAGAATAAAGTGGCGGCGATTTGTTTTTAGATAAAGTTTGGGTCAGGCCGAGCACGACGCAGTCTGTAACGGTACAGGCCTGTTGCGCAACTCACCGACTCTGACTCATTCATACAGGCAGACAGGCTTTTCTTTCTTCGTGGTTATGTCAGAACACGGTAAAGTCTTCCAGTACACACACCTTTCCAGGTAAACCTTCAATGTTTGATGCAGGCAGTTAGGCAATATTCCTCATATGGACGTAATAGAATTCTGCTTGGTTCTCATAAAGACTCACATTTATGACAATTATGTCCAGAAGTTTTAGAAGAACATGCCTATCGCAGGTAACAGACTGAGAGTGTTGAAGAAGAAGAGAGAAAAAACTTCAGATACGAGTACTTTCAACCAAACAGCTTCCCACTGCTATGGCCCATAAATCAGTAGCTGTTTTAAAACGTTAAGAAAGCTTTACATCACAGCACCAATTCAAAAACACTTCAGGATGACTAAAAGTGCAAATATTTCCTTCCAACGATTGCCAGTGAAACTTGAGAATTGATCATCACTTAGTGATCCTTCCATTGTTATTCGAGTAAACTCTTAATTAATTGGGTACAGTTTTTAACCCGATTTGATTGAGAAAAGTACTGTTAAAAATAGGAAACTCTCGAGTTTCCCGTGAATTTTAAATGGTAGGCTTCATCAACGATGGATCGGACGTACTGGACAAAATGAATCGGCCTCCAAAGTCGCCGGGCCTTATGAACCTCCATTTCCAGCAACAATGGTAGAACTCCGGAACCGCATAACAACAGCCATGGATGAAGATACACGAGACACACTCACTGTGGAACATTTTTGAATGCAGCATAGACGTATGCCGTGTATCTCAAGGGATATTGAGCACCTTAAAGCTGTTGTGTAAAAACTTGATATATATTTTCGTTTATGTCAACATTAATTTTAAAAATATTTACATGCTAAATCGGACATCCATATTGTCCAACATGTGTGGTGAATGGTTAAAACAATCCTCACTCGCGCTATAAATCTTGGATCGACTAATCACTTTCACTAATCTTGCTTTCAATGAAATTTAAGAAGTATCACTTTTGTCCACCTAATAGCTCACGAAATCTGTGATGTGTTTCGTGTTACAATCCAAACCACTTCTAATTTAACTCCCCCAAAATTTTATGACAATTTAGCTGGCCTTTGTTCGTTAACAATTACACATCTACTTTGGGCACATTGCAACTTATTAAAATTTAAACTTAGTAACACATTGTGTTCTGATTTGACTTGAGTCTTCTCAATAGTTGTGAATCATCGAGAAGCTGATTAACCTCTACGTTCAGATCTCGGAGAAGTCGGTGTTCATGACTTCTGGCAATGATTAGTAATCAGTCATCACTGTTTTTTTGCGACAGCACCAAACCAGTACCTCGTTTGGAAATCGCTGGAATATTCCAATCCCAGAGTTGAATGCCGTATAACCATATAATGCAGCAACGACTATAGTCACGATTATTTGGACGGTCCGTTTTCAGGTCACAGCTTCGGTGCTATTAATATAATAATAATAACTTTTGTTGAGAAATATGTTTCAACAAGTCCCTCGTTCTCAATACAGTTCGGTGCAAATTAAAAGTGACTTATTCCTCCGTGAGTCACGTCTCTGCTGGCGCCTTGCCATTCTTGGTGGACTACATGTAAATTCGTGCAACATAACGTCACGTGACACAGGCTCAGAGTATAACACGTATTCAGAGATGAGAAATGATAGAAAAGATAAACTATTATCGAATTACTGGTACTTTATTTTCAGGATTTAAATCTAACCTACAAAATAGATTGCAGCAGGAGGTATTAAAAGATTCCTTTTCGAGTAATGTGTGGGAATGAGATTGAGGACTGGATTCCCACAGGGCTCAGTATTTGTACCTCTACTGTTCCGTAGATATATAAATGTTTTTCCAAAAAATTGTAGATTTCTCTTCTTATGTTATACCTTTTGGATACAATACAATATTCTTGTAAAAAAAATATCAATGTAGAGGCGAGTAATTATGATTTACACCATCTATTAACAATCAACTGTTACAAAATTTATTTTATGCAGTTTCACTCACAACTCGACTTCAAAACCTATATAAGAGAGAAGATAATAGTGTAAATGAGGCCTGTTATTTTAGAAGTAAAGCTTTTAATTTTTATTATTACATTTCTTGATAAAAAAGAGAAGAGAAGAATTATTATTTTTGAATTTTCAATTAATTGCATGCATAATATTTTTTAATCGCACATGTTATAGGTGCAGGAGTGTCCTCGTACAGCATAGATTTACCACACTTTTTAACCTCTTTTTCTCCGAGACACACCAAATTTTTCACGTTGTCTGAAGATCTCGGCGCTGGTTCCAGGAAATTCCTTGATGATCAGCTGCTGTCCTCGGTGACTTCTGCCCGATTTCCCATTCAGGACTCTGTCCAATTCCCAAGATATGCGAATGTCTATGCTCGATGAACCAAAACTGTCTTTTCTCCCTGAACGCTGAACAAAACACATCTTTGGGCTCCAAAAGCTGAACCAAAACTCTCTTTTCTTTATGAAAAGTAGACGAGAATCTCTTTCTTTACTCTCTGAACGCTCTCTGAAAGCAACAATTACACGTCACATATTAAATTAATTCTAATAAAAAATACGCGTCACAATAGTTCATAGAATATTTTTTCATTATGTACCCAGTAACAATATATTTTATTTAAAACCTATTGATTAAATTAGAATTTTTATGTAGTAATCGGCTGTTCCCACAATCATCTGTACTTTAAAAAAGAATATTTGCAGATTAAATCAACTTTTGTTTTATGATCTCTCTCATGCCTGTGCACTGAATTTCTTCTACCCACAAGAAAAACAGTTTGCTTACTGCTCGAAACGTTGTTTTTGCTAATTCTTCTTGCTATAATTCTGTCTTTGGTTTATTTATTTCACATCGCTAATAATTCACCGTCAGATTACATTTTCTTCTGTAGTTTCTTTAACATTTATAAGCCGAATTACATATTTGTGACATTCAGTAAGTGATAAGGAAGATGGTAATTTTTTATTCTCGGTGAGAATGTAGAAAAACTGGATATATTGTTATTTGTAGGAGGTTCAAGATGCGTTTTGTCCTCTAGGTTTTGTTTATTACAAGTTTTCAACTTGCTCGATAAGTTCACTTTATTAAAAATTCTGTATAATGTTTTGAATAATGTCATGAATGATGCATCGTTTATGTATAATTTTAAAAAAAGAAAACCCATGTGGTTTCACCGTGTTAGGCTATGAAAATGCAGAATCTTTTTTTAAAAAAATGTTCTAAAAATGATGTTGAAAGAGAGGAAACATAATTCTTGTATCTCAATTCCACAATTGGTCGAATCAATTGTTGTTGTGTTGTTCCAAAGTCCTAAGATTGCTCTGATGCAACCCTCCATGCTATCTTATCTTGCGCAAGCCTTTTCATTTGGCCTCCCTCTCCTGTTCTTACTCCACATACTTCCCTCTAATGTTAATTTTATGACTCTCATGATACTAAACGTGGCTTATTAATCTATCACTTGTCTTGGTCAATGTACTACATGTTGTTCGCACATCCCCTATTATGTTTAGAACTGCATCCTAGTGATTCTATCCACTCATCTGATTTTCGACATTCTCCTATAGCAACACATTTCAAAAGCTTCTATTCTTTTCCTTTCTGCAACTCCTACCGTCCACGTTTCGCACCCATATAACACCTTCCTTCCCTATGCTATCCTACAATATCATCGGCAAACCGTAAGGTTTTTATTTATAATCAAAAATAATATAACCATAGCTCAGTCCTCACAATTTTATTAATTTATTTAAGTTTTTATTTCTTCTCCTTTCTGTATGATTCCTTTTCCACATTCCGTTTTATCTTTCTACATCGCCTGTTCTATCTATAAGTTACACAGCGTGGGCGACAGAATGCATCCTTGTTTTACTCATTTCTTGATTTCTGCTTTCTTTTCTTGATCTTCAATTCTAACTATACCTGCCTGCCTTATGTAGAGGTTATGTATGTCATTTCACATTGTAAAATGCTTTTTATAAATCTACAAATGCCATGAACTTAACCCTGGTTCTTTGTTATCCGGTCTTCTAAAATTAGACGCAAAGTTAATATTGCTCCTCTTGTCCCTACATTCATCCTAAAACCATACTGAGCTTCTCCTAATTCGCATTCTATATGTCGTTCTATCCTCCTATATCCTATTTTTGTTAATATTTTGCACGAATGTGTTACTAAACTTATTTTCATGTGCTATTCGCATCAATCAGACCTAGTCCTCTTCGGTATGGGTATAGCTAGGTTTTTACTAAAATCTTCCTGTTTCGTATATTTCGCAAACTATCCTGATCAGCAAAGATATTTCTTCTTCGCCTGATGAACTTGTCACTCCGATGGAATGTTATCAATTCCTGGTGCATTACAATTGCTCAGAACTGTCAGCGCCGTATCCTACTCCGACATAACTATTTTGTCCCCCAACTGTTTATTATCCACCTCCACTTCTTCTTCTATTACTGACTTATCTAGATTTCCACCGTGATACATCTCTTCTAAATATTCCTTCCATCTTTCAGCATTTTCTTCTTTATCCATACCACCCGCCCTCCTACTGTTCTTGCTATTATTTTTCCTTTCTCCAAATGTTTCTTAATTTTTCTATTGCTGCGTCTATTTTCCCTTGCACCATGAAATCTTCAACAGCTTTGCATTTCTCTTGGAACCAAGCCTCTTTGACTTCTTTGCACTTCCTGTCTATCTAATTCATCAAGCGTTTTCGTGTTTTAATATTTACGCCTTATATCAATCATTTTTACTATTTATTATGTTATCCACGCTTTCCTATGCCGACCTCCTGTGGTGTAGTGGCTAGCGTTGCTGCCTCACAACCCCGAGGTCCCGGGTTCCAATACTGGGCTTGGATGTTTGTGTCGTCATGGTCGCGATGACAGGGGTCAAGACTGTTGGAGGATCGATATGCTGACCACGTGTCACTCCAAATTCAGAATGTGTCATGTAAGTTGACAGTCCGCAGTCGACTCGATAGGCCCAGGCCC
The DNA here is from genome assembly GCA_034510155.1 of Eucriotettix oculatus. NCBI lineage: Eukaryota > Metazoa > Arthropoda > Insecta > Orthoptera > Tetrigidae > Eucriotettix > Eucriotettix oculatus. The sequence continues at coordinate 57,313,275 of CM067378.1, read as the reverse complement.
TCAATGGACGGAAGGAATGCTTTCCTATTGGTCTGAACTATTCTTCCTATTTTCTCGTCGGCTGCTCTAGTCATTTTTTCCTTCAAGTCTGCCTATTTCTCTTCTATATTGTTTATTTCTCTTTTCTCTATTAATGTACTCTTGATATCTTCTTTAAAACTGAAGCACCACCTGTTGTTTTAATTTTTCTAATTCCCATTTGTTTGTTTTAATTTCTTTCTGTAGTTTCTTCATTTTCAGCCTGTGTTTCATAATAAATAGATTATGGTTGGAGTTCACATCTGATCCTGGGTACGTTTTGCAGTCCAGCACCTGATTCCTAATTAAGAAATAGAAAATCCGACAATAATACCTATTAATGTTTCCACTCAATTGCCACTGAATTTCAGTTCCACAGTAATAACTGTTTTGAATTTTTAAAATTTAAATAGGCTTGTCTCAGAGGGAAAGTATGTGTTGATATTGCCTCAGAATGTAGTGATTTATACCGTCCATGATATTCGACGGAAGATTATGCTGACATTGTGAAAATGGAGCCGATAAAGGTTGTGATTTGATGTTGAGAGAAGGTTGCTGAAGAGTGGGAAGGAAAGAAAGAATGAGGTTTAGAAGAAGTCCTAAACTCGCTCAATCTCACAATATTTTGTATTAATTCGAATTGTTTTATAAACTTACCACATCCACGTATATGAGAGCGACAATGAAACACGAGAAAGTTAATTTAGCCGATTTAATCAGTAAAATGAAGGTGAACGGTTCAAACTACGAACTTTCCGACTTGTCCAAAGTGATCTCGACCACATATTTGGTTCAAATTTATCATAGATGAAAAATAGGGACTAAAACTGAGACAAATATAATTTCTTAAGCATAAGAGTCTCACTAATCCTGAAGTGACCATACATTGAATATTGAACTTACTAAAAAATTTTAAAAACTTCTAGTAGAACCCTTTTATATAAATGATTATGTACCTGAATTTTAATTCCATATGATTTGTTTTGAATGTTTCTTCTTATTAATCTCCTAGTTATTGCTTCCTAAAACCTGAGTTGCAATTAGGCTTCATTTGGGAAATAATTCAGTTTGATATTCAGCCTATGCAGGCCAATAAAACAGTCCTCAACAGAAACAAAGATTTTATTTGTCCTTCGTCATTACATTAAAACACTGAAGCCTTCAGACATGAGTCCATATTCATCTGTTTATTCTTACATCAGTAATCTGGATTTGTTAACAGTTTGCTATCCACTGTATGTGTTACTTATTTACCATAATATAAAATGTTTAGCATACTGTTGACTAATCCAGTTTACTGGTGTAAGAATAAACAGATGAATGTGGACTCATGTCTGAAAGCTTCTGTGTTTTAATGAGGAATCTTTTATTGGTTTATATAGGTTGAATCCGAAACTTTGACGAATGCAGTCTCGTTGCAGTGTCAATTTATCACTGAAATAATTCCGTTTTCGTGTATGAAAATTGTGCTTGTTACATGGGAGGGCATCAGCTAACTAAGTTGAGACTTGGTAAGAAAAAGGTTGGAAAATACTTGGCTATATAAAGCTATTGATTGTTTTCGTGACCATATAATCCTGATACTCGGCTATAGTTTCCATTTCTCCGGGATTCGTATCCAAAATGTAGAATAACTGGATGTGTAAATAATGTGTAAGGTGCGCTTATTGAACATTTGTAAGTACAAGTAGGTTATTTTACCTTTAATTTGATGTAGGTTTTGTTGTAAATAGTATAAATTAATCCATCAAAACTGAGACATTCTTTTATGGGCATTTTAATAATAACGTCTGAAATAATGGCGAAAGCGCTGGGATGCGAAGTTCGACTGCTAAAGATTACCTGTTTGGAAAAATTAACTACATTATGGGTGGTAGTGAATTTAATAAGTTCAAAAACAATGCATCATTGTTAAAACAAGTTACATCTCCTCAAGGAATTTGTTAAATTTTTAAATTAAATGATTTTTAATTTTAGATAATAATGGTGAATACCCTAGGTTATATCAGTCACGCCAATTTCGAAACCAAACCTATATCTTAATTTTTATTACAGTTTTTATTTTACAGAAGCTTTCGGCATATGCCAGACATCTACAATAATTTGTGTCATATTGTAGAAGAGCCTACAAAATGAAATTTGTAATCTAAATTAAAATATAGTTTTTGTTTCGAAATTGGCGTTACATCTCCTGAAAATATTCTTTTTTTAAAAAAAAAACAGATGAGTTTTTTCATTGCTGAGTGACAGACGATTACAGGCGAAACAGAGAAATATTCCATCTATGTGAAACCTTGTGGCAAAGACTTGAAAGTGTTTGGAGAACCACCGGCAGCCTCACTGCCAATGCGACATTACTTCAAAATTCAATTGTTGTGGCTGCCGTAGGAGGATGTGGGCTTCAGAAAAACTAACCTAGCCTCGCATCGCACATGACATGGGTACATGACGAAATACTCCCGTTCCCGTTACCAGAGTTCGATGAAATGTGAAGGAAGTGAATGTCCGCCAGCAGCGTTGGCTAGCTGAGTGCTGACGCATGATGGCGGACGTAAAGACCCTACGTCCAGTGTATTTATACCGCGATGACATTTCTGTTTCCCCTTCACAACGCCCCACGACCTTGACAATGTGCCAAGCTGTTCGCGGCGGCTCCTCTAGATGGCGGGGAAGTGCACAACACTGGGAAAGCTGAAGACGCCACCAGATCCCACGCGGCCTTTTTTTTTCATCATCCGGCGGACGCTCGTCCCAAGCGGTTTGGTGAACGCGCACGTGCGCAGACAAAAAGACCATTAGGGCTGGACGTTTCAAGTCGCACTTCCGGACCCTTAGCTAACATTTTGATCTTTTGAAAGGACTGAAAGACCAAGTTCGTATTCTCTGGCGTTTCATTGTCTGATTTGAAGAAGTAGGTGAGGTATGAAGAGGTAAAATGTGATCATTAGAGATTTTCATCTTTTTTAGAGATACCAAAACTATTTCAAAATTTCCTGCCTCACAAACTAGGTCCTTACCTACAAACAAAAATCATCCGCAATTTATCATATTGTAATTTTTTTAAATTTAATTTATTTTAGGTCGCGTCAACAATAAAGTCATTAGCGACCAACATAAATTTCATTAGCATATATGAACAGAAATTACATTAGGGCATATGAACAGAACATAGAATTGTGGTAAATAAGTGAAAAGTTAAATTATCATAAATATTGATATCTTTTAAAAATTGTAAAGTTCTTTTAATTGATTCTTCCGAAGATGCGATGTCTTTAGGTCCATACAATCCGATGATATCTGTCCTCTGTTCCTCTGGTACTTTGTGATACTCGGGGCAGTTGGAGATGATGTGGTCCACGGTTATGTTCATCGTGCACTAGCTACATTGTGGTGGAGATTCTCTAAAAAACGGAAAGCAATGAGAAAAATTTGTATGGTTGGCTCTTGCCCTGGAAATTACTGTTTGCTCCTTTCTTGTCAGATGCTTGGGAAAGAGTTGTCGGTGGAATGGTCTGTTGTTAAAAGATCTTCTGCTAATGTTCCAGTGTTCCAGGAATTTTGTGTTGTAAATCCTCCAAATGTCATCCATGGTCGGATATAAAATTGTGGCTTGAGTTTGCAGTGAGTTTATCATATTGTATTTATTTCATTTGTAAATAGGTCAATACGTGATTGGAATTCCTTGCCTGCAGAAATACTGACGACTTTTCCGGGTAGCGTAAATCAGTTTAGGAATAGGCTAAGAAAACTTAAGTGAGTAGTATTTTTTTATGATCAGTGAAGTGCGGTGAAGTGATTTTTGTGTGACTCCTTTCGTTTCTTTTTCAGATAAAAAACTACACTTCAAAATTCTTCCTTAGTGTAATTGTATTTGTGTTTTCTTTGTATATAGCTGCCACCGGGCAAATGCCCAATAGCACCTAAGTAATAATAATAATTTATTATTACTACAGGTGGGCATTTACCCGGTGGCAGTTTGTTGATAAAATCAAAGTACAAACAAATTGTTCATAAACTAAAACAACAAAAATAAATTTAAAAAAAATTAAAAATACAATTTAAAAATTTTCACATCCTTTTTTTACAAAATGAGCACCTAACTTTTCAGTGTTTCTAACTTCTTTTTGAAAACATTTGTATTCTTAGGGAAACCTCTAGCACCCTTGCAGAAAAGGCATTCCAGTTTACGAAGGAATTTTTGCCACATCCGTTCTTTGGTCCCTTTCCATTATTTTGTAATTATGGTCGTTTTTAGAGAACAATTTAGATATAGTTACCCGCTCCCTTATTTCTGACCATGCCGGTTCGTCCGTATAAGCTTTGAAGAGTTTTCCCCAAGTCTAGCCATTTTCCTTCTATCACCGAGTGGTTCCCATTTAGTTTCGTCCCCGCACGATTTAGCATTAGAAATTCCCACTCGACAATCCACCAATGTCATATATTTGTCCATCCAAATTAATAAGACCCCAGAAGAAGAAAATTTCTTTTTCGAAAAGGTGTGGGACGATAAAATTCTATTTGTTACACTATCTCTAATTTTTTAATTCACATCTATGAGGGTCGTTCAATAACGCTAAGGAACAAAATAGATTTTTTGTCTCAGAGATAAATATGTATTTCTGATAGTACATCATCCGCTTAATTCAAATAAGAAGTTGGATTTTCCCCATCAAGCAAGGTTTCCGAAAACAGGCATTTAACACATCAAACATTTCTTAATACTTTGTACATAATATTTAAACATTCTGGCTCACCTAGAAAGTTAGAAATCACAATTTCCTGCTATATGTCACTTCTGGTGTATGCCCTTTGATTGTCCAAAAATAATAGGCTATTTTATTCGGATTCCATTTTCATTGATTCCCCTTTTCCATCTACGGATGAAAGTGTTTCCCGAGCTCACCGCTCACTGCGCTAAGATAAATCTAGTTGCGAGTGCAGGAAGTGTAGTTTTGAGGGCATTATTACCAAAATCTTTATCTCTTATAATATCGTTGACAGTTTTACGGTAATGTTCCGCCTTTAGATTTCACAAAAAACTGTAACTTTTTTGAGTTCTTTTGTTTGCTCATTGCTATTGAACGTGTGAAATATAGCAGAAAACCGTCATTTCTTTCTTTCTACGTCAGTCAGGATATTTGAATATTGTGTATTTAAGAATGTAGAAAGTGTTACAGTGTTTGAAATTAGAAATGCCAGTATCTCGGCATGAGGAAAAAGCCGACATCATATTTGAATACAGGACAAATAATACTATAGAAATCACACATTTTATTTCCGAGACAAAATGTTTTTTTCAGTTCCTGAGAACAATGAACAAAAAACTTTTTTTAAAATAACTTGTAATATTAAGACACAAATTTGGCAGCGGTACGAGGAAAGTTGAAGGTTACAACAGGGGTAATAAAATCTCCAATGCGTTGGCGCCGTTTTAAATATGCACTGAACGCTACAAAAAAAAGCCAGATGGTCAAGAGTCCACCATGATCAATAAGAGACCGAAGTAAAACTTTCACGGGTCATTGTCAGTCGTTCGGATGGACAAAGCACTTCAGAAAATTACAGAACACGAGAATCACGTGGAGTGAGGAAATTACCTGAACACCGTCCTTGGTAGCTAAATATGATTATCAGTCAAGTCCATGAGCAACATTTATCTCTCGTAATGATGTAGAGCGAATATTTCTTCGCATATAATGAGGAAAGAATTCAACGTCTTCGACAGAAACATCAGGTTAACCAATAAGGGGGTTGTGCATGAATCACTCTAAAAAATGAACCTACTAAATCCAGAGAGACGGATTTCCTTCACACTTTACATACCAACATTCGGGAGTCTTGATATTAATGTGCTTAAAAATCCATTATCAGCAAATCTTGTCTCAGTTCCAATCAACCAATCAACATTTCGAACGACAGTAGAAGCCATTCTAGGAGAAATGATATTGATTTCATGGATTAATCAAACACCATGATAAGTTTCTCAATCGTAAATGGCCGAATGTTTTTCTTTTTTTCTGAGATCTTTCCATACTAATCTCTTGTCTAGATGTAATCCAAGATATCGAACAAGCTTTTATGTCGGACTACTGAATCAGGCTGCAGTGAATTCACCCATTCTCGGGTTAAATTTTATAGGAGAAGATTTATTTTTATTTTCCATTTTACTGTCCAAATCTGTAATAGGTTTAAGTAATTCTGTAGCTATACTGATCCAGTTCGAGTTTTCGTTGGCTTAAAGCGGACACGACTTTTTTAAATGCAATTTTGACGTTATAAACAAAACAATTTTCATCCGTAAGGTGTTCTCAGCTCGTCTATGCGATCTCAACCAAAAGCCATGAAAGTACAAACAACCTCCACCAAAAAGGTTCTTTTCTACATAAATGGTCACTATGGTTTTTGCCTCACGAGTACCAATGGTTGTTCTTGTTGCAGTTCTTTGTTTTGTTTAAAAAGTGTGTGTTTGGAATTTCTATAAATACCCAAAGAATTTTTTGGCATTCAATTTCAGTTTGAAATGAGTATGTGGAGTTTTTACTATTTTAAAATGAAGAATTATATAAATAAATATATATGTGTGTGTGTGTGTTTGTGTGTGAAAATCTAGAGAGATGAACTATATTCTAAGGGTCGTCAAAACGAGTCTTCTCATGGAGCAGAATACTATCACAAATACTACGCGGAATTTGCAGTACATGGAATCAACAAAATGTAACAAACAGATCAATTACCTTTTCTTCTCCGCTTAGCCCGGAACTCGTCGCTGGATTGGTCCTTCCGCTTGGCCCTACCGAGCTTCCACGTTGCTATAATGAGCACTTGACCACTTAGTTCTCTTCCTTGGTGTCATGGACTTGAGAACGTCTTCCTCCCGTTATTCAAATTGTCCCTGGTCTGTACAATGTCTCTTTTATTACTGTCCACTCTTACTGCTCCCTCTTAAAACTCAATCTTAATTTCACTCTAAATGTTTACCCTTAATGTTCCCCAGTCCATTTTTATGGGTTTTTAAGACCTTGTCCTCACTTCATTGTTTCGTTTTCGTCGGTTGCGAAGCCCTTTCTAGAACAATAATAATTAACTGTCGTTTCTGGGAGGAGCCATTCACCCCATCCCACCGACGTTTTGGGAAAAACACCATGTAGTCTCACCACCCGATGTCACCAAATCTAAAACTAAAATCGCGCCAACGTTTCGGAGACGGAGGGTGTAGGAGCTGCAAATAAAATCCCATTCAGAGAGTAATACTCTGCCCTACACTGCTGACTCCAAAAAGATCCAACACCGGAATTGTCTCCGCACGACCTAGGCTTACATTACTAGCGCAGAAAATCCTTGTGTCATCATACGAGTATTATACGTTTCATCCTCCGTTCATTCGTATGATACATTTTTGCCTATGTACCTTGAAAGAGATAATTCTCATAACTTCTTTTGAACTTAGCTTAGGGCCTTTTGGAATGTAGATATTCTAAAGCTTGTGCATAAACTAAAACCCGGTGCGTTTGAACCCTGCACTAAATGTAAATATAGTTTTTTTCTTAGATAATAAACGATTAGTTTATTTAATTTATTGAATTTTATTTATATACCTTTCCCGTTTAACAATAACAATTGCATTTAAATGCGGAAAACGTTACTCGTTACTATAGGATAACATAGTTTGAACATCTGTTCACATACAGACTCTCTAAATTCATTCTATCAAACAAATTAGGTTGGATCAGTTTTAGTGAATTTCATAGGCAATTTCTGCATATAGTTCTGTCAACTTGAAATTCAGAATGTGAATAGATTCTCTTGACTATCCGATATGAATAAAACTCTTGGATCTAGATTTATAAAACGATTCTCTGTAATAAAATTACGAATAACTTGATTGAATTAGCCAAAAAGTGTGCTACGTAGGCCTATCGGTTGCAAAACAAAACCTACCTTTCACTTCGTCAGTTCTGTATCCAATGTCAACAAATGTGGAAGACTTTTGCCACTGTGCATTCTTGAGAAACAATTTAGAATGTCTGGACAGTTCTTTCGTGGCATGACAATTGTGTTGCATAGGCTGTCTGTCAGTTACTGTAAAATTCCTAGACACCAGAAATTTACTCCGATTTTGTCACCCGCTTCTATAAACACCGCTGGCACTAAGCCTCGCCAAACGCCAACAGTTTCTACAGTAGCTTTGCAATAGTCCTTGGGGCACGTATTCACACATCTTTACACTACTGATGTTCCAAGATTAATAAATCACAATTCTTGTTGCCATCAACAAAATAAAAACATGTCCGATGTTTTATAGGGTGAACATTAGTTATTAAGAATTATATTTCCAGTATTAATGAACATTTAACTGAGGGCGTGCCCTTCTTTCTAATTGGCCTTCATCTATAATTCGTTTTCATTTATCACACTTTAAATGCCCACATTCGTGTCCTGATTTTAAAGCACCTAAGAAATTCCACAATCAGTGAACAAAATATTGTCTGGCTACCACGAAGCCAGCGGCCAATCCAGCGTTTCCGAACTGTATAGAATAGAATAATCATATTCCATAGATCCTATAAAGAAGCTAAGCTTTAAGGATGTGGAATGAGTCAGGGTGTACATTTATTACATTATTTTATTATATAAAAGATGAATACACTTATAAAAAAAATTTGTAACCAAATAGAAAGGCGATTCCACCATTATAAACTAATTACTCGTCTCCGATTCTTCTATAAATTCCTTTACTGAATAGAAGGAGTGGCTAAACAAAAATGAGGATAATTCAGACTTAAATTTACCTTGGTTATCGGACAACTGTTTAATTCTATGCGGCAGTCTGTTGAAGAATAATGCACACCTTTCTGTGCAATTAACAATGTTTTACATTTTTTTGTACAGATTATTTTTGTTCCTTGTATTGAAGGGATGAATATCAGAATTATTAAAAAATAAGTGCCTATTTGTGATTACAAATAACATCAATGAATAAATGTATTGGCACGTCAAAGTGAAAATACCTAACTTTTTGAACAGAGTTCTGCAAGAAGTTCGTGAGGTAACCTCACATATTTCTCTAACAACACGTTTGTGACTAATAAAAATCTTATTTATGCCTGCTGAGTTTCCCCAAAATATAATACCATATGATAGAACAGAATGGAAATATGCAAAGTATACTAATTTTCTTGTTTTTAGATCACTGAAGGTGGACATTGCTCTTACAGCATATGTAGCTGAGCTACAACTCATTCTATAAGAATTGATAATTTCACGGATGAATGGAAATTCATAACATTTTTTCAATCATATATATATATATATATATATAAACAATAATCTTCATAGAATATAAATTTAATGTGACAGATTTTTAATTTTTATATTTATATATTTGTTCCTCTTGGGGTTTTAATTAGATTCAATAGTTTCAAAACTTAATTCATAAATTTCTATTTATTAATTTCGTTAAAATTTGTATCATATATATATAATAAGATAAAAAATTAATTATCAAAAGCAAAAGATAAAATCCCAATAAATTACCAATCTATTATATATTGAAAAGGCAGTGACAATAATTATACTGTACATACTGGTACGAATGTTAGTACTAAGATATATAATCTTATGAGTAGTACAAACCATAATACTAAAACCAAAACTGCATTGACATTACACCACTTAGAATCCAAACTTAAAATAGATTATCGCAATGTCAGTATTCTACACAAACAGCCGAACAACATAAAAGAAAAACTTAGAATTAATAATTTTTTCAAACTCAGTGTGTTATAAAATCTATAAATGAAAGCAATAAAATCACAAAATGTTTTAAAAATATAGAACTATAAGTCTAAGTTAATTCAAGACATCACTTTTAAATTTAGATTCCTATCGAAAAAAGTAGATAATTACATAAGTGATATACACGTCGAGTACAATTTGTATCCATACATTATCAAAGAACTAAATTTATCCCGGTATATTTGTTGAAGTAAATGTTCTCGGGTTTCACTCCCCTTGAAGATGACCACAGTGTTTTCGTCCGTCGAAACGTCGCGCTATGGTCGCTCTTTCACCCGGGTGGAAACCCGAGAATATTTTAGACTTGTCCTGCTTTTAGATTATAGTAACAAAATTATTATAACAATCTGAATGTTTTTATAAATCTGACATTGTTTGAACATGGTATAGAATCGTTAAGTTATCCTGTACCTAGGATGTAGAAGTTTAATCCTGCAGAACTTCCATGAGATAGACACGTTTCATATTGGAAGCAGTACATTGAGATCAAATAGATACACCTCGTTCTCGCCTCTATTATTAACAATTTTTATTCATATATATATACATATATATATGTTATACAAAAAAACACCTAACATCATTTTTAAATTATTATAATTATATGTGTCTTATATGAGCTATTTTTAGAGCCATAATTTATTGATAATCAAATAGTTCTTCAAATGCTTTATTTATTTATTATTTAAAATTTTAAATGACATAAATAAAATTGAAAACAAAATAGTTTCATTTGAACGGAGTTCTTTAATATTCACGAAAATGTAATTGGGAATAAAAACTGAGTTCAAAATATATTTTCGATTTAACATTGTTGATCGATATATCTAAATTAGATATTGATTCTCGATTATAACTCTCAACATTATTATTTAATAATTGTGATCTACTTCATATAAATACTTTAATAACACTCTTTTGATTTATTACGTTCTTTATTGTGTATTCATAGTGGAGAAATATTTCAGTTCCATCTAATTTACAGTTTGAAAAAGTAATTTTTTAATTTATATAAGTTTCATAAGCGTATCTAAGAGATTTGCATTAGTCCTATCCAAATTATGGTTATTGCCATAAAAATGTTTAGATACGATTGAGTTTTTTAACGTGTTTTTCCGTGTTCTATTCTACATAAATTTAAGGCTAATTTTGTTTTTCAAATATAACAATCATTGCATAAATTAATGTTTTCAATAGCACAGAAAATTAAAGGGGGGGCCCCTCTCTCACTCTGTGCCAGATACACGGTGCAGCAAATGTCGAACTTTTGAGTCTAAAAATACCTCAGGGATAATATCAACAAACAACAAATCCAGGCTCTAAATGATTAGCTTTTCTGGAATAATAAATTATGTGATTCTTGGAATTTGCGGGAATAGAGCTCATGTATCGTGTCACACTGGCAGCAATCACGAACCGGAACAATAACTCAGAACCGTCATAAAATGAACGGGAACATGCGATCTGTTTTCAACGGATACATTATATTTCGTTTACTTTCTATTTTTTACGTGAAGGTCTTACAAGTCAGAGGGTCTGTTGAATTAAGCCTCCCAATATCACAGCAGTCAGAGCTATGGCGTTGGGAAGGACCGTTAATTGTGGAGAAAGTGCGGGAATATTAGTTTTCGCGGAATGATGAAGTTGTATGAGTGCTTTCCAGCTCGCATAGAGGTCGGCTAGCTTGAAGTAATGGGCATCTTCGCAGATTTATTTCCCCGTAGCGTCCATTAGCCACGTGTGGACGAGGCGAGGGCACGAGGGCAGCCACATCTACGCACATCTGCTCCACGTCCGGACTAAACACTCAGCTTCCGTCAATACAATCAATACCATCTCGCTTCATTCGCCGTCGACAAACGACTCAGTGTCTCTGATCCGACCTAATCAAATCACACAGGGTAGCCATTACTGCCCCAGTTTGTAGTGCCCAATGTTTCTTGATTCGGTCCTTGTTGGGCTATAAATGATACTCCTGAAGTGTTATTAGTACAAAGAGAATGCAGTTAATCGTAGCCAAAAATTTAAATGTGTTCGACTTTTCACTAAACACCAACTCATGACTTGAATTTCTACAAAATTTACAATCTACATATCATTTAGAGAGGATTAAAATAACAACATGAATTTTTTAAAAATATGACCAGCCAATTTTGAATTTTACCCCTTCTAACAGGCCGGAATTGTATTTCTACACACACACTCACACACACACACATATATATCTTTATTATTAGAGAAATAATAGTGTTTAAAGGAGACAGAGAGAGCTTGACGCTACGACTGCTTCCTGTGAAGTAATGTCTAACGACGGTCCCACAGGAAGATACACAGTCATCGTTGGAAAGGGAGGTGTTTTTAGTGGGTAGAATCCCACACTACTATCCTCGCAAAAAAAATATGTTTATTATTATTATTATTTAGATATTGTGATCGCTTCAAGAGTGCAAGTCATTAACTACCTTCTACCTATGGATACATTACATTGTTACATGAGAAAATTGCTATGCTTAAATGTTACACATAACTACTGCATATAAGCTAACAGCTTTGCTTTGTCCATGAATTCGATGAGCCCCCGGATCGCATTATTATTGAAACGGAAGTCTTCTTGAGAGTAGTCCTGAATGGTCCGTCTTCTGATATCAGAATACTTCCCTCACTGAAGTATGATGTGTTGGACAGTAAACCTGCAAATGGGCTTTTAAAATCTATAAAAAAACATAGTATGAAGTGATCTGATTCTAGAGTCTATTACTTGTTCTCTTCTTGGTACGTTGTTGTGAAGGTGATGAAAGCTTGACAACGATTGGAGGCTCTGGTGGAAATAGCCGCTATTATCGGCTCTTCTTTTGTTGTATTTATAAGCTAGTAAAGACAACGCACAGGTACATATTTTAGATTTTGTTTTTATTTATTTTTCGTAATTTTATATGTGTAATTAATATAAAAATGGTCTTTTGTAATTAAAAATAGCAGTTTCGTCGAAAGCTGGTACTTGGTTTGATTAGTTAATAAATAAAAGTGATAAGGATAATTGGTTTAGTTCCCAATAAACGGCACCAACTCTAAAAACAGCCGTCGTTTCTCACATATTTTAAATATATATCGATATCATTAATATAAATTAATTTATCAATTTTCATGGATACTTCAGTATGCACCTCTGTTAACATCCTAACTCTATGCAGAGGGAACTATGGAATACTTTAAGAACTGAGCAAGTGATATATCTGTCGTGTAGTCTCGGGAAAACATTTAAAATATTGTAAAATTTGTGGTTGTGTTTATAAATATTGTGAATTTAAAATTGATAATTAGGACAATAACCTGAAGAAGGTACAAATAAGTATGGAAACGTTATTTTCCTCTGTGGAAATATTTAAAAATAAAGTCTGAAAGTGGTCGAAAATTTTACTTATAACTACTACTTAATTATACGACCTTACTTTTCAGACAAATATTAATGAGAAACATTCACTTATTTCAAATATACCTGAGCGTTTAGACGCTACTTTGCTTCTGAAAATAGAATGATATTTAACTATGATTTAATATCGCCATTTTACTTATCCTTCTATATCCAAACGCTGTTAGAGAAAAAAGAAAATATGGCCAGTTATATTAATTTTTTGTCAGTGTAATTGTTTCACATATTAAAATTTGTTTGTATGATAAGGACGTATAACCAAATATTATTACTTTCGGGAAATATTTTTCTTTTCATGGAACATAATGACTGAAACGGTTAGTAGCCGATCTCCTTCACAAAGATAATATCGCCATTTTACTTATCCTTCTATATCCAAACGCTGTTAGAGATAAAAGAAAATATGGCCAGTTATATTAATTTTTTGTCAGTGTAATTGTTTCACATATTAAAATTTTTTTGTATGATAAGGACGTATAACCAAATATTATTACTTTCGGGAAATATTTTCTTTTCATGGAACATAATGACTGAAACGGTTAGTAGCCGATCTCCTTCACAAAGATAAATTTCTTGATAATTTCATACATATTGACTTAATGTGCATTTGTATGATAATTTAACAACTGGCAAATAGCTGAGTGAATATTTTTCTTAGTCCATGTAAGTGGCAATGGTCACAGGTCTGTCTGTAAGTGTAGGTCAGTGTTAATGGGGGGGTGGAAAACTACCTGAACAAGTGTCAGTGCGGGAAAGGTTTTGGGTTAATAGGGGTTGTAATAACTGCACGAGGAGACATATTGGCCACTGTCCGCTCTCTTCCGGCAGCAGCGAAACTGGCTTTCCACCTCCGCTTATTTATTTGCTTCTTGACCTTTAGCAGATCCAGGATTTGCCCCCTCCCACGCATCTATCGTGACAAAACTTTGGGGGCCGCATCTTCTTCCTCTGCACAATTGGTCTCTCCTGCGAATGTAACCCCAAGAGAAGAAAACTCACTTCTGCGTCGTTGCATGCAACGGAAGAGCTTCAAAAGGATTTACAACGCCGAATAAATCCATTACAAAATTGAATCATCGCCATAGCAAAAAAAAATTTTAAATTTTGACGAAAAAGGCTTCCAAGTATATTCATCTCACAATAGTCGTATCAATACATATATAAAACGGCCGACGCGCCAGAAAAAATTAATCAAAAATAAAACAACGCATAGTTCCTTTCTTTGAACTTCTTCAACTTCAAACAACAAAATAAACTTTGATTGGCAAATAAATAAAAAATAATGTCAAATAAGCCAGCAAATAAATTTAATTATTATTTAATGAAAATAAATAAAACGTTTCACCAACTTTGTGGACTTCTTCTAGTAAATATTTAAATGAATGAACTAAATACATTATTAAAATTCCTGATTATGTATTTAGTTCATTCATTAAAAAATTTACCTGAAGAAGTCCACAAAGTTGGTTGAAACATTGTATTTATATTAATTAAATACTACTTAAATTTATTTACTGACTTATTTGTCCCTATTTTTATTTATTTATTATTAAAATGAATGTCAGAAAAATGGTGCTTGAAATTTGGTATTGAATAATTCTAAAAGTATAACATAAATTTAACATTAAATAAAATAAATTAACGACCAGATAGTCAAAGTTTTTATTTTGTATTCGAAGTTTTGTCATTGTATTTACGACTTCTTCAGGTAACGTTACTACAAAAAATTATACTAGAAAAACATTAAAATGATTCAAATGATACAAAAAATATTTTACATCAAAAAATTGATTCAAATCAAAATCTAACTGACTACAAGGGCATATTTTTTCAATCAAAATTATAAGTTTTATTACTATTTATTATTACTAATTTGGTTAAGATTATAATATTTTAATCATTTTAAATGTAAATTTAACATTACCCGAGGAAATCCCGAATACAGTCAGGAAAGGTCGATTGACAGAATCTTGTCGTTAACTTTTTCTTTTTATTTATTGGAAAAATAGACGTTAATTGATTTACTATTTATAAACTTGAAATTGATTACAAATATGTATTTATTTTTTTATTACGTCATTTTAGTAAATAATACAATCTTTTTATATAAATTTCATGAAACGCTAATAAATTATATTAATCATTACCGAAACATAATTGTAGTGAATGTTCATATCAATGTTAATTTAAAAGTTAATTTCTCTGGAAGTCTGGAACCATGGACAAACTCAAAAAGTTTTTTCTAAAATAGAAGTGATTAAGACTTTTTAAAATGCTTCAATGTTTATGTTTTCTTAACATTTAGAGCTGTTGAGGATGAGCATGACAGCACATAGCTGACGAACAGGTTAGCATGTAAAGTGATGTCACCATCCACTGACGACGGACGTGGAGGTAACTGTTTTTATGTTAAATAATTTCACGTTAGTTTTATAAATTTTTCAAGAATTACTGAGAACAGAAAATACGTTACTTCTTTATATGATTGAATAATTCTTCAATTTTTATTATAGTTATTTGGTTTTCCTTCGGAGATCTTAATGAATTCAATCCTTATTGGAACTCTTATAAACTTGTTAATCCAAATTTAGAGGCGATATTTTAGACGTAATACGCTAATATGAGGATTTTAATATTTATATGAAACATACTGTACATCATATATTCCATTCTTATAATTACAATTTTGCGTTAGCGTCTCGTTTTATGATCTCTAATGGCACTAACCACCGATATGCGTTCGTGTAATATTTCTCAAGTTACAAAATATATCTTAGATGTCAGACTAGTTGTTTGATACATTTAATTATAAGAAATAACAACAGTCAAAAGTGTCAGAAAAAATTTAATAGCGTAAAACTTGACACGTTTCGTCTTCAGTCTAGGAATTCATAACGTATAAAATGGATTTGGAGTGTTAAAAATCTAAAAATCCAAATAAAAATTGAGAAGGAAACGTCGTGTTAATTTTTATGTTATTTAGAATATTTTTGTCAAATTTGGCTGTTTTCATTCATTTATAATTATGTTAAAGTCAATTACGTATAACTATTCACTACATTTGATTATATTTATGAAGAAGAATTAAGTTAATGCAATTTTCTGTCGTTCTTACACTATTATATATGATACATGACTTAATTGATTTTTTAAAAATAATTCAATTTAATACTAATTCACATACAAGCAAAGTTTATTCTTACGACGTTTCGTCCTTAATTTTTTAACTTCCTCAGGTAAAGACGTACGCAATCAAACTTCTTTTCAAAATAAACAGAGAGATATTTTTAAAAAAATTGATTATAAAATTGATTATCCTGAGGTGTAGTGGTTGGCGTTGCTGCCTCACAACCCAGAGGTCCTGGGTTCGATTCTGGCATGGGTTTGGATGTTTGTGTCATGGTCGTGAAGACCGAGATTAAGACTGTTGGAGGATCGATATGCTGACCGAACTCGGAATGTGTCATGCAAGATGACAGAACGCAGTCGACTCGGTAGGCCCAGACCCTCAATGGGCTGTAGAGCCAAGGAGAAAGAAAGAAAAAGAAACCTTTGCCTGAAGGAGTTCCAAACTTGTGACCGAAACGTTGTTGGCAGCTTACTTAATTCTCTTAATTTTTTATGCGTATTATAATCGTTGCGATATTAAAGAGTCATCAAATAATCGAATACTAACATGATGCATCGCTGGTTACGACTTTACCATCAAATAAAACATAATCATGTTAAAAGATACTGCTTTTTTCACCATAATTTTGATGGAGATGTAAATAACCAAATTTTACTTCCGGATATCCTACTGCATTTTCTGCAAGCTCCTTGTCATTCTTCCGTAAATAAAATAGTTATGATGCTATCATATGCAACTTTAAATTTGAATATTTTCGTCCTGAGGACAATCTATAAGTAATTTTTTTCGGCGTATTTCCCGATTCAAATCTCAGACAAGACGTGACCCGAATTCTCAAGTATCTGCGTTTTATTCTGGACTAGCCACAGTGTGAATTGACTTAGCCTTTAACAAATTTTAGTTAAACACAATTATCATATTCTGGAATAAGTAACATTGTGAAAAATATTGAAGATCTCATATTTGATCAAAACTCTTGGCTTTTTCAAATTTTTAGAACCAAGTTTAAGAATTAATAGGTTACTTTATGAGGAATACCTATTATTATATAAAAGTTTCATGGTAAATGTCATAAACTACGGTTGTAAGTTTTACGTACTTGTCACGCCTCAGCTCAACGTCGTCGATTACTATGCATTAAGCTACATAAAAATAAACATCTCATTTTGGAACCCATAGAATCTCACCGACTATATTTATCAGTTTTTTATTATGATGAATATTTGTTAATTAGTTAAGGGTGTCAAAACTGCATCATGTGTTTTTGATCCTAGTCACAAGTTCAGCGTAGCTATGGTAGAAAATTCCCCCATTAATTCTGACCAGCAAGAGATTTATTGCTAATACGTCGTGATGCGTTGATAAGACGTCTCACTTAGGAATGTTGATTTGTGTGTACTCAAAATAATGGAGTTGCGCCTGGTGAAGAACCTTGAACTCCACGCGAGGCCTCCTCTGGGTTGGAAAAGAAGACCCCAAGCTCTATCACCAATGATCACAGGCTTCGTTATGAAGTAAGAGGGACACAAGCTGTGATCTGACTCGCATAACCATCAAGGTTTGTTGTAAGCTGACATGTTCCTGACTGATATCTGGGCTTAATCAACACCTCACGGGCCAAATTTTGGAAATTTTGGTCAATTTCAGATTTTACAGCCGTTAAGTATTGTATAGGGTCGTAATTTCTTTAACCCCATATCTCTCTTATTCCATGCGAAGGAAAATGAAACTTCGATCAACAATAAACGAATTGAACAGAGAAAAGTTCTGTTCCGTACGTTAAGGCTCGCTGTTTTCTAAACACTGAAAATATCAGAATTTTGAATACTCCGTTAAAATTTTTACAACGCTTAACAATTAGAGCTTAAATAGTAATAAAAAAGTAAAATATTGTTCGTATAATAATAATGAATACTGTTAAATCAATTTACGTTCGATTTTACCAATAAATTCATTGATATATTTAATGAGCAGATGTTGGTGTGGTATCTGGTCCTAAGACTGGTCTGATGCAACCCTCCATTCTAACCTATCTTGCGCAAGCCTTCTCATTTCCGTAGGCTCATAACTGCCACATCCTTTTCGTATGCTTAGCGTATAGCAACCTTGACCTCCCTCTTCTGTTCTTACCCCACTCACTTCCCTCTAATGCTAATTCTACGAGATCCTCATGTCTCAAAACGTGGCCTATTAATCTCATGGTCGAGTCCTCCATATTGTTCGCTGTTTCCCTATTCTGCTTACAACTTCCTTGTTAGTAATTCTATCCACCAATCTGATTTTCAGCATTCTCATATATCACCACATTTCAAAGACTTCTATTCTTCCTTTCTGAAAGTCCTATCGCCCACTCCGCACGAACATTTTTAGTAATGGTTTCCTAGTATTTACACTTATATTAGCCGTACGTAAATTGCTCTTCTTTCCGAAAGTCTTCCTTATTTGTTCTATCCTACTCTATATGCCTACTATACTTCTACCATCCCTAGTTATTATGCTACCCAAGTAGTAGAATTCTTTAACTTCCCTCAAAGTATCCCTTCCCATTCTAACACCGTTTGTTATTCCACTCTTTCCCATGCTACACACGATTACCATGGTTTTCCCTCTAATAATCCTCATATTGAACTCTTTCTCCAACACCACGGTCATGCCATGGTTTCTAAGTCTTCTTCTGACTTTCCTAATACTACAATATCATCAACAAAGTGTAGGGGTTTTAGTTCTTCTCTTCGTAGTATGATTTCTTTTCCCTATTACGATTTAACTTTCGTCATCGTCTATTATATATATATATATATATATATATATATATATATAAATTAAACAGCATGGGTGACCAAACTGCGTCCTTATCCTTCTTCTTTCTTGATTTATGTTTTCTTTTCTTGATCTTAAAAGAGCAGTTACAGACACAGATTTTATTTAGTATAATTCCCATTATTGGGACTTCCTCAAATAGTGCTAAAATTTGAAATTATGACCAAAAAATAAGGATGCCAAATGTGTAAATATACAAACCTGACTACCTTCAAGAGCAGCCTCAACCGAATTGTAATCAAAGCACAAGCAATAAATTATTACATCACTAATATATTTCCTCTATTGGCTACTTCTGTTTGTAATGTAGAAAAATGGACCAAAATAACAACAATATATTTTCTTAGCCCCTACTGTTCTTTTGTAAATTTGTAGATCTGTAATAATTTAATATTTCTTACATTGGGTTGTTTGACCGTTTTAATGTTAATATAATGGATAATAAGAAACCCCTTTGTCGGTCACGGTTTTAAGAAGCTATTTTATTTCAAAAGTGGTAGCTTCGGCAGCTTATACTGCTATATTCATTCTTGTACTTAAAAACAATTTTATCACTATTATCCGTACAACGTACGTTATTAACTGTTAAAATATAATCATCCCAAGGTTGATCTTCCAAGCATTTAACATTGCAATATCAGTACAATTGAACACGAGTAAAGAAAAATAAGATATTGTAATATTTTTAACGATATGATAAATTCATGATTACGTGTAAGAGCAGTACATGGCAACGAACAGAAGGTTTTAGTCAGTGCAACATTTATGTAGTAGATGGTAAATGTATACTCTTCGTTCCGAATGTAACATGAAAGGCACGTTTAATTCAAAGTATTTATTCGATACTTATGGCTGGAAAAGGAAATTTTCTTTTCATTACAATGAGTCTATCGAGTAATGTACTTTTGCTACTTTTGACCCAAAGGTGCATCATAAAAAAACAACAGAAAACGCCAAATTTTACTTGCAAATTAATTTAAAGTTGTATAAAATGTCATCTAATAACTTAGGTTTTCCCGTATCAACAGGAGTGGTTTTCTTAAAGGATCGTTTCAACATCAGCACACGAATAGCGAGCTGATGAATAACCAATCAGAACACGAAAAGGTTGGAATTAGTTACATTGGATGAATCGGACGGTTAACATAGAGCGAAATTCACCTTACGTCGTCTTCGTCTTTGGATCTACAGCCCATTCAGGCCCTTGGCCTACCGGGTCGACTACGAACTTGCATCTTACATGACACATTCAGGATTTGGAGAGATACGTGGTCAGCGTATCGATTCTCCAGCAGCCTTAATCCTAGTCTCCGTGACCACGATACAAACATCCAAGCCCATGCCACGATTCGAACCCGGGACCTCGGGGCTGCGAGGCAGCGACGCAAATGTCTAGATCACAGGAGGTTGGCTCATCTTACGACGGCGGAGATGAATTACGCTGAAACGTTCAATTGTAAAAAATTATTAACTCGGCTCATAACTCGAGAATCAATTATTAAAAGTGATCCTTATTAGGTATGAAATATCACATGGTTTTAATCTGTTAAATTCCTTTATTAAAGCTGTACATAGAGTCTATTCTGAAAAAATGTAAAATTTCAATTAATTCAGATGATAACCCCCCTTCCGCTCTCTACTTATACAAATGTATACGGTCGTCAATTTATTTTTCAAACAAATCATTCTTTATAATCGTCAAAAACTGGTTGCTGATATTATTTTATTATAGAAATTTAAATTTTATACGACGGAATGTGACTTGGATTATAATATAAACAGCACCGAAAAATTTTCAGTCACGATTTTTTAAACCATCAATTACTAATTATTACTTTATATTTTTTAATTTATAAGAGCTTTCTCCAATATGCTGTTAAGATTGGAATTACACTTAAAAATGAATATTATTTCGTTGTTTAATAGTTATTAAACATCCAAAATGTCTTTTACATCTACTGTACATATTTTCAATATATACTTCTTTTGTAAATTTTATTTAACTTTTTGTTCTATATATATATATATTGTGAAATTATTATATAATTAAAATTCATTCACGTGGAACCATGATTCTCAAGACCACTCGGTTCATAAATAAAGTATGTCAAAACAAACGGAAATAATCTCGTAAGACTTTAACGTCAAGGTATCTATGTCCCAGGCTACACTTCAAGAATTCTATATCACGTCCTTTCCTTCTTTTAATCAATTTAGATAATCAAAATTGTAATCCATATTATGGAAAAGTCAAAAGACTTACCGCTATAAATTAAATTCGACTTGTACTTTACTCTCCATGTAGAAATGGTTGCATCAACAAAATCAGGGACCCTCTTTGGAAGATAAAAGGAAACAACCAAGAAATCACCATCTGCTAGATCCCGGTTCACGCGGTCATATTAGGAAACGAACTTCTCCACAAAATCATTAAGCTGGAGGCTTACTTGCATCTAAATCTGTCGGATCTTTCTACCTGCTCAATAAAAGGCATAATGATCGGGTGTATCAACCTCCTAACAGAAATTGTGAATAAAAGTAGCGGAAGAATGAATGTTAGAATCCTCTATCAAGAAATGGAGTCCTACAAAGAGATAACGTATCCACAAAACATCTCGAGAAGACAGGAGGTCGTTGTTACAAGACTGAGACCCTTCCACTCTTGCCTTACGCATTAATTTCCTTTTTTCTACGTCTCCTCAGCCTCTCTGCTCCGATTGTAACACGGCCGCTCATTCTCTTTAACTGCTCCCGAAGTGACACTATCAGAAGTTCCACGCCAGACGTGAACTGTGTTCTTCTCCACTGGCTGTTAACAGTTTTCTGAAATAATTGCATAAATTGATGTCTGAGCCTGTGAGAATGATTTTTAACTGGTCTATGATCGTCTCTTTCATCTCTTTCTTCAGTGTTGTTCGTAATATTTATGTATTTTTTTCTTATTCAAATTATTTTTTGTAGTTGCCAAGAACGAATCCTCTTGACGCGACTATAATCTTAATAATAAATATGTTGCTATCATTACGGAACCTTTCTTAATTTGATATTTTATTTATTAAATAGTTAAAAAGTTTGCTGTCATGAGGCATTTTGAAAGAAATAGTTGTCGAAAGAAATGCGTATTTTCCTCGTGTTTCCAGATCTCTAATAACCTTTATTAAACATATGAATAAAACCTGTTTAAAGACTTGTGCGAATAAGCTTTTGCGCTTTCCATTCAGTTCTCGAGCCAAGTGAGCAGAGCTTGTACTATACTCCACAGGCGCTGCCACAAAACTCGTTCTCATCAACTAACTACACAAATTGATGTCCTTGCTGCGTCCGTATATGCCGTACTAAATGCAGCAACTTGCAGAAGTATGTTCACTGGAGACTAAGTACGCAAATTGAAACTTTGCAGCTGTATAACATTAGTCCATAAATTTGTCCTCGCGGCAATTTTAACACCTTGTTCATTTCTCTCACTCGGACTTAATATTCCTAGAAGTTATTTCTATTTGCATAGTTAGCAACAACACCTGGATGCAAGATCCTACTCCTGGAAATTTTCTTTACAGAAAATTAGTAATTTTAAACAGGTCCTTAATCCGAAACTACGGATGTCAGTAAACTGGAGACCACTGGACCTGGTCAAGTATATCTACAGTTAACTTGCATTAATTATACAATTAATAAAAATATATGTTATAAATGTTCAGTGGCTGTGAACTAGGCATAGCGCTTCCATAATATTTAAACGTAATAATTACAAAGTATCACACTTCCCCTTCATTTAAGTATCATACGAATTATTCGTAAGTGATTCAACACTTACTGTTCAAAATTCTCGCCACAATTCAGTATAAACCTTATTCCTGTTCTATCTTTAAATATAAATGGAAGAAATATTGTTTAATCTATTCTTCAAGATATATGTATTAAGAGTAATTATGGCTAAATATAACAAAAGCTCTGGCGTAATTAGAAATAAAATATTTTTGAAAATTATGAAATAGTTTTCATTTTATAGTTTGCAACTCGTTAAAACCGTTGGAGATAAAATATGCACAGAATATTGTTTGATCCTTACCATTATTTGAAATGAAGGCAACATTCTCATAAAAAGTGAGTATGATTTAGCGGACAGCAGTAAAAATGTGTAACTCTAGATGATCATAGCCATTAAAAGAAGTATATGGCTGTGGAGCATTGTTGAACAAATAAATTCTTATTTTTTATTGAATGTTGTTTAATTGCTTTAAATTCGCATTACTTTAAATAATATGCTATGAACAGTTGAATAAATAGTATTTCAATAACGCTATATAAAGAATTAGTTTGTAATATTTATTTTCCGAATTCATTAAAGCATAAATTATAATGTTATCATAGATGTCAGAGAACTTATGGAATGAATTAATTTTACTCACTCCACTAATTTTCCTCTTTTGTAGTATATTCTCCCCTTCCACGTGAAATGTAATTATGGACAAACAACGTCAGGCGAAACACTATCAATCCCATTGACCCGAACACAATTCATTCAAATCAAATATTGATCTTTTGTGCATGTTTTAAAATTTCTCCATTCGACATACACCTCCCATAGAGGTTGTTGTCATGTCTTACTCCCACAGTGTTTGTTTTCCGGGGCACATGAAACGCGTGTATTCACAAAATTTGGTCGCAATTATCCCATGAGTTTTGAACGTATGTGGAATTTAAGTAACATACACACATACAAACAGTCTATTTTATTTATTACATTTCCTATTTGGTCATTTTGAACCTCAGTCTCGATTCCGTAGATCCCTTGCCACTGTCGCAGTCTATAAATATTACCTTTTTATAAAATTGGCCATACTGTAATTTTAATTATATTTTTATATTAATAATTTGGAAAAGAAATTTTTGCAATAGAACTGATTCTGTAAATTGTAAAAAATATTTAAAGAAGTTGTGCTGTCTGTAAATTTCGTGGGAGAGGAATTTGATGATGCGCCAGTTTCTAAATCCATATGCTCCACGACCACTGTATTCATCCACTTTCAAGACCGGAAGTCCTGTTTGTACGGCGCGTGAGCGAGTTTCACATATCGCGGACGCTTGACGATTAGCTAATAAGCCTCGAATTAGGAATGTGTGTCGGCGATCCTTACCGGCTGCTACATTTCCAATCGGCGAAATTAATCAGGTCGGTGCGTGAACTGTGCCGCAGGATGCAGTCGACCCACATGCTCAGTGACAGCTGCAACAAACAACACCATATTCACGGAAAATTCGGTTCATCCGCTTCCATGTACTCTCCATGGGACCCTGGAAAAGGCGACATAAATAAATTTGATCTTCCGCGCAGTGAGCCGACTCGCTTAAAAATCTGGGCACAATAGGAAAATGGATAAAAATTCTTACAAAACGCGTCCTTTTAGAATTTTGGGGTAGCCGATGTCGGAAGTTCAAAAATACAACATGGCGGATACAATAAGGTGGATCAAAAATAATAAATTTATTGGATTCTCATCGACTCTATCCGTTGATCTCGATGCATGGAGGACGCCTTGGGCCAAAATAGTAGAAACTTCTACAAAAAAATATACATCTTCTGAGGTCTCAAGAGCTTCTCACAACTCTCACCAGCGGCCCGCAATTTAATGATCTCTCTGCCTCAGAAAATGACTCCATGTCACCTCGGCAGGTTTCGAATTTGCCTCCTCCCTTTACCAATACCCAGTTAGCATCCATTGGCAATTACAGCCTACAGGAAAATATTTAACGGCCCGATTGTAAACTAGTGCCATCGGGCATGTTCTGCATTAGTTACGAGCAAGAGCTGTTTCTAATAATCCACGCGTAGCTTTCGACTTTTCTGGAGCAAACCTCTCTTGGATTAGGGACGGGTGACACCCATTATCCGTAAAAGTCCTCTTCCATAAAAGTGAAGAAAGGGCGGTTTCCTTTGTCCGAAGGTGGGTGTAAACGCTGTCCGTCAGGAGGGTACCACGCACGCACAATAGGAAACACGCCGTAGACCTTCAGACTTTACTCACGTACTTTTAATGTATTACAACAGTTTACAGGCAACTTTCACGGCATGTCATATCCGACTCGTGAGTGAAGTGCCAACGCTTCGTTTGATAAGAATGCACCAAAAAACCTATTTATACCATAAAATGTAAACTTTTAGTAAATATTCTTTTAGGTATATTTAAGGTTAGCACTGAAAATATAAATGTTAAGTAAAAATGTACAAAATTGTCAATTTAAAGTCCAAAAATGTAACGGATATTGTAATTTCGTATAAGTCGCTAATGACTTTTTTTGTTTATGCGACTGTAAATAAATTAATAAAAACGAAATTACCGGGTAAAAATAGTATATCTATTACAAGAGATACAGAAAACCTTGGCTGAATTCCATATTATCATACTGTAAAACTTCCGGATCGTATGTTATTTAAGTAATGTCTACCAATCAACAAAAATTACAGATTGCTATTACACCTTACGAATATGTTTCGTTTCTATCACACAGATAAAAATGGTCAAGAATTAAAAAAAAATACCGGATTCATCCATAATGTCCTGTTACTCTTAACATAGAATGAAATTTTAAAGAGAATAGAACTACATTTTATGGCTCTTTATTATGCATAAAAAGAAGAATGGACAATAATAATAAAATGACAAAAAGTTTTATGACAATTTTATTTCGCTTTTGATGAAATTAATTGTCTTAACTAAAATTATGTACGTCATTAGTTTTGATACATTTGGCCTCTCCTATGTGCTATATTTGTCATCGTCAAATATCTTTGTCTTTTAATTTATTTTGTTCAAAATGGATTAGGCTCAACTTATGTATAGAAATATTTATTAATTAATTGAGAAGTTATCAAAATTCTTTGCTGCATGTTTAATGACGTTTGTAATAATATATATGAACAAAATACAATTATAACGTTATAAGTAAAATATATGACAGCTTGTTTTACTTTGAGGTGGTTTCTTAAATGGCTGTTAAAAACTTGCGTTACCGTATTCGTAATAGTTGTTATCATATCTGGAATCGGGTATTAATTTCTGTTAAAGTTCGTTGTGTTGCTCTAAAGTACAGTAAATTTGTATATGAGTAATAAGGAAAACATTTTAGGTATTTCTATCATATTTCCACATATGATGCATACATTATATTATCAGGAATTTTATAAGTAAAAGATAAAATTACATATAATAAAAACATATATATATATATAATTTTGATAAATAAACATGATAGTAGTGCATAACTTCAATCAGTTTCGATAAGTTGAAATTTAATAGCGTTTCAGCATAAATTTTAATCTATATGTCTATATATCTATATGTTTGTCTCATACTGGCTCCGAAACGGCTCAACGTAGTTAATTGAAAATTGAAGGGTTTAACTTAAATATTCGTGCATATTTCATTTCGGTGTATTGCAAAATATAGTAATATAATATAAATATTAATTCTCCGGGAAGGTTTCTTGGCATGCGCGCATATAAGTCTCCATAAAAAGAATGCAGGTAGCCTATAGTCTTGATCCATGCTCCAAAGTGGCTTTAAGGATTTCAATGAAAATTTCTGAGACTTAAAGAGGAATTGTAACTCAAATATTCGTTTATGTTTCATTTAGATGTATTACAGAGTTCAGAAGAAATTAATGTAAATATTTATAAATCCATTTAATTTTCGCGAGAGAGAAAGAGTGGGGGAGAGTGCTAGAACTCTCAAGCCATTTATTGTTGTAGCAGGATTTGCACCTTAATTAACCTATTGTTGTCAGAGAGCTAACTCCCTGAGAAATAATAAACTTCTTTGAATGGTCGACACGATATATACGTAAATTGGTTTTATTTGTCGCGTATGGTAAATTTTATTAATTATTAATTGCTCATTTTTAAAAGCAAATAAAATGAATGCAATTTATCCCAATAAATATAATGAATGTTTCTATCTGTCCGGAAATTTGTATTGAATTAGCTCCGTAACGTGTGAAAGCGGGACCTGTTCCAAACCAACTGCGAGTAATAAGGTTTGCTCTGAAGAGTTCATAAATAAATGATACCGTAATTTTCATATTTTCTATGAATTCAACCTGGTGTATCGATTTAGAAGTCGCAGGCATAGCTAGTTAGAACTAAAAACCTACAATTGATGGTGAAGCAAACGTAATCGACTCCAATTATTTGCTCCAACATGTGATTCATCAATTTTTTTTCTGGCATGGTCTGTCATATTTACGCGTGTATAGTTATAAAGCCTATACGATGACCTACAGGGGATAAGAAGGAAAAGAGACAAAAAACGTTGTGCCGTTTTAAAATTGGACCGCTGTGTGACTGCTGACTGGAATTTGTCAGTCAGAACCTTGCAACGTTTGCTCCATGTATGTACGTAGTTGTGCCCCGTAATGAACCAATATGTACACACCTACTAGTCTCTGTTGACCAGCTGGAATTGGCTGTTCCGACGGTCAGAGGATGTCCCATACTGAAATAATTTGTTGTAGCCAATGTGTATCTTTCTATTGAAGCAGAATCGTGAGCACAAATATGTGGCATACAGTAAATAAAAAACAAAAAAAACATGTATTCGCAGATACACTTTTTGAGTACGCACTTATTGAGTAAACAAAGGTTTATCTTAAGAATTATTTTGATTTTTCAAACGATATTTACAATTTTGCCAATAACGTTTCTTAGATTTGTTGTTGTTTCTATTAGTCCTCGGTTGAGGAAATCCGATACGGATTTATACTGATTCTTACAAATAACAAGTAATTTTAAGAACAAAATGAAGTACATAAATAACTACAAATAATTATTAAATTGTCTCAAATCATTGAAAACCTGACGCGCGCACTAGTGAGCACAAACACACGCATAAGCAACAGATAATTCACTTCTTGGAGCTGCACGACCAGGAATGGCCTTTCGTAGTAGCACCAGGTAATACATAATGCAAAGAAAGAAGCAAAAGAGCAGAAAAAGCTACACAGAAGGTTTCAAAGTTGTGTAATATGTAATATAACAACGCAATACATTCAACACTTTTGCAGGAATATTAATTTCAACTCTTAGCGAAACGATCAAAAACTCCTGTACACAGTAAAACGTGCAATTCAATAAAATACTTTTAGACCAATTCACGCAATTGTTGTACTAAATGATAATCGTAAAGATAAAAGTTTTTTATATGTATGATAAAAAAAATCAGATTTACGAAACTTTTGCTGATATTATTTTTAACCTACCGATATGGTGGATACTATTTTGGTAAAGAGCAAGGCATTGCTTGTCCGACCTTGGAGATGAGCGATTTCTAGTCACATATTCATGAAATTCACCATTCGTTTGAAACAAATTTTTGTTCGTGTTTACAAACTTTATGATTCCATGAATTTATAGGCTAGGTAAAGTAATTATTTGAAAATTTTCAAAGAAAGGTTAGTAACTCGATCTATAATTCGTATTAGAAAGTATTCTAATAGCATGTTTTTTGCAACTTAAATATTTCGTTGTTCCTGGAGCAGTTTCCCCAAGTAGAGATGTCAGAGCACATAAACTGAGTGAAAATACGCGACGTACTCCATTTTTACGTATTTTTTTGTCAACGCGTTGAATTCTTAGAGAATAACTAGCCGAACTTAGTTCCCCAGCAAGAAACGTATATGGTCATTTCACTTTAAATTATTATCAATTGTAAGGCCCAGGAAAGGCGCATGGGCTGAAAATTTGTCTACTAGTCTGTTACTAGCATCAGCGTTAAACTGAACTAAATTAGTTCTATCCAGGTTGAGGGATTATTTATTCACCACAAACCAGACATTTAGACCGTTCAGAGAGCTGTTCACTTTATTAACGAGATTTTCGAAAATTCTATCTGCAATAAATATTAGTGTAATCCGCGTAGAGAATCGATTTTTAGAGGATGTACGTATCCTGGAAGACTAAACAGAATAATAACTAATGGTCCAAGAATTGTGAAGGTACATGCCTTCGCGCTTGACGTCATTCTGGATGCAAGCACAGGCCTTTACTACAGAAACTGCGACATTCTGGACCTGAATCCATCATTTCTTTCATAGCACAAATATTTCAAATATTTTCTTGTCTCTCGACGTATGATTGTATCGCTATTTTCGTGTATTGCATAATAAAACATATTAGGTTTAGAAAACTGATGGTGTTTGCCCCGGTGTAAATATTTGTGAAAACGATACAAATATATTTGATGATTTTAGTACCGCTACCATTATTATAAAAATGGTACGAGTTTACATTTTTTTAATGTTATGTATTATTGACACTGTCAGCAATAAATGCTTATAGTGGGAACATGCTCCAGTATTTCCTCCCGTCATTTTAGTGCAATTCCAGCACGATACATATTGAAAATATTACAATAGTTTGTTGAAAAAAATTAATGACTGGGAAAATATAGATTATTCATCTATATCATCTTCAATGCATTCGCGAGGAGCTTGCGTCCCGCGTGACGTCATGCGCAGAAAATAACAACAAATTACGTTCGACATCTGTCTCACCTTTATACTTACACGATGGTTTCAACTACTATTTTTTGTTTACGGTTTGTACGATACTATCTTAGTAAAAGCGACGCATTTCCCCGTATGACATTATATTCCAACTTTTTTGATAATTTTAGCCTTAGAGAGATGAGAAAATATTCCCCCTACCTAATATTTTGAATGAAGTCATCTGCGGACTTTCCTTTGAGGAAATCGTGAAGTGAAATTGTTAAAATCTTGTACTCAATAACAATTTGAGTAATCTTTTTTTTTAAGTCACATCAACAGCTAGGGTCATTAGCGACTACTTTACCATTTTGTGGTCTCTTAACTTCATTTTAAGGGTTATTCGAATTGAGTTACACAAAGACGCATTCCAAACACCCAAGCCTTTGCCAGAAATAGAACCCGGGACGTCTGTGGTATGAGGCAGTGACACTAACCACTAGAAAAAAGAGGCGTCTTACGTCAATGTATTAATTGAAACTATTATTTAAAAAAATAATTTCTATTAACCATTTTATTAATCTTTTGGCAAACAATTCCCCTTCCAAAAAGAATAACTATATTTAATCCAGATCCAATACCGAAGGCAGAACGTTAAAGTGTACACATACAGTAAATTATTATTACCCACAGTTGACATAAAATGAGTGTAAAAAGGATATCACTAGCCATTACTAAGACAAAAGTAAATTATAGATAATGACAATTCGCTTCTATCGGAGAAATTGCAAGGACAGGTCGTGTATATAGTCAGCAGTAATTAAGGTCCTTTGTAGTCCTGTTAGAATATCAAAGTGAACAAAATATTTATTTTTATGATATTCTACTTTCCCTTTGTTAAGCAACTCAAGATAAAAAATAATTACTAAAGGAACGAATAGACTCCTGAATATTTACTTCTGAAATTAAATGAAACTCCTGAATGAAAATTTGATTGGTCATTAACGAATGCAGCTTCAGCTCTTAAGCTGTAATCATAAATGGTGGATCTGACATGTAGAGTGCACGCACATCATCGACTTGTACGTGCCCAGTGTAATCAAGGAGACAAGAACCAATTCTAGAACGAAAGAATAATTCATCAAATCACCGTCCGTAAAGCTGATATACATAAATCACTATGTCTACTAAGTGGTGTGCTTGTAAAATAAAATGTGTTTCTTGGTTTAATGTATGATTTTAAAGTTATAGTCACCACAATGACAGTGACCTCTTAAATACGGTCTCATGATTAGCACTCGATATCCTCTGTCAGAAATAAATTATGTACTAACATGGATTTAATCACGGGAAGCAGGAAATGAGTAACTGTGTACTCCTCGAAAAATTAATGCTTGTATTTACAGTTTTTACATGAAGTTCGCATATAAAGTGGTTCGGCACTTGAATAATACGAAGTACAGGTGTGTATTTAGTAAATACTAAGTTATTTCATTGTAACAACATAGTTTTCATTACATATAAAAGATTTAATTATTTATCAAAATGATAAAATGATTTCCAAAAAAGACTGATTTCTACGATCAGTTTAGTCTAGAATTCATGGTAACCTAGATTATTACATTAGTTTCATTTTAAGTACTCTGTGAAATCTGAAGACGCACCCGGTCGAATAAATGAGATGAAGAAAAATAGGGTTTAAAACAAACCCTCATATAGTTGGTTAATTTTTATTGTTTTTAATAATCATTAATCTTTTTATTAATTCCGAATAAAAACTCATTAAAATATTTTAACTAAATTGAATGAAATTTATTTGGTATAGGCAGAGAACTGATTCTATTGGTAATGTATATAAATAAAATATTGGATAGGGTTGTTTCAAATGAGAATTTCAGGGCGTACTTTAGTAATCACTGTAAGCATTTGTCCATATTTGTAGACGTATACAACAGGCATCATTTCTCCATATAATCGGTTAGTTCAGTGTTACATTGTTGTCGCTGGAGAGCACAAAATCACTGTTTGGCAGTTTAATTTAATACCTTACTCGTATTTATGTCGCAATTATTTGAAATATAAACAAGAAAATATTGTAATACTCGGTGCAGAAAGTAGCATACCACTTAGGCGTCTTGTAATGTGAGGAGCTGTTATATAATTATTATAAGGAATAGCTCTCTAATAAATGAACGGGATCGTGTGTGTTGCGTGTTGCGTTTAAAAAGGGACGCTCATTTCTTGTTACGACCGGTTTTATCGCAAAAAAATAGTTTGGGACAGCTAATAGAAGTTTCCTATGATCAACGTTCCTGACATCTAAAAAGGTAGTTTGTGGTATATCCTTCACGTCAATTTCGGATATTAAAAATACTGCAGTCACACGTTAAGACCAACAGTATTATTTAAAACTATTTCAGCTTTATGAATTAAACACACTCGGGTCTTCTAAAAACGAATCAGTAAATTTTGAAGAGTTTCCGAGTGTGCTGTAAAGATTTCAAGCTTCCCTCGATCCTTTGCTCCTTCGTTGAGCTTAAAGAGTTATTCGTCAAGAGCGCTTTCTTTCTTTTGGCATACTATCAGGGATCCGTCAAATATCAGCTGTGAAATTTACTGATACTATAAGGCATCTCCTATATTCTGCACAGCAATCGCTCTCCGAATAACCGCTACGGTATTTTGCACGGAAGCAATATTTAACGTAATTCGAGTTCTGTTGGCGTGTACATTTGTTGTTACGGAGTAGTTTTATCTGAGATTAGTGATAAGAGTGAAGCAGACGGCACGCTGCCGCGCCCAAGATCGGTGTGGCGTACTGGCCACTGGGAATAAGGTCAAGACCAACCTGGAAACCAATGAATACTCCGCCTCTGCGTGGGACTTCAATTACTCACGCCAGCTTGTCAAAACACCGCCATCCAAGGCACACCCATGTAAGTATTGAACTACAATCGGGCTTCAGACCCATGCTCCAACCAAAAAGTAAAACAAGGAAATTCCGTTCCTCAGCACATATTTACTGAAATAATTGCATACCCAAAAGATACATCTCACACAATACTTACAATTATACCACTGGCATTAGAAAATAAATATCAGAGCTATCCATCAACCCAAATGCCTATATGAGCAGTAACTTTTTTGTTAATTACATGACACAAATATTTACTTTTTTATGGATTATATGTGTGACAATTTAGTTGGTTACTATCGCAGAGGTTTCTGAATATTCGTATAAATATTAAAATATGTTCTCTATAAGTATATTTACCTTAGTATTTGCAACTTATTCTGTTATCCTAATCTCAAAATTTGTCTATGACACCGAGGGAAATATAATACATTGTTTAAAAGTCTGTTAGAAAATTAAGTTATCTTCCCACATTCTAATTTCCCTTTGGTTCCAGAGGAGATCCTGCAAACTATAGAACCAAAATTTACTTTCAATTTTCATTTAAATCTCGGTTTTCAATTAAACAGAATAATTAAAAATTTAATATTAAAGAAAATCCACCATCTTTTTATCATGATACTTCCATGTGTACATATTATGCAAGATTAAGTAATAGAACAACATAAATGCTATTTTAAAAAGATGTGCATCCATTCAATCTCAAAAAGTTTTCATGTGTTCAACACCGCATTGAGGATTTTCTACGAATTTATCCTCGGTTGTAGCGATTGCTGGGCGATTTGAACGCTCATCATCCAAAACTGCCAGCTTGCCACACATTTACCGCTGAAGACCACACAATTTATAGCTGCCGAGAATTAACCATTCACAACTAAATGTTTTATAACTTTTCTAATATCGATTTTACGATGATTTTGGTTTCCTTGTTCTGTGCTAGATACACGTGCCGATATGACCTGAAAATTAGGTAAGCTATAATAAGAACACTTATTTAGTCATTGAGAAGTAATATAGCAGCAGCTTTTGTCAACTAAAATCATAAGAATAATGCAGAAATTTCGATGTTCCTCGATTTCTGAAATAGTTCCAGTTCATCCCTATGTGCTGGTCCACTTTGGACGAAACCATTGTCAAATCAAAAGTTGATTGTTAGTCATAGGCATAACTCAGTCTAAAGATAAGCGCCATTTATTTTCATCTATGATCATAATTTTAGAGAATTTTGATTAACTTTATTGAACTATTTTTGAATATTTAATGATCCAAATTTTGAAAAAAATATATTTATTGAAATATCAATCAGAATAACAGGTTCTATAAGCTATTTTTGATAGGGTCCTCTCCAGTAATCAGACCCCTGTTACCCCAACTTGTGTTCCTAATTATGATAATATTTTGTGCATAAGTACCTAGCGATTGAGAAATATAAAATAATATTTCAGTTACACCAAATCTGATAGTCCTGAATTCAAAGTGTGTATTCACTGGAGTGATTAACCGATGCTACTGGAGGTTTAAGCCAAGATAATCGAGCTATGGAGGAGAGAAAAGGAGCACGGCCGACATGAAGAACCACAGAGGAGACGTTAATTTGAATTTTAAGAGAAATGAACATCGTGAAACCAGTGCGTCGTAGTAAAAATATAATACAATTGGTATTTTGAGTTAAATGTTAATAACATATACTTATATATATATATATATATTGATTTACAAACAACCTGCAACAAATATTTTTGCAGGAAATAAATAAATTTCCCCCTAAACACTGTAATATTAAGAGGGAATCCTTAAAGAGTTTTAGGTCACTTTTTTTCTCAAGTTTAGGGCACAGCGGTTCACTTTGTTTCCATTCGAGGCTTGTTAGCAAGGCGTAACGGTGCTAAGTATTGCATTGCACGTATTTAGTGTTTTGAAAATGTTGAAGACCTTGGCTTATTTACGGTATAGCTGATGCTTTGTTTCAGTAACAAGCCTGTCGAACATGAAGTGTAGTGTTAGTACGGAGATATGTTATGAAATATTGCATGAGCATTGTTCTGGCCAAATCTCCTTATTGTTTTATGAGCTCATTGCATTGCGTTTGTATGATTGACTGAAAACGTATCTCTCACCTAAACTCCTTTCCTGATTATATTTCGTAAATTATTTATATGATTCTTTCATACGAACTTTGTCTACCTGAAGACTATTAGTACTTTCTATTTCATTATATATTAAGTTTAGCTGAAGGATGTTGGTAATATTTATAATGTTAAATCTAATAGAGCGCGTTTTCTTCTATTTACATAAAACCAATTAATATCACAATTGAATACATTTCCATTTTTATAGACTGTAACTTTTGTCTAATCTTGACATTATTGTGTAAAGTGCAGAACAGATCCATGTGTATTATCGTGAACAAAACATTGATGTGTTATTTTTTGTACTGTATTGTAACCTATTTGCAGTCTCCCAATTTGTTGTGTCTAATTAAGTTCCGACTTCTCTCGTTAGTGATTTCCCTACATTCAATGTTAGCTATCATAGATAGAAAGATGTTTACTATAAAGTGACAACTTCTATTTAACAGATCGTGACGCTTTAATACTATTTATGATGATTTTAAAAAATCCTTAATGAAACTCAAACATTAAACTCTATATCACATATTACTTATAAGTCACTTTTCATTTTTGCATTATATATTATTTTTCTAATTAATTTATTAAAATGAAATGTACTCTTTTTATAATACGCAATAGACTGTGACTAAACAATTAAACATAAGAATAAATATATTTAGGCAGATAACGTTTATAAAATAATAATAACGGCGCCATGTTAGAGAGTGCTTAATAATTGACACTAGTGTAATAAGACGCTAACGCTTGTAAAGAATAACTACTTGGTCAGCGAGTCCTGAGAAACTACATGAGACCAAGTGGGTGACAAAAATTAAAGATTTTCCAGATGTTCTATCATATTTGGAGACAATTACATGGCTAATATATATTTTTTCAATACTATTACTTCAATATACAGCGTCAGTCAGTATTAACAGTCACTTTTTTGTTTCGAAGGAGGTATTGAGTGCCCTGATGTCGCTCTCAGTGATACAGAATCCAGTATGTTCATTAACCGTCTTCTAAAGTAGAAGTGGAAAGAATAGAGACATGATAATTAGATATATATGCAGTAATGAATAATAAAATTCTGTGTTCTTACAAACAATAACTCAAGTGCACTGATTTAGTACTGGTGGCTGATTGACACAATATTTAGCAACGATAAGGCAAGGTTTCAAAATATTGCGTAGTAAATTTAATAATAATTAAGTAAGAAAATAATATATTTACCTATTTACATATTTGTATTTTTATCTGACGTTATATCCCTTATTCTGTGACATCTCCACGTGTTACAGACAAAACTACAAAAATTTCTTTAATTGCTAATTTTAAAAATAAATTCCATCTTTGATGTGATTTTGAATTAATGAGATTCTGTGGCCTGTCAAAATTATACAATAATTTTTATAAATCAGGACTGGTGGTTATAGGAATCAATATCTTTAACGACAATCCAACATATTCTTAATATTTTCCCTCCAATATTTTCACTAAAATCGTCCTTGCACCGTATATAATGCGTAATATAAATTACTTAATCAAATAATGCCTGTAACACGGCCTATAAAAGATTACCTGTAATTGTGTGCTTACAGTAGGGAAAATAAATTACGAAGAAGGAAGAAATGTTGAAATGTCAAGCTTCTCCCCCTTTCGACAACTCCTGCAGTGTAAGTAATGATATACCAGTCGATATCCGGTCCAATATAAAACTCTTTGTGGACGATTCCAGTACTCATAGAGATATTGACCAACCAAACGACGTTGATGTTCTTTAACCCGATTTAACTCGTTATTGCAAAACAAAATGAAAACAGATGGCCCCCAAAATAAGAATATTGTATTTTCAAAGCATAGAAATTGCTAGGATGTAAATTAGAAACTATGTGGCGAATTAATAGAAGTATCGAAATAGAATGAAACAGTTTCGACTTTGTGTATTATTATTGGCACGCAATTACGAACCGACCTGGAGAAATGTAAACAGTTTTATGTTACCCCTTTACTTATGTTTTTTTATTCATATAAATACTTTTAACTTTATGATTATCAGTTAGTGCAATAATTGTTCTAGTACACACAGAATTAAAATAATGAATTTACAAAATTAAAATATAATATAATCCACATGTAAATGTAAAAGTAGGTTAGTCCTTAGGTTAGCCAACAAGATGAGCTATTAATGATAGGAATTAATAAAAAATTAGCGGGTTGGTATTAATAAAAATGAGTAGTAAGATGCGGAAAATAAAATCATAATTTAAAATTTGAAATTAATTTTTCAGTCATTGCATTGAAGCAAAATGCAGGGCAAAGACAAGTGCACAGAAAAGTAAGAGTCCATTAATAATAATTAGTTTTAAAAATATATTGTCTTATATAGCTGTTGGGGTGGTATGTTTTTCTTGTTTTTCCCTTATTTATATATTTCTTTTTCTTGTTGTTTATAGCTCTATGCAATCTTTTTATATTTTTTAAAAATTGTCACCGGGCTTTGCCCAATCCAATCTATCAAATAAACAAGTTAACTCAAATAATGACAGTTTCGACTGACTCATTGGACTTTATACATCATAAAATGAAACTCTTTCATAAAATATTTAACAAACTATAATAACAGGACGCCATACTTATGGTAAAATAACGACTAATACATATCACGTTGATCAGGATTGGATGAGGATGTGAAGCTTTATGCCGATTGAAGGTAGGAGATGCTTTGAAGATAGGCTGAAATTGATAACTATGACTTTGAACCATTCTCAAGAGCAATATCAGATATACGTTTTGAGAAATCAGGGACGTCGCGAGTTTCTAGTGCAACGGGTTTTTGTGCTTTAGAGTTTGAATGGGAACGCAGCGCGCAGTGTTCACCGCGACTGATTGGGGACAAACAGCCGGCTCGTGGAAGGGGGAATTGAGATTCCGCCGCCACGCCGTCCGCGCCTGACGTCACGACCATGACGTAGTCGGAGGAAGAGACTGGGGGGGCAAAAAAAGAAAGCGAAGCAACAGAAAGCTGGGTGTTTTAACAGCGCCGGCCGGAGAGGAGAGGCATGTAGTTA
The DNA here is from genome assembly GCA_034510155.1 of Eucriotettix oculatus. Taxonomy (NCBI): domain Eukaryota; kingdom Metazoa; phylum Arthropoda; class Insecta; order Orthoptera; family Tetrigidae; genus Eucriotettix; species Eucriotettix oculatus. The sequence goes on along the minus strand of CM067378.1, from coordinate 57,275,507 downwards.
GCGGTCCGAGCCGTGCGAAGCAGACAGCGCACGTGACAGCGGAGAGGTAAGTCACACACACACACTCATCCCCGGTCACATCGCCAAAAACTTGTGCGCCCTTTCCTTTTGTGCTACACACGGGGAAATGGTCGGAGAGTGGCGGATTCACGGTTTGTTGGAGATCGGCGAGACGGGCCTAGTGATGCGGAAAGGCCGCTAATTGCCCAGATCGGCGCCCATAGAAGCGACGCCTCCGTAACGGAACCTTCGTTATCAGCCCCGAGTTACTCGTCCACACGCGCGTTCAAGTCTCCGACGATTCTATTCTACTATAAGCTTCAGTTACAATAGGAGCTTATGCAATCGATCATTTCTCCGCTATACTTCATACCTGTTGTGATACTTGATAATAATTCTCGGATACCTTCGCTACTAATGATATTAGGATCAATTGTTGCTGTAGGTGACGAAACGATTCTTCTAGATGATCACAAGAAAACTATTTTAGACTGATAAACATGATAATATTTTCGATGAATTGGAAACGAAATGCTCTTCATAGTATCGTTTAGTAGACAATTGTATTATTTATGAACTTACAAATATAAAGGAAAATAAATTTTTAAACTATGGGAAACATTTGGGAACTGCAGAAATCTAGGTCCAGATTAAATCTGAAATCTTATCTCGCTTAAAAGACCTGTGCCATGTGGTTGGGTAACTATAGTAACAAACACAAGCCTTTGATTATGATACAATACATGTTATATTGTTATGACAATATATATATGATTGGATAAACAGTCGAGATGAGGGGTAAATCACTGAACTGTATACATTATATAATCCAAGGTAAAAGATCGTAGAGGACACGCATTTCTAAAAGAAAATGCAAATTACGTAAAACAGGATTGTCAACAAAAATACATAAGGATTATTTACTTCCAACAGCTTTAACTATCGCAAAACCTTGTTCAACCTCAACTTCATTCATATTACAATTTAAAAGGTAAGATTAATTATATGAGAAGAACTATGAATAATGCTTTCAGTGAGAAAAGGTACGTACAATAATCTAAGGATTAAGCAATGACAGTTGTGGCTGTTAGTCTACCTCATTTTCTGTGTTTCCTTTCCTTCACAAATACGAAAAAAATTGTCAAGTGATGATAATTTAGGCTTTGAGAAAAGTTGAAGACAATTAGTAGTGTGATTACGCCAATTGAAGACAATCCAACTAACTTCGTATTTTAAATTTTATTTTTAGAGCAAATCATATAATACAGCTCGTAGTAATGCGTAGAAACAAAAACTTAATTCAAATCCGTGGTGTTGTTAAAGGCAGTAGCCATCTGAGATCATATCCTTTAACAAAAGACTGTTTAAATATACATCTATATATATATATATATATATATCATAGAAAAACACGATGAGGATAGATAAATACATATCTTATTCCGAGGATATGTTTATATAAAGTAAGAAAAAATATCGCAATTTTAATGACACCGATAAATTTTATTTCTATAAGGATTAGATTTCCTGTTTTACTTTGCAGCTCATTTCAAATATATATATAACACAAATATACTGCGATATTTAATTTTGGAAACAGACAACATAATTGGTAGTTTTAAGTACTTCATTATCTTCCACTTATTTTCCATGTATGGAAACCTCATTTTTTAAATATATAAACAATTTCTTTTTTGTGAAAATATCTTGTTTCCGTCTTTTGAAATATTCTTTACCGTTTTATATTTTTGGAAATTTCAGAAGCTGTGTATTTTAACAGAACTGCCTCAGTGGTTGGACACGTCACCTCTAGTCAAATAATCTTGTTCTTCGACAAGTAAAATGCTTATTCACATTGCCGCGTCAGTAAGATAATGATTAATTTAAATAAAAAACGTGTTTGCATTCCATATACTTTTTTCATTTCATATAGAGATTGCAAATACTCTTGAGTCATCATTTTATTTTTTACGTGTTCATGGACCATAATGAGTGTTCCAAAGGCTTCACCAAACGTGCTTTAATTGTTCGTTTATTATTTTATATCTTTAATGATGATTTCTAAACGAAGTAAATGTTCTTCCCCGCGCCATAAAAATGTAAAACCCTAGTCTCATCTTTCGAAGAATGTAGTAGACGTTTAAATCATTCTTCAATACGGCTTGATTTATTGACTGCCTAATATATGAAGTCTTAAAAACGGAGCTCATCCATTATGTTTACTATTTATAAGATACCGACTTTAATATGAAGTCACACTAAGCGTAATTTTCCAAGTCAACAGAGAAGCTTTAAGAATAATTACGATCAGTTCTGTATTATTGTATCCAAATATGTTCCTTCGTATTACACTTAGGCTTCTATATTTTAAAAAAAATATTCATCACGTTTATTATGTTTGCAATTATTAATGGAAAACAAACTTCAATCTGAAACTCACCACCACAGGAAGTGTGCGAAATTTGATATTGAAATACACCTGCTTCGTAAATTATTTGGAAAGCTAAAGAAAATAGAAACAGAAAATTACAAAATTATGTATTTATAAATCTTTCGTATTGATTATCATCATTCTTCCATGTGTTTGTATTTTTCAGCACATCAATCATAAATTGGGTGATTTTCACACTGCCAAATAAATTTGCGCCATATTTCATAAACAAACACGTTAGATTTCCCTGTTTTATGCACGATAACGTCACTGTCTTATATTTTAATATTTTTAAAACTATAATTCCTTCTTGTGTTTTGTCTCTGATTTGAAATAATATGTAAGCCAAATTATGTTGCAATTTTATGTGTTTAAATTTATATAAAGAACAAGAAACATTTATAAGCGAATGGGCATTAGGCCAGTAAGTTGTCAATATTTCTCCTTAAAGGGTATCAACAATAATTTCTTTAATAAATAGAAGAATCGCCTACAAGTCATAAATAATTTAACAAAGTAGCTTCCTCGGGCGTAAATTTAATTTGGAGAATTGCAAATAATTTTTATACAATTCCAAATTCTTCTATTAATGCAACCGATATCGTTTCAAGCAGTGCACATAGGTCATGCCTTATTAATTATGCTAAATATTTATTTATATATCAACAGCTATAGAAGAATTTGGGTATGAATAAAAACTCTTCAGGATACCCCAAATCCGTTGCACAGCTTATGAAGTCCAAAACGTTGCGTAGTTGTATTCGGTCAGTTTTTATATTATTTATTTTGTAAACATTTAAACCATAAAATAGTCCAAAAAATATAAAAACAAATATTTGTTTTTAAATACAGGTGCTTTCAAACTACTGGCCCATAATCATCTGTAATAAAACATTATAAGCAATACAGGTTTGGTCTTGTTACAATTACTTCTTAGGAAACATTTTAATTTAAATTTCAAAATAATTACCTGTTAAAAACCTTTATGCACTAGTAACACTAGATTAGCCATACGACTTATTTTGTCAGTTATGGTTTTTTATTTCGCTGCCGTTAAATTGCAATATTCAAGGTAGTCGTAATTATTAAACAATTAATTTTTGTTTCTAAGCAATTCTTAACACTGTGATCGATCACATCAGTCGACACTTATCAATGCAAAGTAACGGTACGGTTACTTCGATCACAAACAAAGTAATTGAGTTCTTTGGATGTGGAAGCATTTATGTAAGCGTGAGACGGCCAGAGAAACCAGATTTTATCTGACGTGTTGTCTACTATTTATTTGTGGAAAAAACTAAATCTTAAAGGAAGCGTTCGGAGTCGTAGATATATTGTGGAAGTTCGCACGGGAAAACAATTTTTCTTTCCAAATTTATTTCTAATAGGTGAGGGGGAAGTTTGTATCTGCGTGAGTAGAATTGTACGGTGGCCATGTAACCGTGCGATTCATTGCGAGCAACGGGTTCTTTGTGCGAGTGATGATTGCACAGGTGTTTTGATGTGAGAGGCAGCGTGCGAAGGGGGAAAGCGAAGCAGAGGCAGCGAAAGGCCGGTTGCCGGCTGGCGGCTGGCGGCGGGGCATGTGTAAGCGTGATTATCGCATGCCACATTCCGGAGGATGAACCACTTTCATGGCGAGGCAGGCGTCACTTTCCCAGCCCGGACCGGCGCAGACACAACTACACTCACTGTCGGACAGCACCCTCTGCGGATCATTTCCAACTATCAGACGTGCACGGCTGGAACCCGTAACTGATAGGTGAGATTCTTCTGTTTCCCTCATATTACTCCAATGGAGTATGATGAGAAAGTTTGCGAACTTGGATGATAAAAGACGTCTAACTGCTTTGTGCAAATTGTATGTAGGTAATCATCCATAACATGAAATTAGAGGAAAATTATAAAAACCCACAAATTTTAGTAAAGTAGACCATATAAATAAAATTAAAACGCGAAACAAACTCACAGACATGGGAAAATATTTGTATCTTAATACATCCATCGTAGAATTGATTAAGTTGTTGTGCTATTCAGTTCAAAGACTAGTCTGATGCAAACTTCCTTCCTAACCTATCTTGGACAAGCCATTTCATTTCCGAATAACAACCACATCCAACAACCTCCTTTACCTGCTTAGCGTATTTCATCCTTGGCCTCCTTCTTCAGTTCCTACCTCATACACTTCCCTCTAATGATAATTTTACAAGACCCTCGTGCCTCAAAATGTGGCCTATCAATCTATCCCTTCTCTTGATCAACGTCCTCCATATTGTGCGCTATTCCCATATTCTGCTTAAACTTCCTCGTTAGTGATCCTATCCACCCATCTGATTTTCAGCATTCTCCTATAACACCACGTTTCAAAGGTTTCTATTCTCCTCCTTTCTCCAACTCGTATCGTCCACGTTTCGCACCCACAGAACGCCACGCTCCATACGAAAATTTTAGCAACGATTTCCTAATATTCGCACTTATATTAGCCGCAAGTAAATTACTCTTTTTTTCCGAAAGTCTTCCTTGCCTGTTCTATCCTACTTTATATGCCTACTATACTTCTACCATCCCTAGTTATTACGCTTCTCAAGTAGCAGAATTCCTTAACTTCCTTCAAAATATCCCAACCCACTCTTACACCGATTGTTATTCCGCTTCTTCCCATGCTATACACGATTACCATGGTTTTCCCTCTAATAATCCTCATATTGAACTCTTCTTTCTCCAGCATGCCATTTATTATGCTTTCCAAGTCTTCCTCTGACTCCCCTAATACTACAATATCATCGTCAAACCGTATGGTTTTTATTTCTTCTCCTCGCAGTATGATTCTTTTCCCATATTTCGTTTTAACTTTCTTCGTCGCCTGTTCTATATATAAGTTAAACAGCATGGGCGATAGACTGACTGCATCCTTGTCTTACTTCTTTCTTGATTTATGCTAACTTTTCTTGATCTTCAATTCTAATTTCTGCTGACTGCCTTCACTAGAGGTTATGGATAAAACTTCATTCTCCATATTCATCCCTGTCCTCTTCAAAATCCTTAATAGGATTATTAAGTTATCTACAGCAATTCTCGAGACGTTTCCTCTCACAGGTCGACGCTTGCAGTACAATGAAACAGAGTTACTACCTACCATTAATACTAAATAATTAGTTTATCTGGCACTTAAATAAATACGAAATGAGTTATAACACTCTTTGTCAGTTTTTATTTTATTTAAATAATGAACTATACTACGTTTCATCTTTCATTTGAGACTCATTCAGGTAAACTAAAATGAAATAAATATTTAAAAAATGCAATAAATCGTTTTTAAACTTACAAAATTTTGTTGTTGATTGTCCCTCCGTGGCTCCTTCGGCCGAAATATAGGAAAGTAAAGCAAATCCGACTTAGAAGGGTGGGAGTGAAGCCCCTACAACAGTATATAATCATATATTCTATTTAAGTTGTTGGTATCATGCTGATATAATTAATGTATTTTTGATGTAGAGCATCTCGCTCATTATAGAAGTATAGATAATTATTTAAATAAAATAATAACTGACAAAGAGGCTGTTATAACTCATTTTAAAATAAATAATAATCTACAACTTTTCCCCAATATTGTGAAGTGCAACATACAATTTTTTTTTCCTTCTTATACTTAATAAAACGCAATGAATGCCCAAAAGTCCGTAAACAAAAGAATTTAAATTAAGACGTTTCGCTTCCAACTATCTAGCATTCTTCAGTTCATTCATTAAAATATTATTGGAATTTCGTGTCCAGGTGCCTAAAATCGGGGACATCTTCTTATTCCTGGTTCTCCAGCCCATTCAGTGCCTTCGCCTACCAGGTAGACTATAGACTGTCGTCTCACGTACGCATTCAGAATTTGGAGTGATAGTTGGTCAGCGTATCGATTCTATCCCAGGACCTCTGTGTTGTGAGGCAGTGATTAGTCACTAGACCACATCAGGTCAACAAAATTGGGGACAAAGCGTCTTAATTTAAAAATAAAGTTCTTCTGTTTCTGACTTCTAGGCATTCATAGTATTTTATTTAAAATATCAAGTAAGATTTACGTTTTTGTCATGCTTTTTTCCTTCAGTTAAACAATAATCACATAACGTGCAGTAATATTTATACTTATTGATTAAAAGGGTTTATTAAGGGAGACTTACTTATTTATCAAGACCGTTAATTAAGACATTACTTTTGTCAAATATTCTTCTATGTATATTCCGTGGTTTTGTACGCGTTGATAAGCTACCACCACGATCCATCCCAATGGGTAATAGGGTACATGAGGGTGATCCTGAAACAGGCGACTCTTCTTTAATAGTATAGGAAGGGAATTAAAAACAGGGGATGTGGATGGAAGCCAAGGTTTGACTAGAGGCCCCGGGCTATATCGCTACCCGTTGTTACGCCAAAAGAGATGAGGAAAAACCCTAGAAAACCTGGATTAGGTAGGTCGGGCTATTGGGTACTATTCTCACACCATTCCGAATGACGGAAGATTAGTTTGCTGCAATTATCCAAATGTTCATAGCCAATTACAAACACCAATCTATTATTTTTCAAGTTATTACTCTTTAATGTCCATTGCTTAGTGCCGAAATGTTATTGTCCACTCTCAATGTTCACTGGTTAATCCTGAATTCTTCATTAACAGAAACCACTTTTCCTCGGATTTTAAGAAATTTTCCACACGCCATTATTTCATTTCCTTCGATAGCGGGGATCCAGTCCTCTCCAAACAATAGTCTTCCGTCTTTGAGAGCAGCCATTCACCCCACTCCACCTATGCTGTGGGGAAAACACCATGTCTCGACCTGTTACAGGATTCCCGGAATCTCAATAAGTTCAGAAAAACCAAACCGGCACCAACTTGTCTAGCTTTTATTACCTTATCTGTAAACCTATTCAATTCTCTCATTTCTCTGATTTTGTATCGCCAAATTCCGTATGTAGTTTTGTTTTACCATTACGTATAATTTTCTTAGAAGTTCTTTTTTGTTGTAGCGTATAGTATGCATGCATAGTTGTGTTTTGAGTTAATAAATTTATAAAGGTGAGAAGTAAAACCATATCTGCATGCGCCCCAGTTTGTACCAACAGGTAATTGTAGAATATTCAGACGACGTTTACATCATTTTACGACTGGGATGACATGATTTCCTTATGTGAGTTTGGGGTCAAAAGAGATTACCAATTACTATATATTATAGGCAGTATTTATCGCCACATTTCAATGTCTTGGAGCGATTGGACCTGGATCTATGTTAACAATTTTGTTTCAGCATGTGAAGGTTAAGAAGGTGAAATGGAGTGTCACTACATAAATGTCTTCCCTTTAAGACTTCTAAAGCAGTATATTTCATATGATTGAATAATTATTTCTGTCTTGACAAGATTACTTGGTACAGGAAAATATTGGAAAATGGAACACAATATTTGAGACCTTTCCAACATGTATTAAATGATCCTGTATTGGCCGAATATTAGATGCGCTCTGCAGGTAGCTGGCGGCTGCGATCTGTCAGCTCCCAGGTGAAAAGGCCAGATATTATTGGTGAGGCTCACTGATGTAACGGACGGGGCCAGGTGTGCACGGGATCCACAGCCTCAGGCCATTCTCCGTCGCCACGCCGTCTCGAACTGGAACTGCCGCGCCTGCCTCGACCGTTCCCTACACTACGCACAATATCACTCCGCCTTTAACCATATCAACCTCATCATTCATATAATAATTCACACTACTCAAGGTGTCGTCTTTCAGAACGTTTGCAGGACTGTTTAGAACCTAAAAATATGCATGAAGTGAGATACCCTACAAGTTGAATTTTTATTTAAATATTAAAATAAATTATACCGTTTTTTTCATCAGTTTTTTATTTTTAATCAAACAACTTTTCGGCACATATTCGCACCTTCTTTAGGTTTTTCACAATCTGTGAAATACATATTTCAATTTGAATTAAAACTTATGCATAGCCAAATATATAGAGGTAACTAACAACTTTACTCTGACCACGTGTCACTCCAAATTCGGAATGGGTCATGCAAGATGACAGTCCGCAGTCGACTCGGTAGGCCCAGGCCCTCAATGGGCTGTAGAACCATAAAAAAGAAAAAACTAACAACTTACAAAAAAGAATTTACGTCCAAATTTTGAAAATTCAACTCATTATAAAATGTTATAAACACCAATTTTTTGAAAATTAATTTCATTTGAACATCAGACGTTAATTGATTTAATATTCATAATTTTTATTTAAATATAGTCGATGAAACGGCGGATAAGTTCATGTAACGAAATATAAATTGGATTTTTTAATTATGAAATCTAAACAGCAGTGTATTTAGTTTTACAATAAGGAGATTTGTACTCGAGATAATAATCATTAAATAATAACAATGCGACCTTTTTGAAGACAAACTTTAGATTGAGAAACAATTCTAAGAAGTTAAAAGTGCTGGATGTTTCAACGCTTATAAGCGTTTTTATGTAACGCAAAATCTTCTGGGCCTTAGAACTAAAACCAAAGATAAAGAGATAAAATGCCTTAAAAAATTAAATATTTATCATTAAGATTTTCAGTGCAATGGTTAATATTAACAGCATTAGGCTGATTAATAACATACAACCTTTCAAAAATTAATCTTTCTAAGATGCTTGACTGGATTGGATAACCTTAACGATGTCAAAAATAAATTTCCGGCCAATCTCTGCTCTATTCAATTTTTTTTCTAAGTACATCAACATTATATTAGCCAACATTAATTACGGTCTCAACCAGAGCAATGTTATCAAATTAATACATACAATAAATTCATTTAATCTGATTCTGTTATTTAAAACGCCTGAATTTTTCTGTAATTTTTTATTTTAAATTTTCTTTTCTTACTCTCATCAAATAACGTAAATAACGTACTTAAAAGGTTTTCTATTACCAATGTTCAAAAAATTAATTGTTCACATTGTGACTGTTGTTATATCTGTCAAGCGAGTAAAAATATTAAAGAGCATAATTCCAGTTTTAAGCTGACAACACAATCCTATTCACAAGCATTGAAAAAATCTAATTACTGTTTCGATTTTTGCATCCCCTCTATTTTAGAATAATTTCTGAAGTGTTGTATGTTAATAAACAATCTAATATTGTTAATGTTAAGCATGACATGAAAAATCTTAGAAAGTCCTATTTTAAGTTTGTTTACCTTTTTGTATAAATGCGGTTTTAGATCTTTGGTTTAATTTGCTGCCTTCAGGTTTTCACTGTTAAATAGAAAATGCTAACCTGCGGCTAAACGTCCGTCAGTTCAAAATTTCTTGGTAAATGTTTCTGAATCAAAATTTAAGTATCCATCACTTTAAAAATAATTAGTGTATGTAATAAATAATAATTTGTAAGTAAATACACATATTTTTATAAGGATTACTCTTTTTCATTCCAATTGGTGTGGGGTATTTTTTCCGCTTCAGAGTCACGTCGAAGACTACGAAGTCAGTGTGACATTTATTTAAGTACTTAAAACACATTGCGGGAAGAGAAACTATTTGGGGTAGTTAATAAACTTAAATTTATACGGAATGTGTTATTTTCCTCAAAAAACTGCTGTAAATTAAATAATATACTATTGAAATAATAATAATAATAGCCGTGTACAACCTCCATTTTAATTACTATTTAGTATTTGGGAAACTTTCAACAATTCATCTCATATTCATTCGTAAAATATTGTTCAATCATTACATAAATGATAATAATAATGGTTTAGTAAATTTTAGGGTTAATATGAATTGTCGTAATATTGAAAAATAGTACGGTTATTATTAATATTACATTTTATTTATTTTAAAACAGTTATTTAAAATAAGAATCAGATACATTTAATGACCGTTAATAAATAACTTTTATAAAGTAAAAACTTATAAGTCTTCAAATTCTAATTTTAACCCCACAACTACATTTTCAACAAAAATTTGAACACACTTCAGGCTGCCTCTTACATAAAACACATTTGGTAGGGATTTTGTTAGAATTTCAAGAAAATGGCTGTACGATTTATTTCTAAGGCATTAATGACTTAATGCCATCTAAAATTATTTTACACCTCTTGAAATGGTTAAATTTTAAATTTATAATTAACCTACTTACTTTATTTTTATGGAGCACCATATATAGTCACTATACAAATCCTTTTCGTGAAGATTAGATGAGAAAATAAACTTATTAATAGAGCCAATAAATAAAAAATGTAATTCAATAAATGAACTTGAACAGTGAGTTATATGTAATCAGTGAACGTATAAAATAGATTGACGTCCTGTCATGTTATTATTAGGGAATGTATATAAATTTTTGGGGTGGCATGTAACACTGACTTCAAAAAAATTGTAAATCTCCGTGTGGATTTTATTTCTCAAAGACTAATTTTAGCAAGAATACGAAATTATATAGAGCAGGTGCTGCACATTGTTGCCACCATCACGTAGTCTCTTCCATATTCTACGTGTTTTATTCTAATCCAAGCAAAATCCTGTTATTTGAAGCCGAGAGTTGTAGCCCATTGAAAGGACTCTATGAGAATTAGGTCGTTCCTCGTGTTTATTTTCAAAACAGTTGTGCAAACGTGACCTAGTGGCATGTTCGGCTCCGGCCATTAACGTATCTCATTAAACAGGCGGCATCGGCTTCAATGGGAAGACTTCCGTGACGTGCTCCACAGGAACAGACCAACTCAGACGTGGCTAATTAAGTAACACTGGCGCCATAACTTTGTGTTCGTAAAAGAACGTTACACCGCACGTTGACCGAAACGTGTCGTCACCGTCATTAGAAAGGAGATGCGAAATGGGAGACATCGATGTTTTGTTCCCAAAAATATTGCGTTGATATCTGCCGCTAATTTATTCAAGTTTAATTGAAGTGTGGGCAGGGCAAGTCTCCTTAAGAGGAAAAGGACACCTTTTAATCGTACAAATTATATCCGTCATGACAGACACCAAGTTTCTTCCCCATTGATTTTATAGATACTACCGTCGAGGGCAATACCCTTGAAGAAATTATTCACTCTCTAAACTAAAATCAAATCCTTGATTCGGAATTTGAAGCACCTCTTTTAAAGTTAGATTAGACCTGCCAGTTAAGAAAACAGTTGAGAGTCACCATTCAAGGAAAAAAAGCATTATTTAGTATTTAGTTAATAAACTGCGGTTCTATTTAATTGGTCTCGCTGCAACTGCATTAGTAGTTCCGTAAGAAAGTGATTGAAACAAATGAGGAAATCAAGTATAGGTCATCAAAAAGTAAAATATTATAACTATAACGGCGGGACAGTCTGATACCGCTCGTAACAACTGAGTTTAATTAATCTATACCAATAAATAAAATTGAAGTGTCTGTCTGTCTGTATGATTGTCTCCGATAGGCTCCGAAACGACTCAAGAGATTTCAATGAAAATTTCATGGTTTAAAAACAGGAGATATAACTTAACTATTCGTGCATATTTCATTTCAATAAATTTCAAAATATATTAATATAACAATATATAGAATATAAATATTTCTTCCCTAACGCGCATTCAAGTCTCCATAACGTGAATGCAGGTGGCCTATACACTTAACCTTTTTATGTTCCGCAACGGAATTAATGAAATTTTCAGGGATTGAAACATGAATTTTAACTTAAATTTTCGTGTACGTTTCATTTATATATCTTGAAGAGTTCAGAAGATATTAAGTTACTATTTATTAATCAATTGAATTGCCGCGCAAAGGGCAGCATGAAAACCAACTGCGAGTTATATGTTATATTAAGCTTTCCTATACCATTCTTGCCACTTTCTATGTTATTATAAGCGTAATTTTGACAGCATGAGAGAAAGGGAGGGCAAGCATTCTCTTTAAATTTATTGTTGCAGTAGGATTCGCGCTGTAACTAACCTATTTTGGGCAGAGAGTTAACTCCCAGAGAAATAATAAACTTATTTGGATCGTCGATACGATGTATACGTAAGTTGGTTTTATTTGTCAAGTGTATTGAGCTTCGTTTGAACTACAACTCTTGAACTGAATTTTGACGATATGCATAGCCAATAATTTGAGAAAGTGCATGTACAAATATGAAATTTCATTTTACGTTCATCCTGTAAAGTAAAATTTAGCAGTTTCTTACCTGAAACAATGCGTAATGCGAAGAAAAATATAAATGGCAATAAATGATTAAATAATTAATTTCTTAAACCTACTTCTATTATTATTATTTTCTAAACAAAATTTTATTGTTGTTGTAGGATTACTACAAACAGATTGAAACAAGCTTCAAATTCCATGAAACTCCAACGATTAGTGTCTTATTCAATAAATGTGCAATATATGTTTTATGTCTGTTTTATCTGCTGTTCCTGTCGACGGTTTATGGCTCTTGACTGCTGTAAATCTTAGGTACCCGTAGGTTGTGGACCATTCGTTGCATTGGAAAACAAGATTGTCTTTCGCCTCTCTCAAGAAATCTCTTCTACTAATTACAGCTTTGTTTTGTCTAGAAATATGAACCGAAGATTAATATTTCCATTACAAAAATATCTAAAAATACCGTTTTCTATTAATTTATATTGTATATAATTACAGTCATTAGGAGTTTCTCCGTAGCCGTTTGGGTCATCCCTTTAGGCCGAATTTAATAGCGTCTTCCTATTATAACAGTTAGAAATAACGGAAAATGGCAAATAAAGAAAAAAACATAAAGCTGCTTTAATGGGTTTCTCCTAATACTGTTTAAGCTTTCACATGAAATATCGTCCCATTATAACGTTGTCATTTAATGTTTGCTAACATAGTTTTAATTACGGGTCCTACCTCACAAATCCGGTCGGAAAGATTTCCATGCTTTTTGTGAGGTCACAGAACAGCTCAGCTCGTTTTGTGTAACATGACAATTATTAAACAAACTATAATTTGAACCATAACCGTGAAAATTTTACCTTCTCTGCCCAATTTTCTTTCTGCGAATCGGTTTGGAATATATTTACAGGAATGACCTCTCTAGAATTACATAATTCAATTTCCACTTAAAAAGCATCTACGTTCATGATTTCAGTTGTATTTTCTGTTTCAACAAATTGTAATGTTTTATGGGTGGTTTTGATCGTTAAGAGTAGTTAGAAAAAATAATAAGTAAATATAAAGTTTTATAATAAATTTAACAAAAAATAAATAAAAATCTTTACTTTCTGCTCTTATAAAGATGTAAATTTTATATCAATTTACAGTTAAAATTCAATAAGTATAAGGCAAACTGATTCTTTTTAAAAGAGGATGGTGACTATGAAAGTCATACAATTTGTTTCGCGGTGTGATGCATTTTATAATTATAAGACAATAAAGAATACAATTGCCTAAGAAAAGATATAGATAATATTGTCTTTGAAAAAACACTATGCTCCACAGTAAATATTTATATTTTGTAATTAATTGACTTTCAGGAACTACCAACGGAAACATATTAAGTAAACACGAATTTATAACGGGAACAAATTTTGTTTCTACCATGACTGGCTATTTTAAAACGTGTATTTATCTGGTGACATGCAAAATTTCTTGGGATTTTTTTAAGGAAATTGTATTATAAACAATTTACAAAGAATGTTCAAAAGACATAAATAGAAGGTATCAATTTGAATTATTTTATTTATAAAATTATGTCTGATTAATTTAATGATTTTATTGTATTGTATTATTATTACGAATCATAAAAACCTTTTTTTAATTTAATAGAACAGTCTCAATAGTTTATACGTTATTAAATATTTTTATACTGTAAATAGAAATTAAATAAACATTACAGCCAATTTATCAGAAAAACTTTTTATATTTATTTAATACATCTACTACATTTCGTCAATATTTGTAGACTTCAATTGGTAAATTTTAAATGTATAAAAAGTATCTAAGAGAGGATACTTTTGTATGAAATCCACAAATATGGATGATGCGTCGTAGATGTATTAAATAAATATGAAATAGTTTGCTGAAAAATTGACTCTATTGATTATTTATTTATACTTAACTGTCAGATTAATTATTTATTTATTCAGCAATTATTTTTGGTGCGATTTCTAGACGTGTCGTTCGTTGCTTTGAGAATTAATTTCTGACTGAATATTAGAGATGATATTGTGTGATTGCGATACAGTGCTAAAAAGAATACGAGTCGGGGATTAAAATTTGATTGCATTATTAAAAGTTAATTTAAATTCAATTGAGTCAATGGCGTCCAGATGTCAAAGGTCACATAAATGAGTATTTCCGGTTTCAATGTTGTTCGTCGGACCTTTATTTCTCATAATCGCTATTAACGTTTTACCGTCCAGTGCCAGCCAATTACACAATAAAGGTTAATTTTCGTTATCTATGAAATGTTATATATATTAGTTATATTTATTTTAAATTCTCAGTATTGCGAGAATACTGAAAAATCGTATTTCAAATTGAAAGGTAACTTCGATTAATGTTTAAAGGTTAAAATATCGTCCATTTTATGTGAATTAAGTACATAATATAGGACGTATCTGAATTTAGGATTTTGATCCAAAACAAGACAAATTTGAAAGTGCAAAATTAGGGTGAATATTAATCATTAGTTCAAATTTATTTTATTATTCCAGATTACTGGAATATTATAATTTTTTATTTTTTAATATTAAAAGAATATTCATAGCATACTTAATTATAAATTCATTGTGTTAAGTCACAAAATTTACTTTAAAAACTGGACTCGCAAACTTGTAATCTCAATCAGTTTATTAATACTGCTTTTTAATTAAACCATATTATTATAGTCGTCGAAGAGACATTAAACATTTTCACGTGAATATTATTATAAATTGAGCTCCAGACGATTTTGAATAAGACTGTCACTTTATTCGTACAGACCAACACTGCTACATAGTAGGAATGAAGTAAACATAGCAGCCATATAATAATATGAGGGAGTCAAGGAGTAAATATGATGAATTGCTAAATATTTGTAAGTTTTGAACCATGATTTTTACATATAAATTAATAAATTGTAAGATACAACCCATATTTAATTTCTCATAATATTATGTTTGTAGTACGCCTGAGGAAGTCTAAAAATGGAGACGAAACGTCGCTTTTGAATAAATAGCACAAAATTTAAATGCTGACTTATTGGCCGTCTTTTTATTTATCGTAAATTTAATTTACAATTGCAATTGATCATTTTATGTGTATTAAACTAATTATGAATAAAGAAGCCTATTTATCTGAAATATTTTTATAAAATAAAAAATTATTACCATTTTTGTAACCTATTCCGGTTTCTCATCTTTAAAAAATTGACAGGTTTTAACTATTTATTTTCTTTTTTATTTATTCATAGAAGGAGAATAGCTATAATTTAATTTATCGTCAAATATTTCTCCTTTTTTAAATTAAAGACGAAGTACCAATTCATAAGTATCTGTTTCGGTGCGATGTTTTTATTTCCTGCCAAATTTCAGCTTACAACGTGAAACAACTTTTTTTCATTGAACAGACGCCTGTGAAAGTTCTCTGTTCGTGTTGACTGTGAGTCAAAGATCATCCATGATATTTTAAGTCGCACAGAAGAGCGCCGTTGCGCGGATTTTGTATTCAAAACATTCACTCGAGCAATGCGGGAAGCCTAGTGTGAAGATAACTAAGCGCGTAAACGAACCACAGTATGGATTTTGTGCTACTGAAACGCGCAGCTTTGAAAGAGGACGTAATGAGAACTGTGAATGGTGAGTTGTGTGGGCACGTGAGTGAGTGAGCGAGCACCTGCGTGCTGCGTGCGTAGCGTGGCCTACATTGTGTTCGCCTCACGCACAATACTTAACGCGTGAGCTAACCCAAACAGGCCAATAAAAGTAGCCGCCGTTTCTTCTTCTTCTTATGTGTGCCAGATAATTTCGGCCTCACCTGTAATTTATAATAAACAGTTCCATCCGCATTAATAAGACTGGTTCGCGGGATTTTATTAATAGCTGAAGACTCTGCCCAGGAATTCTCTAATAGCCCTGAGGAGCGCAAATTGATTCCGTACAACGACTGGATGAATGGCTCCGCGTTCGTCGGAAACTACTATCAGCATCCGTTACAAAATCCAGCACTGATATACCGCCCGTGAAAATTAAACAAAGCGCATTGATTCTCGTGGGAACTCTTGCGGATTGCCGAATTGATGAACGGAAAGAAGAAAATTTAACCCTGATAGAAAAATCTATCTTGGCAGACTTCCATATCTTCTGCATACATGGTCAAAGAAAAAGGAAAAGAATGAGACTGATAGAAACTATCCTTTGTGTTATGTTACGGGGTTACCTCCACTCTTACGCTACGACTGATAAATCTCTCAGTTGCTATGGGTTAGTAGTTATAAAAAATAATTCTTTTAAAGAGATAACCCGGTGGAGGGAGGCGCTGCGGGAGTTTTTTCGCAGGCGCTTCAGCCCAGAGTGACTGCGGGGCTCACCTGATCATGTCGGGAATGCCTCGCACTCTCTCTGGGTATTTTTTATCAAAGTTCTCATATGCCGAGACACCTTCACCTATTTTAGGAGGTAATGTACCGGGGTCAAAGATCTTGGGCATATGGCAAGAGCTGTCCGCTGATCCCATTGGATCAGTCGGCCAACTGCCTCCTGAAACTGGTGGAGACACGGAGAAGGGAATGCTGCGTCCCCACAGCAAACTCGTCTCCCGTCATTCGGAAGGGCGTGAGAATAGTACCCAATGCCCGACCTTCCTGATGCAGGTTTTCTAGGGTTTTCCCTGCATCTCTTTAGGTGAAACACCGGGTAGGATCCTTAAACCATAGCCCGGGGGCCCTAGTCAACCCTTGGCTACCTTGCTCTACCTTCTGCATCCACCCTTTTCAATTCCCTTCCTATGATATTAAAGGGGAATTGCCTGTTTCAGGATCACCCTCATGTAGCCTGTTAACCCAAAATATATATATTCTTGTGGAAGTTTTCTCTCGCAGGTATTTCTCTCCAGATTGACTGTGGGGCTCACGTGTCTATGTTGGTAATGCCTCGTACTCTTTCTAATTTTTTCACAGTTCTCACATGCCGAAGCACCTTAGGCGGTGTATGTACTGCGGTCAAAGACCTTGGGCACACGGTAAGAGTTGTCCGCTGATCCCATAGGATCAGTCTGCCAACTGCCTCCTAAAACTGGCTGAGACAAAGAGAAGGAAATGTTCCGATCCCACAGCAAACTCATCTCCTGTCTTTTGGAAGGGCGTGAGAATAGTACCCCATAGCCTGACTTACCTGATGCAAGTTTCCTGGTGCTTTCTCTGCATCTATTTTATGTGAAGCTCCGGGTAGAATCCTTAAACTATAGCCGGGAGGCCCTAGTCAACCCTTGGCTACCTTGCTCTACCTTCCACATCCTTTTTTTTCAATTCCACTCCAAAGCTATTAAAGGGGAGTTTCCTGTTTGAGAATCACCCACATGTAGCCTGTTAACCAAAAAAAAGAAAATTTCTGTTCCGACAGTTGTTCATCGCATTATCATCAGCCTTCTCGTGCAACTAATAAAATCATATATGATAGTACTAAATTTAAAATTAAGAAGAAATCTCAAGTGAAAGATAAAGACCTGATAGTTGACCTAGACAATAATTTAGCAGGATTTTCTGTATTATTAATTAAATATAACATTTCCATAGGTTTTCAAAATTGTAAAATAATTTTGTAATTATTAATTAGTATTATTACTCAATAACTAGGGGGGAATACTTGAACAAAATAAGTCAAATTATGTAAGAGGTTAAACCTTGACCTGGACAACAATTTAAGGGGATTTTCTGTATTACTAATTCAAGACAATAGATGATCACAGAATTCCCGATAGCTTCTGTTTTCAAAATATAAAATATTTTTAAAAAAATATTAAATAACTGACGGTAAAAATTGTACCGAAACGTTGTTTAATGCTTCTTAAATAGTTATAAGAATAAAGTTTGAAATTGGTCAATAACTTTATTTAATTATTGAATAATTTAACAATTAAAAAAACTATTAGGGATTAAATACAAAAAGCATAAACTATTTATATTGTCATATTATTTTTATATAAGTTTTCAAGTGAGAGGTTAAGCGCCAGTAGACGATCTGGACAACAATAAAACAGGATTTTCTGATATTTTCATAGCCATAGAATTATTATAAGAACATTGTCGAAAACTCCGGTTTAATTCTAAAATTATTATTAATTATAAAATAATTTTAATAACTTTGTTGTATTAATAAAATTCAAACAAGTAGATTCCTCGTTACGCCTATTAAATTTAATTCCTACAATAATACATTATCCAAACTTAATTTTCAAAAAAAATATTCTATAAACAACAATAATAAAGAATATTTTCGACTCTACTTTACCTCCTTCACTAACATCGTTTGAATAGAGAATGAAAAGGAAACATCTAAAACTACAGGCAAATACAGAGAAACAGAAGAACAAGAGATATCATTAAATTAAAATTTTTCACAGCACAGTATTTTCATTTTTTTTAATCAACAACATTTCTGAAATTATTAATTTAGAATAATGAGACAAAATTGTGATTAAATTTATAACGATGTTAAGTAAAGTGGATTATGTTTGTCAGTAATAAGTTTTAAATTAGATATATTCTTTAATCCTCATAATCAATGCCAGTTTGTTTTGGCCAAATTGTCGATTGTTTCATCCCAAGCTGTTCTAAGAATATATTATTTGCAAAGTTACGGAAGGGATAGGCTCTTTCCTTTAATCACGTATCCGCATCTTTCAAATAGTGGCAACGAGGTACTCTTTCTGAAGCGTCTCTTTGCTTTTTACTATTTTAAAAGCAATACCGATTTACAATCAGAAAAAAATAAACTTACAACATTAAAAATTTAATAAGAGATCTTCTCAATATATTAAGACTTTTTATTTCGATTATTTTTGGTCGAATCAACAGGTGGAGTTAATGAACGTAGACTTTCCCGGTGAATAATTCGGATAACATCTTCACGGTTAACCATCCGGGTCAGGCTTTTAAAAACACACAACGAAGCTAAGTTAGTGGGAATGCTCAAATTCAGCCCAATGAAGCATATAGTTAACCGTGAAGATTTCATCCGGACAGGTGGAGTGTTATTAGTGACCCTAATTACATAGTTAAGTTTTTACACAGCCAAATTATAAAGAACTTAATTTCCTAAAGAGTTGTCAAAGTCAGGACAAACGTGGCCAAATCCGACGAATACAAGCTGGAATACGACAGGCCTCTAGTTTGAGTGTCCTTCACTTCTTAATAGCAGTATTAAGACTTCTAGTAATAAATATTAGATTAGGTGTATTTATTATTCGACTATTTAGGTTTCCTTCATAGGAAGTAGAATCTTGATTAAATAATATAAGCATAATTCACCTCGATCAGTTTTCACCTTAAAAATATAGTTACGTAATTATATTGCATTAAAAATTTATCTTTAAAAATTTAACTGTTCACAGAAATTAGAATATATAATTTGAATGTAATTTCATTATTATAGGTTAGAATTTACACATGGAAAAATAAAAGTAAAATATGACAGTTGGAGAGTAAGAGTACTAAATTAATTTACGAGTAAAAGAAATGAAGGGCAGATGGGAGGAGTACATAAAAGACTTTTATACTACAGACAAAATATCAAACCTAGAGATGGAAATGGAGGACGATTTAACAGATGGGGAGGAGGACACTCGTTACTGAATTGTGAGATTGAACAAGAAATATAAGAAATAAAAATGGAAGAAAAAATGGAATAAATAAATTACCCATAGAAATGTATTAATGTTCAAATATGGAATTGGCGAAAAATAAAATAGTAAAACTGTGTAATAAGAGGTATATGAGTCAGTAAAGAAGAAGAAAGTTACAGCGAGGAAATGTTCAGAATAACAAACAATAACCCTAATATCAGATGAATCAAAGATAGTAAATAGTGCTAAATAGAAAACTGCTAATACTAATGGAAGAGATAGTGGAAAAGGAACATTTTGACTTTGGAAAACGGAAGAGTATCAGTGACGCCATGGAATGCTAAGATTGATTGGATAAACTTATACTAAGCGAAACAAAGAAATGAGTTTCTGTTTCATAAATCATGAAAATGTGTATTCGGGAAAGCGCTAGAACTATTAGGTAAAAAGAAAGTAGATTGGAAAAGATATGTGACTAAATAGAAAATTATGTATGAAGCAAAATTGTGGTAGTAAATGTAAATTAGCTTATTATTGAATGGGTACGTTTAAGCAGGTGTCGCCTGGTTTATTTTATAATCCGTTGTGCATTTCATAAGAAACTTTCGCAGAAAAATAGCTAATGTAAAATTTCAGGTGGAAATCCTTATAATTTGTGTAAGCTTTGGTGATGATATGATGGGTGAGTAATGGTAAGAAGATGTTTTAGAAAATGTTAACAAGATTTTCAACGAATATGAAGGACCATAATTAAATAAATGTTGGAAACACTAATATTATGGAAGTATAAAAACAGGATGGAGAACAGAGGTAGAAAGAACTGATAAATTTAAGTATTACAGATGAGCGGGGCTGGATTTATTTCTATTTCCAATTCACGAGCCTGTCTCGACGACCACGTAGAAGCTTCAGAAATGTAAAAGATGCATATTACATACCAGTCACATACTTAAATTAACCTACGTGTAAATATGAATACAGCGATCCAGTCACGTGTTGTTCCTGAGCTCAAGTTGGATTTCCTAACAAGCTTTAATTGTTAAGATTTATAGAGCTTGACAAACGTTTTTTGGCTTAAAAATTATCTGGCGACACGCGGATGTTTGTCATTGGCTTTAGTCTTCGTGATTCGTAACGGTGAGTTACGCGTGCTGTCACGACGGTGGCAGATGTCCAGACTCAAATTCCTACCGCCTGACTTCATTTCTAAACCAAAGGGCACTCACTTGTTCTTTCCCACTAATGTTAGTATTCACGAGGACTGCTATCGTACTGTTTAACACACAAAACTTATCACGGCTCATTCTACAGGTCTATTGAGCGAAAAAAATTTAAATAGTTTAACGTTTAATTAAAATTAATGTCAAAATTTTCACTATTATATTAATATGTGAATAAGAACTTACAAAATATGTCATGTTTCTGAGTAAAAACATCTTTTAAATTTCCTGCTCTTATAAACACTGCCTTGCTGGTTTCAATTTTGAAAAAACATGCATGTCTTACAACTATGGGAAAGATGCATGCCGCGTTAGCTCACTTTGGACAATAACTTCAATACTATGATGTAATTAGTGATAGTGCAGATTGTGCGCTCTGTGACATCTTCAATTTACAAAAAATACACGAACGACGTGTGTTCATAAAGAAACGAAAATTTTTGTTTTTTATAAATAAGTTTTATTTATTTGAGTAAATTGATATCTTCATCAGTACCATAACAACCCATTAAAGGTCCCAAGAAATTTTCTCCATTCTCCTCCATTTTTTTGCTTTTCCGATCGAATTTCTATTTAACGCGTCTTCCCATCTCGTTCTACGTCTTCCTCATGCTCTCTGTCTCCCTGGGCTATTTAAATAGACTCTCTTTACCGGTCGTAAGTCCAGTCCATCTTAAATGCTCAATTTCTATTATTGTAATAATATTTGGCCACTTTTATAGATCATAAAACTCAGTGTTATGTCGTAAATTGATGTAATCCCCTTCAAAACACTCCCGAATCACATATACCAACGTTTCTTTCTTTCCTCCGAAACACTTCCGACTACCGAACTTTCAGATAGCGTTTCGCTCATTCAGTGAAGTCCTTTTAATATCATATATGCTTATAAAACGATGGCCAATTAATGTTATCTTTATTATTGGGGACAGAAAATGTAACACGGGACCGTCTTTGGTGAATATGGCAGCTGAGGCACCATTACAGCGTTGTTTTGGCCAAAAATTTACGTTTTATCAGTTGTTATAGCGTGTTTCAATAAGTCTGCATAGTTTCTACTTCAATTAGCGACTTCTGAGGATCTTCCTTTTATCACTCAACAACTTCGGAACAAATTTTGTTGTCACGCGTTTCATACCAAAAAGAAAACTAAAAAATTTTTGACATGAGTCAATTTATACTCCAACATCATCAGCGACATCTCTGATTTTCATAAGGATATCGTTCATAAATATTTCTTTCGCTTTTTTCACGTTTCCATCGATTGTCCAGAGTGTTTGTTTCCTTCACGGCCTTCTAAGAAAGGTTTATACCACTCGTACAACCTTCATGACTCACCAATGACAATATTTAACATATTTAAAAAATTTCTTCAACTTATTCCACTCTTATAGTAAAATTTAATGCAAATTCGCTTATTAATTTTGAGCAAAATTAATAATTACGGGTGTTACCGAACGGCACGTAGCCTTTTTACCAGCTGGCAACAGGTTAAAAATTCGATATGGCTAATAAGGAATAGACATTTATTAGGCATGCATGTTTACCAACACAACTAGGAAAATGTTGTGCAAATTTGACTAATACAACCCACGAAGTTATAAATGTCCCGTTACATTTGTCAAGTATACTTACTTGTTACACAATATTTTCAGCCTATAGTCATTTATTTAATTTGGCAGAAGTGCCTTTGGGTGGAGAGGAGAAATATATATATATATATATATATATATATATATAAGATAATATCGCGTATATATTGTTAGCTACCATTAAAAATATGTTTTGAATTTGTGATTTATGAAAGGCCACAATCAATAAATAGCACGCATCTTACGAACCGCCAAACGCATGCGGTCGGAAAGAAAAATAAAATTCATCGAACAAGTGTACCCCATGCTGAGCAAGGAATCTGCGTGTTTAATTGACAAGAGTAAGCAGCGTGTCGTACGCAAATGATGCGCATTACGAAAATTTGCATAACGAAATTAATCAAAGCAGAACGCCGAAGAACAAGCTGGATTCCTAAGCTACGGACGGTATGCGGCGTTTCAGAAACGCTCACATCAAATTTCTCTATTCCTTCGTCAGTAGCAAACAAATTTATGTTATGAAATAATATCCATTTCATAAAGTGAATACCAATTCACGCTACGTTCAACAAATTGAATTGTTAAATTTAGTAAATGATAGGGACTTATTGTAAATACCATATATGAAGAGCAAAATTAAATAATACTTTAATAAGGAGATGGAGTTTGAAATTTAGTATTATTTTGAGGGTATAACACTGAAGTGAAATGCACAAGAGAAATGAAGGGAATGGTAGGTATTCTTTTTTAGTCTTAGATAATTAATATAA
Organism: Eucriotettix oculatus; assembly: GCA_034510155.1. Taxonomy (NCBI): domain Eukaryota; kingdom Metazoa; phylum Arthropoda; class Insecta; order Orthoptera; family Tetrigidae; genus Eucriotettix; species Eucriotettix oculatus. The sequence continues at coordinate 57,251,726 of CM067378.1, read as the reverse complement.
TTATTATTACTTTTATATATTCGCTCATTCTATATTATATATCAAGTTTTATATTTTTGTAATTAAGCTTTAATTTATAAATATTTTTTTCTTTGCAAGTAATTTTGGTTTCCCATTATATATGTTCTATTTGTTACGAGGCCTTGTCGAATGGAAATTGAATAAATTCCTATTCTTTAAAGGCCACAATCACTAGCTATAGTTTATAAGAGTAAGTTTTTAAAATCTATGAAACTTTACTGCATTTTTAATTGATGAGCAGTAATTAAAATAATTACGTTCCGAAGAGTTAACATAGTTTATCTTCATACTTAATCTATATTTTCAGGTATAATTCCATTGTTCTCTTTTTTCAGACCAGAAGAATTCTATTCATATAATTATATACACGAGTATATATACACTTATATAATGCCTTTATTCGAAATTGAACATCGGTTAAATTAATTCCTTACTTACATTTTATAATTGAAATTCTTAATAATTCTATATTTATTTTAATTAATTTAATTGTAAATTCATTTAATGCAAATTCATGTGTCCGATATAAGGCAAGTACCCCGTTGTAGATTAAATAATTACAAGATACTCTTTCTATTTAGTTTAAAGTCTCTGAACCATATTTTTCTCTTTCGTTTTCTTTTGTAATTTTTTCCAAAATTTATCTCTACTAGTGTCCAATATTTCAGTTTTGCATTTGAGCTATAAAAGTTACAAGTTCATATATTAATGAAACAATTTCACTTTCTACAATCAACTGGCGTGTGACGTTACTTCATATCTTTATCCATTCATTTCTTATGATAAATAATTTTGCGCTTGAAAGATGTGTAAGTTTTCTTACCTGATTCTTTAAACATGATACATTATCACTATCACAGTAAGCTGTGCTTATCACGGCAATCTCGATTTTATTGCCTCTTGAAATTCACATATATTTTCACTAAGCTTAATACTTTATAACGTGTATAATATGTTCAACTTATATGTTCACAAGCTTACATTATAAATATTTATACAAAGATTGGATCTTTTAGTAACCCATTCATAAAGAATCTAGCTTTCTTTTATCTTTTTTTTCATTGTTCTCTAAGATTATCTTCCACGACTGTCAGGACTCGACTACATTTACGTAAATCCTATTACACAGTAGATTACACATTGTTCTCTCAGTTGAGTGAACTCTGAACTATTGAATACAATTCATGGAACTAGACCAAGATACCGTAACATGAGAAATGAGTATTTTAATTGAGCGATGGGTATTTCTGTTAATAAGAAATCGCTGAGTTTCATTGAATTGCAAGATTTAGCTTTATTCAGTCAATCAACGGAACAGCACTGCTAATTACAAAAATAAATCTTTGTAAGTTTCTGTTGAATGTTGGTTCTCCCTCCCTCTGATTAAATGTCATGGTCTGTACGGAAAATTTAATCCATAAATAATTATCATAAGAACTGGAAATAATGAACCACAATGTTGTTTGGGGTAAAAAATTCTCCCGATACACTAAGGCACGCGGTGAAAAATGCGCTCTGTACCTTAAGCAAGTACAAAAATCTCCCCGTACCTTAATTGTGTCACAAACAATACGGATTCATATGCCTTCAGTTAATTCTCTCAGCCTTGAGACGACAATCACAAGTCGACCAATCAAAAGGCGTGTCTGAAGAAGATGAAATCGTGTTGTGTGGGGTGAATTTTTAAATCCTGTGCGCACAGAAGGGTTGAAGCGAAAAGTATGAAAAATATATAAATATATGTTAAATGTCATTAATTCTTTCAAATTCGCACTTTCAATTATTTCGTCAGGTCTACACTTCGTCAATCACATATGTTAAAGTATAATGATTGAAAAACATTTCGTAAATAACAACTAAATACAAGATATTAAAAAAACCACACTTCGCTTAAGATTCCATTGTCTTTGAAACTGAAAAAAAAATCTTAAATTTGCTTTTCTTTTAGCGTTTGATATATTTAAAAAATATATATTTCAGAATATACTTATGGTATTGTCAAGTTTTGTATTCGGCCGCGCTTCACTGAAATATTTCATGTTAAGACGTGGCTCTAAATACGACTGAAATATACATTCCTATATATTAAAAATATACTAAGTATTGTTTATGGTCGATCTTCACTTTGTTCTTATTTTTTGGATATTATTAATCAATTGGGAGGGTATCTCGTATTACGCGCAATTAAATATGTATTTCTCTGCATTATGTCCGTCTCAAAGCGTAGTGACGCACCGACTTTCAAGTGCTGACACATTAGCATCTTCTTAATAATAATTTTTCCACGGAACCACATAACCCCCCCCCCTTGTGCCTATGCAGTTTTGTCTCAATTTATCTATATATATATATATATATATATATATATATAGAGAGAGAGAGAGAGAGAGAGAGAGAGAGAGTTTGGTGTCAAATATTAAACATAAATTTAGGTAACAACTGTTTCTGATTCCCTAATTCATGAAAGATAAATGTTAACTATAATCATTCGATTATAAATCATATAATTTACAAATTATCCTTTCGTTCTAAGTATTTGCCACTTATTTTTAACTGAAATGGTGCTCCTCCTTATTTAGATTTTCAAATGCATAGTCATGTTAAATTTAATGATTGGAAGATTTATTGTAAAACAAAGCTTCTCCTTTTAGTCTTTAATAAATTATCAAACTGATCCATATATTGTCCATAAAAGACAATATATGTATAAATAATGACTCAGAGATGTCCAGATCATGTCCAATGCTTGTGTTTTTTTCCGATATTTTTATTCAAATTTGTTGTTGCATTTCTTGACTTAGCCTGAGCGTCAACATATTTTTTTACCCGGTATGTGAATAGATTCAAAACTCACACGAGTCCGCGGTCGAAGTGTGTTAATGTGTGTGAACCCTGCCTTTTATAGGTTGTGGAAATGAGTCTGAATAATTTAATCCATCGCACGCATCTGAGAAGGTTGTTAATATGTGAACACACATGCTACCAAAATTTGAAACACGGCACCTAATTTTCCAAAGACAAAATATAATTTCATACGAATTTTTTAACACTTAGATAATAAAAGTACAATTTTGTTGCTTCATCTGAGATAATATCGGAATGGAAACAAATGTGATGAGTGGACTAAAGATGGTTAACCATCAATTTAACCGTTTAAACATCTTAGTGGCCTAAGAATAACATGTTCTTGATTTTTTCTTGCCCTGTCATTAAAATATAATCTCATGGCTTTCTATGGGTGATAAAAAGTAACGCGATTCTCAATTCAGTCGTTTTAAACACATTCATAAAATACTATCAAAATCTGCTCAAGCATACAGAATGTGAATAATTTATATGAATAGTTTACTTCATTATATTTTTTCCTGGAATAAGAAATCCATTTAAAATATGATGAGCGTTAAACTACAAAATTATTTATTTGAACTTAAATTCATAACTATATATAAAATATTAAATCGATTAACGTCTGCTATTAAATAACAAATTAAATAATATCCGCACGATTTTTACAGACAGTTTTTATTTTTAATTTAAACGTTAAACGACGTTTCGGCGCATATTCGCGCCTTCTTCAGATTATAATAAAATTATTGTTAAAATCCAATTATCAAAAACTACAAAATTGTTGCAATCGTTAATTAATTATTCTGCTCCGAATTTCTCTTTGCTCTCACTTTGGTACAAAGAAATTAACGATTGCAACAATTTTGTTGCGCCGAAACGTCATTTAAATAAAAAATAAAAACTGTCTGTAAAAATCGGTCGGAAATTATTTAATTTATAAATAAAATAATATACTGATAATTTTCCGAGTATTTTTACGCGATATTTTATCACTTGAAACAGCTGCAACAATAAAAAAGTATTTGACGTCTGTTTCTAATAATTAATTCACATTTTCTTGCCTTCTCAGTTTCAGTCGGTTTTGTGCTGTTAAATAAAGGAACTATAACTACTAAAAGAATGATAAAATGTGAATGGTCATTAAATTAACTCATTTAACACATTATTTACAAATGCTATTTTATTAAAAATAGTATGTTTCTGAATTTAGGATAATTTTTTTATGAAATCCCGATATATTGTGTGAAAATTTTCGTTGATTTAAGGAAAAATTCTTTGGAAATATCTCGTTTGAAAGTCAGAGCACACAAAATGTTTTGTAAACATAAATTGAATTATATTGCTATTTTATTAAAATAATGTTTCTGCGATTCGAGGTTGTAACTTCTTAGAAGCAAATGAAAATAAATTATATTTCGTTCAAGACTTCAGACTCATTCTTTGTTTAAGTGCAAAGTTCGTCGGCCATGGTGAGCTATTAAATTTAATGCGAGGGGAAGAATAGAATAATCATATTTACTGATATCGTCAGGAGTCAATACCAGGGAATATTTTCATTTTTCAAACGGTATTTCACTGTCCAATGCGCGTTTTCTATCTTGATACATTTTTATTTATTGTTAACAGTTATTAGGAAACAACTAACTAATACGAAAAACGGTGTTCCTATTATAAATAATAAATTAAAATACAAAACAGTGCATGTCAGAGATACTAAGAATAAAATGTAAGGAATTAAAACTATTTTTCTTTCATACAGTTCTCTCTATCTTCAGATTTACGCATTCCTACGATCGCAACAAATGTGCTCCGAGATATGAAATGGTTCTGCTTTTAGCCTAACATGGATTACCACTCATTTGTCAGTAACAGGCTTAACAACCAAGATTCCTCTAATATGAACCCGGAATTTCAGGCACGTTACAAAAAACGCGAGAGCAATATTGCATCAGAGATTCGAGGATCATTAATGCCGGATTTCAGTAAACGGTCCTTCCGTTATGCAGAATTATTAATAACAGCTTTTAAACTTGCGAACGTCGATAACACTTCTTCCTCGCAAACGACTATTAAAGAAACCACCCGTGTAGTTGTTGAAATATATTATTGCAATATTATAGCTAATAATAAATAATATCTTACGTTGATGTTGTAATTAATAATCGTTGCATCCAAGGCAGTTTACTAAATTATTCCCGCAATTTGCAAGCTTCGTACACAACGTTGTCGGCAGATACTGAGAATTAGATCTAATAAGCCTTACATCTAGTACAATTTTAACAAGAAAAATTTGTAATTTAGTTGTGAAAGAAATATTTATATGAACATAATTTATCAATTGTAACTGACGTTCCCTTTACAAATTACACCGTTTTAAGAAAGGGATATTCAACCTTTTACAATGATTGAGACCCAATATATATATATATATATATATATATATATATATATATATATTCAGTATATAATAAAAATCTGAAATAGGTCTTATAGTGACAAACTACAATATAAATTTCAACTTTGAGATTTAACTCAAACAGTATAAAAGATCGGTTTCCACATTAGGGATAAGTAGGTATTTCAATCAAATAAATCAATATTAAGACATGTTATGCTAAGAAAGATGTTTTGATAACAACATATAATATTATATAACAATTTGTGATGCATATTCTCCCACTATTATGTAATGTAAAATTGAAAAGGCATTGTCAAAAACATAAATGTTAAAAAGAAATTTAAACTACTACAATATATATAGTTGTAATATAAGTGTAATTGTAACAGGATACAAGAGGGTGATCCTGAAACAAGCAAAATCCCTTTAATAGCACAGGAAGGGAATTGAAAACAGTGGGAGGGGGGTTGAAAGGCAGAGACTTGATTACAGCCCCTGGGCTATAGTTTAAGGAAACTACGCGATTATTCACCTAAAACAGTCACAGGGAAAACCTTTGGAGACATAAGCATACGAAAATTGAATTATTGACAAATTTGGAATTGACAAATTCGTGTTACACAGGGTATATGAAAACATAATATTAGGTTAGTAAATAGAGATTTATTTTAAATACAACTCGTCAAAGTCGTCAAATAGTCTACCTGATGACGATGGCGGAGATTGCTGTTGAAACGTTGTGTAAGCAAACTTTGACCCGTGTTGTAACCCGACAATCGTATTTGAAAAAATTTCACCGGGAAAGCCTTCGGTCTCCAATAGAGATTTATTTTGAAGGCCTAAATATAGTGCACATGATGCAGTTTATTTGAAATGGACACGTAAACACAGTCCCGAATAATTTGGAAAATCATAGATTCCAGGAAATGCGAAAAATGGCACGTGCTCTACTGCTAAAGCGGTAGCCATTTTTGAACCGGACACAATACAAATGAAGGAAAATTATTTTGAACTGCCAAAACATGAGGAAATGTACCAACAATTTTTTTTAGATGCTGCAGCAATCAATTTCCTTTTTCCCGGGCCATTTGACGTGGAATGACCCAATTTTTTAAATTATATAATTACTGTCCTTTTTATTTTGGACAATATTTTATGCATTATATTTTATTTTCACGTATGTTTTAATTTAATATATATATATAATCATGCTGAAAATCAGATGGGTGGCTAGAGTAACTAATCAGGAAGTTCAAAGGATAATAAAAGAAGAGAGATCAATATGGGGCCCATTGCTACGTTTTGAGTCATGAGGGTCTTGTAAAATTAGCATTAGAGGAAAGTGTGTGGTGGAATATGCTGAGCAGATTAGGAAATGAAAGAGGTTGCACAGAATAGGTTAGCATGGAGAGTTGTATCAATCCACTCTAAGGACTGAATACAATAACATATTTGACGACCCACTAACATTATTTTTATAATCATTATCGTATTACGTTATGTTTAGCCATTTAACCATAAATATTTTTTAACGTTTTGTGCACTTTATATTTATGCTGTATATGATAAATCTTATCGTAAGGGCCCAACGGACTCATACATCGTCGTTAATTCGGCATTATTTGTGTTTGATTTCAGTTTAAGTACATATTTATTATAAATTTTGTGTCTAGAGAAATTCAGATAGTGGGGTAAATTACTCCTATTTATCAGATTTCTCATAGTAAAGGTTAGCAAAAGATGTTTATGTCGTACGTTAAAAAAGACGGCGGATCATATTGTAGTACCAGTAAATATCGATTCGCACTCTCCTGGCATTCTACTTGTTCAATTCTCCGTGCCCAATTGCCATGCAGTGGATCAAACACCACGCACTCTCTAGACTTCCTCCTTCTTCAAATAACCATTCCCAACTGTCCAAATTTCTCTCCTCCATCCTCGCAGGCCATCTCCTTCATTCACCCCATCATGAGATATATGGCGGATCACCTGGCCCTCGGCCTGCAATCAAAACTCTGCCTGACCCGCGGTTACTGTCCCTAAATTCTGGCCGTCCAAAATTCCCATGGTCAAAGAACTAGACTCAGGTATCAGATTTTTAAGTTCCCAAAAGGTGTATCTGGCACTTTCTGTAACCCATTGTCTCGCTTCTCTGGCGCATTGGTGTTTACTTGGACTGCTGTCTGCACTATGGGGGATTCTTCACCAAGTAGTGAAATAAAATGGCGATTGCCACATACACTCATTACGTAATATTAAATTAAAATTTACGTTTTTTATGGGACACCAATTACTACCGAAACCTATAATTGTATACTTGGATAGTGCCTTTACGGTTCTAGGTTCGCTTCTGCAATCAAAAAGTAAACCATTTTACCAACATTAGATTTGAGAAGACTCAAGACTTATTGCCCGTTATAATCCTAAGAACCAAAATCACAGGATATTTAATATATGCTAACCGACAAAGATATTCTAATTTGCAACACAATCTTGACTATGAGACGTGAGGATAACAATTCACGCCCAATTTTTATTATCATTTTTTTAATATTACTTTGGTTGCCTCATTAGGTAGTTAAAACATTTTGCAGTAACGGCAACTTAACACTTGTGACGGAATTCAACTGCGCAGATGCGCAGCCTGAATATGATGAAAGTAAAACAGACAGCTTATTGCTTGTAAACAAGGTGTTAGCAACCGAGAAATAACTGTAAAAACTACACTATCGCGATTCAGAATTGTCAGTCACACCAGGTAACCCGTCTGGCCAATAATTAGCATTTCCTGTTCCGCGGAGCGACTGCTCACTTTTAAATAGGCCTCTTCCACGCAAACGACAGCCAAGGATAAATATTAAATGTTTATTCTTCAAACTAAAGCTGGTGATAAATAGGCATATAATATATCAAACTAAATAGCTACTTTAATACACAGGTTCAAAGATCAATTTAATATAATATGAGTATTCATTTCAAATATTATGAACACTGATATTTTATTTATTTCATAAATTTAATAACCCCTTTTTTCTTTCAGTCTAAATGCATAATATTTTTGATTACTTAAAAACAAATTATAATTTGCTTCAAACTTCTAATTCCGTATAAAGATTTTACACAGACTTCTTAGGTTAAAGTGTTTTTAATAAATCTATTTCTTAAGTCCTCATAATTTATTTTATCATTTTTATTCATTCATCACAGATCACGAAAAGCAGAAAAAAATACGGCTACTATTAAGCCAAAATTTCATGTAACCTATGACGAATTAATAAAAAATAAATTTTTATATTTAATTTGCTTTCCTCTGATATTTTAAAGAATTATCTGTGATCATTGATCACCAGAGTTTAAACTAATAATTTGGTAAGATAATGATTATATTTAAGATTTAGTAATCTTATGAAAACAGCTTACAGTCACTTCATATTGAAAGGTGATAAAGAATTTCAAGATGTATAAATAATTTGTGAAAATTTAAAAAGTATTTACTGCCCACAACAGTAAATGAAATTGATAAAAAAAATAGTTACTGTAGAAAGAAGTTTCAGTCCTCACATGGACCCTCATAAGCAATTTTTTTTACAAATAGAAAATAATACATAATTTTACGGTAACAAGACCAATGAGATGATTCAAGTAACTTATATTTGTATTAGTAAAAAATTACATAAATGTCGCATCGTACTCGAATTTTAGTTGCAGAAAAATCCGACTCGGACGTCAGAGTCTTAATCTTCAAATCATTTACATTGTGACTAATAAAATTAGTTAAGTTTAAAAACTGTTTCACGCTTACCAGCAATTTAATAATTTCTTTTGACACGCCGCGGAAGGGCATAATCCATCCTATTACAAGTTCTGTAGGTTAAGAACTTTTGTGATCTCAAAAGGGGGGAAAGAAGGAACCCAAATCTTCAAATGGTCAACAGAAACGTTCTCTGGGCAGAGAACTACGCTTAAAACACATCCTACTTTCATGGCTATCGAATGAATGCTATAGGAAATCATAAAGTGTTAGAATTGAAATTGACTTGAGACCTTTTTTAAACTTTAAGGGGGGAAGAAAGTAACCTAAATCTTCAAAAGATCGTCAGGTATCTTATATGAGATGAACAGCGCTAAACACAAAAAAACGACAGTTGGATGAATGGTATAAGAACGCGTAAGGCAGACTTTTTAACTATCAGTTTCATTCGCAGGAAATTCTCCTCAGAGTGACTTCGGGGCTCGCTTGGCTATATCGGGAATGCTGCGACCCCACAGCAAACTCGTCTCCTGTCATTCGGAAGGGCGTGAGAATACTACCCGATACGCCTAGCTAATGCAGATTTTCTAGGGTTTTCCCTGCATCTCTTTAGGTGAAACACCGGGTAGGATCCTTAATCTATAGTCTGGGGGTCCTAGTCAACCCTTGGCTGCCTTCCAAATCCCCCTTTTTCAATTCACATCCATTGTTATTAAAGGAGTGTTGCCTGTTTCAGGATCACCCTCATGTAGTCTATTACCTATTATTTATATAGGTTTAGAGTTTTTTATGTTCAACAGAATAAATAAATTATTAAATTCATTACGTGATTGTAAAATTATCATGACGGTTTTACTTATTTTCTTTTCATTAAACAGCTTAATGTCATTTTTTATGGCAATTTATTATCTTAGCCATTTTTTGGCAATAATTGGATGAATATTTTATCTGACTTTTGACGAAAGGGAATGGTACATTTTGAGTTTGTTAATATTTTGAGACATGTTTCATGTGGGAAAAGATTTTCCATGTCCGTTAACGTAGCAATGGGGGTGGAGGACCGCATCCTCGTAGTCGGAAGACACGTGACCCCAAAACCAGCCAAGTTAGAGGCACACAGTAAATGTAATAAAATGATTTTATCACAATACGTCCGCACCGGAACGCCATAAACATGGCTAATTGACGGTTGTAGCGTAGGTTTTCCTGGGAAGATACGTGGAGCCGCCTTCGCTTATCGAGATGAGTGGACACAGAGGCGAGAGAAAGGGAGTCATGGAGAGGTCAGTGTGTGTCCCGGGAAAGTCCTCATGACCTGTGACCTGGCCTTGATAACGAGCCTCGGCCATTGTCTCACGCCTCCCAGCCATCAGAAGAAATACACAACAGGCTTTGGCCTTACCGTAACCGTCTCGTACAGTGAATTTCTGCGCTCCATTTGCATTCGATACGAAACTTAAACCGCTCTTGATTTTGTTTTACACTTTATACACAACACAGATTTGTGGAGATAAAGCAAAATTAATGATGTCTCATTCTTCTCTTAGATTTATTTCAGCACTCCTCTACTGATGAAAGTTAGGAGGTTAGACAACTATTATATGTATAAGCATTAGACATATTCATAGTAAAAGAAACTGAGCGAAAGAAATAAAAAATATTATAAACTACACAAAAACAAAATACGAAATTAGAGAAACAATTTTTAGTAGGTAAGGAGGTGAAATGAAAAGTTGAGTCGTAATTGTTCGTATTATAAAGTAAATTTGACTAACCTCACTAAATACCATCACTCTTGATTACTACAGAATAAATTTGCTGGTATACTAGATATTGAGTCCTAGTACCAATGACAAACGCATAAAAAGAATAATTGTGATGGTCAGCCGAACGAACAACTATTCGATCGATTTCAAACATACTAATCAGTATAATATTCAATATCATCTGCCAGTCTTTTAATTAAGGAGGGCAAGTCAGGAAATTAAAATATAATAATATTAATAATAAAAGTTTTTTTTCTGTCAAGTTGTGAGCCCTCATCAGGTTTACGATAAACAAAAAGTATGCGTTACCTATAACCTCACCGACGAAGGCCATATTTCTATCTCACCATATGTTTCATGAGAATCCCATTAAAATAATAAAAAATATTTTATCACCTAATTCCAATCCACAAACTTTTATAAACTAGATTATTAGAAAGACGAAAGCTAAATTACCCAATACTGATCCTACAAAATCCTTATAACAATTCTTTAGCCCAATTATTCAGCTCATCACTAAAACCAGCAACAATTAATCTACTATTACGAATAAACTTAAAAGACCTTGATAAAAACAAAATACTATGTAGTTTACACGTCAAACCAAAGACCTATCATCACCAGAATTAATGAGCGTGAACCTAATATTAAGCTTCGACAAGAAAACTATCTGCCATTTCCAAAGATTTTAGACATCAACCACGCTTTTGACGGATAATTTATAAATTTTGGATTACAAATTCCGTTTAGTTCCCGAAATGCTTCACATAAAACTTAATACTAATTCAGTGAATGTAAATACTAACATTAATTTGTTTGAATAGTATTTATGTTTCGATCCATGAAATGCAAACCTCCTGCTTTATGGTATAGTCTTTGGACTAATGTACACCTGATGTGAGTCCACATCCGGACAGAAATATGTCGTTTGGTAAAACTAAATTGCTTTTTATAATTTTCTCTCTTTTTCGCCTGTATTACAGCTTAATATTAACCACTCCTTTAAAGTGTTTATGCATTCCTCCGACGTAATAATGAGCGCCATTAACGATCAAAGTTATGGAATTCTTTACAAATAGTTCGTTACTATTAATAAGACCAAAAATTTTGAACAAGTTGAGGAAAAAATTATAAAATCAATATTTTAAGTGATTTATAATATTAATATAAATTAATAAAATTTTCAGTAAGTCAGAACAACTTTAGATTCCACAAATCACCACGTCATTTGTTACATAATGTGAAACTTTAGCATGTGAACATATTAATTAATAGTAGAAAAAGATGGCACCCGAGTAATTATGTTTTGTGATAAAAATTTATTCCTTGGTTTTGAGATTTTTGTATTAATGTGATTTTACAAACTTAAAGTATTATATTTCAAGAAACGATAAAATAACTTTGAATAAAATTTAAATTGCAATAATATACCTGAAAAGTCGCATTTACAATATAGATTATTTTGACAAACTAATATCTAATATTAAATTAAATTTAACTAATATAAAAAATTAAAATTTAACTAATTTCTACTTAGTAAAAGTGATCATTACTGAATTACAAAATTATTTTATTTTTGAAAAAATAAGTAAACCAGTTCCGACTACAATCTTCTACAGTTCTCAAGAGTAAGTTTTGTAGTTCGTAAGGTACTCACCATATTCTAGTTTTCTTTACATAGAGTTAAGAAATCAACAATATAAAGTAATTAAAAATAGTAATATTAAGTGAATATAAATTAACGATAGTTTAAATAATTATAATTATCTATCATTGTAATTTTACAATAATTAAGTCTGTTGCATTTTGGATAAATTAAGTAGGGAATTGATAAAAGTATAATTACAATTATTTATGACAGTAGTATTATTAAAACTATTTATATTTTCCTATAAGTGATTCACGGTGGTTTCAAGGCAATATGTCTCTTTATTTTATAATAATAACATAAAACAGAAATTTGAGAAACAATTTGACTAATTGAATATGTTGCTAGAAATTTCAAGTTGTTAATGACAACGTCGATACAGAACGTGTAGGAGTCCACAGTTGTCGCGTATAAAATAATTAAAAAAACGCTTTCCTGATTATGCTGTTATGAAATGGATCATTGTCTAATTTTACAATATAATAAACCAAATGGCAATCTCAATCTGTTGTTGATAGTAAATGTTGTTAATTTAGAAATCTTAAATCAATTGATTGAAGAAGGAATTTGTTCCATTTACCAAGAAAGGACTGAACGGGTTGTCTTCGATGTGGTAAGAAACTTAAAGCATGCATAAGTTGATGAAATTAAGACGTCGAAAATGTGTAATAGATTATAAAAAATTGTACTGATTTGGAACACGAGAACAACGAGAACATTCGCTGCAGGTACAAGAACAAAGTGAAATTTCAATGATTCAAAGATTTATTTTTTGACGGTTTGAAAAACGGATGCCGGTTGGAGAGAGTCGACTGCTTGCAAGAAATATTTCACGTCACTTGGTGACCTGCCAAGAATAGTCTATGGTTAGAAAAGTTCTTATAAATTCGTGAAAGCGCTGACGTTGTGTCTCGCATAGAACTACACAATTTAGCGCCATTTTGTGTGCATCTAAAGGTTTAGCAGACCGATTCGCTGATTTATTTAACCGAAGTCTGCCATCTTGAATAAAAGCGATAAGGCATTAGGTAATATCTGGCTATAAACTTGTGGATCAGGAAGAATTAACAGTGTCACAATTTCACGATACGCCTACGTTCAAGAGAAGATATTTCTCTTCATAACGTGCTCTGAGAATTCAATATCAGAACCACTACACTTCGAATAGTATTATTGCGTTTTTAGCGTGGCATTTAATGGTATACTTATGTGAAGCTTAAAGAAAATTTAAAATTATTGACTTACAATGAAAGACTTGAATTGAAGGAAAAATTTGCGGTGATTCGATTTAAGGAAAATATCCTAGACGGAGAAACAAATTTATCTTTTAATCTCAGGCTAAATCGTAGACGTAGGCGCTTAAATGATTGAGAAATGAAGCCTTCAAACTTTCATACATCTTTCACCGTCATCTCTCTGCTGAATTGATTAAATCAGCCAACATCGCCGCCTCTTCTGCAGGTTCTGTCTCTATTATTGCTAGAGGAGTAATGAATCCCGGTCTTCACAGCACCACAGTTGTGAGAAAAGTATAAATGTTTATCGACATTTAAGGTCGATCTCCGTGAAACAAGAATTGTTATATTTTCTACAACATATGTAATTTATGGAACATCACGGATCTACACCTCAAGGTAACACTGGCTGCCTGTCTCATTAATAGTAAGTGTCCTGGGATTAGCCCATCGTCAAATTTGTGCTTTTGTTAAGTATATTTCAATTTGTTAAGTTTTCAACCTAATAACAGTTGTTGGCACTGAGTATTATCAGACAAGTAGCCAGTTTTACCTTGAAGTGTAGATCTGTAGATCATTCTAAAAGATTCGTATATTAAAATGAATCGAACATTAAAAAAAATTAATTAACAATGCTCTAAATATTTTTATATTGTTTTAAGACATTTCATAATTTCCATTTCATACAATTTATCACCTGCTTCACACTGAACCCTCTGTCTTTTACAGGTCTAATGCTGCCACGAAAGAGTCTAGTTTCGCCTTCGTCTTCACATGCGCCGTAGGTGTAGTGAGTATGAACTATATTTTTTTTAAATTATATACGAAACCATATATGATACAAAAAATAATCTGAATATCTACTCATAAGAAAAAATATATTCCTCGGATTTTGATTTAAATAGTTTTTACGTAATAAATGGACTGCTTTTATAAGTAAACTGTCACCTATAATTTTCTACAATTTTTTTGTCGATAATGATTCTTCATTTCAATAATTCAAATATCTGACTTTCATAAGTAAACAAATAAACAAGTCAAACAAACTGTCAGCAAAATGCTATTTAGGACTTTTCCTCCCCGGTCTGCGTCCCGAGGCTGTTGCTTTTGTTACTTTTTATTCAATATTTAACTTTCGTCCAAAAGTAAATACATAAGTCCAAAATTATGGACGAATCGTCATTATATGATATAAATAAATAGTGTTTTGATAACGTATTTGTTGATTGCTATCTTCATTACCTACTTATTTAATCTAAATTTATGTAATAGTACTTTTGTTGGAGAATAGATTACAATTAGGATACCTTACGTTTCAAACATACGGGAAACCGAATCCAATGTCATCTTAAGTCCTGTTCGTCTGAATGTCGCACTTTGTTGGCATTCATGAAAAAACGGTTGAACCAATTTCAATGAAATTTTACATGGTTGTTATATAAATCCGTTGAAGACGTACTAAGCGGTTTAAAACTGCCAAACAACACTCTTAGTCAAAATTAGATTTTTCCTGGGGCTAATTTTATGGTATTTTATATTGATATATAGATATATATGAAAGATATTCAGCAACAGCAGCCCACAACCTAGAAAGTGATGCTCATTTTAAAACTTTGATTTTGTTAGTTATTGCAAAAAAAACTCTAGAACCGATTTAAATGAAACTTTAGCTTTATGCTTTGAAAGACCGTTTTTGGTAAGATCAAACTTTGCGTCATTACAATAATACTAAATGGCAACGCAACTATCTGCTAATACCAATGACAATGTTATAATATATTGGATAAAATATACCTTTTCCCCGTTATATATGTATCAGGTTAGACTGATATAATAGACGAAGAAGATGAACCCATGATTATTAATATACACTTAATGCCAGAAATGTCTCCAGTTCGCCAAATTGAAGGAACGTGCACATATTAATTGATTATATTTTTAAAAATAACATATATTAACGACGGATTAACAGACTTCTCACAAGACAAAAAAATTATTTAAAACAGCTTTAGGTTTCGATACTCGTTTGCCTGAAGAGGGTACCAAACGTAGTTCAGCTAACTAAAAAACTATTAGAATGTCTTGAGTATATATTATTGTAATTAATAACAAATGTTAGCATAAAATATTGTTATATTACACAGGGTGTTGAAATATCTCGGGAAACACACGTCGGATCAAAAGAAAGTGTCAATGGAAATGTTCTTCTCAAAGGGGGACATCTAATGACATGAAACTCGTGAAGGGAAGAGATGAAAAACTTAAATGGAAACCCAATTTTTATTGCAGATTCGGAATTTTCAGAAACAATTACTCCAATCTGACGTACGATTCGAGTCGTTTCAGTCATAGATGGCGTTGTAATCGTAAAAATCAAAATGGGTAAAAAAATCGTTGAAAATGGTGATATCTCAAGAAATGAGCAGCAGATCAGCAAAATAAATTTAAATGTGTTTGATATTTTTACAAATACTACTTAATGACACCATAACTGTCCTACCCCCCCCCCCTCCGATGGGCGGGGATGCGAATTATGTAACGCAAGGAACGCACCTAAAACCAGCGACATAAATTGAAGGAGGCAAAGGGATTCACATGAAACAAATACCCGAAGGGAACAGAAAACTACTACGTCTACGTCGTTGTTCCTGGGTAACGCCAAACGATTAATTAAATGAACGTCTCGGAATTCTTTCAATGGTAGCGCAAGCTGCGAAATAATTTCCATATTAATGAATTCAAATCAACGGTATTTGACATTATAAAACCAAGGTTTCCTATAAAAAGAATTGGTTTCTCATTGTAAATTTTGACAAATTTTTTCCCTATCTCTAGTGAGTCGGATGTGGGGGGTCGAATTTCTTATCGTTAGATGTCCTCCTACGAGACGAACATTTTTCATTCCCACTTTTTTTGATCCGATGTGTGGTTCTCGAGATATTTCAATGTCTCCAGATAAAATGGACACCCTACATACTTTATATTGTCGTTGAAATATATTTTAAATAAAATTCGCGTAAATATACTATAATGACGGTCGTGATTTATACATCACCTTCCAATAAAACGTATACGTGAAATGAGTAGCGGAAAGTATATTAAGGATATTAATTACAAATAACCAAATATGCGCACCGTTCATGACGTTCGAAAAGTCCTTATACCTTTCCTTTATTCAGAAATAATGTACTCACTTGTATTATCACTCAACAACTATAAAAAAATTTACGTGTGAATAGTACAAAATTAATTTTCTTTGTTTATATCACTACAACTACGCTCGATTTAAATACTTTCTCTGAAAGTAAGTTAACCGTGCTCTTTGAATTCATTGTTTACGGTTAACTTGAGAATTTTATACGCGTCGCAATGTTAATTTGAACGCAAGTAGATGCTATCTGTACCTTAATTCAATTAACGGGCAATTCATTCGCTGGCAGGAAACTGATCCCCATCGCTGACCTCAATGATATGATTTGTACATAGAGCTGATGGCCTGTTGATAACTCGATAAGAGTGGGGCGTACAATGTAAGGTTAATCGCAGCTTTACGCCTTGTTTGGCACGCGACGGGAGCAGCTGCTGACTCACGCAACCTTAGACATTGTAATTCTGGAGCGGGAACAGAAAATCCCCAAAATAAGATGAGTCTGCAGACATATGACATGCGATACAGTGGCAAGTTGAATGGGAGACTTCCAAATACTTATCGGTAGTGTATATATTCCTCTATGTTCAAATACAGATAACATCTTTGTGACAAATATGTAGATTATATTCCGTATGATTAAGTTACACATAATCATTAGATTTCTTATCGCCTGTGGACCCTATAATACGGTATAAATCGTTTAGTGAAATTTCATCCATTTATTTGAATGAAAATCAGTTCCAAATTATTTGAATTTAGAAAAATTAATTGTGAGGTAATGAAATTTTACAATATGATTGTGTCAACTTGCTAACAATTAATTAGTCAGACACTAAATCTGGTTCAGATATATTGTAAATCACAAGTATAGCATAGTTCATCGTACGAATTTAACATATAGTATCGTGAGAGTGAACCCCCTAAGTTTCGTTTTAATTTTCTTATGGTTTTATTAGTAAATTTTCGTGTAGAAATGAACACGTGATCCAAGAACTAATAGAAAAGAAGAACCAGATATGGGACGAGTTCTACAGTACCGCCGCCATGACGACAAGCGAATGACACATAGTAACCCGTTTCGCAGTGCACGGTTTCACCACAAGATTTGTAAATCAAAAAACTTTCATCGACTAGATGTGAATTGTGTTTGTGAATTATGTGAAATGGTGTGTGACAGATATCACGCATGTTGGTGTTCCAGAAGAATTATCTCAATGACAGAATTTTGTAACGAGTGACTCAATTACTTTACGCTTTGTGTGAAATTCCTTATATTATTATTAGTACTAAAATTTCCTATGTTCTCAATCGTAAACAAAATAAAATTGACGCGTGCGCCGCACTCGAGAGAGAAATATTTTTGTATATTTTTTAAGTACTTAAATTATATTGTTACTTAAATAAATTTTCCATTTAATTTACAAGCTATTTCGCGTTAAACAGACCAAATATATGGATCAACTACCTTATTATTATAAATGAAACTCATTTCTTTTGTGTAAAAATAAAGCTCAAAATTTTGTACGTGTGTTGGTTTATATGTCCCACAAAAAAATCTAAACGCGTGGAGGATCAAATTTTTTACACGTGTTCTTCGTAACTCGGAAATTAGTACCGTAGGCTTGTCCCCACAAGTGGTGGGGGGAGGATTTTAAATACGTAAAAATGGCCATTACTTCCATCTATTTCTGGGTCAATTAATTAGTTAGTGTGTCCACCAATACTATTTGCGTATAATTTCTAATCAACGTTTATAACTTTATTAGGTTACTGGAAATATTTTGACTGTGTTAAGAAACTGGTGGTAATTTTCATTTCTTTAATATCCCGGGAATATATTTGTGTTCTTACAAATGTTTGGAATGGACCGAAACTATTTTTCGGACTATATTTGGGGTAATAATATGATGCCTTTTACGATGGTTTAATAATGTGTCGATCGATAATTAAATAAAGTACTGGGAGAAGCCGGTTTCCCAGCTAGCTAACATATAAAACTAGTATATATAAGGTAACTTGTTAATAATCTCCTTTACTGTTTTATTGTAGAAATAATTATTTCATTAAAAAATATGATCTGGAAGGTAAGTAATTTTATTCACAATCACTACCGTGAATTGATAGAAAAATTGATTGAATTGATGAATTAAAGTTTTTTTGAACGATAAATTAATCTTTGGAAACAAATTTAAATTAATCGGAATCCATTATTGTAATAACTTAAATTGTTGTAGGTTAAAAAATTATAGATAAATGAAAAGGAAATAGTGTTATTCATTCGCTGTTTATAGCGTTTTTGTAAAATAACAGAGAATTCGTCCTCATAATATATATATGCTACTTTGGGAAGCATGTTTCCTGCAAATTTTAATTATCAGAATTGTTTTTTACTGTTTCTAGTTTCTGTATTTGAAAACTAAACGTTTCTTAAGGATAGGTTTTTTATTTTTAATGAAAGTGAATTTTTTCTTTCTCTCACCTTGTACTTTTCTGCAAATTTCTTCATTTGCAATTTCAAGTAAGAGTTTCAATTAAAAAACTTAATCCAGGCGACGCCATGGAGCAATTCGAGTGTAATTAACGAAGGTGAAATATGAAAGGAGAAGAACTCGTCCGTGTTAGACCCGGACAGGATCGGCTGCTAGACGGAACAGCACTGGAGATAGAGATCGGCCGGCGCGCGGCAGCTGAGGCCGCGTAACAAAAGCGATGGTCGTTTGTAGGCAAATTAAAGAACAATGGCGACCTTACAATAGCACAATGATTCGCCTCTCATCGGCCCATTTCGCGCGTCTTATCTGCGGCATTCACACGCTTATTCGCCGTGGGAACCTGGCTCTTCGTCAGGGACACAGCCAACCAATCGACCTTCACAGAATACTCGAACTGACCAGTCCATTAATTAACCTTTCGCGTTGAGGTCGGCATATTCAAAGACAAATCCTCTCAGGATTGTAAACACGGCCAATGGAACAATGAATACCAATCAATATATTTATTTGTACACTCATTACAAATAGTCAATACGGAATTGACACATTCACATGCATATCACATACATTTATGGAAATTTCGTAATTTGGTTACATCATCACTGAACCCATTTACCCACTAAAATTTAAATAATGTAATTATTAAAATAATTCAATATCGACTAATTTGAGAATATGTTTATAATATTATAGAAAACTTTTTAATAATAGTTTAATGCAATTCTACTCACCTATTGCAAACGCTCGACGTTTTAGCATACCAGTAATTTAGTAGTACAAATTTAGCGTGTTGACTATAATTACATATGAATACATTTCGCGGTTCAATCTTCACAAAATATTTCGCTCTCAGTGTGTTATATATACGAAATTCTATTAAAATATGTTGAAGTGTTTTGAATATTTTCGAAGAATAGCTGTGGGATTTTTCTCTGTTCTCTCCACTACACATTGGCATAGGCCGAGGCACCTTCATATCTTTTAGGATGTGTATGTGATGTGGCCTCAGACGTTGGGCATACTGAAAGAGTTGTCCGCTGGTCCCATTGGATCAGTGGATACTAGTGGAGAAACAGAGAAGGGAATGCGAACTCTTCTCCCGTCATTCGCAAAGGCTTAAGAGTAGTACCCAATTGCCCGACCTACCTTATGCAGGTTTTCTTTTAGATGAATCCCCGCGGATAATCCTTAAACTATAGCCCGGAGGCCCTAGTAAACCCTTGGCTACCTTGCTCTACCTTACATCATCCCCTATGCTATTAATACGCTGTTGCCATTTACCTAAAAATCGCGTTTTTACAGTTAACACAGTGTACATATTTCTAATTGATTAATTTAATAAAAGAAATTGTTGTATTCAATTTTTCGGTTCCAGCAAGTCTAAATTGTGCTATCAACCTAATTTGAGGAAAGGGAATGGCTAACATTAGATATTCAAATTGTTAGTTATTTGAGTCTTTTAAGATTGTATACCTCAGACAGTTAATGTATTCGTTAGCTCTTTTCGTGTCGCTTTTACTATAGCGTCTTTTCAGACAGCAACTAGCCGTTTTTATCATTTACTCATGAATCAGATCGCGCGGACCGAAATCCCAGGGCTTCCTGCTCTGAATCACTCACTCATGAATCATAATCTGTTTCTTTCTGGATAAGTTATTGTGGGGCGTTTGTTTCCCGATACGATTGCTCAATTCTATACTATTCTTTTATTAACTTTACTAATTCACTTCATTTTCTTATATCGGAGTAGACATTGGATCATACCTTAATTGCGAGATTAATCATAATATTAATACAAATAACGAATTTACAAGATCGGTACAATAAAATTGAGAGAAAATAAAAATACTTTTTAATAAAACCGAAAGAAATTTTAAAATTGCAAAGCTTTAAGACTGATGACGCAATCCACGACATTTCTCTATATCTTAAAACGGTTACACATTACACTAATTTTAATTGAGTGACAAGCTACATGAAGGTATTCCATGTGGTCGCAGCTGCTCTTTAATAACATAGGAAGGGATTTGAAACGGTGGAAGCGGGACGGAGAGCAATTAATAATTACAATATAAGCGTATATATGAATATTTCTAGTCATTTTGTTCCTCTTTAAAAGAGTACCAAATACCTCAATTATAAAAATATAGTACCTAGAGTCATTTATTTGATTTTTACAATTATTTATTTATCAATAAATACGAAAAATGTATATAATTTTTGTTAAAAGATTATATATATTTATATAATAGAGCGGTGAAACATTGTTAATGAGCGAATGATTCCGATCACGAAAAAGAACGGTTTTTCCCATCTCTAGTGGCTTAGGGCTTTCGAACTTTTAAAGAGAAGTGCGGAACACGAAGATGGGTCATGTAATGTTGGCGTTAGATAACAATCATTATTACTGAGAGGTGAATTCGTTTTGGAACGGAGACTGGAATATCAAGAAGTACATTATACTACTCATAATTTGTAAATTTATAACCAATATATTTTAAACTCGTAAATTAAATATTTATAAATTAAGATTTAAAAAATTACATTATATTCCTTACCGATAGAAGACCGGGTCGGTCCATCTAACAGTTCAGTTATTATAAATACGTAAATAAATAATTTATTAAAATAAATCATTGAATATCATAAAACAGTCAATATAAAAATACGAAACAATTTTCTTTTTAATTTCATCATATTATTTCACATGGTAAATATTACTTGTAGTTCCACGTAATTTTAATGAACGGCTCAAACGTCGCATTTTTCAAAGTTGATATAGGTTTAACAGTGATTATGTGTTCAACGTTAAACATCACATATAAATACTGGGTAAGTGTACTATCGTGACGCATAGCCGGTAACGGTCACAAATACGAGATATAAATAGAATTCGCAATCAGTTTATTAGATTATTCACTCCTAATAAATTTGATCATGAACTTTTCCTATCAATTTTCCTACAAGTAGAGACGATGTCAAATTTATATGAATATAATAGTTCTTCATAAATATCATCAAGCTATTTAATTCTCCGTATTAATATTTAACTATAATATAGCCTTAATACATAATTTAATACTTTATTCATTTACAGAGTTGCAGTAGCTTAGTTCCAACAGAGTGCGACGAAAAAAAGTGAACTATAAGACATCCCATACAGATAAGATTATACCGGTACCAGCAGCCACGTGTGTAAACAAACTGTTAAAAGAGCATTACAGTTAATGTACGACTTGTTTAAACATCGACAATTAAAATAATATAATACAATACGCACAGTCTTTAAATATCAAATTCCATAGGTTTTGAATGCTTCAGTAAATTATACTAACGTTGACACGATTTTGATTAAAGAATAAAGAACTGAATGTCAATGTTAATAAATAGAAAACCCTTCGATATAGGTTGTCCAATAACTTGTTAGATGATGCGATCATACACTAACAATAAAAAAGAAACTGTCATCATGTCAGAAACAATTTAAGATAAAACAAATGAACGTTTCGTTCAAATTCATGAATCTCCTCGTTTGCATATGTATCAGATGACGAATTCGCTATTGGACGAAGTATGCCAATATGATTCAAGATTATATCAGCCAATTAACGGAACACAATAAAAGCAAGTATACATACGTTTTAAAATCTATATGGCATCAAATAATTTTTGTGCTATTAATAATTTTAAAGTGACACAAATAAAAAACTTTTAAACTTAAATGCAACACAATTTTCAAAATACACTAGAAATTTATTACATTATTTAAATTTTTTTTAAATATTCAGTAATACAATTTTTAAAAACATAAAAGGTATATTTCAATGAATAAGACTCTAAATAGGGTAGAAAGAAATAAGAGTGAAATATTTTTTATGAATATGTAAATAAAAGATTTATCATAAAAATAAAATTCACCATACATTGAAAGTGTAAATTATTTTCATCATTTAATTTTATACATACCCACAAGTCAATATTAACTTTCAATTAAACCAAAAAGAATAGTATCTAGAGCGTTCATTCCGCTTGGAATGTGTTTGAAAGAATAAACCGTTTGAAACTTCTCTTTGAAATATTATTTATATACCTGAAAATTAATTTTTATAGTATTTTATTTATACGTCCGTATTGTATAATATTTTTTGGTATCATATTTGTATGAAAATATTTTCCAATAAATTTTGAGACGTACGTACTGGTATAATTCATAAATAATGAATTTTTATTATTACTTTTGCACCTGAGCAGTACCAATAAAAGTAAAGAAACGTTTTGTTATTTTTATTTAAATAATTTTTTACACGTTGGCAGATTTGTTTATTTATACCATTTATGTCAGATAAGTATAATTGTTTTTGTGATTGATGTTGCAGTGATATTCAATCCTAAGACTGGTGTGATGCAACCCCCTCTTTAACTTATATTGAGAAAGCCTTTTCATTCCCGCATAACTAGCTCATCTCACATTTTCTCTAATCTGCTTAGAGCATTCCTTCCTTGGCCTCAGTCTTATGTTCTTACATTTAATGATAATAAAAAAAGACCATGTCTCGAAACGTGTCCTATTAATCTATCCCTTCTCTTGGTCAACATCCTCCATATTGTTCGTTCTTCCCCTATTCTGCTTACAACTTCCGCGTTAGTGATTCTATCCACCCATCTGATTTTCAGAATTCTCCTATAGCACCATATTTCAACTTCTACCATCCACGTTTCGCACCCATATAACGCCACGCTTCATATGAACCATTTTAGCAATGATTTCCTAATATTCACACTTATATTACCCATAAGTAAATTCCTATTTTTTATGCAATCCTTCTTTCTCTGTCCTATCCTGCTCTTTATGGCTACTATACTTCTACCATCCCTAGTTATTTCGTTTCCCAAGAAGCATAATTACTTTACTTCCGTCAAAATATCCCTTCCCAATATAACACTCTTTGTTATTACACTGTTTCCCAAACTACACTCCATTACCTTGGGTTTCCGAAAAAATAAATTTACTAATTTTAAATTAAAGCCTACAGCAGAATTATTCGGCATTTCCGTCACATTTGATATTTCTATGATCAATTAAAATTGATAATTTTCTGTCAGGTAATTTTAGTTTGATTGCATATAAATTTAAGCATTTCAAACGATTCGTTTCTTTCAGTTTGCTGTTAATTGTTTCGGGAAGTTTCGTTATTCAGAGTTAACTAGTCCGGGGGCCGTTATAGTATTCAGTGGGCAGCAATTCTTTGAAGTCGTGACTTTAATTCCGATGAAAGGACTCGACTCTATTCATCTCATCAAAGACGACCGTCGAAAGAGCAACACAAAACACTGCTACCACGCCAATCTCTAAACCCTCAACTGTGCTTAAGTGACTAACTGTGTGTGCCTTGTTATCCGTTGCTGTTATTTCTATGCTTATCATACAGCTCTCATACTAATTATTAATATGTCGTCCATCTGATTCGAATTATCATTTACAATTCTGCATGTTAAAAATAACAAAAATATATCTGTATTTCAGGAAAACGACATATTTTTGGTATAAAAAGCTATTTACTTTTAAATTGAAATTAATACTTAAATTAATATACTTTTCACCTTGACAAACATCTGTTACTCTACAACCTTTCCAATATTTGACGTCATGGTTCTTCGTTAAATCATTCAACAAGTTGAAGGCTAATGAAGTAAACATGAAATTTTCAACGAAGTTCATGTTACTAAATACTTTTTTTTCGTATTTACAGACTGGAAATTATAATTTTAGAATAAGTGTAGGCAGAGACGAGATATATTATTCGATTGTAAAATATAAAATTTATTTTATAATTTCTTGGTGTTTGCCGTATAAAAAAATGTTCAAACGTAGTCAATGTGAATTGGATTTTTTACATGGGAATAAAATAAATTCCTGTCTAAGTCAGCCTTATAATCGTGAATTTAGTGTTAGGATATTGTGTGAGGTCTGTCACCACAGAAAATTGTCTTTTAGATGTCATCTAGAGGCTACACTATAAAAAAATTTATTTCTATATTCATTCCAGCTTGTTGCTATCTACTTCATTGTATGAACTTCAGTACATCTTTCCTTTTTTGTTTTCTTCCTCTTTTTTCTCCTTTTTTATCTGATTATTCTTCACACAATAACTACTTTCTTATTTCATTCATCTAGTTCTGTGAGGATCCGTTTACTTCTCTTTCCCAATGTTTTTCTTCTGAAAAAGAGCTCCTCTGTATTTCTTGTCACTTCATTTCTTCCACGTCTGTAATTCTTTTCTTGATCATATCTCTAACTTGTGCTAAATTTATGTTCCGTTTTTAATACATTCTCTAATTTGTCTTGCAGACTTTTTCTTTCCGCAAACATCTATCTTCACTATTCTTCCCTTTTATCTTCCAACATTTCCTCTACATTCGTAAATTCATACCTGATTCTTACTTTTCTTCGACTCATTCATAAATGAGCTCGTCTCTATTTTGCCTTCCAGAATATTTCTTCCCACAACCACCTGTCTTCATCATTCTTCCCTTTTATCTTCCAATCTTTCTTTACATTCGTAAATTCATTCTTGATTCTCCTTATGTGTCTGATATTTCTTCAATTCATTTATAAATGCGCTCGTCTAGAAGTTGAAAAGTAAACATGTGATATGGTTAAACATGTACAAAAGGAAAAATTATTGGTATCTCAATTTTATACAAACGTTCTTTAAGTGTTTTGCTTTCTACAGAGTTACACTTGAAAGTTTGTGAGTAATAAAAACAACTGTTTAATCGGAGAGTACTGTTTACTATGGCTAATAAAGAAATAGTACGTACTGTATTGGACGATTTCTATAGCATCATTATGGCCAGCTCACCATTACGAATAACAAAGACTTATAACTGAAGCTGAATAAATTTTAGCCCAATATAAAATCTCTCTGCACCAAGCATCAAGGAAAGGGCCTCACTAAATTTAGTACACTTATCCAGAAATTAACTCACGCTGAATGTTGAAATTATTATACGAATAGATAATAATTACTAAGAATTAGTCTATTATGCAAATATCTTTCATTTAAATTAATTTGTACCTAAATTTTAGCTATTATATATTTTAAAAATTGTTGTAGTTTTATTCTCTTGTCTCCTAGAGACTGCTTCCTGATACCTCATTTTAATCTTGAGAAAGTTATAATTGGGTTTCCAGTGAATCTTCAATTTTTTTATGAAAAAATGTATGTCTCATAGTGGGGCATCAGAAATCATGGTGGGGCGCAGTAAAAAAGTTGGGAAACACTGGATTACAATATTTGTTCTTTCATTACTTCCATCTTATTCCATACTTGTTCTTGCATTATATCCAATTCAATTAATGTAATCGCAAAAATATATTTCATCGCCTTATTCATTTGGGTTCCTACAAAACTCGTTTCACACACACGCCGTGTCTTATCTTCAAAGTGTTTGGTTTTAGGTCGCGAGGAATATGGAAACAAAATTTTATCAAAATTTTTCTGCCCAATCGAATTATTACGCAGAAGTGTGTTTTACCCCGTCTCATCCCCCTGTAAGGATGTGAACTGCAACTTAATTCACATTTTAAATGTCAGAATCAAACTCAGAGACTTTCATAGCACCGATTTCAATACCAAACTTGGTGATGCCCCCTAAACTCCACGACGAAAGTATAGGTAAACAAATTCACCGAAAACGCGTTCAATGTAAATATATATTAGAAGGAAATAACGGTAGTTTATGGATTTTTAAAACTTACCGTACCTCCACCCCCGCCCCAAGGGGTTGTAGCCGTGTATTACCCTAATTCTGTCGAGGTTGGATCGCCAAGAACACCTATTCAAAATTTGGTCGCAATTGTTCCCTCCGTTAAAGGTAATTTGCGGCAGTCTGTTTCACCCTCTTCCACCCCCTCTTAGGGGATGAAATGTAACTTAAATTGTTTTTTATGTCATTAATAACTCAGCGGCTCACATTACACCGGTTTAGAGACCAATCTTGACTGTTCTCTGGTTATTTTTATGTTTTCCCCTCCATCGCCACCACATACCC
The DNA here is from genome assembly GCA_034510155.1 of Eucriotettix oculatus. Classification (NCBI taxonomy): domain Eukaryota; kingdom Metazoa; phylum Arthropoda; class Insecta; order Orthoptera; family Tetrigidae; genus Eucriotettix; species Eucriotettix oculatus. The sequence goes on along the minus strand of CM067378.1, from coordinate 57,224,362 downwards.
CTTCTTTGATTATGGATGGAGTTGATGTTATGCGATAGCAGTATTATAGGACACCCTATCAAATTAATTGATCCTAGAATGTATTTATATGATAAAAATATTAGCCGATTTTGCTTATTTAATATTTTCCACTCCTTTCACGCCCACCCCTAGTCTTACTCCAATAGTGCTGAACACGTATACCAAATTTGGTCGAGATTGGTCCACTCGTTTATATTAATATGAGCAACATACATAAAGGTAAATTATATAATAGAGATTTACATCAACACGAAATGAAAACACATCTCAGGTAATTGTGAGTAGGCAGAATAAATTTTTGGGTAAATATTTCAGATTTAAAACAATAACTTGAATCAATAAACGATTTTTTGCACTAACTTCCAACCACCTACAAAACCACCAATTATCAAACCAAGGTCCTCGCCCAAGACTAACTACCAACTATACTCCGACACCCGTGTCTCTCTCTTCCTCCTAATTTCACACAAATTTGATATGTGTCAATATTTACCTCTTACACTGATCTGGCTCTATTCTAAACATACTTGCACATCACACATCCGTAATTTTACTGAAGTGTGTTACAAATACAATATTAGCACCTTTTTGGTTTTAACTCGTATATCTAACAATAACGATGACTATATTTAATCATCAAGGTGATAAGACGTATGATAATTTTTATCGTTAATATGTGGTTCCGTTTTTGACAGCGTAATGTGTGTTATTCGAGGGTAACATACCGTTCCGCAGTTTCTTCCATCAACCGAACCGGACCCGCTAATACTCGTCAGTCTGGATTCAATTACACGTTTTTGTCCACAGAACAGCCTCGGCCTTGCCTTACCATATGGGTATCTCAACAATGAGGTCGTTGCCAGTCTTACCTAAACAGCTCATTTTCCATTTCATTTAACACGTAACCAGGATACGGACAACTTCAAGCGGCGATCCTTCCCGGAACCCGTTTCCCCCAGGAAATTATTTATAATCATTATGATTTCTTAAACCATTTTTAAGAAGATGTTTCTTGTTATTCATGGAAGGGACATTTTTGGTCCCGTTTTTTCTTTTTTTACGAGACATGGTAACGATTCTGAAAGATTCAGGATCCGTAAGAGTATGTCTGTGGCTGATCTGAAGGAAATGATGAATTGAGTTTTCCATCATTTCCTCAAATCTTTAGGTAAATTCTGAACCATAGCTTCCTAATTTCTAAAAAGAAACTCAAACTATACCTGAGATTAAGACAAAGGCGAATCGATTGAAGTCCAAAGTCCGTCGCATCTGAAGTTTTTAGTGATCCATTAATAAAATATATTTTAAAAATTACCTAACCGTTTGTCCTCGTTTCAGACACCGTGTATACAATTTAGTCTTAATTACATTGACTTGACCTTCGTACTGCTCAAATTCGTCAAAAGTAAACAGTGATATTTCCGATTGTTTCATAAAAAGCCACGCTGCTTTTATGAAAAACAATATTTCACGAGTTGCATTTATTCCTCCGCCGTACTATGAAATAAATTAATAATAATTTAACTCCTTACGTTTTTTATTTTAAAATGGCTTTTAAGATGTATTGTTAAAATAATTTTTTCGCATCAGTATCAAAAGTCGTATCAACTACTACCAACTACCACCGATCATGTTGCAGAAAATATAAATTCAATATAATCCTTTGAGCATACAAAGTAGAATTTTAGAGTATTTTTATAACAGTGTTTTATTAAAAAAAAAGACCCAGGGTTTGAATCTCGATATGGGAATGGATGCTTGTGTTTGTCTTGGTCTAGGCAATTTGATTTTTAAATGGAAAGCAATTGCAACGCTGACACCAAAAATATTCGGGAATGTCGTGGTACCATTAAAGAAGAAGAAGACATAGCAGTATTTATTGAAAGAGTTGGAGCTGATTTCAGGCCATAGAAAGTTGTACAATTAATGTGTTTTATAGCCATATTATAACTGCTAATTACCGTTATTATGTGTTCGTAAATGAAATTTGACATTTAAAAATAATTATTCCTTGGAAAATTTACTTTTGGAAAATTTATTCTAAATTTGACATTCAAAAATAACTATTCCTTGGAAAATTTAATTTTGTAAAATTTATTTTTAAGGGGTGTTTCTCCGGTAACGCTATTGATTGGTGTAGGGCTTAGTAATAAAACGGGCAACTTTGCTGTGCATACAGCGTTGTTAAAATAATGTATATTTATTTGACCTTTTCGTATTTCAGGGGCCATGGGCAGACGTGCTTGGCGCTGCTTCTGTTGGGCTCTCTTCTTCACAACAAGCGTTCTCCAACCACCAGGTCAGTATTCAAGATTTATAATAAAAATAAATACATATATCAATTTTAGAAACAATTCATACATACCATGTCACCACATGCACTTATTTCATCGTTTCATAGATTTTATTGTGTCACAAAAATCATGCCATTTTTGGGAAGTAACTGGTAAATAAATCAAGAATCCTTTGTAAATTTATAAAAAAAATAGCATTGTTCAACAATCAATTTTTTTAGTTAAAATGGGTACATTTATTAATGAAATCAAAACGCACAATAATTCAAATTAAATATTTATTGGATTATCCTAAAACACATGAACAGTCCGCGTATTCTCGGTCCCAGGTCACAAACCTTACTCCCACGAGAACAAAAGCGCTTTCTGGAGGCCACATAAGGGTATCAACAGATGTATTAAAATTGTGTGTTAAATAGGTTTTTTTTGGATAACAGGCTACATGATGGTGATCCTGAAAAGGTGTCATGAAGATAATTAAATACAAGTCAATATTAGATTTCGCATGAGAGATCCTCAATAAATTGTCATCCCAGGTGACTCCTATAACATGTCGTGGTTCATTTTCTCTGAGCCAATACAGTTTAAGGAAAAAGCTACATAAATGTAAATGTGTTCCACAATCTCTCTCAAACGAATGAAGAAGTTACAGCCAAACGTGCTACACGTACGACAGGGGTAGGGATGGGGTGTCATATATAAGAATACAAAAATGGCATTGATATTTAATGCATTATTCTGTGACAACTACGATTTCGTTTAACTTTCTAGTGATTATTAAAAGTTGTGTCGATTCCAAACTTTTATGGGTCTCTAAGTCGACTGACGTTATTGAAGATCAATATCGTGTAGCGAGCGATGTTAAGACTGGAGTGAAGTGAATTGGTACCGGATCCATAGTTTTGGGAACAAATATGTCGCTATTCGAGGTTAACTATAAAATACCCCAAACAAACGAGAGATTAGTTTTGTCAAATTAACTTCATTTGCTGCAAAATTTCTAGAATTGAAATATTCTTTAATTACTACTGCGATAATAATGAATCACCCTTTTGAACAATGATACTTCTCAGCTATTAATTTCACGTTGCTCTAAGAAATATACAAGGTTTTAGTGTCTGTGATTTAACTAATTCGTATATTCATTTAAATATTCTGTGCCTCATACGATAATAAAACGTTAAATTAAATTAAGTCTAAAATAATTTTTTGGTGCACAGTTAACTGATAAATAGAAATTTGTCAACCTTCAAGCACCAGTTCACCAGTTGTCTCCTTTTCTTCCCAAACTAATTCAAAAAGATTTGGTACAGCACTAATTATTTGTTGGGGGTAGTTGCATGACACCGAGGCACGCGGATGCAATGCGACAGCGTAACGAGGGCAATTGAAGCAGCGGGTCAGTGTGCCGTGTTTGCGATTCCACGGACGCTCTCGTCAATTGCGCTGTCCTGTCGATAAGACCAGCTGACGGACGCATGACAGCCCACTACCGGCTGTGCCACTTCGCTCCCTGGATAAAACTGATTAACTGCCTCAACTAGATATGTGGAAACCAAGTGAATTCCTCGTAGCGACAGGCCTCTTTTTTTCTCTGGTTACGTGCCTGATGCCGTTCAATCGTCACCGTTACGAATCCATCACCGTTCACCCCGAAAACAAGTTAAACAGTTACCTGAATCTGCTTAAGAGACAAATAACGATGAAACTTGGAGTAGTGAATAATTTAAAATGTTAGAGAACTCTGGTGAGACAAGACATGTCACCTAATCCTCGAAAGTTTCTTCTATGATGTGTTATGATGGCTCCTGTCATTCGGCAACCCGAACCAAAGCTCATATAGTCTTAGTAGTATGAAAGCAGCTATAACAGGGTGAAGACTAATTGACACTTAAACAATCGTCTAATTGAACCAGAGGAGTTCTACCTAACGCGACTGGACCGTCCCATTCGGCTCTTATTACCATGATTCGTTCTATCCGCGTTTTCCTTTTTCTAATCAGAAATTGCAAAATAAAATACGAGTTTTATTATTACGCTGACCAACGAAAAAATGTTTCTTCACTTCGTGGGTCAAGTCTACCTAATCTTTAGTTAAGGAAAACGAATATGATGATAAAAGTATACTAACCTTAATTTCTGTGATATGGGGGAAGTCGGGGCGGAACGGAACACAGATTGATTACATTTTTTGATAAAATTACGGAAAACTAAAAATTGACTTCATAAAAGTACATAACATGAGTTTATTTTATTACCTACGTAATTTAATATCAACATAACTCAAAACAACTAATTTAGGTTTTTATGAATTTTTAAAAAGAAACTTTCAAATTAATCCTTAAAATTACACCCTCAGGCGCAGTACGGGATAGGATGTTTATTAGATACAATTAGTGTAATAAAATTTAATTTATGACAAACCTTAAAATCCTTGGTGTTTTATTTCTTATACTTATTTAGCGTAGGTTGCTGCCTTTATCAATTTGTCCTTTCGCAAAACAATTTTTTGGCAACTGCACAGCCTTTCCTAACATTTTCTCCTTGCTTCCGTTCCCATTCTTTCTTAATATATTATTTTTGGGTACAGCATCCTGTAACTCATTCTTATAAGGTGAGACTGCTAGTTTCTCCTTTTTTTTCTTGAGAACCACATTACATTTGTCTTATACAGTGGTACACCGTTCCGCCCCGCATTCTACTATGAGTTTAAGATTTAGATTTAGATTTATTGTTGTTTCCATTAATCCTCGATTGAGGAAATAGGATACGTCATAATTTAAAATTAAAAATGAACAAAATAAAGTACATAATTAAAGACAAATAAACTTAAAATAAATTAATAAAAGAAAATGTATATAGACAAAAGTCAATATAAACACAACACGGACACACACTGGGAAACACAAACAAGCACACACTGAGGAACACGGAATGGAGTTTTAACTACTTGGAGCTCTGCGACCAGGAAACTGTCCTTCCGTCGTAGCTCCAGGCAATACATGAAACAAACAAACAAAAGAGCAGAAAAAACTGAATAGAAATTTTAAGATATGTGATGTGCTATTTTATAAGGCAGCTCATTCAACACTTGCAGCAGGAACATTGATTTAAATACTAGAAGGACGATTAATAAAATCCTGTACCGAGTAAAACGCGCCATTTAAAAGAATAGTTTTACTCTGCTTCATGAAGCTTTTGTAGGTACTATTTTTAACCTCTGGCGGAAGGCTGTTGTATAAAATTATCCACCGAGCCTTAATACAAGCAGATTTAAACCGTATACACAACTAATATGCAGTTGCAATGCTGCACCCCTATTTACTTAACACTATCCAGTAAAATAAATAAGGTAACCCGTTCTACCCCGCTATCCCGAAAGTATATTAGTTTAATGGATTAAGGGAAAATTATGCATTTTAATTACATAGTACAATTGACATTCTTTAAATAACAGTTACATTATAAGATTTCCTGGTACACTGAAGTTGGAGAAATAAAATGTAAAATTTACGGAGAATGCAATGCAACAAATTTTATTAAGATAAGTTTTAATATCTCCGTAAAATTCAGTTATATATTACTGCAACTCCAGCTAATACTTGATGAAGTCCCAAAAGAAAAACGAAACGTTGTGTATTAATATTATTGTCAAATGCTTTATTAATTTTTCCTGGCCAATTTATTTATTAGTATAATAGGTAAATTTTAACAGAGAATACATTGACATTCTTTATACTTATTTCATATACACAGCATGATTGTTGGTTTATTACAGTATATTGCACATAACGATAATTTCTACGTAGTTACACGGCAATAACTTCTGTCATCAGTCTAAAACTTCAATGATTAAAGTAACGGAACTACCTTTATGCTAGTCTGAATTTTGTAGGATTCAGGTTGTCCCTGGCTTGAATCAACTTGTGAGAATGTATGTATTGCGGACAGCATACCATACAGGCTAAAATATGACAAGTGTGATGCTTCCTTGTAAGGTTAATGTATTTAAAATTTCGATTCCATATTTATTTACGGTGAAAGTATTTTTGTCGGTGCATTTAAAGTATTTCGTGCGAATGTGAACTGAAATAAATTTTTATAATTACTAAATATCGTAGTTGCATACTTAACTGCATTTTTCTTAGAACTATCAATTAATTTAAAAACTATATTGTGTTCTTATTTATACTGTAGCGTATGTGGTGTGTTATAGGTAAACGAAACAGTTTCTATTAACTATTAATTTTATGACATACCCTATTTCCTCAGCCAAAACTAATTTGATTAATAAAGAATCTAGTAAAATATATTTTGGATCAATAGCATAGTTATATACCGAATAATATATACTTATTTCAATAATTCGGAAAGGGTCGACTCACTAAAGAATAAATAAGAGGATCCTGCCGAAATGTATGTTAGATAATGATTTGCGTGTCATTTGAGAGAAATCGTTGGGAAATCTGTTAAGAAACAATTTACTGTTCGCACTTCAGAATTTTTGTTATAATAATAACCATGTGGCGGTCTCCTTTGGTGTAGTGGTTAGCGTCACTATCTCGCACCGCAGAGGTCCCGGGTTTGAATCCTGGGAAGGGTTCAGACGTTGTTATGTTTGAGAAACTATACTGCTATGTCCTTATTTAGATATAAATTTTCCTAGTGGTATACAGTCGTTAGTAGTTGTTAGTACTTGATGCGACTGTAAAATTTTATAAAAAAAAATAACTATGCATTTAACGGTACGGATTTTGTCTTTATAGCATATGTCATTACATACTTCACATCATGTTATTTTCTGTACAGTTTAAATAAATTTATAATTTTTTTCATGCTTCTCCACAAAGGAGTGTAAAACTTTATAGTCTGTTATCATAGTCCAATAGTTTTATTAACTTTCACATCAACTCAAAGTAGAAGTCTTATATTCGGTAATCTTTTTACGTCAACCGATTTCTATGTGGAATCCAGAAATGCCTATTATTTATAAGGATATCTGAATAACAAGTCTTTGCAATGAGGCATTAAGAAAATACTTCGTAATCACCGTTATTAAATACATTTATATTAATATAAATTAATTGTGACCTAAATCAAAAGTATTTTCTGTATGTAGCTACGGTAAAAATTATTGCTGAGTTGATTATGCTCACATTTATTTAACTGATTCTGAGAATAGTGATTCATATACACGTATCCCACTTCACAATCTCATATGTTTTTATCTTATCCTGCATGTCTATAAGACTACCTCCTGTTTCCAAAACTCGTAAAATTTATTTCTCATAGTACATAGCGCACTAGAAGCAGATACCAGGGACAAATTCTTGGTCTACGTTCGTTAATGTATTTTAAGTCTCTCCAGTCTGTAACCATTTTTATCATTAATTCATTCATGCATATTCGTTTGTAATTAAATTATTTTTCTGGAAATCAATACAAAACTGGGATTGACAATAAAATTTGTTCTGTAGTAGTAGTTCATGCCGTACTCTTTCGTAAAGTAGTTGTATCTGTGAAAAGAGATATGCTTTGGGTACTGTGGCGTCGTACGAAGAAAGGAGAGGAAAGGAGAAAGAGTTGTTAAGTGACTGTTGAGCTGATTGAGTCTTTATAAAAACATTTGGAGCAATAAATGTTTACAAATATATAAATAAAAAAGTATTCTTTGTTTAATAGCAATATTATCAGACTGTTCGATATAAATAAATAGAAAATCAACCTATGCCAGAACAAATTTAATATAAACTTTATTAACATTATATGACGTTATATGACTTTTTTATTTGGAACCCAGCTAGATAATTTTAAAAAAACAATAAATTATGGATGATGAAAATTTAGAAGTGTATGTCGCACAAGCGAAGAGGCAGTAAACGTCCTAAATTTTCAAATATCTTAATTTATTGCTTCTTTAAAATTCACTTGATGAGGTTTCACATTTTGTAACGTAACGTCGTGTAAAGATTAATGGTGATAATGTTTATATTAATTTTTTACTGATAGGCTGTTTATTATTTATTTTATGTTTACTTTTCCCTGTCAATACTTCCGGTTTTCCTCCGTTGACAATTAGGTTAACTGGTGGTCATTTGATTTGTTTATATTTTTAAAAGTAGACGTAAATTAAAATACTGCTCTTCAGGTAGGTTAATAGCGAACTTGCTATTAGTGCGAAGTATCTGCATGAGGTAACAGGAGGTTATTGTTGCTCTCTTTCCATTGAACATAACGATCGTAAGAGCAACTAAAGCCGCGTTCTCACGAGGCAAGTTTTGTTGAACGATTTTAGTTAAACAAAAACGTTGAATGAAAAACCTAGTGAGAACCTTTGTTTCAATAAAGTTGATCAATTTTTTAGTTGATAAACAAAAGGATGACCGAGTCAAACTTTATCGTTCAAGCATGGCATCATCTTCGAATAGAATATGTATTGTTACACGTGGGAACCTTCCGGATCGTCTGGCCTGTTTATTCTGCTGTCAACTTGTACCAAGTGTCGCTGTTTTTTGCTATTTTTCCGAAAATCTAACAAAATGGTCACAATTAGCTTGTCGCATCAGTGTTACGTTTCTTTAAGGGGCACTGAACTCAAATTTTTCTTCCGACATTCTCGAATGATTTCTACATCCTTCACAAAACATAAAAGATGATTTTAGTAACAACACAACCATACCCATACCGTAGAAGACTGGGGCTGATAGATTCAGAACAATTGGTTTAGTATCCCAGCGTGAAAATATTAACGAAAGTAGTGTATAGGAGGACGAAACGTCAAATAGAATGCGAGTTAAGAGTACTTACTTAAGACAAGGATGCAGTCTGTTGCCCATGCTCTTTAATTTAAACAGGCGATGAAGAGAAATATGTAAAGGGAATCATACTGATAGGAAAAAAAATAATAAAAACCTACTGTTTGCCGCTGATATTGTATTAGGAGAGTCAAAGAAGACTTGGAAACCCAATAAATGGCATGAACGTAATGGGTAAAGTAGTCGCTAATGACGTTGTTGATGCAACTTTAAATAAACTGTTATTTAATGCACCGCTGCTTTCAAAGCCATTGCTAACACTTAAATTGATCGATTTCAGTTTAAAGGTGTTAACGAAAACTGATTCGAGTCGTATTTAACTTCTGTTCATCATCTAAAATTAGTCAACTGAACTTGACTCGTGAGAACGCGGCATAACATATGCATACAACATATCTCCAGTTTTCATTAAAGTTATTATTTCATTACTTATGGAATGCGACGATCAAGTCCTTTATTGTTGTTAGGGATCGGTAACTCAGGCCAACTTGTTGGTAATGATAGCACCGTGCCATTAGTTACAGTCCATACCGATCCATAATGGGATAGTAAATTATCAGCTGCATGCATCGGTTTAATTCATTGCCGCATTTACTACACAATCGTTCTGTGTTGAAAGAGTTTAGATATGACTGGAATTTATTATTTCTTACCCTTTAATTTTATTCGTGTGATCGTGTGTATTTTACTACAACGTTGTTAATGTTCTAGAAGCAGCGGCGCGCGGCGTGTTTTCTCCGCGAGTTGACTACGACGAGTGGACGCCGCTGGGTCGCGGGGATCCGCTAAAGAACGACCCCACGTACGACTACGTGCCGCCGGTGTTGGAGCGAGTCCACTACTGGTTGGAACCTTCGTCGCGCACTCCGGACCCGCCTGAGGTCCCAGTGCTGCGGCCGAGACCCACGAGTCCGCCCCCGATTGCCCCCAGCACGACGGTGGCGCAGAACCAACCTGAGGCGCGACGCGACGTCTTCGACCCGTTCCTTAAATTTGTGGACGGGCCTAAGTTCAGCCCGGGCTACCGACGCCAGCCACCTCTCACGGTGTTGGCGCCGCCGCCGCCGCCCGTCACGCTCCAGCAGGCGGAGCTCGTTTACCACGCATCTACGACGACGTGGCAGGACGGCCAGACGCAGTTGGCCACTGTCACGACGCCCCTGCCGACGCTCAACCTGTCGGCGCTGCTGCAGACGCTGCTGCGCGACGAGGCGATGACAGCCACGACGGCAGCGCCGACCACCAGCACCGTGATGCCCACGACTACCATGACCTCGCTGACCACGGACCCTCTCTTCTCACACTATCGGCAACCCGCGGAGCCACTGCGCGGACCCATGTACCTCATCATCCAGGGGCACTCCAAGGTTAAGACTTACGGTGCCGCTAAGCCACAGCACAGTTTCCACGGCATCCCTCTGCAAGAGAGTAACGACATCCGTGACGCCGACTCGCCTCGACGCCGCAGGCAACTGCTCCTAGACGGACTGTTTTCCCTGAGTGACGTGCAGGACGTCTTGGGAGACCTGCTTGACCAACAGGATCAAGGCTCTGGCGTCGGCCCTATAGCGGCATCCCTGGAAGCCAGTTAACTCCGTCACACTCCATACACAAAGTTCGACATCAAGAAGTGGTTTCCCACCTTGAAAATAAATACTATTGAACAAAAAGTGAAAACTTTTACCGTGGCTAATATTCATGTGATCACTACAGCCTCGGCGCAAAGTCCAGAATGTCACATATGCTATCATTCGTAAGCATCCGTATTTAATTCCAGAATCGTAAAGTTAATTCGCGTCACTATTTTTCTATTTCCTCTTTTCAACGACTTAGACCCCCTATTATGTTTCTTTGAACTCATTGTCGTGTGTATATTATGGGTTTCGTGGCTGGCTTTGCTTGTCCAATTGGGAGAAAAGCATCATCTTCAGAGAATTTCCGGCCACACGTCAACAACCTTTTAAATATGAGTATTCGGAGAATTTCTGAACTGTGTTTATTATTTGGTTCATATTTTTTCAAATCGAATATTCGTTCATACAAGAAATTCGGTAGATTAGTACTGTAGTATTTATTTAGAGTCAATTTAATTTCATTAAAACAAAAAAATACTGAATAACTTTATGTATTAAAGTCATATGTTTTCCCCTGGTTATTTACAGTTACGTATTTAGTAACCCAAACCTTAACAATGTTTTATACAAATAATGTATTTGATTTTTTAATGTTTTCTGCGTTGTGATTGACTTTGCCGTATGTAGTCAAACACTTTCTTTCTGTCGGAGGTTGAAAAAATGTGTTATAATATTTCGGTGGTGGTCTTACTCTTGACTTTGAATTTAATCTTCGTGAAAGACCAATATGCAGAAACTATCTTCCAAGTACAACAGATATTTTCTAATTAACCTTAAGTGAACTAATTTGATTGGAATCCGTCACACGTAGCAAACTGATTAATAGAATACATACTACAGTAAAATCATGTGTTTGTCGTAACTGTAATTTTCAGAAATCCAAACGAGCAAATCAAAATGAAAACTAATGAATATTGGCCTTTAATTATTCTAATTAAAATATTAGTAAAGCATTAATCTACTAAATTAAAAACTTTTGCCAACCAAGTAACATAGTTGGTTGTAAATAGGAATTATCTATATGAATAAATCTTATAACATTGGTTGCAATTTGGGAAACAAAAATTATGATCAAAATTTGACTCACAAAAATAAATTAAATTTTATTTATTTTTGCCAGCCAAAACATGTTTGTTAATTTTTTGTTTATTTTTTTATGTATAATCAATTGTGTAAGATGGAAAATATTAATTAAATTATTTTATTAATTTATTTATTTTATTTATTACTGATGTATCTAGATACCGAAGAAGGGAGGAATGTTAAGACTGTTATGCAATTAGCAATATAATTGTTACTCAACTTCTACAGCTCTAATGAAGCGGCACTAACGAATATTCTTAATTGTGAAATTTATATTAATTGCTCCTATACCCAATTGTTGAACTGAAGTCATGAAATGTGACTATTTATATTTTAATTTAAAGTTTTTCAAAATGTCACAATTTGCATTGTCACAATTTATAGTTCGATATGTAAAAGTAATATTAATGTAATCGGGTCCGTATTGTGTAGAAAATATTGAATCAATATTTATCAGAGAATTGTGTCTTTAAATCTTAGAAAAGTCAATATATGTATCACTGCAATACATTCAACATTAACGTTATGTATTACAGCATTTATTTAAATTGTATTTGTATGAGTGTGCATATGAATTGTTTATTTTCTGTTACGTTATATATTATGTACCTGAATACGTCACCTTTCATCTGTACTTTCTTATAATCTACAATATTATCATTTGGTTACAATAAATAATTATTACGAAAAAACTCTCTTTTTATTTTAATTGTACTTTACCTTTCGTTATAAGGATTTACAATAATCAGATATTTTATTTTTTCTTAAAAGCGATTGGTAAAATAAGTCATAAAATGAAGAGAATTGAGGGATCATCTTGACCCTGAAAAATTTACAATATAACAGTATTTAGATGTGTTTACTCTAGTGATATCTGACCTGGCATATTAAGGTACGTATATTAGTTGCAAGTATATGTTTAAGCCAATAACAGTATCTGGCGGGTATTTTTATAAAAAATCAATACGATTGGTTGTTGGCACGCGAAATATAAAGACCATTATGTAATGAAGTAGGCGGTGGGGGGGATTATTTTAAAAAAATTACTAAAATAATTTATTTGTATTTAATAACAATTTCTTTATTGGGTATGGCACTATTCATTAATATTTTCAAATGTATAAATTGAGGGGAATTACTATTTAGTTATCAACGGTCTAGCTCAGCTGTGAGACAGCTATTTAGTTATCAACGGTCTAGCTCAGCTGTGAGACAAAACTGGTAGCAGAGATTTTTTACCTTTCTTGGTCTTCCTTGGTCTGTTGATTTAGATACTAGGCGATTCTGTAACTTCCTCGAGTTAGATTTCCCTTCTGAGAAGATTCCACTCTCAGAACTTCCTTCTTCTTCCAGGTTGAGTGACAAACTTACTCCCGGTGGGCTAAAAAGCGATTGGTACTGCCGGGAAAATGAAGAAAACCAGTGTTCCTCCTTTCCATTGTTTTTATCTTAACTAATAATTTAGCTAATATTGTAAACTTCAGATAAACTTGTACTTTCTTCGATAAGTTATGAATGTGACACTTCATCTTCTTTCAAAATATAAATATAACTACCTTACATCTACTTTCTCCTCTTTTGAACTGCCAAGACACACTATTTAATTGTTGATTTCTGCTTCTCTCCTACGTCCTCTTCCTAAGACACGATCTTCCTTCTCTCCTCCCCAGCTTCCGAGCGACACTGACCAATTTACCACAGTGTCATTTTTCAGCCAAACTCTCCTTTTCCCCTTATCCGTAGGAAACGCCATCCCACGTGACGTGTCTTCATCAATACTAATTCATTTATCGTGAATCACGGAATTTCTCACTTCTGAGTTGACGTCTCTGGTGCGAAAACAACTCTTATCCCTAGCACCTGCAGGCAGACGCGATTTCTACGTAATACGTTGGCACTTTCTTAATCCTGGTTTTTCCACCTCTTGTCTTCCTGTCTCTGAATAATCTTAATCAGTTTAATTTTCTGAATTTGAATCGTTAAAAATAATATGACTTAAAATTGGGGGTAAGTCCTAATGCGCTACAACGATAACAATAACAAATGAATTTGTTAAAAATGAATCTCACCACATCGAACAGGAAAATAATTGTATTCACTGGACGTGATCTAAGCAAAGAATATCGTCCGTAAGTCGTTATATATATATATATATATATATATATATATATACTCTATCTCTCACCAATTGATTTTGTCCGACCTTCCACTTTTCTTTAGAAAATGATGAGCGCAATCCAAATTTCATTCACGCAGTACCAGTATTAATAGCTATCTCACTACAATCGAATACACCAATTCTACATATGATCCGATAAACATTTAAATACCATTGAATCATAATATGATGCTATTAAGGTTTACAATGGAAAATAATAATCCCACTTCTATATTGAATTTACGTAATGGCGCACATTAGATTAATTATAGGGTTACATTGAATTAATACAGTTTTCAATTAATTCTCAATATTATTCTCTCGTCATCGAGCATTAAATGATTTACGTGTAATTAATTACACGTACTTGACCTATACATCTGCGTAGAAAGGTAAATCAGATTCGACCAATGTAATGAACATTATTATATTGACCACTTACACATGAAATAATTAATATAAATTTTACTAATTCTCTCGCCACCAATCCTACAGAGAGTTTCTTTTCTACCCAGTATTAATATTCCTCCAGGACTACTTATTAGTCACACAAATAATTGCTGTCTTCCGCGAGGTAAAACGAGCATTACAGCATGTCGCGGAAATTAAATTTTCCTGTAGTTGTACAAATGTACTTATACTTAATTTCGATAACACTTTGCTGAAAATTAGGTTTAGACTCGGTTACTAAGTACTTCAGTGGAATTTTATATTGATATGCTAATTTTCCATAAGGTTTTTAATTAATTTTAAGGTATGGTCAAAATTAATTGTTTACTAATTTTAGGTCTTCGAATGACCGAATACAGTTTTCTTCACATAAAATGAAATAAAATCAGTCGACTTAATTATCATTAATATATAATCTACCTGGGTGTAACAATCATTATTCCTTACATGAAACTTCATTGAGAATAACTAGAGTAATGAGTATATAAAACAAATACTTTACCTCAGTTACAAAACGTATCAATTATATTCTTAGACAAAGCTCTGTCAACACAAAAATATTTCAAACTGTTTTAGACTTTTCATGGTGTAGAAAAAATGTCTACTTAAATTTTATGATTGTACAGTAACAGTTGTTTTCCGAGAATTAATTCAAATAGAATTAAATATGAGAAAGTACTTTATTGAATATATTGAACTCAAGATAATAAATAAAAATACAGATTACAATTTTGAACTTTATTATATTATATTATCTGCACGGCGTTCCGTCCTTTAGTTCGGAACCTCTTCTGGTGCTTTCACTATAAAAATGTACATATAATACAATTACTCAGAGGTAATTTCCAATTTATGAGTCAATTTAATTATACATGTTATATTTCAAAACCTTTACTTTGTATTTTTATAGTTAAAACACCAGATGAGGTCTTGTAATATACGGATGTCAACAAGTTTATTAATTCTTTTTACCATTTTTTTATTTTGATATTTTTTAATATTTTTCATTAACATTAATAATAATAATAAATGTTTTATAATTTCCTAAATCTTTAGTACAATTCTTGTAATAACACTTGAAGAAATTATCAGATGAAGTCACATACATGGTGACGAAGAGTTGGTATAATTGAATAAAAACATTGCCAGTAATGGACCGTAAATATATTCGATTTAATTATTTATGCATGTAGGAAAAGTCATGGCGTAGTGGGAAAAATATTTTTAAACAATTATAGTAAAACTAAGGAAAAAGAAAAGTATAAAACATTAGTTTTTCTGTAACCTAATATAACTTAAAACAACGAATTTAGACTTTGATGAATTTTAAAAAAGAAACTATCAAATTAACCCGTTCTAGCCCAACCCCCACGGCAGAACGGAATAGGATGTTTTGTAATTACAATTAGTGCAATAAAATTTAATTTAAGAAAAATTTTAACGCCTTTTTTGTTTTCTTTCTTATATTTATTTTGTTTATTGTTGATCGATTTATCAGTTTTTCCTTTCACAAATGATTTTTTTGCAACTGCATTTCTTTGCTAACATTTTTCTCTTTCTTCCGTTCCTTTTCTTTCTTAATGTATTCTATTTGGGTACAGCATCCTGTAAATCCTTCTTATAAGGTGAGTCTGCTAGTTTCTCCTTTTTTTCTTGAGGACTAGATTAAATTTTACAGTAGTATCCCGTTCCGCCCCGCACGAAAGTCTCAGTTTAATGTTTTTCACCGAGGCTTCATACAGGCAGATTTAAACCTTATACGTAACTTATATGCAACTAAATACGCCTAGTTTACGAATTTATACTATTAGAGGGGTTTTATAGCTTACTTTCTGTCGAAATGCAACAAATATTTTTGCACAGGGTGCAGTCAGAACTTTGTCAAGTCGGGTGTCAGGATTTATTCCTTGACCAGCTGCATTTCTCCACCCTTATTAACTAAACTACATCACTTTTTAGGAAAAAATATAGGGTATCCCGTCTTCCCCATTATCCCGTTCCGTACCGAGTTCCCGTATTTTTTCTCAGAAATATTGATCTTAATTTTTACGTTGGAAATATATTGATGTATGAGGCTTTCCCTAAGGGTACAAATGTTTTCAAAAAGAAGTTAGAACCACTGAAAAGTTAGGTGATTATTATGTTTAAAAAAAGGATGTGAAATATTTTAAAATTGTATTTTATTTACTTTTTCTATAATTTATCTTTCTTATTTTAGTTTATCAACAATTTATCTTTGTACTTTAATTTTATCAACAAACTGCCACCGGTCAAATGCCTATCTGTAATAATAATAAATAAAATGTGGTTTTAAACTCATAATTATATGAGTCAATATAAAGTTTATTTTTAGGCAATGAACAGCTTATCTTGATACAAAAGATATTCTTTGAGTTCCTTAACGACGTAAGTAGGTTTGAATTTTCCTAAAATGGCCGACGATGCGATAGCGTTCACTGTAATTATCTAAAGATAAAAGTATCAGTGCATGCAACAAATATGGAAAAGATAAAAAGCAACAATTAATAGTAGGCCTCGTGTGTTTCCTGTAAGGATTTCAGAAGATAAACGACCAACTACGGGTATGATTCCAAGGTAAGAAAGGCGCAAAGAAGTCAGAAAACTCCGAATATGGCCGTGGACGTGGTCTTGTTCGCCATGATCGACTGATAATTGGTGAATTGATATGCGAGCCACGGAACCCGCAGCGGGTGCTTAGCATTCGAACTGCACGTGGAGGCGGCCTCATGCCCCATATTGCACGTGTTGCTTTCTACTTGAAGCAGTTTCTTCCGCACCCACAGAATAGTCTGGTACTCTTATCAGTTACACTAAATTATGGTAACCATCAAAACTGAGAAACGCTAGACGAAACAACGGAATTAACTTCGAGATTCTACCAGTTTTCTACATTACGCTGTATCTGGCGGAATTAATTAATTATATATTGCGCGCAATTGTCACGTACTGAATGAGATCAAATAAAAAAATGTAATAGCAGATTTTATTCACAAATAACGCTCATATGCTACAAGAACTACTGAACAGTGGAACGAATATCGGTATTATAATACTAAAAATAATACAGAGCTTGTGGAGTACATTTTAAGGAACGAATGGAAAGTTTGGGGTCAAATTCTGTAAATAGAAAATCCACTTCCTTCTGACAAAATTAATATCATTTTCCTTGGCAGTCTTTCCTGAGCATTACTTCCAGAATCTTATTGAAGCATTCCAATCTTCCACTGAGCAGCACATACTTTAGCCAGTAGCTCTTTTTTTGAGAGGGGGATTGTAAAATATGTATTTGATTACTATAATAATTAATTAATCCACTCTAAATCGTTTCAGCTTATTTTATCTGTTAATTTGCATTACATATTTAATAAATTAATTTTGTTAGGTCATAATTGTTAAACAGATTGTAGTGAATGTATTGCGGACAGAGAAATTGTTGCTTCGGGACAGCCTGTGTTGGGCACCATTTAGCATTGTTGTGAGATGTATGTGTATATGAGTATGTCTGTATACATATATATGTGTGTGTGTGTGTATTGATGGCTACTAAAGCTAACCGTGTGGGTTTGCTAGTCCCCAGGTTGCGAAGTAGGGACGACTACTCAGATATCGGTGGTACCGATTTTTCGGGGCAGGCAAAAACTAAGATAGTGAGCGGCAAAAGACGTGAGGCACGAGGATAGAGATCCAGGAATGGCTCAATGTTGAACAAACACTAACATGGCTGGAACAGCTTTAATGGTTGTGTTACTGTTTCACGACTGAAAGTAACCGGAAACTACGGCGAATTACATAGACACTGAACGACGGTTATTTCTGTGTACAAAAATATACAGATAAATTTTATTCTCAGTTTAAATAATAAATTACGAGTTCCGCATTAAGGTAACGATTTTATGAACTATACTATGATTATTCATCATATAAAAGTCCTCTATTTCTGAGAAATTAAACATATAACATATCACGATAGTTTAGTTTGGCCATATATGTGTATCGTAAAGAATTTTATGTCCAGGTATTACTAATTAATATATTCCGTCATTAACTGATAACAGATATTAGATGAAGAATTTAAATACATCTCAAGAAAGATGATTGAAATGTTACGTGTCAAGTGCAGCCCATAAGCAATGAAAAAAATTATACAAGCAATATACACTTCATTTATTGTTTAATCTTTGTATCGTTCGTTTTCAAATTGCCAAAATTTAAGGCGTAGAGCAATCGCTCATTGTTAAACATCTTTTGGGTCGTAATCGTGTAATTTAAGAATATAAATTTGTTATTTATTTTACAGTATTGAGTATTTATTCTGTTTCATATTTTACCAAGATTTTTATGTATTCAAAATGAATACTGATTTTAGAATTTTTGTGTGCAGTTACCTGAAGTAGTCCACAAAAGTGGATGAAACGTTGTGTTTACATTAATTAAAAGTTAAGTAAATTTCTTCGCTTACATATTTGACCGTATTTTTATGTATTGATAACAGGTTTTGATTTTATCTATAACGTCAATGAATAGAATTTTAGGGCTCCTGCGTTATATGCAACTAAGACCACTTTGGCGTATCTGTAATGCATACTCCTCAGGCGGTATCTCTTCCTTTTATTACTCAGGAACCATGCTCAGAAGTCGGCAAAGGTAACAGGTTTATTTATTATTCATCATCCTAGTTCTTTAATTTCTCCTTTCAGTTTTTCTCGTTAAACTACTGACGTATCGCAGTAATATACTTTTATTGTAAGTTTGACGTAATCTAAGTTCCTACCAAAGTTTTAATTGTAAAAGAGCACGAATTTTTATTTTTTGTCCTTCATAAATGAATAAATATTATGCATAAGTTTCTGTAACTTTTAATATTTTAATCCAATAAAATATGTTTCATTTATTACAAACTTTACTCATATTTGGTTTTTCCCTCATACCGATCCCTGCCATAGTTATGATTTTTTCATTTTATTCTAGTCAGACACTATAGAATATGTAACACTTTCTATAAAAATAATAGTCTAGCCATAATAATAATACCTTATTTATATTCAAACGTGTTTGCGTTTCTAACAATGATGATACGGATAAATAGTTCTACTTTTAAATGTAGTTATTGAGCGAGCTTCAGCCGAAAAGGATGAAATTAGCATTCTTCAATCTTTTTGGCATGTAGCTGACAGGTTCAGTGTTTTCATATTTAAACGTCATGACAAATATTCTGGACCTGTTCATAGACTATCTTATCTCAAATCTAAAGAAGCATTGCGATGCGACGGTCTTCCGTGAGTATTACATATGGATCGTCAAACGTAATTCATCTACAACAGTGCCAGTAAGGCCACTTTTAATTTTTTTTATTTGAGAAACAAGCTACATGAGGGTCATCCCGAAACTGGAATCTCCATAACAGATTAGGATTTGGTAAGGGGGTGATGCAAAAGGGAGAAGAAGAGCCAATAGTTAATAGAGCAAACCCTAGAAAACCGGCATCAGGTAAGTCGGGCTGTTGGGTACTTGTCTCACGCCCTTCTGAATGACGGGAGAGTAGTTTGATGTGGGATCAGAACATTCCCATCTCTGTGTCTAAACGATTTAGGAGACAGATAGCCGATTGTTCCAATAGGGTCAACGGACAAACGGAAATCCCAAAAAAAGCGATAAATAGTCTCCAGGTCAGTATCCTTTCCCTGTTAATTTTTTTAAATTAATAAAACTTTGATCTCGCTAACAAGTTAGAATTACTGATTTTTTAAAACTCTAAATTGTTAAGTTTTTGCGGTAACAGGCTACATGATGGTGACCCTGAAGCAGGCAACACCCCTCTGATAGCAAACTAAAGGAATTGAAAAGGGGGGACGTGGAAGGTAGAGCAAGCTAACCAAGGATCCTATCCGGTGATTCACGTAAAAGAGATATGCATGGAAAACCTCTTTGTCAAACGCAAGACATAAATAAATGTCTAGACAAATACCTGCAACTAAGAGGAAACACGAAAATTTTAAGTTTATAAAAATACATCAGTAATCAATTAAATAATTTTTCAGACAATGAAATATATAATAAATGATTCAATCAGCCTCTTTGTCAGTATTTTTATAATCTAAATATTAAATATTACGACGTTTCGCCTCTCATTTGAGACTCATTCACATAAAAATTAACTGTACATGGAACTTCACTCTATGACTCCATCGGTCGAATTTTTACCTGAACGAAACGTCGTAATACTTAAATTATAATATACTGACAAAGAGGTTGATTAAACCATTTATTATACATAAGTAATCATTCAAATTTGGCCAGTAAAACATACACTGAAGAATATAGTTCATTTAACGTAAGACATTTCCTCCAATAATTAGTTCACCTTCACAAACACGAAATTACATCAGAAAGACGCGAATAGGTAAATATGGATACAGACTGATTCAGAGTTCAAAAATAAATGTTTCAAGTGCAAATATGGGATCATAGAATTATTTAGTGAGTGTGTCACCTTGAAAATGAAGGTTATTCATTCTAATGTTAATCATTTCAAAGGTTAATGTGGTTTAATAATTCGGTTCAAGGTCAATAATATTAATATCAGTCGTAATGATGGCAAGACAGCATATTCTTAGTAATAACTGAATGTTTTTTCTTGAATAACCTGTGCTCCTAAATTCTAGTTTAAATGCTGGCTTAGTTTGTCCAACATAAAAACATTTATTATAATCCATTTTATACATTATGATGGGGTATTTTCTATATGCGTGAGGTCCTACCATGCTTAATATAACAGAATAAAAAAACTAATTAAGGAGCTTAAAAACAACATCAAATTAGACATTCAAAAGTACACAGTTGTGTCCAAACACACACATGTTAATAATCACATTTTCGATTGGCAAATTGTGGAAAATTTAGACTAAGAAAATAATTACCTCTCGAGAATTATGATAGAAATGTTGTATATCAGGTGCAACCCTCATGCAATAAATGTTAAAAATGACACGACTAATTTGAACGAAATTTACGATACTCTTTTGTTGTAATAGTTTAACGATTTAATATTCTTCTCCATTGTAAAAATTTAACTACCGGAAGCACTTATTGTTACTAGATCATTTCGGCCGTAGCCGTCGCTGGAGGTAGTCCAGCGCGATACCAAATTCTTCACGTGTAAATTCAATAATCATTTTGACTGAGGGAGTCAAGGAGTAAATAGGATGTATTGCTAAATTTTTAAGTTTTTAACCATGTTTTATATAGATATGAATTAAAAAATTGTAATATAGACATTATATTTAATTTATTGTAATATTATTTTTATAGTAAGCCCGAGGAAGTCTCAAAAACGTCGCTTTTGTGAATAAATAGTGATATATTTAATGCTGACTTTTTGGCCGTCTTTTTATTTATTGAGAATTTTTAAGTTTTTTTCTAAAAATTCTCCAAAAATATTCGTTGTATTAAGTTACTGATATTAGATTTAGTAAGTAATAGAATAAACTAATGTTTTAAACTTTTATAAAGTCCTTTTTCTTTTTCTGTATCCCCTGTATATCATGAAGATGTAAAAATGTTCGACATAGAAATTAGATTCATTTCTTAAGAACTTAACATAGGTGCACACAAACACTGCTATGTGAAAATTGAAACTAGGGATTCCGAGAATCAGGTTTACTAAAACCCTCGCTACTTAGCGGAATTTCGCGCCACTTCGTAGAAATTTACCAAGCACCGTAAAAAGGATGACCGAGAGGTATTTTGTACCTCATATGCTTTCAAGGAAAACAGCATTAATGTCCTCCCCTGGCTCATAAGTCGTCGTCATAAACAGCTCAGTAATTAATTCGAACTATGAAATCGATATAAACGACTTCACATTGGGGACCCTGTATGGCATTTTGTTACACTTGGACCTATAACTTTAAATGCCATTTCTTCGAAATTCATCCAATTAACGCCCCCGCTCCCCTCCTTAGAACTTTTTTATTAAATTATTTTGTATTAATGCGACTGATATTTTTAGTAATAAAGTAATGCTTATAATTTTTTAAGTAATATTGGATACTTATGTAAAACATTGGATGCATAATATAATTTCCTCCCGCTTCACTAAATTGACCATATTTTGAAATTTACAATAAATCAGGTAATACTACCGTATGTAGCAGTAAATAAACCGACTAATTTAATTGTTGATAAGGCCATAAACTCTGGCGGTGAATGTAGGAACTTTGTGAGCTGAATGGTGCTGCCATCTGTCTTCTACTTATAAATATGTCCCGCGTATTTTAAACAATAATCGACTTATATATATCTACTAATCAGTCAGAAGGAAAAAGAAGTTGGTAACCTTAGAAATTTAAATCACGTCAGTTTTTTATTTCTTTTCTTATTTTATATTACTATGTTTTTGCAAACTAAACCCTCACGATCAATAGATTGACATTCAATTTAATCGATTATCAGTTCGGATCCTGAGACTGTCACAGATCTCTGTTCACTTACATCAATAAAAGAACAGTCAAATATAATAAAGGCTTATTCATCTTTAAAAGTAAAGGGTGTAAGCACGTGTAGGAATATTTTATTGTGTATTCAATGGATGGTTGTGCAACGCCCTCGCGGCAGTTGCAGGGTTTACTAATCTCCCTACAGCAGCTGCACTCCAATCAATACGTGCACGCGTCCTATCTGCTTTGCTTTCAAATGCCTCCGCTCAATTCTGCGTTACATGAGCTGCGATAAGCTCCGCAACCCATTTGCCATAATGAAGACAATTAGCTGCAGTTCTTTCCAAGTTTCCGGCCGCTTCGAGATGTCCAATACTGTAAAATATCGATAGAGGACGTCACAAATTTAGAGTTGCTCAGCATTTTTCACTATTTAACACTTCCTGTTCCGATTCGAAAGAGAAAGTCGCCGGGCAGAAGAAATTTCCGTCTCTAGAGGAATGCTGAAAATGGGTAGATAGAAGGAAGTTCTAAGTAGAATTAGAGAAGAGAGAACAATATGGAGAGAAGGAATAGATAAATAGGATATGAGGGTCTTGTAAAATTGGCATTAGAGGGAAGTGTGTGGAGTAAGAACAGACGAGGATGGTTAAGGGTGGAATACGCTAAACTGATGAGGATGTGGAATGTGATAGTTATGCGGAAATGAAAAGGTTTGCGCAACTTAGGTTTGCAAGGAGGGTTTCATCAGACCAATCTAAGGATTGATTACTACCACAACCAATAATTTATTTTCATCACCTTAAAATTGTAAAGTAAAAATGCAATACATCAAAATTAAATATATCAGTGCAGTAGTTTCGCAAGATGTAAGCTTCCCAACTTCTCCTCACAGACAACTCACTCCTGTATCTCATTTCTACCAACATACTCTCATTATTTGCATTAGAATTTTGCGCATTATTTATCATCAGCTCTGTGTGGACTTAATTACGAATGTACAGTGTATTGTACATTCATTATTAATTAATAAGCATTTTTTTTGGCAGGTGGTCATAAGCCAAAGATAGTACATAACTACAGTTAATAGTAGAATTATAAAAGTAATATTTTAGTATAAACGTATAATATTCGTTATTCTAAAAGTATGTTCTGATACAAAGATCTTAATTTTGTTTGATAGGATTCAGATGAAACTGAAAATTATGATGTGTTTACCTATATTTTTTACTCAATTCTTCTTCTTCTCCCAATGGCTCAACAACCCTCTTGAGGGCCTAGGCCTACCGAGGCGGCTGCGGACTGTCATCTGGCGTGACACATTCCGAATTTGGGGTGATATGTGGTCAGTGTATCAATTCCCCTTCTCATTCAATTATGTAGTGTAATTAGAATTTCTATCATTAAAAACGTCTTCGAAAGGTCACATAATGCACTAGCATTGTAGCTCCTTCGACTTTTAATATTGCGTTACATTAGTAAAAACCCGATATTGTTACAAAGCAAAAGATATTTCCATTGTATATATTCCGGTTGGGAAATAACTCGGTCGGTTGATATGTGTAAATATTGCTATTTTTCAATTCAATTAAAAGAGTGTCAATGGAATACTGATACATAGAAACATCAGTCCAGTGGATCTGTTAATATGGTGTCTCTAACGCATGGAAGGGAGGAAAGGAAACATTAATTTCCTCTACAATAAATTAGTACGTCTGTTAATTTATGTTACAATAATT
Source organism: Eucriotettix oculatus (assembly GCA_034510155.1). Lineage (NCBI taxonomy): Eukaryota > Metazoa > Arthropoda > Insecta > Orthoptera > Tetrigidae > Eucriotettix > Eucriotettix oculatus. The sequence goes on along the minus strand of CM067378.1, from coordinate 57,199,712 downwards.
ATCTAGCGAAAACAAAAACAATATAATTAAAACATCGAACAACACACGACGTTTCCTCCGACAATTGGTGGAACTTATCAACTCCTACCGGCCATGTTTCGCACCCATATAACTCTAAAGGAGCATTTTCAGTAATGATTTCCTAATATTCATACTTATATTAGTCGTAAGTAAATTCCTCATTTTTGCGTAAGCCTTTCTTGACTGTGCTATCCTACTCTGTGTGTCTATTATGCTTCTATCATCCCTAGTTATTATGCTTCCCAAGTAACAGAATTCCTTAGCTTCCTTCAAAATGTCCCTTCCCAATCTACCGCTCTTTGTTATTCCACTATTTTCCATACTACAGTCTATCACCTTGGTTTTCCCCCTATTAATCCACGTATGTACTTTTCCTCCAGGATCACGTTCATGCCATCTATTGTGGTTTCCACGTATTATTCCAACTCCCCTAATACCACAATTTCATCAGCAAACCTTAGGGTTTTATTTCTTCTCCTTTCATTTTGAATCTTTTTCCGTATGCATTTTAACTTTCTTCATCGCCTATAATGACACATAAAATTTTTAATCCATTTCTGGTTAATATTTGTGAATAAGAGAGCAATATATTACTTGCACATAATTGATATTGAATATTTGGATTCTTCACACCCTAACATCAAATGTTGATGAATTATATTTTAATATCAAGGTTCTCCTAATCGTTACGTGAGGAAGACTTGGCTTTATATGGTGTAATATATGATAGATTGTAATATTATCAAAAATAGTGTTGCTGTACTAATCCTAACACGAGTTAACTTTAACGATGTACGTAAGCAGATGTACTAAATTTTGTGCTGCATTCCCTATTTTTACACTATAACTCTCGTTTCAATTATACGGATGAATGTATGATTAATTTCGAGAGCGTTTTTGTACTGAGAAATATATGATTTTATCTCGAGACTATATATGGTTATTATGTACAATTATTTAAACCATTCCTATCTAATATAACCGATAAAACTTAATTTTTCTGGCCAATGGTAATTAATAACTGTTTAACTAGTTTATTTGCAGATACTTCCTGTGTTATTTACTTATATTGCCGAATTTTTCTATGCTTAGCAATTTCATTATACAATTGGAAAAACTAGTTGCTGGTGTTTCAGAAATTCCGTTTCACATCAGTTCTGTGTATTCTCTCTGAAACAAAGCTTGGACGGAAAATTGTTTTCCTTGTCCCTCGACTATTTTTGAATAAGGCATTTTATTTTCTGTCAATCGTAGCACAAAGACTTCCTGTCTGGGACCGTTAATCGCCGACAACACTAGGAACTTGCCGTTGAAACATTGCAAAATGTTTATACCTGCTGAAGACTGGAGATTCTTATCGGTATTTCAAGAAGTATAATCAAGTAACCAAACCAAAGAACTGCCCCTTTTGTCTTGAAGAAGAAACATTTTAGAAGCTTCAAGTATTTTAGCTAACTTTACTATATTCAAGACGTATCCTACACCTCAAACAGAAGATTTTGAATTGCCTGATGAGGAAAAACTAAGCAGTCTTAGGAATCGTAATTAGGTTCCAATTGCTAATCACATTCAATCGTATCTGGATACTTTATTATTAATTATAGTGAAATATTTATCTACGTCTTGCTATATGTTTATCAGCTACCTGTTAGGGGGCTCGAAACAATTACGAATTTGTAGTTGACAACAGCAACATTATCTCAAAAGTAGTCTGAAATCTAAATTGAACTACTAAATTCATTACTCATTATTGTAAAGAACAATTAGGCTTTCTCTTCTGGGTTAATTACGAAGTCCAGAAAGATCTAAAAAATATACCTTAGTATTTAAGAAATTAACAGTTAATGACGAAATCAAGTGAAAGATGACTTTCGAATTAATAATTCAGTACATTGTCTTAGATGAAAGTTGATATCTATTACTCACCGTAATAGAGACACTTCAGGGCGTATGTATATTATTTTGATACGCTATAAAATCTTTAATGGATATACACATATAAACCTCTTTTTTCGCTTATATACAATAATTATTGGATCATTGCATAGCTGGAGATAAATAGCTAGTCGAGTCAAAATAGAAGTTAATGGCATTTAGTATTGGGAAATTTTATGTTATTAATGTATTCCCCTTCGTAAGAGCTCGAGTGTTAGTATAGCATACTAATTTATTCTCTGCACAATGAAATTCAATAAATCTATCTTTTTCTGCCTTATTCTATGCAATATCTGTGATATGACAAATCAAAGAATTTGTGCCTGATCTGTGAAAAATAAAATAAATAATAATAGTGGTAAAATGTTAAATTAAAACTTGATTTGAATTTTTATTGTTTTTCTGGCAAAGTACATATCCTTTTCATTTATATATTTCACCTTTCACCAATCGACTTTAATTTGTTTTTTAATTTTCTACTTAAATATTATATATATATATATATAATAAGGAAAGAGAGATAGAAAGTTGGTAACTTATCTGAGGTTCACAAATGGCTGGCCTTACTGGAAATGTCTTCCTAACCTTCTGATGAAGGGGGTGGTGCCTCCGAAAATTTAAAAACTTCAAAGCCTACATGGTGTCTGCCATCTGTGAACCACAGGTAAGTCACCAACCTTCTATATCTCTTTCCTGTCCTTATTAATTGTTTTAATTAACTTGACAATGTCAATTGACGCATATTTATGAATAATACATGTGTATTTATTCATTTGTGTTTTCTTATATATGTGGTTACAATAATGATTGGGACTTGTTCTTATAACAGTTGCACACCTTAAAAATTTCACTATTTACACAAGACGAGGTAATTTCATGCTCATATAGCATGTTTACTAAGTAATTTTGTGTTACATATTTTGATGTCATGGGTAATAAAAACTACTTTACGGCCACTGTTTTGCAAGTTATTTTATTTTAAAAGAGGTAGCTTTCGGCAGTTATACTGCCATATTCATCCTAATAACATACAAACTAATCAATATATTGTTTATAATTCAATTATTAAAAAGCTTCATGCAATATCAGATCTAAAAACTCTTAAAAAGGATATAAACATTTTTACATACCTTGTACACTATTTTATAATATCCTTATTTTCCGTAAAAAGTACGTTGTTAATATATAAAATAGGACTGTAAAAGTTTGCTCATTAGGAATATAGGAAACTTAAAAGTTTAATTAACATGAAGTATGTTATCCGGTATACGAGTTTGTCTGTTTTCTGTGACAACATTTGTCTTCGTTAGCTAATCGACTCATAGATCCTCTTCCGCTTGGTGAATGGACGATTGGAACTTCCACGATTGATGCAATTATTGGGTTGCTATGACCAAAAATTTTCTTCCGTTGGGATACATATAAATGTCGGATCTTTGTTTGAATCGTGGGTACTCCCAAGTCATTACGAAGAGTATTGTTTACGATGTTCTAAGGCGCTCCAGTCATGAGTCGCATAACTCTGGTCTGAGTCACCTGTTTGTACCCCAGTACCCCACAGTTCACAACAGTAGTACCAAATTGACTTTATTAGTATTTTTGTTTCCAGAAATAGGGGAGATTTTTTTCTGCAGAAGGGGCTTGAGTTGACGGATTCTTTGCGTTATCCTGCCATGCCGCCCACGTTAGGTTATGATCGATGGTTATTAGTGACGTATCACCCCAAATTCGGAATGTGTCACGCCAGATGACAGTCCGCAGCCGCCTCGGTAGGCCTAGGCCCTCAAGAGGGCTGTTGAGCCATTGGAATAAGAAGAAGAAGAAGGTTATTAGTGACTATACATTTTACATTAGCTTTCACTACATAAATTTATCATTTCTAAGAGCATTTCATTTCTTGAATGAATTTGCTGCATTCATAGATGATGTGATTGTGTTGCAAATTTTGGTTAGTTGTAGTATTCATCCTAAAAAAGACTTCTGTCTACCTCGCAAAGATTTAAGTCGCTTCCTTTCCTTCATTAAGACGTAAATGGACCCACTCCCTCCTGAAACAGTTACGAAAGCTTTCAACTGAAAGCGGGTAGGTTGCAGCGAAGGATTGCAAAATATTTCAAACAGTTTGGGACAGATGGCTTCCAACTCGATTCAACAAATACATTTGTCATATAGTTAAAGGAAAGGTTCGGTTTATATCCACAATTGAACATGTACAAGCAGAAATATTTTCTCTCAAAGTGTTGCACTGTTTTTGGTTCCTTAATATACCTGTAGAATGCTTCACTCACTTAAAGTACTGGGGATATTTTTCATTTCCTCAATTCATTTGAATATTGTAAAGTCTCTTATGGTAAGATTAATATCCTAGAGAATTTTTATCTCGGCTAAGATACGGTTAATTTGACACTAAGTATTTAATGGTTCAAAAAATGTAACGGTCTCTAAGCCAGGTAAATCACGTATTGAGCAAGAATTTAATGTGGAATTAATTCATTTTTCGGAGTAATATGCATAAATATCAGTATATTTCTGACGATTAGAGACCATGTTTTAAAATTTCCAACGCTGCTCCAGGAATTCCATCAGTTTATTTGTTTTTTAAGAATATGAATTACTAAATAAAATTTAAAAACGTTTCTATTTTACTTTTTTTTATTGTAGATAAAATTTTCGGTTTCAATCCGCTTATACCACGATTCGATAGCAAGCTCCGCCATCGTCGTCAGGTAGATTGTCGAAACGTTTTCTAACCAATCTTTGACCCGGGTTGAAACCCGAGATTGTATTTGGAGAAACTTCACCGGGAAATATTTTTTATTGTCTGCACGATTGTGTGGACAAAGTTCGTTTCAGCTTCTACAGTAAAAATTCCTTCCCAAAAACTGATTATATACTGATTATTATTTAACCCCTATGTAAATTTAAAAATTTAACTTGACCACTGTAAAGACTGATTTCCGTTTTATTTTGGTCTGTAGCTCCCAGCATATAATTTTTTTTAAATAAAAATATCGGTCTCAGGGCTGTGGTTTTTAGAGACTTAGGGAATATTCCTCCTTCCAAGAAATTTTGTACTGAGTTAGTTAATATGTTGAAGAATAGGATGGCACCACTGATTCGATACGTCTGATGATATTTCATCCAATCCACTACTATATTTTGTTTTACTTCAGCATAAAAATATCTCTGAGGAAGTCAAGTGAGTACAGTATTGGTATAACATTGGTTAACTCACCAATTTTTATGAGATTAACAGCCCAATATCAACTGATGGAATCTTCAACGTCTAATAAAAGACTGATAAACTCATTTATCTTGTCGGCAGCGTCGATTTTCAGATAAAATGTGCTGCTTTATTTTGAGATTTAATACGCTGTTGGGATAGTATATTTTGATCTTCTAAATAGGCCAATGGTTCTTAAACATTTACTGATAAGCAATTTGATGTTCTAAAAGTATAATTTTCTTATAGTGAAAAAATATATTATTATAAGCATTTAGCCCAGAGGGCATGCGTTGTTTCATTTAATTCGAAGAGATAAAGCCAGAAATGTGTGGCTTCGATTGTTTATAGAATCATATTCGAGCAGGAGTGATAGGCATAGAAGCGATCCCTTTTTTGAACGCTACGCTTAATTAGTTTCTCTCCTTACCAACCAATAAAACGCTTACTTTGTGGATGTGGATGGGTGAGGGTAGAGCCCTTTTTTTGTGAAGAGAATCCACCAAAGAGGACACGCAGAGTAAGGGGACGCCACCCTAGGTCCCTCAGGCGACAGCTGCAGTGCCATGGAACCAAACACTTCCGCTTCCATTGCGAAGATCAGGAAGGTTTTCGTGCTATGAAACGTAGTAACTCATACGAATATCTGAAAAAAAAAGTACATTGACGGAAAATGTATTGTAACAAAAATTAAATCAGATAACGGTATGGATCCCATGAAACTGTTTTCAAACATTCTAAAAGAGGCATGATCATGTCGGACAATTTTTAGAAAAAATGACGTCGTTCATTAACTATAGTAATAGAGGGAAAGACGAAGTGATACGCTGTTCTCATTCGACAATCAAATCTCTTGAGTTTTGATGTATTCGTCGTCTAATAACCATACAATAACTCAGAATGACGACTGTAAACAATGATGTTTTGGGTTACTTCAATTATTCCCCAATGGATACCCCTGGCAAAAACTGAAAGATTTAACGACTCATTACCAACAATGTAATCGAATTAATTAGCCCTAAATTACAGTGAAATTTGATTAACAATATTAATTTTTACTGTAATATTCAGTAAAACACGGACTGAAAATGAGGATATTCCTGATTTTTCATGGTAATTAAAACGAAGATCTAATAAAGGAAGCAGGCATCTATGGATAACTATTTTCACGGCGTAGCGAAGAAAACGTCACTATTTCTTCAATATCATTAGTCAAATTTCTGTTTGATCTATACGAGGATTATGAATACATTTATGAAGTCGAAAGGAGGCACTTCTTGATAGCTGTCATTACTTAAGCCAAGATGGTATTTTCATATTTCTGCCGTCAATCAATCCGACTGAACTGCTTCTAACAGTTAAAAAGTACATTTCCCATTCGTGATATCCATCTTCTTTTTACTCTTGATTTTCTGCTTCATAATAATATTTTTTTTAAATAATAATATTTAACTGACATTCAGTAAAATATAAATAAAGAAATATAGTACCCAATGAAGCAATAAAAATGGAATATGTAATGAAATTAAGAATACAAACTTCCACCCCTTCATTGGAACCTCTTCAGGTATTAATGAAATTTAAGACTAAAAATAATATAAATCTGTGGAATACAAAAAAAATTCAAGAAAGAAAAGAATTACTTCCATTGAAGCTCAGACATATAATTGATCTCGAGCGCACCGGGAATCGAACCCGATGCCACCGCATGTTACGCGGAAGCTGTATAACTAAGCTACTCTGGTTCGATTCCCGGTCCGGGGGTGATGTTATCATACTGCTTCTTCATTTCAGTTTCATCAACAGAGCGTCGCTGAACGGATTTGTTCTCTTTCCTGCATTAATTCATTGCATCTCCGATTAATTTGCCTTTAATATCCGTTCTTCACTGACACCTGAAACAGGCCATGAAAAAATGTGAGTAAACTGTAGGTGAGCCTGTACTCGGGCTAAAGAATGGGGGGGAAATGTCATGAAGTTGTTGAAGTTAAATAAAACATAATTAATTAAATCAATTGAAATTATAAATTGGCTGTACTTCCCAGCCATCAAAAAAAGGTTACAATAAATGCAATATAATACATTTAGACTTGCCATCGGAGTTGTTAAAAAATACATTGACAGGTTCCAAAATAAACATTTAACATAAATCGTGAAAATTTAAATTTTGTTTGTCTGCTCCTATAGAGACTGTGATATATGTTCTAAGTAAATTTTTATTTCTGATAAGTAGTCTAAGTCATTCATTTATTTCACTGAAGTCGGATTGACTTAACTATGAAAATTAATAATGTAAGTAATAATGAAAGTTGAATTCAAAATGTGTTATAACAATGATTTGGTAAAAGTACCCAGTTACGTTATTAAATTTAATTGTTATTGCTTTTTATTAGCTATGTTACTTATCTTCATTTTACTTTATGACTGCTAAATATAATTTGAATAATATTTTGAAGGGACAATTGGCTAAGATGAAAAGCAAATGTATAGCAGAAAGGAAAATATGACATGGTCAAATCAAGAAGCATGTGAAGTGTCGAGAATGGGGGGGGGGGACTGGTCTGATGAAAAACTTATATTGAGCAAGCCTTTTCATTTTCTTATAACTAGCACAAACACGTCCTCCTTAATCTGCTTAGCGTTTTCATCCTTTGCCTCCCTCTTCTGTTCTTATCCCACACATTTTCCTCTAATGCTAATTTTATATAAGACCCTTGTGTCTTAAAACGTGGCCTATTAATCTATCCCTTCTCTTAGTCGACGTCCTCCATATTGTTCGCTGTTCCATTATTCTGCTTAGAACTATCCACCCATTCAGCATTCGCCTATAGCATTACATTTCAAAAGTTTCTTTTACTTTCCCCAACTCCATTCGTCTACGGTTCGCACTCATATAACGCCATGCTCCATACAAACATTTTTAGCGACGATTTCCTAATTTCACACTTATATTACCCGTAAGTAAATTGGAACTGTAATATATAATATAAACTCAGTCAAATTCCAAAATAAGCATATTACGTTTAACAAAATCTTTGCACACATGATTACTAAAGAAAAATTAAGAATTTAGTATTCGTGCAGCTTCATTAATAAATAATTTTACGAAATGTGACACTTTCCCATGATCAATAAGATGCGGCTTCGGACGACAACGGTTTTAACGAGTGTTTTCAGTGATGATTTATAAATCGTTGCTTCTTTAAATGCGTCAACCATAGAAAATATATATCATTTCTTAGGGGAACTCAAGTATTCGTTAAACTAATTGGAGTTCGTCCGTCGCTGTCGTGGCTTGCCTACCATCTAGCGGGCCAACAGCGAACTCGGAGGTGAGTGCGTGGTACAGTAGAGCTCTCTAGCGGATTCTTGACGAAGCCTTTGACGGCCATCTAGCGAGGAAGCCGGCAAGGGAGGGACACGTGAGGCGGCCAGACCTTGACACAGGCACGGCCCCGGAGCGGGAGCCGAAGCGCACAGATAGCGACGCGAGACTAGTCCACATTTCACTCAAACTATCTGCACATTTAAGGTCAAATACCGTTCTTACTCTCCACTCATAACTTCCCAACTCGAATTGCAGAGTAAATCTTTTATAGGGTGGCAGGCATGGATGGCAACAAGTGGCGCCCAGTATTTCTTTATCTTTTTCCTCTGGTTTTTAGTTGAAACAAAAATGGTTGGCTCGAGGCTGTTCGAAGCGACGGACTGCATACGAGGCGTATTGCCAAGCAGTGGAGTTGCTATTTATTTGATTTGCCCCGGTCGCGTCGCAGGTCGGTGACGAGAGGCTATCGATCTTCGATTGGCGACCGAGGTAAGATGAGTTCCCGGCACAACTTGGGCAGGAAAAGGACACAACCCGTAAATGTCAGACAGCCTCGTCAAGTGTGTAAATGGCAAACGTTAAGCTTGCCCCGGAGTCCGTTCAGGTGGCGTATCTTATCGGGCGGCGAGATAAGTTGTCGGCTTTCACTAATTGAGTGGCTCACTTCCTGCGCAGTGTGGCGTGGCTCCGCATCTTCCAGTTAACGGTCGCCGGGAAACGGAACCGACGCCAACGTGTGGACATCTATTGCTGACACGGACAAGTCGTGAAGAGGTGCCTATTGATCGGCTCCGGGTTCTCACTTTCACCTTGCTTACCCGTTGTTGTAATGGTTATTGCGTACCCTCGCGAACAGGGAGCTGCTCCCCTCTCGCATTTGTCACCCCCTCCCCTCCCCTCACACACACGCGCGCAGGCACGCACACACCCTTCACCGACGCCTTCGCCCAGGGGCATTTCGGATGCGGAAGCTGCGCCGCTCCGGAACGATTTCGAGAATACAAACTAATGCTCATTGTGGTTATCCCATTTCAGGAACGACGCTAAAAATGACGTACTCTTCTTACACAACCGACTGGTAGAAAAAGCGCCCGCCCTCTAATTTAATCTGTGTTGGTTGACGTTCGATAAAACTTATTTATTATCCAGCGAAGACTTCGTCGACGCTTCGCCCGCAGGAAATCTCGGCTTTTTATGAGCGGCAACGTGAATCAAGCAGTTTGCTTTTTGATAGTCGTCACCTTTCTTTAGACAATTCGAGAACATTTCGTACGAAAGCAAACACATTACATATTTTTCTACACCTGGTTTTAAAGAAAAGAAAATTCTATTGAAAGAGATTGAAATAAACCGACGTCATAAACGTTTAAAATATCGTCTCATCTTTCCTTTTTGTCTTCAAAATCTACCAACACGGCTTCAAACGACTTCGTTCAAAGTATTCGTGGTGCATTAATGAAAGACTTAAAGTGACAGCCATTTTTTCTAACCTCTCGAAAGCGTTTGATTTAGTAGATCATAATATTCAACTCATAAGATTAGATTTCTATGGAGTCAGAGGAATTCCCCTTTCTTTATTGACGTCGTACTTGCAAAACTCGGATGGAAATGAGTATCTGTCAGAATGGGAAACAATTACCTGCGGTGTCCCTCAGGGCTCAATGTTGGGACCTTTACTTTTCATCATATACATTAACGTTTACCTAATTATTTAGATCCCTTAAAATCAGTCCTCTACGCTGACGAAACAAATTTGGTAAACACGGACAGCGACTCGGAAACTTCGTGGGAGAAAGTTGCTACTGCGATGTGCCGTCTCAATCTTTGGTTCACTGCAAACAAATTTTCTCTTAAGCAAGAGAAAACCAAAATCGTTAACTTCACAGCAAGCACAAACAGTTTACCTCCTAACTTGGAAAACATTTCAGACCACGCGCCTTTTCTTGGTCATTGACAATAATTTGAACCACCACATTAAAAAGCTATCGGGAAAACTGAACAAAATTTGCTTTACTTTCGGAGTGTTAGCTCGGGAAACCGACATAGCTACATCAAAAATTATGTACCATGCATATGTGTCATGTCAATGCAAACTGGGGTCATTCGCATCACGCGCTTCACATTTTTAAACTACAAAAGCGGGCCGTACGAATAGTATCTGGTGCGGAGTAGAATACCACTTGCAAGCTTTTGTTTTGCAAACCAAACATGGAATTCTAACCTTGCCTTGTACGTATATTCTAGAAATTTTAAAATTTGTATGCGGCAACATCAATCTATATTCCCCAAACGGTTCTAGCCATTCATACAACACACGAAATCTATACAATACTCTTCCGGAGGAAATAAAAACTTTTAAAAGTTCAAAAATTATTTATAAAGAGTTGTAAAGCCCTGTTAATGAATGAAGCGTATTATTCACTGAAAGAGTTCGTAGATAGGAAGGACTAAAACAGTTTCCTGGTGACATAAAATTCTCCTATTATTTTAGAACTATACTTTACTAGAATTTAACTGTCGACATATTTTCTTTTCCATGTTCAACGGGAACCTACGCTCGATTTTCTGCTGCCTCCTCCATCGACTGAAAATTGAAGATTGAATTTAATCTTTCCTCTTTTGTCCTTAGATTCTTAATTGTAAAATATTGTATAGTTCTTGTAATATTGTATTTGGCGTATCCTATTTCCTCGACCGAGGACTAATGGATTGAATAATAAATCTAAATCATGGAATATGGATAACGTACTTAGAATACAGCTGCCTGACCCTAAAACCTTCCTTCTTGATACCAACTTCCTACTTCCATAAATTTCTTCCCCTTCCTATTTTCTCTTTCTGTACAAGTTGAAAGGGAAAATATGGAAATGGAAAAAGGCCTCAATTGAGTGAGAAAGGCATATGGAATAAAGGAGGAAGGACTGAAATAAATCAACGTTTCTAACGTTTAAAGTATCTTGTCATCTTCAGGAAACGGGGATAATCTCTTTAGAAAGCTGGCACTTGATAATGAATCGTATACAAAATGGATTTTCCTCATTCAGTCATTTTATATATTTCTTGTCGTTGTTGTTGTATTCAGTCCTTAGACTGGTCTGATGCAAACCTCCATGCTAACATATTCTGCATAACTACCATATCCCACACCCTCCTTAATCTACTTAGCGTATTTCATCCTTAGCCTCAACGTCCTCCATATTGTTCGCTCTTCCATTATTCTGCTTAGAACGTCCTGGTTAGTTACTTTATCCACCCATCTTGTTTTAGCTTCCTTCTATAGCACACTTCAAGAGCTCCTATTCTTTTCCTATCTGCATCTCCTACAGTCCAGGTTTCGCACCTATATAACGCAAAACTCCACACAAACATTTTTAATAATTATTTCCTAATATTAATACTTATATTAGTCGTAAATAAATTGCTCTTTTTTGCGAAAGCCTTTCTTACCTGTGCTATCCTACTATGCACGTCTACTATACTTCTATTATTCTTAGTTATTATGCTGCCCAAGTAGCATAATTCCTTAACTTCCTTCGAAATATACGTTTCCAATCTAACACTCTTCGTTATTTCTCTGTTTCCCATACTTCACTCTATTATCATGTTGTACTCTTTGTCCTGGACCAAGTTAATGCCATTTATTATGGTTTCCAAGTCTTCTTCTGACTCCCCTAGTACTTCAATATCACCAGAAAACCATAGACTTTTTATTCCTTCTCCTTGTAATATGACTCCTTTTTCATATTCCTTTTTAACTTTCTTCAACGCCCGTTTTAAATTTATATATATATATGTAAGTTGAACAACATCCTTGTCTTACTTCTTTCTTGAATTTTGCTTTCTTTTCTTGATCTTTAATTCTAATTACAGCTGGCTGTCTTCTGTAGAGATTATGTATAAGCCTTCTTTCTCGATATTTTATTCCTGTCCTATAATCATTAATAATATATTCCAGATTACATATAAAAGGTTTCTTTTAAATCTACAAATGCCATGAAAGTAGCCTTATCTGTCTTCTAAAATGAAGCACAGCGTCAATATTGTTTCTCGTGTCCCCACATTCTTCCTAAAACCAAATTGATATTCTTCAAACTGCATTCTATTTGACGTTCCATCCTACTATATACTATTTTAGTTAATATTTTGCACGCATGGGATACGAAACTAATTTTCCTGTGCTGTTCTCATTTATCAGCCCCAATCTTCTTCGGTATGGGTATAATTATATATGGACCGATGTTCCATTGCCCTTCCACTTCAGTGAACTTATTTTTTATTTTCATCCTGCATTTTCTCTTTCAACTTGCATGTTTGTATATTTGGTTAGTGATGATCAATGCTTCAATTTATGTGGCATCTAATGATAAAATGGTAAAAGCTATTATATACCCTTGTAATTATTCATGTGGCTTTATTAATTCTTAATTTATAATATTCCTGGAGGAAGAGTGCAACATCCGGATTAATAGAGTGTAGTTTGGGAAATAGTGGAATAAAAATTGGTGTTAGATTGGGAAGGGATATGTAGAAGGAATTTAAAGAATTCTGCTACTCGGGCAGCATACTAACTAGGAATGGTCGAAGTATAGTAGAGTAGGATAGCACAGGAAAGGGAGGCTTTCGCGAAAAAGAGAAATTTACTTACGGTTAATATAAGTGTGAATATTAGGAAATCGTTACTAAAAATGTTCGTATGGAGTGTGGCGTTATATGAGTGAGAAACGTGGACGGTAGGAGTTACAGAAAGGAAAATAACAGAAGCCTTTGTAATGTGATGCTATAGGACAATGCTGAAAATGAGATGGGTGTATAGAATCACTAACGAGGAAGGTCTAAGGAGAATAAGGGAAGAGCGAACAATATGAAGGACGTTGACCAAGAGAAAGGATAGATAAATAGGCCACGTTTTGAGTTATGAGGGTCTTGTAAAATTAGCAATAGCGGAAAGTGTGTGGGGTAAGAATAGAAGAGAGAGGTCAATAATGGAATACGCTAAGAAGATTAGAGAGGATGTGGTAGTTATGCGGAAATTAAAAGGCTTGCGCACGATAGGGTTGCATCAGACCAGTCTTAGGACACAACAACAATAACAAATGCTCAATAATAACTTTTAATAATTTAATTAAATTTCCTTAAGCCTTAATTATTTACAAAATAATTTCTGAAAATAGGAAGGGACGTTACAAAACATAATCTGGTTAGAGCACAGGTATGAGAATCCGCAGCATGGACTTTCTATTCATGTTATTTTTTTCTTCCTATATGTTCATTTTCAACATGTATATTTTGATATTTCGCTCGTGTTAGTCTCATACTACAAAATAAATAAATAGCATCAGAGAGAAGGTAGTGAATAATGCGAATGTTATCAGTGGTAAAAATATCTGTTCGTCTTAATGTGATAATTACAACCTGCGTTGGCACGCGAGTGCTCAACTTCCCGATGCCATTTTCCTCCTTAAATCAATTTATTTAAATTTTCTTCTAAAACTAGCTAATTAATAATAAATCGACCATTGTCAATTGTTTTCAAATCCAAATCACTTCAGTTTTTCTGTTGTGATGCTCTAGTTTCGGGAAGGGACGATTGACGGCGCCCATCAGACGGGACTTTGCCCGTATAAATCACAGCGCTTTGTGAGGTCGGGTCCACGACCTGTGGTTGTAAGCCGCTCCATATTACATAACTGGTACACGGACAAAGATAACTTCCCTAGGTTAGTATTTAGTCCCAGCCACTCAAACTCCTTGTGCAATGAGACATTCAGACAGTGGAGTGCCCTATAAGGTACATTATTACATTTTTGCTGCGAATGGAATATTATAGTGATCTAATTTTAACTACTGTTGCCAGAGGTTTCGATGGTAGACTGCAAATCTTAGATATTAACCTTGCAATCTTCGTTGTCGTGTTATTCGTAACGTTTAACTTTCAAATCTAATGAAAACAAAAAATAACTCCCTATTTTTCCAACCATAGTGCTTACAAAAACTACTAGAAGTATCAGGCTGGGTCTGATAATTACTTGTACCGAACAAATAATTATCAGATTGGGTCTGATAATTACGTGTACCGGACAAATAATGCGTTTTAGCTCCTTGAATTAAAATACTGGATATGATTTTTTTACTTCTGTTTTGTAAATCAATTTAAGTAGCCAACAACTTGTAGAGACATTAATTAAAGCGATAAATTGATGTAGGGAAAGCGTTTGATACTTTCACTAGTATGGAAGTAATCACTGTAACTGTCACTGAGACCACCTGTTGGATAAAAATTGTTTCGATTATAACCACAAAATTGAATTTAATGATGACGTGTCTGCTTGAAGTTTGCACAACCTTCAGTGGTCTAGTTTTTCCTTTCTTATGATAAAATCTTTTCTGGAATGATTTTTTATTAGGGTGAAAGTCGTATGAACCACCAAAAAACAACCAAAAATGTCAGTTAAAGTATCAACTCCTTTATTTGAAACGCGTTTTGGTGATATTATTATTGAGGACCGAAGATATAGCACAGTTCATATCGGCATCAGAAACAAACTCAAGTAGAAAAACTATCTAAGAAATTATTGATAAATGAGTTCGGATTTCTACCACAGTTCAGATTTGACTCCCTCCGATTTTCAATTTCTTGGTCCACTCAATGGAGCATTGCATGGGGGAGGGAGGGAGTTCATCAACAACGAAGGCGTCACAGAATTTGCTGAAAACTGGCTCAAACAATATGACAAAGACGTCTTTGCATCAGGTATAGAAAAAAAGTAGTTCATCGTTACGACAACAGTATTAAGATTGGTGGGGATTATGTTAACTGTGAACGTCTCTAAACAACCTGTTCGCCCGTATGTGCTATGGAAGACGATGACCTGTTCGAAATCCTCTAATGTCCGCTTTTAACAAGAACAGACGTCTTCAGTTCATAAAGTAGCACAAGGATTGGACAGGAGATAACTGGGAAAGTGTCATTCTTATGAATCGCGATTTCAAATGCACCATGCAGATAGCAGGGTTCGAATATGGAGAAAACACGAAAGTGTGGACCCTAACTGCGTTGCCACAACACTTCAAGCTGATGATGGCAATATTGTTGTTCGTGGGTTATTTCCTTGGCATAATATGGGCCCTTTGGTTCCTGTGAAAAACGTCTGAATGCCCAAGGGTATTTAAGTATAATCGCAGAACAAGTGCATCTGTTATATTAATTGTGTGCCCAGCCAGGGATAGATACTTCCAGTAGGACAATACTCCTTGGCATGAAGCTGGCATTGTCCCCAAATGGGTCGGAAAACATGACGGAGACTTTACTTTGCTTCGTTGGCCTGCATAATCACCAGATTTCAATCCAATTGAGAAATTGTGGGATGAGATCGAACATGCCATCCAATCTTAAGGAATTGTAAAGTTCAGTCGTCAGATATGATCTCTAATTCCTCCTACCAACACCTCATAGAATCCACGCCAAGACAAATTCAAGAAGTATTAAGAGTAAAAGGTGGCCCAACATTGTATTGAAGAGTGTTTATGATAATTTGGCCAGTCAGTGTTTTAGGCTTCCGAGCTCCTGTGGTCTAGTGACTAGCGTCGCTGCCTCACAAGTCACAACCCAAGGGTCCCAGGAACGAATCCTAGCATGGGCTTGGATGTTTGTGTCGTCATGGTTAAGGAAACTGGGATTAAAATTGTTGGAAAAACTGTACGCTGACTATGTGTCACGCCAAATTCGGAATGTGTCATGCAAGATGACAGTCCGCAGTCGACCCGGTAGGTCGTGGTCCTCAATGGACTGTAAAGCCAAAGAAGAAGTGGAATTGTATTAGGCTAGTTTCTGAACAGATTAACGTACAACTTTCAATATCCAGAATGATAGAAATGCTCTAAGTCACATATATAGCTATATATTATTTTTGTAATTTCTTTTGTTATTTCCTGTTTCTGTGTATTTGGCACACGTGGAACTTACTTAAATTACTGATGCGGAAACGTCTCCTGATTTATAAGTTTTATGTAAGTTTGTAACTGTATTTTGGCCGTGCTGTATATTTAAAATATCCGTTTTCATACTTCGATAGTATAAGTGACGGGCATGGAAAATTGTAACCAAGACCAATGAGCCACAAATGTTGGATATCATGGAGCTCTTTTTTAAAGTTGTTACTTCGTCAGAATACTAAAATACGACAAAAACCAGTACCTGAAAAAAGGGTAAATATATTCAATTACTGAAAACCAATACAATGGACGCGGTATTTTCTTTCGATTAACTAAATCAGGCGTTCCCAACCTCATACCCGCGGGTGACACGCGCCCGCAGACCATTACAAATTAATTTTCGACATCAGCCGTCGTTTACGCCCGATTTGTATGTGTGAGAAGCGGAAAAAAATAGAGGAATATAAAAAATAAAAACCAACATTCAGATATCGACTGACCGATGGCGCTTGCTAACAGAAACATCGTTATACTCTACAAATTATGAGAAACTGGCAAATACAATGTCAAAAATCACACTCAGATATTCCTAAAGAAGTAGGTGGTGTTTTTCACCTAAATTATATTTTAGAATCCTCTTTCGGGTACAAATGTTTTTGTTCTGCGCTGTATACAGAACTTAACTTGAGTTGTCTCCAGATTTAAAGAAAAAAAATCTCTTTAGCAACATCCAACATATAAAACTTAAAAAATATTTCTTAACGCCTGTTTTATAATTTATAATTTTTATAAAATTAAATAATGAATTCACATACAAAGGTTTTATTCATTTCCTACAGCGTTTCATCCAAACATTTTGGACTTCTGCAGGTTAATTTCTTCAGGATTTTACTACGAAAATTGTGCGTCATCATTTATAAAATATAATGTAACAATATTTTTTTAATAAATTATTAAAATTTCCAGTTTCATAAAATAAAGAAATAATATTATTTACAATTTTGAAGCATACGATTAATTGTTAATTTAGACAAAACGTGAGGCCCTATTATGTAAACATTTTCGTCCCGAATTCCATCCAAACATAGCTATAAATGAAATGTTAAGAGAGTTAATTTTGTGCATCCTTATTTATTTTAATAACCATCCATTTCACTTTTTCAAGTTAAACTGACTATAATAGACTGTAGTGATGGGCAAGATATTTATTTTATAGTTCGTCCAATGTACTCAACTAGTTCTTCGAAGTAGTTCATTTGTCTTTTATGAGTATGTCACTAATTACGTTGCAGACTATGAGAGTATGAGACCACCAATATTTCTTTTTCAAAATCAAGCGCAACTTGGATTGTAATATAAAGTTACATGGAATTCGTCCGGGAAATATTTCATTTGCGCATATGTTCTCAATTAGACGCGAGGCCGCCAATATACAAAAAATTAGTATGAACTTGGAATGCATTCTTTTTTAGAATCCTCAACGAAAAGGATATAATTTGCCTTGATCTACTAGAAAAAAAATTTTCTCTAATAACGGGCCAAAAGTAGGAAATTTATTACAAATTTAAACTAACGTTAAACATTACGTTTCATTACCAGGTTTAGGGACCTCTTCAGTAGTATCTCTAAATAAATAATTAAATATGACATAGACAATAATTGCAAAAATATATTTAATATGACATGGTTATTTACATAATTAAAACTGTAAGAATAATGTAATAAGACGTATCAATAGAAAAGTTAGACTGCTTATGCGACTTCCAGAGTCAAAAAAGATGGAATCAGTCCAAATTAAATAGATTACAAAACTTACATCACATTTCGGTTGTGATTGACCTTGGACGATTGGCCAGGACGAAAAAATATTTTTTATTTGGATCTCTAATTTTCCCAAATTGGTGTTTAACTGCCCACTTAATAATTGTAAGTAATAATATTGATTTATTTTAACGAAATTTTGGCTGTTCAATTCATTGCAAAAAAATACAAATGAGTGGACGAACCTTTGTAGTAATTGAAATCTAAGATTGTCCGTGAATTGATAGTTTAATTTAATTTTAAATATTTTATCTAATTCAAATTAATAAAATAAACAATTTCTATTTTGTAATTTTAAACGGTGTAATACTCTGATATATACCCACAAAATTAAACGTGTAATAATGTTTAATTAAGTAGTGAATGTTCCTGATGATTAATTTCGTTACATAGGAGGACATAGATTATAGAACAAGAGAAGCTTCATGTTACAATGAACTGGGTCCATAAGTTATGAAGTAGAAAGGCATGTCACATTCCCGTGCATCGTGAAACAGAAGCCATTCTTCGAAAAGAACATCCCATTCTTATCGGCTTGGCAAGAGTCATGGAAGAGAATCATTGCTTATAACGTAGGGAGAAGTCTCACTTCAACGAATGCATTATAGAAGCTTTTTTTCGTGTAACAAATACTTCTATTAGCATCGAACAAGAAGTTGAAATGAAGTGGTGATGTTATCGAGGAAATTTTTCTCAGAAGCAGTTAGGAGCTTCAACAAAACTTTATGTACGTCGTCGGCCTAGGCCAGAGAAAAAGAACTTAAAAAGATTAGCACCCACTCGTAAGTCAGGTGAGTTAGGTATTGTCATTTTTATCCACAAATAAGTAATTCCAGTTTTGAAAACCTTCGGCATATGCGAGTAATTTGAATGCAGAACAGGAAATGATTCCATTACTACTAAACAAGCCCATTAATACATCCTGAATGTAAAAGAAATCTTTAAAGAGAAAAGCAGAAGACATTGCACACTGAAATTGTAAATAGTAAGATATGAAGATCTCTGAAGGTGATAAAACGGAGACTCATCAGCCATACAACTGAAATGAATCACAAAGGTCACGAGTTAGAATCATTCCGTGTTCGCGTGGCCCAGTGACTCATTCCGTTTATTTCGTACAAATGGCGTAAGGAAACGGGAAAATAAGCGTTCTAATAACTTTTCCAAGGAAAAGTTAGATTTTCCAATTCTGAAATAAACAGAAAACTTTTCGCCAACCAATCACACGACTGACTAATGTTACTTTCTTCACCTATGAACATACATGAAAATAATTAAATAAAAAGAAGCCACCATAAGTTGACAAATTATGGTGGTTTCTTTTTTAAGTTGTTTTATTTGAATTTAATAAATAAAAATTTTAATTTTGAAACGACGGCTACAACTTTTCTTTCTCCGCGACCTTTTCTCAATGTCGTGTTTAACTCGGACATTCTTATTGGCTTTGGACTTATTTCACTGGCTGTTTGAACGTATGAAATAAAAGAAAAAGTGGAATTATTAACCACACCATTGTAAATTAAAATTTCTTTGGAAAGCTAATATTAATAGTACAAACTTAGACAAATTGTTTCTGCAACTGCGAAAATTATTAAACTACCGTTCTGAAAAAATATTGCAAGTTGTATGAGGGGCGAACAAGTTGTGACGGGATCTTCATATTTAAAATTCTTTTTAAACGCTAATTGAAGTTTTACTTCGTGGGGCACGCTATCAAAAGGATAAACGCTTAATTTAATGGAAGATCTTCAACTGAATTGAAACATGCACTGTAACATATTACATATAATAAAATACGATGGTACCGCGTCAAGTCTTTCCCAGTAGACATAAGATTTTAAAATTCCTCCGGGCAGGAAAATACTAATGTCCTAAGAGAAGTATTTCTCTCTCCCTCCAGATCAACGAATCTTTACGCACATTTTTAAAAATACCTATTTGTGATTTATAGTTTGAAAAGCATGTTGTTGTTATGGAATTCAGTACTGGCCTGACGTAACCCTCCATGCTTATATGTCTAGCTCAAGCCTTTTCATTTTTGCATAAGTTGCACATCCCTCATTCTTCCTAATATTCTTAGCGTATTCCACCCTTGTCTCCCTCTTCTGTTCTTACACCACACGCTTCCCTCTAATGCTAATTTTACAAGACCCTCGTGTCTTAAAACGTGGCCTATTAATCTATCATTTCTTTGACCAACGTCCTCCATATTGTTCACTCTTCCCCTATTCTGTTAAGAACTTCTTCGATATTGTTTCTATCCACCTATCTGATTTTCAGCATTCTCTTATAGCGCCACGTTTCAAAGGCTTCTATTCTTTTCCTTTCTGCAACTCCTATCGTCCACGTTTCACGCACATATAACGCCACACTCCATACGATCATTTTTAGCAACTATTTCCTAATATTTACACTTATATTACACGTAAGTAAATTCCTCTTTTTTGCGAAAGCCTTCCTTGCCTGTTCTATCCTACTCTTTTATGTCTACTAGACTTCTACCATCCCTAGTTATTATGCTGCCTAAGTAACAGAATTCCTTAACTTCCCTCAAAATATCCCTTCCCATTCTAACACCGTTTGTTATTCCACTCTTTCCCATGCTACACTCCAATACCATAGTTTTCCGTTCATTCTCATATTGAACTCTTTCTCCAGTACCATGTTCGTGCCATTTATTATGGTTTCCAAGTCTTATGTTGACTCCCCTAATCCTACATTATAAACGGCAAAGCATATGGTTGAAAATCATATTTAATCCCAAAACTGGAATCAGGTCAAAAACCTATGGCCTCACTCTCAAATTTTCCCACCCTCAAACGGAAATGATAACAAAGGTTAGTCGGCCAAGTTCCTCCTAAAACTGGCGAAGACACGGAGAATTGAGTGCTGTGACCCCACAGCAAACCTATCTCCCGTCATTCGTAAGGGCGTGAGAATAGTACACAACAGCCCGACCTACATGAAGTAGCTTTTCTATGGTTTCCCTGCATCTCTTTTAGGTGAAACATCGGATAGGATGTTTAAACTATAGCCCGGGGTCCTAGTCAACCCTTGGCTTCCTTGTTTTACTTTCCACATCCTATCCCCTTTTCAATTACCTTATGTGCTGTTTCAGGATCACCATCATGTAGCGTGTTATCCAAAAAGAAAAATATTTACATTAAAAAATAATACAATTTTAATCTTACTTCGCTCAGTATCACAATCTACACACTCTACAAACAGGGTACGACGGGCCAAAAATAAATGAGGGGTTTCTGTTGCCACGAGTCTGAAATACCGAAAGTTTAGTGATGCGGACGAACAACGTGCGTTTTTCTCAATTCTCAGGTAGTGGGTTGGCGATGTCGCCTTCACCTCAGTTGGGAACTGCTTTTCTGATCACTCACAACTGATCAAGTGAATGCACACTCTGTCCAAGTCCTCCACATTTCCCTTCTGATCAATATTGAGCCAATAACAAATGTGAAACATTACAACCTATGAGATTATAAAATCAAATCATGTAGACCTACAGATTAAGCAGCGATTCAAGCGGTGTAAATGTCAGAAAAATCTGCTCGGTGCGGAATCAAAAGAAAGGAAACAGCATTAGAGCTAGGGGCAATAAAACTCGGACTTAACGTCCGCCTTGGGTGTTTCCCAATTTTGGTGGTACGTTTTCCCAAGTGTAAACATCAATGTGATTGGTAGTTAGATTTTTCGAGAGTAGAGAGACGTGAGAGATGGCAAGACATATTTGGTGAGAAATTCCGCTTGGAGCTAGCCTACGCTAAACTTCTCAATCATGACTGTGGCAAGGGAGATTTTGAAATTCTTCCTGAAACAGGAAGAATAGCAGCGGCGGCTGTGATCTGGAGAGAAGACGACCCAATTAGGAGGAAGGAGCTGAAATAAGCCCTAAGCCGACACGGTAATTACCCCTGTGACTCTTTGCTGATTTTCTGTACAGGTCCGAGTGGATTTGTGTAAAATATTTTGTTCTATGAGAAGGCCCATAATATGCGATCCTCAGGTTAGAGATAGAATTGTTTAATTTTAAGGAATTTATTTGTATCAATTTTGTAAAAATATATGTAGTTTTAATTTAAGAAAGAATAGCCGGCATAAAAATCTAAATATCAAAATTGTAAGATTAATGTAAATTTGTTGTTGATCAAGTAAATTGTTTTCTTATTTTTATTACAAAATCTTATTATTAGTATATCAATATTCCACTTAAATAAATTAATATACCCATATTCGTTACAGTACGTCCTTGATTGATTAACGTCACATCTGTGACACTATTTTGTGGGCTATGATTTCGCAAAAGATCTATAAACACTCCACCTACATTACGACGTACCGAACATAAATAAATCATAATCATCTGATTGAATGGAACTGGTATTCTACAGCTATCGTAAACAATGAAAATTTCTGAAGAAAATCATAACTTTACCTTATTTTTCAAAAGAAATGTTTTCTATACTCGTTCAAAGGTATTTGAGCAACACAAGATAAATGGGAAACCCTGTAAATGAAGTTTGGAGAACTGGACTTGTTTTTTTTAATCATGATGAAAAGATAAAATAAGCATATGAAATAAGAAATCGAAGAAATATATCATTCCACTTATAACAGAATGGGTTTCGAACCCTATTTCTTTTTCTGTCAATTCATATGCTTCATATCGTTCCTGAAGGACTCCTTTTCGCGCTCGAAACTTTTCTTTCTTTTCCACTGAACAATTACTTTTGGTAATTGTCATTCCTCCACTTAGCATTTATTTCTATCAATTTCTTCTCTGAGCCTTTTGAACAGTGGACAGAGATAAGCAAAACCTACGTTATTTATCCTGGCGCGAATTTCCCTGAAACTTTTTTTTCTCATTTCTCTTATACTGAAATCGATGCAGAGCGCCGAGTTCCACAGTCTTGTGGAAGTGTCTGGAAAGTGGCAGCGAAGACGGAAATAGGACAGGATGCGCGTGGGTAGAAGTGCGGCCAGACGCCACCAGGGAGCTCTGCAAGGCTGTCACGCGTCTCCGTCTTGTCAAAACTTTCCTTCTCCTTCTGCGGGCCGAGGATCAGATACCTACACACGTATCACAAACATGCACTAAGGTAACAACACTCGTATTTCACAACAACTCAACACTTTCAGAGAAATGTGGCGTAATTCAGTTTGTAATTAACTTGATGAGTTTGAATGACTGGCCTTTTACAAATTTGTAAATGGACGCTAGTTGCGTTAAAAGAAACTGTTTAAATAAGATCAGGGTCATTAAAAATACGGATATCTGTGACTAATAAGTAAACACAAAAAATCTGATCAAAAATTTTGAACAGCACCGTTAAAACAAAATATTTACTCTTATAAACAATTAATAAAGTGCAAAATATAATTATACTTACGTTGTTATAACTGTCATTAATATTAATAATATGTCATGACCAATAAGTCAATTAATAGTTAGTTTTTTTTAATTACTTACTTTATGTCGCACAAAAGGAACATGAAAAACTCACCTGTTAGAATATATTTCTAAGAGCATTAATGAAAACGACCTTTAGACAGAAGCTTTTTATTACATATTCATGTAAACCGACGTTTCGGTACCTGTTTGTACCCTCTTCAAGGTGAAAAATTCTATTCTCAAATAAATGAAGTACCACGTTGTTCCTCGGAAGGAAGTCAATGTTAGCGTGTGAACTGCTAGTTAACCTTTTTTTGAATTGTTAATTTACTTTATTTATTATTGAATAGAATTTTTAACCTTGAAGATAATAGTACCGAAACGTTAATTTACATGAATATGTATTCAAATATTGTTTGTTAAAGGTCGTTTTCATCAATTCTCTTAACATATAAAACAGAGGTCAGACATTTATTAATATAGGCTTATTTCTAATTTAAAACAACCTTTTGACAACCTTGTGACAAACATTCATTTTCAGTAAAGATATCAACGCGAAACCACAGTTTTAGTTCGAGAGCAGCAACAATATTAAGTTCTGAAATCTAATATTGAGCGAGAGTAATGTCTAAATGTTACACATTAAATTCAATAATTAATGATTAAAGAGTCTCAGCAATAATCATGTTGTATTACATTTTTAACATTTATGGCTGTTTTTCAAACAACCTCTTCCGTACCCGCATGTGTGTACATCGTTGTTTCGCTTTATTTGTACTGTGCACCTGATGTGGTCCTCGGATTGCGGAAGAAATTATTGTCTGTATAATAGTGGGGAAGTATTTTTTGTTTTAAATAATTCTGAACTGACATTATCGCCAATTGTATTAAAATTTCCGTCTAAAAATACTATTCAGAATTCTGAAGTATTTATAGTCATTTAAAAAAAATTAAAATATACATATTTAAATAATTTTTTCTGTCTTTCTCAAGGGCCACAAGTTTTGGTCGAACCGTATATAATTAATTTCTAAAATCCTGTTTAATTGTCTGTTTACGGGTAGTTAATTCTCATTTTATTATGTTTTATACAATATATTTAATTTCCGTATATTCAGTTAATAAATTTCCCGACACAATACTTCCTTCGCCAAATTCCTGTGGTGTAGTGTTTAGCTTCGCTGCCTCTTATCACAGAGTTTCCGGGTTCGAATGCTGGCAAGTGTATTGTGCGTCAGAGTTTCCACTCTGTGAGACAATTATAGTTAACAAGAAAACTATTTTCCTTGTCGTAGGCGTTAATAACCATTTCGGTTGATGCGAATCAAAATAAGTATAAAAATTATACTTTTGCCTTTCAATTAAAACACAAAAATTGTTTCTGAAAAATTAATTACATAAATTAGTATATTAAATAACTCCCTGTATGAAAATACAAAAGGAAAGTAGGTGTTAAAAAGTTAATGCACATATAAGGAAAAAATTAGCAAACGATTACATGTGTTAGCGATATCACTTCACCACAACATGTTATCCAAAACAATTATATACAAATTACAAAAAAGAAGGAGCCAAATTACAGACAAAATTAAGTGGTAAAATTGTAGAATGGTATCATAGCTAATTTATTTCTGTAATTTAGCTACTTCTTCTTGTAATCTTAATCAAATACGTTTTAAATTATAAGTTTTAAATATTATAGTTGAGGACTATACAAGTATGTGGTTCTAAAATTTTAAATTTAAATAATAAAAGAAGCTTAGAAGATGCAAAGGATCAATGGGTGAACAAAAGTTCCAACAGTCGAATTTTAATATATGTACGTGTAACTAGACTCAGTTCTTCCAATAACTGTCGAATGTCTCGAAGTTTAGAAATTTAATACTTTTCGTAGTAATCGCCTTAATTTATGAAAAAATTTCCTTCATAACAGGAGACGTATTTAATAGCTGATATTGGGAGCTGAAAGATTATTAAGCAAATAATATCTTGCTGCAATCATTAATTAACCCAACTAAAATCGTATCTATATAATAAAAACGGATGTATATTTGTGTGTTTATTAATATGTATGTTTGCATATTGTTAATTTAATTTTAAACTCTTGAAGCAATTGCAACAACTGTACTAGGAAGTCATATTAGTGGAAACTATGAGAAAATCTCCGGGGGAGAGGATGATTGTTTTGAGGGCAATTGGAACTACTACAGATTTGGAGGGGTTTATACTGACCCTCCAGTTTTTTGCCCAGGTTTCCAGGTCGTTTAGTGCTATTTGGACGGTGCAAAAACCCGAGGTGAAGGACAGCTATGTCATAAGCAAATAATATTGGTTTTGTGAATGGATGGTGGGTGATGTCATGGACGTAAAAGTTAAAGAGGAAGGGAGCTAACATGCTACCTTGTGGGACGCCAGAAGAGATGGGGAAGGATTTGGAGAATTGATTGTTAATTTTGACCGATTACGGTCTGTTGGTAAGATAATTTGTAAGGATTCTGAAGTTTGTGTCGCTAAGCAAATTTGTTATTTTGGATAAGAGGGATGGATGATGGACTTTGTAGAAGGCTTTCCCTGCGTGAATACAGCAATACAGAAATTACGATTTTCGAAGGCTTTATTGATAAAGGTGGTAGCAGAATATAGCTGATGAATGCAAGAGTGTTTAGGCCTAAAGCCATATTGAGCATATGGAATGATTGTTGATAAATTTTTAGAGAGGAGGGGGGAGGAAATGGTTTTCGAAGTGTTTGGAAAGAGTTGGAATGAGGTTAATGGGTCTGTTACTTTCGGGGAGCGATTTTGGTTTATTAAGTTTGTTTATCATAATAATATTGGCATGCTTCCAAATAAACTGTCGTGACGCTAAATTTCGTGTTGTTCAGAAACGGACTAATACAAATAAGGACAGGGCAACGCCAGGCACCCCGCTAGTTATATTACAAAACAAACAATAAATACATCCCAGCGTAGTTATGCGGGTTACGTAATATGAACAGTCGTGAGATAATTAAATTATGAAGAAAATATTTTTAAAAAAGTCAAGCGACCCAAGGTACAAATCACTTTAAGCTGACCCAGACGAAATGATTATTTGAGACCGTAATGATGTGAAGTCCTCGTTGTCACACTATAATTAATTATTAGTGTCATTGATATCTCCTCTGAAAACCAAAATGATTCTGTATTGGCTCACTTTGATACCCAAACTTTTTGTTAATTCTCTTAAATATTAATCTCTCTCCCTCTCTCTCATTTTATACCCAACTTTCCGCTTTGAAAGCCATAATCTTCATAAAGGGGCCAACCTGTATGGTTATTTAAGTGAAAACAAAAAGCTTTTAACACCGCCTGTAAATAATTGCATGAACTATTTAGATAAAAACGTTTGGCTATATTTGAAACATTTTAGTTCCGTTTCCACCTTTTTTGTCTATTATTAGCGGACTTAAGACAGGCACATTTATTTCAACATTCCCGAAGAATTCGTCCAAATGAATTTTTTGCCTCCTCTTCAGACCAGTGTATTTAAACATTTTTCGTGCACTTAATTTGAGTATATAAATTAATTTTTCTCCGGGTGAAATTATTTTTAAAGGATTCGGTTTATTTTCAACGATTCGTATAGAATATGTTTCTGATTCAATTTACCCAGTAATACTAGTAATTTAATTTCTGTCACTCGATAATTTGAACATACCTTTAAGACTTCCTTAGTCATAAATTGAGAGAATTATCACAGAAAACGCAAAGTGTTTTCCTGTAAAGCTTTAAAAGTTTGGAAGTAAAGCTATTTTTCACTACAGAAAAGTGGCGAGAGGTGTAACTGTTTTATTCCAGCAAATAATTCCACAAAGTGCAAAGGTGTCGTAGTAGGTCTGAAAGCGTCACGTCCGTAAGTTAAATTTATGGTGTAATGTGTTGAAACAAGCTGTGTGGAATTCAGAACTGGAGGCATTCCTATGAGAGTCTTATGAGGCTCAATATAACGACTGTAGAATTTCTCAGTAGCTGTTGAATAAACGCGATGGTATTTAATTTTACAGAGCAAATCGTTTCTAGTTGTCTCACAAACTTCCTAATTAATAAAATAGTCACATAGAAAATTACATTATAAAATAATTTTATATAATTACTCTTAAATAAAAATATTATCTTTAAGCAAAGTAAATTTTAAATGAAATTTTACGTTCTATAAAGTATATTTTTCTCTTTAACGGTTTACCGTTAATATTTTTCAACCTATAGGCTCTAAAGGAACTCTAAAATTCAATTCATTAATTAAATATACGCAATCAAATTGGTCATTATCTAATTTAAAAATAAATTTTAAAACGTTATAACAACGTTCAGAGTCCAGCGATGGGAATTTAAGTGTTGTAGCAATATTTTTTAAATTATGTTTTGTAAATGGGTATAACAAATTCAATCTATAAGATATTATTATTGAAGAATATGTTATACAGTTCCAATTTTCTTGATAAAATAATTTGTAACAGGTGACCAAAATTTAACTTACCTTCTAATAAAACATTAAATTTGTATATCTTTATGAACAGATACATTAATATGTGCTTCAAATGTCATTTTTATGCAAAAATATTTATGAGTCTTTAATAACATTAAGTCAACCTTCTATGCTGTAATGAAAAATAAAAACATTTCTAGTTCTTGAAAATGTATTTTTTTTACCTTTTGATAAATTTAATTTCATAACATTCTCTCTACACCATTCCGAAAAATTAATTAATAAATATTCTGAATGAATAAATTTTTTAAGATAATCTGTAAACAGCAAAAATTTAACATTGGAAATAGATCATTTAGTAACGCTTGTAAAAATATAAGCCTGTGGCACACGTGACATTAATTCGATTTCGTCTGATACGAATTGTATACATTTGACAACTTGTAACCATTTTAATAAATAACTTTCAATACAACAAAATAGAACCAGCAATGCCAAATGTTTTCAATTTTACAATCAAAATACTGTATAATGACTAAAAAAACCAAAAGCTTCAGAAAAATATTTATTGATGCTATCAAACGTTTTCTATTTCATGTAAATTAAAATTGAGTATAGAAAACTAAATCAGTATGAATATTTCTCTTATGTATAAATAAAATCATCAATTACTAACTTTTTAAGGGTTTTAAGCAGAGTTCGGGGAAATGAAATTTCTACACCACTAGAAATAAACGAGCAACATATGTTAGAATCGTTTTGATTATTATGACTAAGTGATCCATAAACTCGCTCTCCTTTAATAGCATAGGAAGGGAATAAGAAAGGGAGCGTGCGGGTGCCAAGGGTTGATTAAGGTCTCTGGGTTACAGTTTAAGCATCCTACCCGGTAATCACATGAAACAGATGTAGGTAAAATTGTAGAAAACCTGCATCAGGTAGGTCAGGGTTTTGGGTACTTGTCTCGAATCTTGCCGCCTTGTATCGCAGTAACGACCTTGCAGTCTTATGAAAACTTAAATAATGAGTACATTAGTATTGAATATTTGTTATTAAATCACTGCAATTCTATCAGTTCAATTTTTAACATTTCAGAAAACAAAGCAATGTATATTATTATTTATTTAATTAATTTTCTTTTTGTGTGTATGTGATGAAAAGACGTTGGCATACATGGCAATGATTATGTAAAGCCATGAGTATTTGTGATTGAGTTAATACAATCGCACAAAATTAATTTTATTATTATGTGTGCGACAAAGAGATTGGCGTACGTAGCTATTTACCTCGATGTAACTAATAACTTTTGTTATCGGAAAAGTGGCCACATACTCAATCTAAATAACCTGTAGTGTCACTAAGTAAAATTATATGTTTATTATATACATTAATATACACGTATATGCATTTTTCATCCTTAATTCGTTCGCAATACTTAGTGGCCAACAATATTTCTTCGGGTGCTCTAATATATTCGAGTTGTATTATTAAAATAAAACCAGAAATACAATGGTAGAGAGAAAAGTGATTCCGAATTGGGAGTGATACGTAGTCAACTTATCGACTCTTCAGAAGTCTTAATTCCAGTCTCCGTTACCATGACGGCACAAACATCCAAGCCCATGCCAGGAATCGAACCCGGGACCTCGAGTCTGCCACTAGACCACAGGAGGTCGGCTTATAAAAGTAAATTGTTGGAAGCTTTCGGCACACAGTTGGCCCTCTGTGTTGTGAAGCTGCGACGCTACAGAAGGTCGGCACCCTTCCCTACTTCATCACGAAATTTCATCAATCAATAAAATTTAGTAAAAAATGTGAACAGAAATTTGACAGTTTGTGAAATCAAAACTAAATAAATTAGTTAAAAATATAAATTATTAGTGACAAAAATTTTCGAATTGGTACAGTGGAAAAAGTTGTTTGCCGGTGAAGAGTAATACAGTTATAATAAAAACCGGCGGTTTAATTTACTTATTATGATGAATTAGTTATAAATCTTCACAGTTGAGCGACAATTTAACTTATTGGAAAATATGTTATTAATGATTTGGAATTTAATGACAATAAAATTGATTCAATATGCAAACAACAAGAGAATTGAATAAAAATAATTTACTAATGTAGACAAAATTTACATAGAAACTCTTTAATAACATATCACCTGAGGGGTGAACCAAAATTAAGCAAAAGTTTCTTTTGCAATATGAACGTTAATAATTTTGTGTTGACGATACCGACAGAAGAATGGAGCTGTTTTCTCTGATGACAACCTTCATCAGTTGAAGATTCTCGGAGGCGCTTCTCGTTGAATGGCTGCATGGACTGAAAATCAATCGGAACGTCTACCAAAATTTTACATCTTGTAACTCAAGAGCTCAGCTTCGTTCTGGCCAGAGGCCCTCAATTTAATGAATCTCGCCGTACCATACTTCTATCCATTTCGCCTCGTATGCCCCCGAATTTTCCTCCTCCCTTTTTCAAGAGCCAATAAGCTGCAATTTCAAATAACATCCATTGGTTGGAATTTACAAAATTGCACCCAATCGGAAAATTTTAACCGTCGGATGTAAACAAGTGTCTCAGCGCATGTTTTTTTTTGCAGTTCGTTGCGCAGTAGCTGTTTCCAATTATCTACGTGTAGCTTCCAACTTGACAGGAGAAAATTTTTTCTTGCATTAAAGACGGATCTGCCATTCATTTAAAAGACGGAAACCCATTATTAGTAAAAGCTTCATTGTCCAAAGAAGGATATAGCGCTGACCGTAACAAAAAATACTACGCGCACACAACAATTACTTCGCAGACCTTCAGACTTAACTCACTCAATTTTAACTTATTACACACTTAAGAAAAATAATTACAGGATATTTTTTATTAAACATTCATATATCGTGCATATTCATATAAATACTGTCTCGTTTCTGTAGGATCGTGAGATCCAGTAACACACACACCTAGAGGTTATAGACGGTTATTTAACAAATAAGTGCGTAAGACTGACTCCGATTCGGAATACAGTACTATTTATACATTCATGTAATATTCCAGAAGCAGAACATTCTCGAAACAGAAAATTCTTGAAATGAAAGTTAAATAAAGTAAACAAATAAAAATGGTTGCGTCGGGTGGAACTCAAACACGAGTCCACACTTCTGCAGTCCTTATCTATACCGCTCAACTATCACTACAGATTCGAAGACGAGGCAATATATAAATGAATAGCAGTAATTTTATAAACTCTTCGTATTTATCTATTTGGTACCGGCCGTACATCACCGCGGCCTGTAAATAAATCATTTAAGTTTAAAATAGACGCAGTATTTAACTTCATATTGTTATCATAAGTTCATGACAAATTATACTGTGAACGGAAAGACTGTTGGTAGTTAGCAAACAAAATTGGAAGATCTTATTAGATCTGGATTAATGACACTTTCTTTGATTTCCATTTCACATTTCGTAGTACGTTGACCCTTGTCGAAATCGTGTACCTTTGAAGATTAGCAGTTATCAGCATGTGATTAACTAGTCGTCGATGCCAATAACCGTCTGAAAGGAAAGAGTTATGACTATCAATTATATTGTATGTCCTTGCATTAATTTCGTGATAAAGGTTTAGTAATGAACTTTGGAGAATTAATCTTAAAAGTGTTCACAAAATGACACATAAAAATTCGTAGTTCATACATCAGACTTTATAACTATGTTTATCGGTAAAAAATAAAATAAAGTTTTCTTACATTGATAGTATCAAAAATCTGAAACATTTCGTTCTATTCTATAACTTCATTTTCAATTAATGCTAGATCTAATGAAAAGAATCTTGACAATAACTGTAAATAAAAAGGCTACTTTATAACTTTATACGCTATTTAGGAAAGTAGAAATATTGTTATTACTGTCTTTGTATTAAAGGGGAAACTGGGAGTGTTACCAAGAAGTTACCTACCTGTCCTCAGTTTCTTGGTGTTACATAAGCCATGATGTTATCTGCTTAACCTTATCTCTTTCCTTCGCCGTCCTCTAAGCAACATTGTGGCGTCTTGAACCTTAGCACGTGGTTTTGGGGCTCCTTTAATTTGGCCTACAATAATTACTGAGCATGGACTCTACAACTGAGTCTCAGAGCTACACTCGTTAGCATTCCACTCAGTGCAACGTCAACCACGTTCAATGGCCTCAGGTATTCAACTTTCGCTACACCTCTTGTATAATAAATCAAATTTCACGTTAAACGTAGACGCTGAGATTATATTAGACTTCGTATTTTTCATCTTCTAAATAGCCGATTAAATTGATATGAAGCCTGATTGTGTAACAGATTAGTAAGTTTTTGCGAATTAATCGTATTGAGATCTCTGAGGGCCCTTAAACACTAAGTTTAAGTAATAAGTACTACTTATTCAATTTTGTTATACACTGTTTCAAATATATACAGGTAGTTCATGACTATTTATATATGCAATCACTTTGCACATCGGTTCTACTATATCACGCAGTTTCTCGTAATGACGCTTAATCTCAACTTCTCGTATTTCCCATTGTTGATGCTCGTCGACGCTAGAGTGACCGACTCGTTCGTTACAATATATTGAGTTGCTTGTCAACGGAGTTGTCAGCGAAGAATAGGTCACAAACAGCCATTTCCAATCAACTGTCACCACACTAAAAAAGGTTTCTCCAACAAATTAAACAGTGGTTATATGAAACATTTGGTAAACTACTTCTGCTGTTGGATTTTATTTCTGTGCAGTTCTTAAATGTAGAAGCTAGGTATTTTCTTGGAGATTTTTTAATTTGAAGTCTTATGGGAATGAAAATAGATGGGCGATAAACGCGATGACTAAACGTGCTGGTCACACT
Organism: Eucriotettix oculatus; assembly: GCA_034510155.1. Lineage (NCBI taxonomy): Eukaryota > Metazoa > Arthropoda > Insecta > Orthoptera > Tetrigidae > Eucriotettix > Eucriotettix oculatus. The sequence goes on along the minus strand of CM067378.1, from coordinate 57,166,720 downwards.
GAGTTTGGCTTCCGAAAAAAATCTCTATGATCAAAAAATATACAAAATCGTCTATCTGACGATTAACAGCAGAGACATATGACTGTATGCTTTTAACCAGAATAAAGTATCTCAAGGTAGAATTTATATAATATTTGGCTCATTTTCATAATCCTACGATGAATAAATATCCCTTAAGATATTAATATTAGCCCCTTGGACTTCCATTATTTTGTAACACGTTGTTAATTGAAGATGAACAAGCTTTCTTGTTCAGAGAATAATTTTACACGTCAGTAAAATTTAGACCATTTATAATTTACTCTACTGCTAAGTTCTTAAACCTACCATAGAT